>OU565296.1:11393658-12620658 GCA_913789915.3 Sphecodes monilicornis | reverse complement strand
TTATATACATTATGTAAATTATTTCAATAATTCATTGTTAAAATAATTATTTACAGAATGTACAAGTATTTACATAATGAATATAGAAACACATTTCTATATTTTTATTATATTCTATACTTCATTATAAATTTTTATAATCTATGGAAATGTCTTCGTATATCAATTATGTAAGTATGTGTACATTGTCTAAACAATTATTTGAACAATAAATTATTGAAATAATTCAAATAATGAATATAGAAACAAATTGTAAAAATTTATTTATTTAAACAATTATTTTAACAATAAATAATTGAAATAAGAATTCAAATATTGAATATAGAAACAAATTATAAAATTTATTTATTCAAACAATTATTTTAACAATGTGCTATCGAAAGGATAATTCAAATTAAAAATATATTATCTTAACAATAAATTATTGAAATAATTCAAATAGTGAATATAGAAACAAATTATGAAAATTTATTTCTTCTATCCGTTAACTGAAAATGAAGCGAAGTTTCGAAGGTTCGAAGGTTCGAAGGTGCAAAAGTTCGAAGGTTCGAAGGTTCGAAGGTTCGATGCTTCGAAGAGTCGAAGCTTCGGAAAAGAAACAGCCCTAAAATATACGCATAGAACGAACCATCGACCAAACCGCGAGAACGCACAGTTCTGTTTCTGTTTGCAACCTCCGTACCTAAAACCTACGCCTCATTTGCATTTCCTACCAGTTATTAACATATAGCCCGTTCATGTATTCACGATAACAGCTTTCCGAGCCACGCAAACTCAGTGGTGGTCAAAGGAACGTCACCGTGGACACGGTATGCAGTAATTAAACGTTCTTATGACCACCACTACACCGAGAGAAACCTAAAAACTGTAGCTGATCTATAACCTCGAGCAATAATACCGACGTCTCGAAGCACAACAATCCCCGACCACCACCATAAACACTGTGCCGAGTCTAGTCTATGCGTCTTCGGCGGTCCCAGCTATTCAAAATAAACCGCTTTATTTACGTTCGATTTCGCTTAACCCGCTCGCATAAAAAGCAAAACAATGGCTTCGTACACGTCAGAAATTCGTGTAATTGTTTGTACTATAATTATTACACTGCGGATATTATGCATGTATGACAAAACATGGGTGGGTGTAACTTGAAAAAGTAAAGAGGATAAAATGATTTAAGAATGCCAATTCATTATTTTCAGCTTGTTAAGGTTATTACGGTAAAAATGAAATGCCTATTTGGCTCCAGTCTCTTGACAGTGACGCAGACAATTTTTATTTGGCATAAAGATCAGCAGTCTAACAATTATATACATACATATAATAACCTGTCGCTTGAATTTAGGATTATACGAGTGCTGTTTTGGACGATTTCTCAATGGAAGAATTTTAAAAAAGTCGTTGAAATTATTCTGCATTCTGTGTTCTGCCAACAATCTTTATCCAAAGTCAAACAATGCGCGTACAATGTATTAACCCTTTTAGCGCCAACCGAAATATACGTATATCGTCGATATAATAATAATAGTGATCAGAAAAATATAGCTCCGGCAATAGTGAGCCAAAATCGACATATACTTATACGGTAACGATGCGAACGGGTTAAGAAACGCAGGAACTGAATGGGTGTAAGAAAGTACAAACTGCGCGACGCGGCGGCGTCTGGTATATAGATTAGAAAAGAAAAGATCGCTCACCGAAGAACTTCTCCCAGCTATCGGACTCGTCCGAATCCACGGCGTTGGTACCCGTGGTCTCGGCGTCGGCTTCACTGCCCATTTCGTTGCAACAAACAACACTCGCGATCTTACTAAAGCACCGAGGACACCGAGATAACACCGAGAGAACACCGAGAGGACACCGAAAGGATTCGTTTTGTCTCACGCGAAGGAGTAATCGGCACAAGATGTCTCACGTTTCGGAACTTGCGTGGTCGCATTGCGCGCGCGGCAACGATCCCTGTTCCGGATGCTCCGATGTTCCGCTGTCCGGCCCGATTTTGATCGAGAGGTCACGGGACGAGGAGACGAAACAACGCGACATCCATCCCCTTGGCACGCGGTCGCGAGACGGACTGAGCGACCGAACAGTGAGCAGTTGAGCGGGACCGAGACTCTGAGCTCTGAGAGAGCCGGGGGCCGGGAGCCCTCGACACGACCGACCGTCCCGGCGAGTCAACGAATCGGCAAACAGCGACCCATACCAACAAGCCGCTCGCGCTCGCTCTCCTGTTCCACGGGTTCGTTCCTCGCTCCTCGGCTCTCGGCTTGCCTGCCCGATTCTCTGGCTCCTCAATGCGCCGACTGTCCTCGCCTTCCTCTTCGCAGTCGCCGTTCATGTAAATCGCCGCCACCACCGCACCGCCGCCACTGCCACCGCCGCCTGGTCATTGAATTAGGACCGTTCCGATATATTTTTAACCCTTCGCGGCGCGCTCGTCGTCTTCTTTTTCCACCCGCCGGTTTTTAGGAAGCTGTCCGCTGCACTGGCATCGCCTGAGCGACCGGGATCTGTATCAACACAGATCGCAGACATCCTTCTGCTTCGATCAACGATTCTCGCTGCTTTTCGATTATGTATCGCGCCCTATTGATGGACAGTTGTTTCCTAGCTGTTTTTTTCTTCCTTTTTTAAGGAATATGTTTGAATTACACACGTTTTAGGCCCGATGTATTTTTAACCCTTCGCGGAACACTCGTCGCCTTCTTTTTTCACCCTCCGGTTTTTAGGAAGCATTCCTTTGCCTCGATCTTTGCTGTTTTTCATTCCCTTGGTTATACGTATGTATAGCTGGAAAATTGTTACATGTCAGCTACGATTCTCTAACCCTTGGATATAGATAATATATAAAGACTTTAGTATTTCACATGTTCTGCAGAAATTCTTATTTTGAAACTATAAATCGATAGAATAGCGAACAAAAAATGAGAATTTAGAGCAGTTTTGTCATATTTTTAAAGGAGCATTAACACATTGTTAAAAGAAATGCAGTAAACTGGTACCCGGGTACCCGGTTAGCTGCACAAGGGTTAATGTTCGTGGAGTATTTGTAGATTACCATTATTGGAATATCTTTATTTTTAATGTAACATGTAAAAATGTATTATTATGCAAAATATTTGATAGAATGATAATTGTAAAATTGACTTGTTGGCATAATAGACGCTTTACGAATTAGTAGAAAATTTATACCTGTCCGAGACTCGATACAATGTATTCATTGTTCATGTGTAACCTCCTTGTAGGAAAAGATGTAAATAACGAGACAGATAACAAGTACGACTATCATAGTTTTATCTGAATTTCTTGAAGCTGGATAAATATTTCTTGTTTGCAAAATGAATTATACTAAGAAATGCGATCAACCGAGGATTTGATATGGACTATCTAAGGCACAGACACGATATACGCCCGGGGTTTTATCATGCCAACTTTTTACTGTCAAGCCTGGAACAGAACCTACCTCATCTTTTCACCCCCTCTATCGCATGAATCAGAACTAACTTTTAGCCTGGATCAGAACCTACCTCATCTGTTTACCCACTCTGTAGAATGGATCAGAACTAGATAATTATTTATTTTGAATGTAGAATAATGTTTTAATAACGAATCAATATGCAATATGTCTCGTACAACTTAGAACCTACATCATCTTTGGCCTGCATCAGAACCTACAGTTTAATTGTTTCATATAAAATAAGTAACTATATTTCATATAAAATAAGTAACTAATAGGTAACTAATAATAAATTAAATACAATATTAATTATAATGACAAGTATTTTAATTTTTTCGGAATTTTTAGTTGCAAACTTTAGTTCTAAAGAATGAAAAACCCGAGAAAGCAGATGGGAAATATATGTAGAATAGATCTTCAGCTACTGTCATATATAGTTTATCGTCACGTTTTATTTCTGATTAAACAATTACAAACAATTATCCTAAGTCTTGTTCTAACATAAACTCAAATAATTTAACAGATCTCTGGTAAAAAATAATCTTCCAACTATAGAGATTTAATATAATGCAGTTTTGCGATCAGAGGATCTAAAATGATGTCTCAGCTACATTTCCGTTGCAGTTTTATGTAGATTCGACGAATAGATAATCAATTATTTACGTTTTCCAAACAGGTGACACAATGGTTTGTGTGTTTACTGTTTACTGACAAATAGTCGGAATCTCCTTGTCTTACACATTGCGGGCATAGAAGATGCAAGTTATCTACTAAAAAATTGTTAATAAATAGTTAATCAGGGAATTTTTATAAATATTAACTCTCGAAGAATATAGAATGGACCTTCGGCCACATTCATGTATAGTTTTCAGTTCGATTCTAGAAGAGGTTAGTTAGTTATAAATAATTTTCAGATAGTCGAGGGAGTGCTTATCGACATAATTAGCAAAAGGAATTGTTATAAACATTAAACAGCCAGAGATAGTAACTTTATTAATTACATTTGCTTGACATAATATTTTTTGGTAATATTCACGTGTTAAAAGTTACTCAGTATCTCGAGTACTATTAGCAATTTTTATTAAAAAATAAGATGGTAGATAGTCAAGGAGATACTTGTCGACATCGTTGGCAAAAGGAATTGTTATAAACATTATACAGCCAGAAATAATACATTTATCAGTAATTATTATCACGGCAATCAAGATCTACCGAAATTAGTTGGGGTGGGGAGCGTTGAGCTTCGCTGCGCGCTGTGCATCACTGCCTACCTAAGCCCGCGGAGCGCGCTCAGTCAATCAGTCGGGCCGGGCCCTCCGGCAGGAGCGGATGGGCTCCGGGACCAGGAGGGTCTTCGGCTACCTTGGGCTGACCAAGGGTCCTCCAGCGGTACCCTGTCCTCTCCTGCCTACTTTGGGGATGACCAGTGGTCCTCCAGAGCTACCCTTGGTTACCTCCATCTGGCTTAGGGTGGACCAGGGGTCCTCCACCAGTGGTCATCCAGAGCTGCTCTGGCCTACCCTTGCTTACCCTGAGGATGACCAGTGGTCCTCCAGAGCTACCCTTGGCTACCTCCAGCTGGCTTAGGGTGGACCAAGGCTCCTCTACCAATGGCCTACCATTGTCTACCATGGTCCACCTTTAGCTAGCTTAGGGTAGTCCAAGGGTTATTTAAAACTTCCTTGGCCTACTTTAAGCTAGCTCGGGGCGGGCCATGGACTCTTCAATGCTTCCTTCGTTTACCTTGGGTTCTGAGCCGGTCCAGTTTCGGTATCCGGCATGCAGTCATTACCATGCTGATCGGATCAGAGAGGGCAATCATTGCTATGGCTTCGCATCTTCGAGTGAGTCATTTTGTCACTACCTTTTCATTATATTTGTATGTAGTAGTAGAGTAGTAGTAGAGTGTAAAAGTAGTTAGCTGCATGCATGGGCAGGCCTCGTCGCCCCAACGATCAGCCGAGATGGGAACGTCCGCGATTTGTACTAGCGTTGCGAGAAAATCACGCGTTGCTTTAGTAGATTTTGAACAGAGATTAAAGTTCACATTACGATATAGATTGTATAGAGCGTAGCGTTGCGAATCACAAATAGTCGCGGTTCAAAATTACTTTTCGATTTGATAACTGCGCTTTTAAAGTTCATATTGTTGTTGTTTTACATATAATCTAAAGTAATCGTTTTTTGGATTTCTGTTCGTTGAATTAGCGTTGCGCACCAAAAGTTCGCGTTTGCTTTCGAGCCTTTCGACTTTTCAGGCTCCCATGCTCGAGCTGCAACGATCAGCTGTGAGATGGGCACATCCGCGATTTCAAGTAGTGTTGCGAAACAAATTGTTACACGCGTCGTACTAGTATCAATTTTTAAAGTTGATGAAATGTCTAGTTAATGTTGCAAATAAATAGTCGTAATTTGAAGTAGTTCTAAAGATACCTGTTTAGAATTTTAGACGTTAGAGTTTTAAATTTCTTATTTAAATAGCATTTTAAATTCGATTTGTTAAATTAGCGTTGCGCACCAAAAATTCGCGTTTGCTTTCGAGTCTTTCGACTTTTCAGGCGCCTATGCTCCAGTTGCAACGATCAACTGTGAGATGGGTACTTCCGCGATATCGAGTAGCGGTGCGAAACAAATTGTCGGGATGGGGCCGAAGGAGCAGACGAGGTTTTAAGCCAAAGATGCCGGACAAACTGTCATTCAAAAGGACAATCATTGCAACGTCTTCGCATTTTCGAGTGAGTCATTTTGTCACTACCTTGTCGTTATACTCGTCTGTAGAAATAGAGTTGTAGTAGAATGTAAAAGTAGTTAGTTGCATGCATGGGCAGGCCTCGCCGCCCCAACGATCAGCCGAGATGGGAACGTCCGCGATTTGTACTAGCGTTGCGAGAAAATCACGCGTTGCATTTAGTCGATTTGAACAGAGATCAAAGTTAATCTTCCTTCCAATTATAATCGCTGTTTCTATCAGCGATATAGCTTGTTTAAAGTATAGCGTTGCGAAATAAATAGTCGTGATTCGTTTTGCACAATCTGTAGAGTAATCTTTTTTGGATCTCTGTTCGTTGAATTAGCGTTGCGCAGCAAAAGTTCGCGTTTGCTTTCGAGTTTTTCGACTTTTCAGGTTCTCATGCTCGAGCTGCAACGATCAGCTGTGAGATGGGCACATCCGCGATTTCGAGTAGTGTTGCGAAACAAATTGTCACACGCGTTGTACTAGTATCAATTTTAAAACTTGATTAAATGTCTAGTCAATGTTGCGAATACATAATCACGATTTAAAGTAGTTCTACACGTACCGATCAACTATTTTAGACGTTAGATTTTCAAATTTCCTATTTAAATAGCAGTTTGAATTTCGATTTGTTGAATTAGCGTTGCGCATCAAAAGGATCGCGTTTGTATTAGAATATTTCGACATTTCAGGCGCCCATGCTCCAGCTGCAACGATCAACTGTGAGATGGGCACATCCGCGATTTCGAGTAGCGTTGCGAAACAAATATTCACACGCGTTGCACTAGTATCAATTTTTATTACTTATTAAATGTCTAGTTAATGTTGCAAATAAATAGTCGCAATTTAAAGTAGTTCTAGAGATACCAGTGTAGAATTTTAGACGTTAGAGTTTTAAATTTCTTATTAAAATAGCATTTTGAATTTCGATTTGATGAATTAGTGTTGCGCATCAATGGATCGCGTTTGCATTAGAATGTTTCGACATTTCAGGCGCCCATGCTTCAGTTGCAACAACCAACTGTGAGATAGGTACATCCGCGATTTCGAATACCGTTGCGAAACAAATTGCCACACGCGTTGTAATAGTATCAATTTTTAAAGTTGACTTTATGTCTAGTTAATGTTGCGAATAAATGGCCGCGATTTAAAGTAGTTTTAGAGGTACTGATCTGAAATATTAGACCTCAGAGTTTTAAATTTCTTATTTAATTTGTAAGAAATCGTAAAACTTAATTTGTAAGAATCATCGTTGTAATGACATCGTTGTGGTGACTTCGTTCTGACAATCGGTATTATCCACAATTCGCAAAATGCTGTAACTTATAAATTGTAGTATCTTGCATGTAGTGGATAATACCGAAGTAATAGCAGCACATTTAGAATTTTCGTTAATAAGTATTTTGTAGTAGAACGTAAGACTTAACTTTTTCTTCGTTTTTCATTGTCCCAGTTTCAGCATTTCTTTTCAATTAACAATCCAAATACAGAATTTCTATTTCAGAATACATGTACGTTCCAGAAACAGCTTTAATATTAATTTTTGTGTTGAAATTGATATTTTTGTGTTGAAATTGATATTTTTGTGTTGAATTTGATATTTTTGTGTTGAATTTGATATTTTTGTGTTGAAATTGATATTTTTGTGTTGAAATTGATATTTTTGTGTTGAAATTGATATTTTTGTGTTGAAAAAGATATTTTTGTGTTGAAAAAGATATTTTTGTGTTGAAATTGATATTTTTGTGTTGAAATTGATATTTTTGTGTTGAAATTGATATTTTTGTGTTGAAATTGATATTTTTGTGTTGAAATTGATATTTTTGTGTTGAAATTGATATTTTTGTGTTGAAATTGATATTTTTGTGTTGAAATTGATATTTTTGTGTTGAAATTGATATTTTTTTGTTGAAATTGATATTTTTTTGTTGAAATTGATATTTTTGTGTTGAAATTGATATTTTTGTGTTGAAATTGATATTTTTGTGTTGAAATTGATATTTTTGTTTAGAAATCGACATTCCTCCGATCGGAATTCCCTCAGGGGCTCACTCACGGGATGAGGCCCGTGAGTGAGTACGGGGACTCGCGTCCCCGGGGCCACCCGAATCGCCTATAGGTCGTTGCGTTCTCAAATCATTAGATTTGGTTCGATGTAGTTTCAATTCTGTGTCGACTGGTTTTTGATTTGGTGTCGATTTTGTTTCAAATGGTTTTCGATTCTGTTTCGATTTTGGTTGTTCATCTTGCTCTTGTTCGGTCAGGCCGCACTCCTGTGCGGCATTTAACTTGGCTCACATGAGCATAGGTAGGCCGTACTCGTGTACGAGGTTTAAAATCGTATTTCATTCTGCCTTCATCGTTTTCTCTTGTATGTTGATTCTCGCCTTGTACCGTGTATAACTATAATTGCTCTGTTCAGTTAGAATATAACAGCTCATCATCCTCATCGTCGGACGAAGAAAATTCATCGATCGAAGACTCCGAATTACTCATAAGTTAGTTTTATTACGTGCGTTAGTTATTAAGATTGTCAGTCGTCGTTGTAATTATGTCGAGTAATTATTGCCGTAATTTGACTTTGCTCGCCTCGTTTTCTGACTCGGACACAGCCTTCTGCCGTGTCGGCCTTGCTTGCAAGTCCTGAGCCGGTCCAGTTTCGGTATCCGGCGTGAAGTCATTGAGAGGGATGTCTAAGAGACTCGTTCACTCGTCTTCTGACGATCCTCTGCGTTAACGTAATCCTGGGCTAGTCATGTTAACGCTTGCGTTCTCATGGCCCCCAGTTGCGCCAGAAACCGTTTGAGCGCATCTCTTTGCCATCTTTCTTGGTGATGGAGTGACGGGTATCGGGCTGGTCGGCTCAGGACTTGTAAGCACTGAACGTGTCGCGTCACCCTTGAACCAGAGCCGTCTGCTCTGATTCGATCTTGTTTCTCTCTTTGAAAGAATCAGAGCCTTCCGCCTGATTCGCCTTTGGTCCCTCGTGGATCGGAGACTTCTTCTCCGATTCACATTTTTCCCCGCAATAATTACTCGACATACGCTAAATGGAAAAGAAGTCTTTTTCCATGAAAAAGACTACTTTTCCATTTAGCGACCTGCGAAAATTAGTTTCTAAGAATCTTCGTTGTAAGAAAGAGAGACAGAACGAAGGCAGACTTCGTTCTGACTCCTTTTCGGGTCTCTTGTGCAGCAACCTCCTCGTGGTGAGACCTGGGCAATCGGTATTATCCACAATTCGCAAAATGCTATAACATATAAATTATAGCATTTTGCATGTAGTGGATAATATCGAGCTAATAGCTGCACATTTAGAATTTGAGTTAGTATGCATTTTATAGTAGATTGTAAGACTTAATACTTTCTTCGTTTTTCAATGTCCACAATTCATTAGATTTGAGTTGGATTTGGTTTTAATTTGGTTTCGATTTGGTTTCGATTTGGTTTCGAATTGGTTTCTTGATCTTACTCCTATTGGGCACACCGAACTCGTATGCGGAGTTAGCTTTGCTCTCATGAGCGGTTGTTAGATTTGCACTCCTGTGCGATATGTATATTGTAGTTTCCGAGATGTACGTTACATATTGCATATTGATTCGTTATTAAAACATTATTTTATATTCAAATTAATAGTTGTTTGAAACTAGTTTTGATCGACGCTACACAGGGGGTAAACAGATGAGGTAGATTCTGATCCAGGCTAAAAGTTATTTATGATTCATGCGATAGAGGGGGTAGAAAGTTGAGGATGAGGTAGGTTCGGTTCCAGGCTTGGAAGTAAAAGGTTGGCACGGCAAAACCCCGGGCCTGAGCGCTCTCATTCCTCTCTGACATGATCCGGAGGAAACAAATTCTTAGGGCATGTATTATTTGAACCATGTTTAATATTTATACAGTATCAGAGAGATAGTATCAGCAGGTATCAACTGTAAGCGATACTATAATAGTTGCGACGTTGCAAAAGAGCAAGAAATAAATGTTGCTCATGGGCCACCTAGCGATGGATCTTTGTGGCATTGCTCGAATACTATAGACATAGACTGTAGGTGCAGGTGTAGGTGGTTGTGACTGTAGTGCTGTGCACCGCCACGTTACAGCTCATCGCTTCCTAAGCGTTGTGATTGTGTCGTTAATGTTGCACTGGTAGTGTGCTAAACTCCGTAGGGTTTTGGTGCATTAAGTTGCATCAACATAATGTAATAATCCTCGTACGCGTCAAACGGTTTCGTTAAGCTGTACCCATGAAAACCTGATGCGAAATCATTCTTTTTGCATAGCTTGAACGATAAAAAAGGTACGTCGGTGTAAAGGTTAGATGCACCAGGAAAGAATAGCTTCTATGTAATCGAAAATCAAATGTAAGTTTGATAAATTAGCCAGTACCGAGTCTACTTTCGAGCGATTAGATCGGACGCAATATGGACTCTAGTAAAGTAGACGAGGATAGTCAACGTAATATTAATGAAGGGGACTGGATTTGCCCTGATACACAGTATGTAATTTTCTGATCATCTGTTCTACAGTGATTTTGACTACCTTTACCTCTATACAGAACAATCTTTACGTACAATGACATTGTCCATTGTTGACCCTATGAAATAGCTTAACATTAGATGGTGTGATTTTTCATTTTAACAAAAGATTTCTTTTAGCGTGGAAAGATACATTTATTTCTCGATTCATATTCTATAACGTATAGTAAATCTCACTATTTCATGTTCCAGGTGTGCTAATATAAATTTTGCAAGAAGAAACTCTTGTAATCGGTGTGGAAAAGGTATATGACATTTGATATGGTAATGTATGGAACAGTTTCTTTAATAATATTGCTTAAAATAACATTGTATCGGTAAATGGTTACCGGTACCATGAGTTTTTAGCTATTTTGCTAGTATCGAAGTCCATGCGTTAAGCTATTCGACTAACAAAATATATTCTTATACAGATAGAGGAGAATGCCCTAAGAAAAAAAAGTTGGGCCAAGAAATTGGGAAAGCAGCTGCGGAGAAAAGTAGAGGATTATTTAGGTGAATGTCACACATTTATATGTTATATATTTTTAAAGAATATTTACAAAGAGTATGTATATATAATGCAAATCAATGGATAACAATGATAAATATTTAAAAGATTTCACACCACAATTTTCTGCAACATTTTAGCGCGGACGATTGGCAATGTAGCAAATGTGGAAACGTAAACTGGGCTCGCAGACAGCAGTGCAACATGTGTAACGCGCCAAAGTTTGGGGAGATCGAGGAGCGTACAGGGTACGGAGGTGGTTATAATGACAGAGGAGTCGTCGAATATAAAGAAAGACGAGACGACGACGATGACTACGATGAGTTTGGACGACGTAAAAAGAAACGGAAAATTGAGAACCGTTCGGACGACGACTCCAAAGACTCTAGGTATAGTAGCCCCGTGCGTAATACATCTAAAAATAAAGACGAGAGAGACGAACCAGAAGATCGAAACGAAGAAAATGTAATTAAATCACTAACTATTTCAAATGAAAATTACCAACGACGAGAACAAAGACCAAAGAATCGATCGCTCTCGCGTCTATCGTTTCAGGAAGAAGACGAAGAAGAAGACGACGAGGATGGAGATCTATCAAAATACGATTTGAGCGAATGGGACGACTTTGCATTAAAGAAAAAGTAAATTTCTCTAACATTAGTATATCTGTACAATCGGTGTATTATACATTATTAGACTGCGGATCTTTATGTAAAATAAAAACTTTCTATCCGAATTGCAACGAACTGGGGTGAAATAAAAATTTAATTTCATTCTGAATATGTTTAATAGATCGAAAATAATATATATGTATGTATAGACAGTATCTTGAAATTCTTCGAATGTTTTTACTGTTTTAAACTACACCTACTCATTTCTGTGATAAATGCATAAAATCCGCAGTCTATACAATATTAATTTTCAGTACAAACGGGAGCACTCCGTCCTGGGAAGAGCGATCAAGGTAATAACGATAATAATATAAAGAACAAAATAATTAAAAAAAAAGAGAGAGAAACGAACATGCCGTAACAGTTCTGGAGATGTTTGCTGGCGCATAGTTAATGACAATTTCTTTATTATTAATTAAACAATTCGAAAAAGTATATAATGTACTTAATCGAAGAACCGAGAAGGTATTAACAAATAGTGGATTTTTATACATTGTTCGTAACGTTTTTACAGAGATAAAGACGACTGGCGCGATTCGGGTACATCCAGTCAATGAGAGATGCTGCGCAGAAGGAAAGGTTTGACTTGGGTTTCGGGTATAAAATTGATTGTGACAGTGATGAATTGCAATTACACTATTGCTTTGTAACTTTAGACAGTGTAATCTCTACTATAATTCCATCGTAGACCAGTAGATGTTAAATTCTAAAAATGGCATGGTCAAAGAGGAAGATACACAGACTTAACGAAACCTGAGGGGATTAAACTAGAATCGCTTATTAAGTGAATGATCTTTTTACAGGTGAGAGGAAACCCCACACGGGCGAGAATATCTTGGTGAAACCTAAAAGAGATTCACGCAACGCGAGAAAATTTAGTGATTTAGTAAGCACCTTCGGATAAAGTGATGATGGACAATATTATGACTTAGGATGCGTTTATGTTGGAGCTGCAATAAAAGCACTGAGCGAATTGATCAGATCGGCGATAAAACCTGCGAAAAATTTCTTTCTTTGGTATGTTTAAAGTGGAGCTGCGATAACAGTATAATTTCATTCGTTTAGACCGGTTTAAGGTTTCACAGAAGACCAGCGATTCCAAAGAAGATATTACTTTTATCTTCGAGTTCGGCGTTATGGTACTCTTAGAAAAAGTTTACGCGTTGCTCTACTCGCTGCTCCAACGTAAACACTCCCATTTAGCACGGTAGAATGTATTTTCGGCGGTTCGCCCGTATCATCGCCTCTGTTCGTTTATCGCAGCTCCAACGCAAACGCACACTTATTGCAAAGGGAATCGATTAACGATAAGCTTTACATTTTTGTGATTGAACCTCCGATATAGCTTCGTTGATACAATGGATGGAAAAGTGAAAGATGTAGGTTACCTATTCGCGCAGTATTGTTTTCAAAAAATATTGCATCTAGTAATGCGGAGGAGTGGTAAAAAGTGTTTGGCGCAGGTAGAACGTGTTTCGCTCGTAAAGAAACAAAAATCCGAAAAAAAATGATACGAAAAAGTGTAATTCTAATTATAACTCTATGGACGATGTTACGCGACTCGTTGTACAATTCTGCATTACGAAATCGTAGAAGAAATCTTATTTCTAATTAATTCGAACGTATCAAGTATTCGTAAATAGCTCTCTATCATCGCCGCCGCCGCTGCATCGTTAAGACTTCTAATTATGATATCACAAACGCACGACGCTCTGGTAATCACGATTCGCTTTACGATTGCCTCAAGCTGCTTCGACAAAAATTATTTCTTTTTTCATTTCTTTCATAGTTTATTTCTGACTCTCGCTCTCTCTCTCCCTCTCTTTATTTCTCTCGTTTTTTTTCACTTTTACACTGTCTCTCTCTCTCTCATTCTCTTTCTCTCTTTCCACGCGTAAACCACTAACAATTAAATAAAACGTAATGTAGTATTAAAAAAAGAATCATTCCCTAATGAATACAGATATGTATTTGATGTCTTCGGAATGAAGAGAAAAAAGATACATGTTCTTGCTTTGACTATCACAGATCCGAGTAAGCTGGAAGCAGCCTGCTTAATTGAAAGATATAATGACATGATTTGCTTCGTTTGAACATGTCAGAGCCTGCGCTTGTTTCGCGATCAGGCGAAAGTGAAAACGGTAAATGTATCGAGACAAAACAAAAAGAAAGGAAAATCCTCCAACGCCCGCTCTCTGACACCGCACCATGAGAACGTATTTATCGATCAATTCTGATATACTGACTTCTTGTAAATATCTTTATTTTTCATTTATAATAAAAATCATTCATCAACAACATAATTGTTTCTTAGTCAGTTACTCTTCGTTTTTTATCTTATTATCCGTACACTACGTGGGGTCATGATTATGCACAGTTTTGTTGGTCACGTGGGAATCGATGAGTGGAAGAGGAGGTGAGAAGGAACGGGCGATACTGCAAGGAGTATGTTGCAACAGGTATATATATAATATATATATATATATATATAATATGTATATCGTATATATGTACAATTATGAATTTGAGCTTGCTTGACTGCGTTTCTTTTCATTTTTTTTAAAAGTATTTTAATGATAAAAAGGAAGGATGATGAATGGCGTATTCACCGGCGTATTCATTCCCACTCCTTCGAAATACTTTTCCTTGATTCTCGCGCAATTACTTTATCACGAGTAATTGTTTCAACGATAAAGAAAAAGGAGGATGGCAGTACGCCGCGTGCTCGCTTCTGCTTCTCTTCTTTTTCCTTTATACTTTTTCTCTTTTCAAGATGATTTTCTAGAAACATTTTCGTATTTCTCTTTAGTCACTACCGTATATTCCGATCGACGAAATAACGATCACTACGAAGAAAACCGGATTTTACATTAGTATTTACATAATCGCGTGAACAACGTTCTTTATGCGCCTATTTTCTCTTATTAATCTTCACTTTTTTTTTTCTCGTAAAACTTTTAAATTTACAGAGAGAAAATTTCGACACGAATGGAAAGAAACGAAAAACTTCGCTGCCAAAGAACGTTTTTCTTTTTTCGTTTTGCTTTATCTTTTTTGTGGCAAACGTCACGAACGATTTTATCCTCGCTAACATCGAGAGAAACGCTTAAACGGTTCTAACGTATAAAACAGAAACAACACCGTAAATAAAGAATTGAACGAGAAAAAGCGTTTCTTATCGCACGCCAGTCCGTGTAACCATCGCGATGAAAATGGTCACGTGTATAATTACTCTTGATAATTAATACATCAACATTAGAACCTTAACAAAGTCGACATATCTCTGTCCTTTACAAGATCGCTTAATTTAATAATAAAAGTGTGTACACTCTCCAGAAATATTTTCGTACTCGTCATTGGATCAGGTCATATCCTCGGGTAAACGCAGTCGTCGGAAGGACACCACAACAAAGGCCACCACAATCGTAAACATCGCCGTTACGATATATCTTTTCTTTCTTACACTCTCACTCTCTCGCTCTCTCTCGGTCGCTCATTGTCTCTCTCGCTCTCTCTCGCTCGCTCATTGTCTCTCTCGCTCTCTCTCGGTCGCTCATTGTCTCTCTCGCTATCTTTCGATCTCACATTGTCTCTCACTCTTTTTCGGTTGCTCATTCTTTCTTTCTCTTTCTCTCTCCCTCCCTCCCTCCCTCTCTCTCTCTCTCTCTCTCTCTCTCTCTCTCTCTCTCTCTCTCTCTCTCTCTCTCTCTCTCTCTCTCTCTCTCTCTCTCTCTCTCTCTCTCTCTCTCTCTCTCTCTCTCTCTCTCTCTCTCTCTCTCTCTCTCTTTCTCTCGCCATCGTACATACTTTTTATTTGGGCATGAAGAACTGTTGATGCGAATGCGAATTCGGCGGTGGATGTAAATTAGGATGCGGTGGCCCGCTACCCCTAGTACTGGTGGCGTACAACTGTTGTTGGAAGTTATGGAATTGTTGAGCATAATTTGGGTCCGACATGCTAGGTCCACTACCAACGAAAGGGCTGTTTTTGAAATTACTAGTAGCACCACCCATGCTTGGCGGTAGTGGTTGGGTCGCATCAGGAGGAGGTCCTAACCCCATGGGGCTGCCTTTGCTGCCGGATACGTACATACCAGGGTTAGCTTGATTGGGAACTTGCGACACCATCTCGGGCGGGAAGACTTTATCTGGATCCATCGAACCTCCTGGAAAGACACCGCCCCCAACCATGTGCTGCATTCGCATTAAATTTGGCTGGGGTCTCATGTTGCCAACGGGTCTCATCGATGGATGCACACCGACCGATGAATTCATCGACTGACCGTCCATTCTCGGGGAGCCTCCCATGCTGGGAAGCCCTCCGGTCATGGCTGATGGCATGCCAGCGTGCGGACCCATGTTGTTCGGTACACAACCATTCGGGAAGTACTGAAGATTTACAGAAGGCGCGGTCATCTTCGATTCTAAATTGGACAGAGGATTCGTGAATCGCTGGAGGAAGTCCAAACTTGGCGGTCCCCGGGGCGTGTGACCCACGTTCGGTCTCGCCGGTAAATATTGTATTGTGTTTGGAGCACTGGGTTTCACTTGAACGTTCGCTCCGTTGTAAGGGCTTGGACCGGTCACGTGTCCTGTCATCAATCTCGGTGGTGGTGCATGCGGATCGCCACCCGGATACGCACCGCCCGCAGTACCCGAATGGCTGCTCATCATGCCGTGGCCCATGATAGGATGTCCCATTTTGCTGGGTACACCGGGACTTCCTGTGTGCGATGTCGTCGGACTATAGCTAGTCGGTGGTCCCGGTAAACCCATGCACATACCTCCTACTTCGCCTGGCTCGCTGGTCGGGCCACCCATGTGACAATTCCCATTCATCTCGCTGCCCATTTGCATCATGTGCATGCTGTGCGGATTCCCGAATTGCATCATTCCGGTATTGCCGGGGTGGATAGGTCCGTCGTTACCCAACGAATTACTGGCCGCGGTGTTGGTCAGTTGTTGACTCATCTGAGCCAAGGAAGTTATAGGGTCGAAGTGATTTGTACTCATGGCGGCCAAACTGCCGAGTCGCCCTCCGATATTGTTGGGATTTAGAGGCACATTGTCTGAAGGTTGACTCACGTTTATGGAAGGTCTACCGCATGGGAACGAACTGGCTGCGCCTCCACCTAACGGAGGCACTACAGCTGTATTTCCAGAATTGTTTGGATTCACTACTGCAGACTGCTGCTGCTGCTGCTGCTGCTGCTGCGGCGGCGGTTGCTGCTGCTGCTGCGATTGTTGCTGCTGCTGCTGTTGTTGCTGTTGTTGTTGCTGCTGTTGCTGCGTATCCTTTGTCGAGGGTGGTGACGTATCAGGTTTTGTAGTGGGCGATGCTGGTACCATCCTCGGAGGACCCATACTGTCTGGTATATTTGTATTGTGCGGCACCGGACTACTTTGCGCACTTGCGCTCGATTTGTTGCCAGGCTTCCCAGGATCGACCGGAGTATGAGGAGCACCATTGCCTGGCGTGTGCGGAGTATGAGGAGTGTGTGGACTATGCAGTGAACCGGTGAAACCGCGATTCATACTGTCCATCTGTACCGGACTCGCACCCTCGGATCTAGCAGCAAACTGATTACCGTTGTCCAAATTTCCGGGTAGAATTCGGTTCGATATCTCGGTGTTGCTGGCGGTGTTTCTAAAACGGTAAAGGATTCTCATTGAATCACTAATGTGAAATTATGAATGGAAATACGTATTGGAAAATATATTCGGTATACTTACGTGGACAAGTTACCATCCTTTAGACTCGTATTTGGCTGTTTCTGTATAGTCAACTCCTGTCCCTCGAACGTGTTGAGATACTGAATTTGCTGCGGGCTTGGGACCGGCATCAAATTGGCTTCCTTAACACCTGCCGCGTTCACTGCTCCAGTATGTTGCTGCTTTTGTTGGGCTAAGGATTGCAGCGTGCGGCAAAACATACCATCCACTATGTTGTAACACATAACACGGTCAATTCACCGTACGAAATTAAAGCAGTGAACTTGTAACATATAGACACTACGTGCAGTAGACTCCCTCTTAACCGGCATCATGTTTTCTACAGAAATAATGGACTTCGACATAAGACAATCAACAATATATTTATATATTATTATATAATATTTTACTATATTATATCTAGATTTTATGTATACATATGCACTAAATATTTTATATATTTCCCATTTGATTGAAAACTTACATGCAGTGGATTCAAAATGCATTTGAACACTGAATACCTGGTACCCCAAACATTGCCTGTGTTTAAAACATGATAATTTCGTAAAAACTAACCGTACGAGAATAAGTTTGGACTCATTTTAAAGCTAGGAGCCTCTGGTCTCACAATCCATCGTTCATTTTATTCTAAGATTTTTTTCACAATTTAGCTCCCGAGAAACTGAAAACGCGTGTTTTCGAAAATTCTAAACATGCAAACATCTGTGGAAACTTTGAAAACATATTTTCGTGTTTGAAACCACTATAGATTCGACGATTAAAGCTTCTTCCTTACAACGAAACCTTAAAAATTGATGTATGATTTTTCTTAGTCGTTTTATCGAATTTCGAATGAAGAGGTGAGCCGCCAACTTTACAGGAGTGTAAGTTACACCATGAGGATTTTACACGACCAAACTTGTTCCTCATTTTTGTTCCATACAATGGTGACGAAACATCGTACATCAATTTTTAGGAGTCGTTGCAAAGAGGAGATTTCAGCCTCAAATCCATGACAGCTTCATTTACGAGAAAAATTTTTGAACGTTTTTGGAGACGTCCGAATTTGTTGCATTTTTTTAGGAAAAATGGGTCTCTGGTTCCCCACTTGCTACATCATGTAAAAATATCTTAGAGGAAAACGAACACTGCAAAAGTAGAGGCTACAACCTTTAAAATGAGTCCAGGCTTGTACTTGTACTATTTGTTTCTACGAAATGATCATAATTTAAATATCGACAATTTTTCAAGAACCGGAAATATAATGTTTAAATACTTTTTGCATCCACAGTATATACGATTCGGATTAACCGGCCAATCGTTTATCCGGCTACAGGTCCAGTCCCATATGGGCCAGTTAACAGAGAGTCTAAAGTATAATATCACAGTTTTACGTAGTATTACAATCCTTTGCGAGCGTTATAATGTGAAATATATTATTTAGCTAGTACTGAGAAAGCATTTGAAAGACTTACCGTTCGGTGGTTGGCTGTTAGGGAAGTCCAAAGGCGAGTCCTTTTGGGCAGCCGGTCCGCTCGGACTTAACGACGAGATATGCGAATGAGAAACCGGCGTGCCCGGATTGCTGTGGTTTAGCCTTGTCGTTGATACTGCTGTCGTGTTACCAACCGTTGGATTCGGTGAATCCTGGCTGGTCGGACTCTGTCCAGGTAGGTGGTTTGTTCTCTGATTACTAAGTTGAAACTGCCTATTGCAGTCTGCCGGTGAATTTAGCGCTGAACTTGCGCGGGGCGACGGTAACGACAAATTACTAGTGGGATTGTTCGGCGACGAAGGATTGGGACTTTGTATTGCGATCGGTACGCTCGCCGATCGGGTTGTTTGATGATATGGCGGTGGTGGTCCTTGACTCCGGGGAACTCCAACCATGCCAGCTCCTCGTAATGAAACTCCTGTTCCGGGACTTCCTACGCTGCCCTGTAACACATACAAAAGTTAGAGCTTGAAGAAAGTACCGGAAACATTGACAGAGTTCTATAAACTTTCAGTCTATAGCGTATATTATATTCTAGATTTAGATTATTAAAATATTATTCTACCTTGGTTTTCCCATCGAGAAATTGGTGCTGTAACTTATGCCAATCCATGCTCGGAGGACATTGCGACGGTACAACAGGTGGAACGTTCGTCGGCGGACACGACGACACTGTTGTTCCTTGCGTTGTGTCTAATGTGTTGGTAGGTTCTTCTTTGTGTTCAGGAAACAATATCATTTCCATTTTCCTTATGGTTGCTAATTGAACTTCTCTATGTTGCCTTTGCTGCGGGGTTAAATTTTCATCGGGAACTTTAACACCCTGCAGAGATGGTTGCAAACTTCCTGGACCTGGACTGGTACTGCCTCCTAATAAATTGGGACTGTGTCCCATCGTCGTACTATTAGGAGGTTGCGGATTTGCTGCGATAGAAAATACATTATGCATTAAATACAGATCGATCGTATTTATTTCTCGAAAACGCGACTTTCTGATTGTTGCATTAAATGCACAATTACCTGTGTTACCAGGTGAATTTGGTACAAGGCAAGGCACGTCTATGTTTGCATCGTCCAATGATGGTTCGGAATTACCCAGAGAATTCCCACCATTCAAGTTTCTCAGATTAGGTTGTTCGTTCCAAAATGGTGGAGCATTGGGATCGAGAGCCGGTAAATCCGGAGGTTGTTCCGTTGGAAAGGTATTGTTGGTACCACCTTGATGACCCTTCTGTTTCATCATGGCAAAATTATTCAACCACTGTGCAGGATTTTGACGAAATTGGTTCACTTTGTTTGGGTGTTTCTAAAATGATAACATTAAAGTTTTCTTATCGCATAGATCAACACAATAGAAACGAGTCTTTTATTCTTACACGCACCTCTAGGTACTTTTTAGTGCCTGGCTGCGCGCAATGATAAGCAATAATTGACGGATATTGCCCTTGCAATACTGCATCTGCACCCTTGTTCGCTAACGTCGTAGAAAATACAAAAATTTGACTTTGTTGTTGCATGTATTGAGCTTCGCCGCTTCCTGTATTAGTTCCCATTTGCTTTCCAAGAACATTACTAACTAATGGCTGAATTCCATCAGCGGTAATGTGATTACCGCTACAATCTATAAATAAGGCAAACAGATAGAGTGGTTACACAAGATGTATACGCGATAAACCGAGACAGAGCAAGTAGAAACCTACACGTACCAGGTAAATCGTCTGTGGGATTGTTATGATCCCCTTCTTGCTTCACCGAGTTCAAGATTGGCTGATTGGCGTTGTTGTTTTGATTCTCCCCCGGCAGTGCGCTCTCCCCATTGGCAGGATCCAAGCAAGGATCCCTCGGGCATTCGGCGGTATCCTCTCCAGTTGTGTCATCGTTGTTGGCTCCGCTACCTTCCTCCTTGATCTTAACTGGATCGGTATCAGGCTCCTCTTTGACTACAGTGGTGGACACACAACTCGGTTCGCTCGGTTTCTTTTCTGTTTTCATGTTTGGAGACTATTGGGAGAACTATTCTGTCAGACGGTGGTCAGCTGTGAAAAAATCAGACGCATGGCCACTATGGTCCGCTCCGCGCGGATCTAACGACGCACACGAACCAGTTGATTGAGGTTAACAACGAGAAGGATCGTCGACCGGTAGCCGTGGTGCGAGCGAATCCTCACAGAACGGTGCACGATACCCTTCTCGTCGAAGTCATGTCCGTCCGGATCTGTTAGTTCCCGTGCAAACGTTCTGGCGGCCGTCGCTTCCGCTTGTTCTCAGTCATTTAATCCGGGCCAACCGCGGAATCGGATTCCTACGCATGGAGGAATCTCGGTTGTCAGCGGGCGACTGATACAGGAACACAATACAGCCAAGAGCAACACACCACGGTGGTAACACGATGAAAAATATTCGAAATGTCAGCCTCGTCTTCGCGGCGAGCACATAGCGCGCCTCCGGCTCTAATGTCGCTGGGAACACCACGTTGTAGCCGCGTAAGACGTGTCCAAAACATAGAACGGGGGCCAATGCACGCTGCACTCAGATTTCCTTGCCGTTCACGAGCATTGTTCTCCAACTTTATTTGTCACTTCATGGTCGCTTTGATTATTTATTTCTTTTACGCACGGCTGCCAACCACCCGTCGAAAGTTAGACATCGTTTTAACGCGCCTCGGAATGACAAGGACCGACTTATACGCGGCCACCACTGATGGACGAGGACCGAACTAAGAGCGCACCCAGCCGTACTTGACTCGTTCACTCGTTCCCTTACACTCGATCGCCCGCAGGGTTACTATTTTGGTCCTTTCTTTGCTTGTATTTTCACCATTCTTTCGCACCTTTATCGCGAGTATCTGCGTGCCGAGTGCATACCTTTGTCTGTTACGCGGCCAACGCCGACTTCGAATTTCACGCCGATATCTCCCTAGATGAGGGGCCAGCTCGTTTATTTTGCCCACGGAATCAAAACTTTCGGAAATTAAATTTGGAATACAGGAGAGGACAGGGACGAACCTATTGGCGCTAGTGCCCCACGGTTCTTTTCACTTTCGTTACTTTTTATCGTACACGCCAAACGACACCGTTCCGCCGTATATGGTTATATTTTCGAGGCGGTATTTTTCAAATTCTGATTCCATTCGGTACGATCTCGACCTAAGAAAAAAATCCGAATTTCGGGCAAAGATACGAGAAAGTTGTTTTTTCTCCGTTTCTTGCGCTCGAACGTTCGAGTTATGCATGCGAACTCGTGAACGCGACGTTGGCGTTGGCCGCAAGAATATGAGCAGGAGAAAACCGAAAACCTCTTAAACTATCGGGGTTGGGAATTCTACCGTCCGTCTCGTTCCAATGAAAGCAAAATTCATCGTTTAACCCGAATAACATTTTTCGATCAAACTCTATAAATTCATCGTACTTACTAAATGCGATAGAAAAGAGAAAACCATAGGTAAATATGACACTCGAGAACGTGTATTTTCGCATCGACAAATTTCTCGAACTATTTTATAAAATGTGTTGTAATTATACGAAACAGATTTAACCTACAATTGTTCTATAAGTTCCAAATATCGAACAAACGTATCATATAATGAAAGAGTTACAGCAATATTTTCTATTTCACAGGTTAAACAAACTCGTTGAAATATGTCACAGCTAGAACTAGACCCACAATTTACACAAGGTTTACATCTTTTACATTCCACCAATAAAGATTCAGCAGAACAATTGCGAGTACTTTTAGACGAGGCGATTAAACAAAAGTATGGACCATCGAAAATGTTATCCAATGTACTGCATAAAAAGGTGATTTGATGTTACTAAAATTAATCACTGTGCATCGGATGAGAAGAAAGTTCCTTTGAGTCGAAGCGTTCGATATTTACTAAAATATTGTACTTACAGATTTAGTTCTGATATCAGGGTACTCGTGAAGCATAGAAGATTTCATTTACGTGAAACGATATCCAGTATTTGACCCCTCTGTATGCGCTAATAACGCGATTCATGTTCCTTGAACCAGCAAACTTATGTTTCTTGGTTTTCAGTATATGATGGAGGAACCAGTGCTAAGCGACCACAGCAGCAGCAGCAGCAGTAAAAAGAGCAAAAGCTCTTCTTCTAAGCACTCTAGTAAATCCAGTAAAAACAGTTCACCGGTTAATCTTCCAACAAGAGACACACCACCTGATATTATACAAACTGACAACACCTTGGCGTTAGAAATATTAGAGGATGATCTTACGTGCGTTATTTGTAAAGGAATGGATGTAGGAGCCAGGAATAGACTCGTCGAGTGTTTGGAGTGTCATTCCTTGTATCACCAAGAATGCCATGTTCCACATATTCTAGATTCGCAAATAGATGTTCCAGGGCTGGTGTGGTATTGTTCGAATTGTTCAAAAGCTCAGGTGTGTGTATTCACTCGCATTATAATTTATTATTGTTTTCCACCTATGCCTGCTTTTTCCGTTCACCGAAAAACGAGGAAATTCTTTCGAACGATACCTCACAAGTTATGTTCTTTTCTATTCCATAGGTCACTAAAGAAAGGAGTTCACCAAAAACAGTGATAGAAAACAAATCTAAAGAACAGAAGAAATCGAATTCAAGTAAGCTTCATCTGCGAGCTATTCGCAAATAAGTCCGTTTATCTTGAATCACTTTTTGCTTTTTTCGAGTAGGTGGTGGAAATAAAATGATACCTACTATCAATATAATAAGCGCAGACAGGAGATTAAAAGACATGATGAAGAAAGCAAAGCAGGATAAACGAAGTACAAGTAATAGTCAAAGTACAAAGAACGCCTCGTCCAGTTTACCAGCGTTATCGTCGACCAAATCTCAGGACAAATCTCTATTATATAAAATAAAATCGGGTGTAGAATGAAATTCTTCCGTATAAGATTATCGTGAGAATATTTTATAATATAGAAGAAATCTAAATGAATGTTATAATACGAATCTTTACGAGACGACTATAAGCGATCAACCGATTGAGGAGAGTTGGTAGGAATTACAATGAACATCGGAAACATAGTCAATGAAAAACAAAAGATCGCTTAATGCCAAAGAGCACATGAATAATCTTTGAACGAAGAATATCAATTTCATATATCCAGCCGCCGCCGCCGCCGCCGTCGCCGCTGCTGCGACGTTTAAATTGAGAAATATGAGGACCGCGATGCGTGATTTGTTATTTATAGTTTTTAAAGCTAGAAGAATAGAATTTTTGGTACAGATGTATGTTCGACTTAAATACAAATATAATTCACATGGAAGAATGCTATTTAACAACCATCGTGATCGGTCACAGGTATTTCAAGGATCAGATTCATTTATAATACCAATATATTTTTGCAATTTTCCAAATGCTTATTTGTTTGTCCCTACGTCCCATTGAAAATTTGGCAAGAGTCATTTCGTTCTCAAGTGTCGCTTAAAACCTACTTATATGCAAGATGGGGGGCTGAGTAATATTTACAAAGGGGTTGTTGTTGCATTTCGCACGCGCGCGCACACACACATCAATACATTCACATTCGCGCGAATACGGGTAAAGCAGTGACGCACGCTTCCGGTAGAAACGATTTGATAAACCCTTCAAGAATATGATCTCGCGATAATGTAAATTTCTGAATCATTCTTAATCTTATCACTGAATTACAGGCTTCTATAACGAGAATAAAGATAAATAATTGTACGAGTTCCTTCCCCGTGTGGACGTCAACAAACAAGTTAAAGGGCTTCAAGGGTTTATCTCATCCTCGCCCTTAGGTCTACATACTCGTACACACATTACGTGTAGGGCTACGTAACAAGAAAAAGATACACTCGAGATTCGCGGGATTAAAGACGTTCCCCGCACTATATGTATATTATTTTCATACAATTCGCTCCCGGACACGAATACACTTAAGTCTATTCTTCCAGGATACAAAGATCATCATCATCCCCCCATCGTTTCCGAAGCCTTAACAAAGAATAATTTTTAACTCGACGCAACGCCCGGGTCCGTCTACACTACGAAGCATGACATACTAATTCGACTTGTAAACCGCTGAAACATCCCTTCAATGTAATTACAATACAATACATACGTTGAATGCAGAATTGACAAGCTTTTCAGATGGATGGAGTCGACTGTCGAGCGTATACGAAATACATCGGGAAATTCTATTACGTCATCGCGGCATCGCCACGCTCGAACTAATTAACAAAATAAACTTTCTTTCATTTTTTTTCTTTCCTTAATAATTGTATACGATCCAAGAAAAAGTATCGTCTCGACGATCGAAATCGTTTCTTTCCTCTCATTTTCCATGTTTCAATACTGGAACAAACGCAGCAGAATTTCGTCGAAATTTGTATGTGCATACACGGGTTCAAAAATACAGCCTGTTGCACCGGCCTTCCATCGGATTGCGCTCGAACGTACGGATACACCTTGTGCATCGTACATTAGAAAATATTTGCGTGAATCTCTGAAACGAACAATTATTTTTTTTTAATGTGCTACGCACGCTTGTCAGAGATCCTTAATGTTCTGATTTTTTTTTTTTTTTGAATAAATAACGAGACATATATAAACATGCGCGCACGTAGGCGTACGTCAATCTGCGCTATAAACGATCACAACAGTGTAAATGAACAATTTGTTCGTGTGCTCTCGGAGCAATTGACCCTTCTTCGTGGGCAGATAACATGCCCAACAGTTCGTACTTTTATCCGAGGCGACGTGAACGATTAAAATGCTAATAGGTATGTAGTGTATTTGCTATTGTTCAAAGTGCAAATCATTTCTGGGTATTATTCGGTAATAGAAAAATATTACATTAATATGGCAAAGCCGATGGACATTTGGAAACGTTCTTTTGGAATGTACATGTATCGTTTACACAATCTCGGGGTTTGCGGTACGTTCATTTAAATATATACACATACAATTATCTAAAGATATGTAAATAATTAAAATGTAATCGGAAAACATAGAAACGTTCAATCGGCGGTACTCTTTAAAATCACTGCAATAAAATGGGAGACCGTGTTGTTTGTTAAGTTATATTTAAAATGATTTCGTAAACTTTGAGGACAGTAAAGTGTGATAACTTAATTAATGGCGGAATTAAAAAAAAAAGAAAAAAAAAACTTTAATACAGTTTACAACTAAACTGTGTATATGAAGGATACATTAATTATTTGCACAGTATACTTTAATTTTTAACATAAATAATTGCGTCGCGAGATCGCGATTATCAGACTTATAGAAACAAGTACGTTACTTCGAATGAATGATAAAAGTCGTTTTACAGATTATAATCTCATTCAATGTAGGAAGACTATCCAAAGGTACATAACAATCGAAAGTAATACAAGTTTCGTGTGGACTATTTTACAAATACAGTAAAACAAAGAAAAAAAAGTGTCAGAAGGTCTGCTGCGTCAATAATGTCTTCTAATATTTTGGAAAGACAAGTATCTTCTCGATCGTTTAAAATTCCTATATACTTGGTATGAATTGTACTCTACACATAAAGTAGAAGAAGAATATATACTTGATGCTTTTATAAATATAGTCCATGTTTTCGCCGGTACCACTATACACTCATTTTTTACACAAGAGCGGCCACAGTTCGCTTGCTCTCTTCTCACAGATACGCCTGCGTTAAGAAATAATATCTTTACTCGAAGAATGACTAATAGATTCGTGCTAGGCAGCTCATTATTCATTTCTTAAATGGAATCAATGATATACGCGGAGCGCTTTCTCTCGTTTGAGAAAGTTCGCCGCGTCTCGTACATTGCATTAAATTACAAAACAAAAATGATCGGCTGTACTGTCTATAAATCGAATCAAGTACACAAATAAAAATATGTTCAACAAATACGAATATTTTGCAAAATAATTCCCCGTTACTTACAAATACGCCTATTTCATATATTCAATATACAATAGAGAGTTGAGATTAACCGCCTTACGACGAGCCATTACTTTAAATACATATAAAAAACGTTTAGAATATAATAAAATGGAAATGATAACAGAATAATGTTGCACAGTAGTGAATTCATACCCGTTCATTCTGTTATCATTCCTCCGTTGTTTGCGACGTTTTTCCGTAAAAAAAGCTCACTGGAAAGAGTTTACAACGTATAGAATATTAAATTATTACACGGTATGTAACAGTTGATTCTGTCCGTTCGACTGGGGAAAACTTGAATAGAGAAATAGCAGAGAACAAGTACAGGAATATGCGCGCAGTCTTCGTATGCAATATTCGTGCATAATTTTAAGTTAAAAGAAAAAAAAAAGAAAGAAAATGCAAGAAAAAAACTTGGGTAATTATTACGGGAGGCAGCTGCCATGACCTTCACCTTGACATATGTTGTCAAGGACAACATTCGGAACAACTTTTGTCATTACATCTACCCGGTGCTCGGTCTTAGTTTTCGAGATATTTGCAAAAATCTTTAGTCGAATTTAGATTACGAGTACACTTTATTTGGTAATTGGTAGCCCTCTCCGCCCCCTCCCACGACCTAGCCACAACTCACTCTGTTCGTAAAATCTTTGCATTGTAGCTGTCATCCAGAATTTGAAGTAGTAACGTCTACAAAAGACTAGATGACATCTACAATGCAAAGATTATGCGAATAGTGTGATTTGTGGTTAGGTCGTAGGAGGGGGGCGTTAGGCCCGGCCGGGCCTCTCCGCCTCCTCCTACGACCTAACCACAACTCACACTATTCGCATAATCTTTGCATTGTACCGACAACGTATACGAGAATCCAGGAGTAGTCTCTCAAAATTGAAAGCTCATCTCATATATGTATGTATGACCAGAGTGAAATCCTGATTTTTGTCTGATCTCCACAACGTGTTTACGAAAACAGTAAACAGACACCGCGCCGGAGCAGGCATACGTTGCCACGGGGCGTGCGCGAATAGGGAAAATTCAATTTAGTACTACCAATCGTTTTTTGCAATTATCTCGGAAACTAAGTCCGAGGACCGGGTAGATGTAATGACAAAAGTTGTTCAGAATGTTGTCCTTGACAACGTATGTCAAGGTGAAGGTCATCGGAGCTGCCTCCCCTAAACGTAATAATTACCAAAACTTGATACGCTAAATCACATAGGACAGATTGACGTACAGTTCTCTCTGTAAGATATAAATAAATACAATACACGTAATAGAGAGACACACAGGTTGGCGGTCAGAAAACGGGGAAACCTGGGGCCCTGTTAGAGTAGTTGAGAAAGACGCGAGACGAACGTTAATTAAGTACAAACGAGTGTGAGCGTGTCCCCGTCCCCAGTCTTCCTATACCTACGCTGGCAAAATATTGCCAAAAGATACTTTTCTCTGCGGTTTAATCGAACGGTCGAGTGGTTTTTCTTTTAAATTGAGTTTAAACAGTTCGTAGAAGCGCATGGAGAAACTTGGCAGTGCGCGGTGGGCAGTGAATTCAATCGTTAATAAACGTTTCATAGTTTCGCTTGGAATAATTCGAATACGAGGGGCCGTGGCTCCTGTACAAAATGCAACACTGTATCAAATCAGACAGTCTTATGCGAATACTAAATAATGGAGACACAATTCCAAGAAATACTGTTCGTCGTTGTTTCCATCTATTAGTGTTTGTTTTTTCGATGCGTTCTCGACCTATGGTATCCACCGACCAAATCGCAAAAAGACATAAAAAAAAAATAAAACATTGGCTGCAGTGTGCATACAAAATTGTTTTCTTTTCCTTTTCAATAATTCGAATTTCGAACGATCGGTAAAAGTCTAGCGAATTTCCTTTGTCGACGTTGCAATTTTTGTTCGTCTATTAACGAGTTTTACGGCTAACAATATACGTCGATAACCAACGCGGTGGTGTGTACGTACATAGATATTAATGCAACATAGCGATGATAGTAAGAGCTATAATAAGTATGATCCATAAAAATAAGTCGTAAAAAGTTACCGTGTGGTCCACACGATGCCCTTAAAAATCATAGCAACAATCGTACTTAGCGTAATCGTGTAAAGTAATCCGAGAGAGAGACCGAGAGACGAACAATTGTTGTACCAAAAACGAAAAGTGATTCTTTTACGTAATAAACTTACGTAGATAGGCCAAGAGTAGTTAGAACTGTTCTCTCTCTCTCTCTCTCTCTCTCTCTCTCTCTCTCTCTCTCTCTCTCTCTCTCTCTCTCACTCTCTCGCTCTTTTTCTCTCTTTTTCTTTCTCTCATTCTCTCTCGTTCTCTCTCTCTCTCACAATTCTTAATTCTTCAATTCTTTTCTCCGTTTTAACATTAGTTTAATTACCTTACTTTAATATTATCTCTTATTCTCTTTGAAAAGGGTCTCTGCTTCCTTTCAAACTTATAATACATATATAGACCCTCTCTAACTAGCTCACTACAATCCGTGGAGGTGTACGTTGCGTGATCTTTGCTTTTTATATGTATATATATATATATACATATACATATTTTTTATGTATATGTATATATATAAAAAATATATATATAATATATATAACATATTCATAATTATATATATATATATCGTAATGAAGATAGTAGGCATAGCCACTCGTGCTCGGATCACAGACTACTCGCTGCCGTACTCCCTCTGTACAGACAGTCTGGTGGACACTATGGCTTTCTCACTTACTTTTACACACGTTATCTTCTTTTTCCCCCATCTTAATTACGTTACGTTATCTGTTCCGTATTTACGTATACACGTATAGACATTCGGCCAACAAGAAGTCGAAAGTATTGAGAGTCTTTTAGTCCTCTCATGTCCCTTTCTAATAAGTATATTTTGCACGGGCTTGCAACCTCGAATCCTTAAACAAGTACACGATCAATACTTAGACGCATCATCGATGAAATATAATCGAAACATTCCTCCAATGGCGCAATAAATAATCGAACGTGTACTTTCTCAATCCTTTAAGATTCAATGCAAATATATGTATATGTATATGTATACACACATATATAAATAAATGCATATATACATATACAGAATATATACACAGATATATGTTATACATATATATTATGTATACATATATACATGTATGCTATATATCCATAAATAAATGTAATATACAATATTAATAAAAAAACAGATCGAGTTTAAGGGTTAGAGCCCGCGTTATTTCACAGTTCGCTAATATCTGTACGTGTGCACGAGCGTATTTCGATACGGCCACGACCATAAAGACGCAAACTACTACACCAGGACTAAATTTATCCTGCAGAACTATCGCCTGACTAGCCTTAACGAAATCGCACGTATTTACGGCATTGTTATTCACACGGCGTGTAAGATTTGTACATATGTAACGAGGTGTATCTGATGCATATGAAGTGGAGGCACTAGTCAGTGTTTTTGGAGAGATTGACGGGTCCTGGGATGGCAATGAGCAGGTTGTGTCAGCAGGCACTGGTCTCTTCTCCTTCCAGTGTGCACGCCACGTTCTCTAGCCGGTGGGCTAGGTGTAATTTGCGACAGCCAGCGTCTGTCTCCAAGGCCTCTAAGATCTGTAACAAAACAAGACCAGTTTATGTTAATCCGATGTAAAATAATGTTACGTTACCCACGATATGGGGACAGAGGGCGTATTTTTTTCCTTTTCACGGTATGTATTATATTCAATTCATAAATTGTTAAATGTCAACACTACGGTAAGTAGAGGTTCTAAGAAATCTAAGCTTTACACCAAATACACTCGAATACACTTACTTGTTCATAATACTTGCTGACGTAGATGTAAAGTTCTTTCAGCGCAGCGATCACATCGAATTCATTAGCATGCGACGCACTCAACTGTTGCATGGCACTAGACATCTCCTGATCGGTGATTTGCGGTAATCTCTGCACGTCCGTATAGAAACGGCCTACTTTTTCTCGGTAGTGCGGTATGTCCTTTGCGAATAGCAACTTGTTGGACGGCGAATCTTTACCTAGCCTGTGCTCCGTCATCGAACACGAGTCCATAAACGTTTGCGCTATAACCGACAGGCTCGAGTCGACTGTCGTCGATTTGTTGATGTCGAACATGAAGTCTGGATTCTTTATAAAATTCACCCAAAATCTAAGCGGCAGACTGTTCGATTTCCATGCGTGCGGCACTTCGGGATCGACGATGCCGTGTTGTTTAGCAGCCTCGTCGAGTAGGTCGAACAGCCATTTAACGGCGCTGGGCAGCGCCTCGTTCGCGGACAATATCGTGTTCAGGAAATCGTCCACAAACTTCTGCACGGTGCCTTTCGTCGACAACAGTCTCGTTAAAAATATCTCCGGTATGGCATTGTGTGTTCGTTCGGGACGATGATGGTGTTTGCTACCGGTGAAACCCATTCCCGGCGGGTACTGGCTGTCCTCTATAGGCCTCACTAAATGGTACAGTCGTTGATTGCCACCGTGGCCGCTCTCCACGTCGCCGTTCGCCGTGATAATCGGCGGCGAGTGCTGAGATTCGAAATACATACCGCTAACAGGATGATTGTACATTATAGGACTGATTAGATTGTGATTCGGTGTGGATGGAAGATGCGTGGACGAACAATGATTCGCGTGCCGGTGCAGATGATGGTGATGCGAGTGATGGTGAACCGGTTGCTGCTGTTGATGATGATAATGCGACGGTTTACAATTGTGGCAGGGTGGTTTACAGGCGACCGAGAACCCGTCGTTCTGTCTCGGTATCAACGACATCACCGCCGACTCTTTCACGCCGTAGTGCGCCAGAGTGTTGATCTTCTTCCACTCCCCGCTACACTTCGTCGTCAGATCTTCGTCCTGAAGAGTCAAATGACCACCCCTGCCGTGTCTCCATTCCAGATCTACATCGTGCACGGACGGCCTCAGTGAAAAAGGAGTGTTCTTATAGAGAGCATCGAGGATTTTCGATTTCACTTGGTTTATGGTATCACAATCTAGAACCTTGCACTGTATCTTCTCGTCGAGATCGTCCTGGACCACGTGCAAGGTCACCACGCTGTGCTCGATTTGCTCGCGGAGCAGTCTTTCCTCCGACAAGGAGTATCTGGCATCGTGGGTTATCACGTCGACGGGTCCCTTCTCGATCTGATGCTTGATCGCCTTGAAAAGTAAAAACAGCGAGGAACCAGCGTAATCTTTCAGGTAGTTGTACATACACAACGCCATCCAGTTGGTCAGCATCTTCTCCACCACGGACTCGGTTCTCCTGAGCATCAGCTGCGGGTGCTTGGTGTTCACCGCTTTCTCGATCAGTCTCAGTAAAAGATTCATCAGTATGTCGGTCGCGTACTCCATCTTCCCCATCAGAACCACCATCAGCAAAGACGCGACGTTCACTTTGTCCCTAATATTGAAATCTTTCTGTGCTTCCAGAGTCTCTATGAACGTTAACACGAAGTACTTGTTGTTTATAAGCTGCTCGAACTGGATCATAGCAGCGTCGTAATTCGTTCGGGAAACGTTGCTGCGAGACCTAGGGTCGTTCAATATAGGATGATGCGTGACACCGGGAAAAAATACTTTCATGATGTAGTTCTTGTGGTCCAAGGTCGGAATACCGGAGGATTCGAGATCGGCTGTTAAATCGGTCATGTCCGTTTGTAGTTCGGCGAACGCCTGTTTGCACTCCATCCTGACGTTGCTCTCGAGCGTGTCCATCTGTATTTGTATCCTCTTGTACTCTCTCTCCGCCTGCGTGCTCTTTCTTCTATAAATGATCAACACCAGAACAAACAGAAACACCAGACTAAACGTACCGGCTGCGATCCCAGCGATCGCTTCCGGCGGGATCGGGTACGATTTGATTACTTCGTAACGAAGATGTCCTATGGGGAATCGCAAGCTCTTGCCTACCCTGACGACGACCAACGGCAGACCGGTCTCGGTCTTGATTCCAAGCTCATCCGTGTCGGCGGGTTGCTGATCGGGCGGGATACAAACTAATTGGGTGGATGCGAGCGAGGTCACGTTACAAGGCATAGTTCCCACCGTGACGTTCACGTCGGACTCGTCGCTGGCGAATATCAGATTCTCCCCTTCGATAACCAACGTGTCGCCCTTGTACAATTTAATGTTCCGCGGAAACGCGAGGAACTTCGGGTCTTCGACGTACAGCAGCCGGTTCCTGAGATTCTGGAAATGCTTGTCCAAGTCTCTCACGCTCTCCACGTTGTCCATGATGAACGCTATCCTCAGGGACAGTTGCGATTCCTTTAATTTCAACGACTGCACCGGCGTACTTTGGGCAGTGCCGGCCGTCCGCTTGTTGCGTCTTAGGGACAAGAACCGTTTGGCCACGCTGGGACTTGGACACTCCATCTGGGTAGGGTTCAGGACTGTGCAAACCGTTCTGTTGATCGGCAGCAGCTCGTTGTCGAAGTAGACTTCCATCTCTGGTTTCTGTATGGTGTCCAAGTTGGTGCCGTGAACGGTGATCATACGGCCACCCGAGGCGAAACTCGTCAGCGGCTTGATCTCCATGATGGTGGGATCGTGGGTGTAATTGTAAGGATTGCCAACCAACGTCCGATTCGCTCCGTCTATGCTCAACGTCAGTCTTTCCACTCTTCTGACCCGGTCGGATTTGCTGGTCACGCAGGTCAGTCTGGTGCTGCTTGCTTGCGTCGCGTTCACGTGACACGGTAGCTCGTCCAAGTAGGCCGAAATGGTGCTTCCGATGTTCAAGTACATGCCGGTGATGGCGAGTTGCGTGCCGCCGCTTTGCGGACCGACGGATGGATAGACACCGGACAGGTGTATGTCTTTGTAATTGAATAGTACAGCGCTCTTGGTGTAACCGGCATCGTTGCCGACCACCACGGTAGCCGTGTCGGTAGCCTCGTGGGGTCCGGTGCGGCAAACTATGCGAACGGAGACTTCGTAGTCGACCAGAGTGCAAGGTGTGTCGCCGATGTGTATCTTCCCTCCCACGTCGCTCTCTTTCAGTCCCAAATTGCTGCCTTCGATGGTCACCAGCGTGCCACCCTCGATCGGTCCACTCAGCGGCTTTATCATGTCTATCCTCGGTTTCGGACACTCGGTGAACGGCGAATGGAGGCACGAATCACTGTACATGCAACTGTTACTGCACCACGTGCAATCGAAACGGCTGTCCCTGGTCACGCAAAGGGAACAGTCTGCATGCTCGCGATGCGAACCCAACACTTCACATTTGTAGAGCTTAATGGTGGTCTTGTCGACGTGGTGATTTGTGTTCCAGACGACCGTCACTTCCGCCTCGTATTCACCGGTGACCGCCTCGTACGAGTAAACCGTGTTGTCGCAAACTATGTAGCGACTGCTGTCGACACGGGCCGGAACTTTCATATTGGCGCCCTCGATGGTGACGATGCATTGAAAACCGCTGTGGCCGACTTGAGGATGAGGCAGATTCTCAACCTCGAGTACTATCTCTTTAGCCACGCTGTTCGGTAACATCAACGGTTCCTTGCGTTGGACGAATCTTGGACAATACTGCACACCGTGCGCAGCCAGATGAGCTTGATTCTGGAAATGCAAATATTTGTTACGTATAAATTGTTTTACGAGAATAAGTTTGGATTCGTTTTAAAGTTAGAAGCCTCTAGTTACATATTCCGTCTCGTTTATTTTAGTCTAAGATTTTTCTTCATGATGTAGCGCGCGAAAAACTGAAGATGCGTTTTCAAACGTCTATGAAAATGTTAAAAAATTTGTTTCGTGACTGAAACTACCAAAGATTCGAAGCCGTTTCAAAGATTCTCATTCTTTACGAGTTTCTTCTAATGAGACGCAGACAATACTTGCGTAAGAAGTACTTACGTTCTCTCCTGAAATAATACCCTGGCAGCTTGTGTTGTGCGTACACTTGTTATCGTACACACACCAGCTACAGGGCCACTGAGATTTCACACATTCGGTGCACACCGTGTGCCTGGAGCAATCGAAGAAGGCAAAATTCCTTGATACAAAGTCTTTGTTTGTTTCGCTGGAGCGTACGGAGAGCGGTACCAGGTCATGGTCGGCTCCTTCGGGTATGTTAGGTCTCTCCGCGACAGGTGGCGTGGGACACGACAATCCAAAAGCGGTCATTAACGCGTCGATCGGCTCCGCGTTACCAAACACGCACTTATAGTTAGCGCCTGATGGTAACTCGGGCAGAGTTCTGATGGTTAAATGAACTGTAGTCATTTGATTGATAGGCATACGATCCGGGAGAACTTGCTCGAAATCGATGCACTGTTGGCCCGTGCCTAGAGACAGCCACCTTGGACTGCTGTGACTCGCCTTTTGGCAATCTCCTCTGACCGTGCACCTACGAAGCACAAATTGAAATTGTAACGTGAGAAGCACTGAAATGGATAAGTCTAAGGTTGAAGGTAAATTTAAGGTAAACAAGGAAATACCTTTTCTCCAGGGAACACCAGCCACAGTAAGGGTCCCTCGCATCGAGACAGCTGCTGCAATTAGTGTAGCTGTTGCAATGCTCTACTTGTACCTTTGAGATTTTCGAACTCGATAGAATGTAAATGTGCTCTCCGTCCGGCGAGATTAAACTGTCCGGCATGATTCTGTTCCCCTTGTCGATCACGATGCTCTCATACACGAACGCTTCGGTTCCAGAGAGTAAAACTTTCTTAAGAACGCCTTCGTTGGTTCCCAGAAACGCTACAGTGTGGCTTTCTGTGTTGGCTATTGTTACAGAGGTGATAAATTCATCGGGAAAATGTAAAACCGCCTGTCCGACGATCGGCGACGAACCAGAGATTTTCAAGCCCACTTCACAGAAGTTCAGAATGTTTCCTGTTGTCTGAATTCGAAACGAAACGAATGGGGGAAATTAGCAAGAAGACAAAAACGAAACGGATATTACGAGCGAGAAACAATATGTTATTACATTTTTACTTACTCCTGCAGTAGGACACTTTCCATCCTGTATGGGCCCACTGACATAGCCCATGTTTCTGTATTTAATGCTACCATTGAAACACATGTGGATATTTTCGTTGAATTTCATTTCAATATCTTGCAGACTGTACACGCAAATTGCTGAACGAGATAGCGGTTCGTTAGTTATGCTTCTGCTCGGCGAAAATACGGAGACAAAGATAGGGTCGCCGACGGAAATTCCCAGTTGCATGGCTATATCGCTCCCGGCCGGTGCAACCTTCGCGTCTTGCACTAAATTATAGTAGTGCTGCTTCCCGTCTCCCAAGTCGACGGTGCATTCCAGCGTCACTTCTGTGTAACTATCGTAATTTGGATCGCTGATACAACTTCGTGCCAATCTCGAGATGAAGCCCCTTTCCTCTTCTTCGGGAAGAAAAGATTTCTTTTGCACCAATACAAAATACGCGTAGTCGCTTGCATTGAAACCGTACACATATTTCACTAGGAAATGATCTCGGTATTTTACATCGATATATACTATTGACTGCTTATTAAACGTATATTCAGCGAACTCTAGATTGTGCAGATTTCTACTAGAAATGGCGGGCACGTCGTGCCTATAATCTCCTCTGTTAGTAAACGTAGTGCCGACGTACAGAATATTTGTTTGACCCCATGTATTGTATCTCTCAGGTCCGATAAAAGCATACGTGGAGGAAGTTTCATCGTTTGCTGCTACGCTATGGGTAATGAACTCCGGTTTAAGGGATATGTTAGACATTTTGTACTTTTCGCAAGCACCTTGAAGGAGAGAACCACAAGCGATTAACGTTTGCGATTCGATGTCGGCGATTAATAGTTTGTTTACATTGTCCATCAGAGACGTTGTTATGTCTCTGGAAGGGCAGCCTGTCGCATGACACTGAGGATTATCCAGTCTTGGTCCTGAAAAAGATAAAGGAACGTCAATTATTTCTCGACAACTACTCTACAAGGAGTAAAGAGACCGTAGAACAAACAGCTTACCTGTTGAAACATATTCTTCTAGTCTCAAATTAGAGTCCAACTGTAATAGTCTGTTAATGGCACCTGCATACAGTCTTCCCGTAGCAGGGTCTATAGTTAGATGATTAAATCGGAGGGCACCTTCTCTCGTTGCATTTGGATCTAGAGGATAGAATCCATATCGTTGGCCATCTTCTGCAGGAAATTGTGCTATCACATGTAGAGATCTGTTTTCTTGTACAGGTGGAACGGTACTCGTAGGTGTGTCTATGGCTGCGGTAACCAATACTACCAGAAACCATGTGGCAATAGACATGGATGAAAAGGATAATCGACGCGACTGCAGTAGCAGCTTAGGAGATGATGGTACCATAGGCGAAGTCGGAAATGATACAAATCCCAAGAATCTCATGATGCGTAAACAGTAGTTGACAAAGCACATGCGCACACGCCGTGCGTGTGCGTTTGTGCGTGTACAAGTCTAGGGTAGGAAGCGTAAAAGGTATAATAAGGTTGCGAGTCCCACTGGTAGAGAGCCAGTATTATTGCAAAACTACCACATGCGTTTGTATCCAGGCACGGTCATGATGCTCATTGCCTGGTACCCCTGAAACATTCCAAAGATGATCGTATTCGGTAAACAGACATAGAATTACTCTGGAATATATTAAAAAAAACAAATTCAAACACTGCTCTCATTTATTATTTGCAGGGGTCACTTCCTAAAGCTCCAATCCACATTAAACGAGAAAATATATTTTTATCAATCGTTACCAATGATTCATTTTTATCTATCATACGAATGTCCAGATAAAACAGACATGCTCGGCGCAATAAAAGAGTCATGGTTCTATGAATCATATTTAAAAGAGTAACCAGAAGAAAAAACAATACTTTACAATTCAATGAACTTTATTAAGATTAATAAGTAACTTATTAATATTAATCATTTTTCAATAAATTGCTTTTGTAAATGAACCTTGTAAAAATTGCATTACAATGTTTACCATATATACTTATGTGGTCATATTTGCAATATTGCAATAGCTTTAGAGAAAGCATAGAAAATTCATGGAAATGATGGTTCATTATAAAGACACAGTTTCTGAACTGTGTCAACAACATCTCCTAATAAATCAAACCAACATTGACAACATTGATCTATGATAAGTTTAAATTCGACTAAATGAAAATCATTGTATACTATATGTAAATGTAACAAATCTGAAACGAAATAAAATAAAAAGACGAACACAATTTATAGAAGAACAATTTTGCTTTTTATGCTAAAAACTAGAATTCCATAAAGAAACTACTTTTGTTATCGACACGATAAATTTCATGAAAAATGGAAATGCCGAAATACTAATTAGAATACCTCGGATGCTTATGTACCGAGCGTATCATGTTATTTTCTAATAACAACAACAAAAAAGAAGCTGTACATGCGTGATGAAAACACGAGCTAGCCAAGATAAATCCGCAGGGAAACTGTGAAAAACATAAATAACGTGTCCACTGACCGATTTCGGTATTAAAACATCCCGACGACGATGTCAGGGTAGGACAGATGGCTCCACACTTTTCGAGTAACACCGTTGCACACACCGCCCTTCATTAGTGTGAGCAGCATAGCTGCACTTGACAGCTAAGACCAGTGTCTTCGCACAAAGGCAAGGATATTCTGCTCCGTGTCGATAATCGGCTGACAATAACGGGCATACAAGCGAATTAGTCGAGTTTCTCGAATAAAACACGCGAACAAATCGAATACGAAACGCATTAGGCTAGGATATAACATTGCGAGCGAGCGAGCAGTCGCTTAAAAAGAAAAAGAATTACCTCCGGGATGAAAAAAGCTCACAGCTTCGATTCGTTCGTTCTGATATGATCATCGGTCAGCCCGTATAGCTCTCGTCAGTTTTCACGACAAACCCACATACGTTCCGTAGATGAAATAATACATGAAACACTGTACACCCCTTCGATTTGTCGCTCTAGCAATCGGGGATTTTCATGAAAATGCCAAAGCGTACAACACGACCGCACGATGGAATGTTCGTACGCGAGGGTCGCTACGACACATCGCGGATATGCACCATGTCCTTGATACAAGGCCCGATACAAGTCCTCGGACTTGACGAAACACCGAGCACAGAGATTCACTGGAACCTCCTATCGCTCCCCTGGGTAACATATAAAGCGGTGCAAATACCGTCTGCCGCTTTACAACAACACTACTAAACAGAGAAGATCGGAATGAGCCGCCATTAAAATTCGACCGACAGCGCGACAGGCTGCACGAGTTTAGAGCAAGTTGGGGGCCGTGGCTACGGCATGCGCCGCTTGTTCATTATCTCTCTCTCTCTCTCTCTCTTGCTCTCCTTCTCCCTCTCTTACTTGTTCGTTCAGCCGCGCTCTCGTCGCGCTTTTCCCACGGTTCAGTGTCTCTTCTTGGCTAGTTCCATCACTCTCTCCTCTCGACTTTCCTTTTCTTTCTCCCTGGTACACGAAGCCTCTGCAGCGCTCTCCCGCGGCCAAACGCTCGAACCTTCTCTTGAATGGATAAAAGCCTGTACGATCTGGTACGATGTTTTATCGTTGAAATTTTCTACAAGATACAGGCGAACGATCGTTGACCGTAGCTAACATTTATCTCGCGCGAGCGAGCGAGATCGAAACGTGCACGGTAACGAGTTTACCTAGCAAAGAATGCGTTCAACTTGTAGGAAGAAAATGCTACAATATAAATCTTTATTTAGCAAAATGGCCGTCATCGCACCAACTTGAAACCGCTCCAAATTTGAAAAAAGGAACATGATGGACGTTACTAGCTCAGTACGGGACGTTTTTGCGGAAAAATCTGAACAAATTTTTGAATTCACAGAAAAGTTCTTGATTCGTGTTTATCCTGCCTAATGCGCGGTGCTGTGCTGTTAACATATATATTATAATAATAATATGTCTCACAATGAAATTTGACTCATAACTTTATTGGGTACAGCACCTCATATTTTCCCTTTTTTTTCTATAGGTAGCTTTCAGTGACGCCCAATTTTCATCACGCCTCAAAACGAAAGGCTTCGATGTAAGATGGTACACATTTCTCAATGCTTCCTCTCTTTTGTACTCACATTCTTTACATACTACACAAATAAAAACCTTTTCTATCATTCTTTCGTAAGCCGACTGGTTAAGTAGTCAAGTCCAAAGTGACTCGAACGGTCACAATTTATTACTGTAAATATCATGTTATTTACACATATACCTAAGCTTCGAACAGCTTTATAACGTTTTTTTTTTCTTCATATGGAGAGGGTTTGAATTTTGTTTCATTTGGCTGTAGGTATTGTTCATTTTACATGTAACAAATACAATAGATAACTAATGTAGCGAGTCATTGAACATGATGATTGACGTATAACGTAACTATAATAAGACTGGATTCATACTATCGTCCCTCTCAACGTGTCTCGATCGCACTCTCTTAAATTCGTTATACAATATATAGGTAAAGCTGTGTATCAGTGTGTCTAATATATACTTAAATGTTAAATTTCTTACAGACCGGTTACATCTTTCAAAGGAAAAATCTCTACATAGTTCTATATAAGCCAAACTTAGCATACCTAAGTAGACACTTTTAATATCAGAGATGTGTTCTTTCATGTTTTTTTCTTTCTTCTTCTTCTTCGGATAGAAATACACGCTTTAAAAAGTCTCTTATGTTTTACGTAAGACAAGCGACGACTTGTCGGTTACAAGGAAGGCTTCTCCTAACACCGTATAAAAATTATAAAACAGAAAGAATGTTTAAAATTTACCATCTAACAAGTTATTATACACGTGTTCTCGAGAGTCGGTGCTATGGCCAGCCTCCTTAGGCCTTCGGTATACGACATCAAAATTAAAATCAAGGCGAACGCCTTAACTTCTTCTTGCGTAGAAGATGGAATTACATATGTATTTCATTTCCAGTTCGGGACTATCTGGGTTTCACACGGATTTAAGCAGCATCAAACTGTCATCGTAAAGTGATTATTACATTCTTTTTGATATTACATTCCTGCTGGTCCGCTTGAAGTCTTTCATCCATATCTTTTTTAGTCTAGTATTGATCAAATTCACGATTATTAACAAGTCCATGAACATCCAGCCTCGTTCTTGTTACTGTTTATCTGTCAACTAGCCCCTGGATACTAGTTATGGACAAACCGATTTGTTACAAGTACAAAAAAAGGATCGTGATCTATAGTATTCATATCATGCGACATTTTTTTTCCTTTATGTTTGCGTCAACGTACCAATATGCAAGAGCGCGTACAAGCACTCACATTTCTTTTATTTATATAAATTACGTATCTCATTTTGCAAGGGTGTACCTTGACGCGACGAAACTTCCTCTGTACAATCATAAATACCTGAAAAAACACTAGACTCTCTTTTTGTTGCCTAGATATAGCTTCCCGCATTCCTGATAGTACGAATAATGTTTTGCGTCGAGGGTATTGTATTATGCGTTAACGTTTTCACTGATGCAAAAATGTTGATAGTAATATTTTTTTTAGTAATAGTGGTAATTTTATCTGTGGTAGTAGTACTTGATGGTGGTGGTAATGGTGGGATAGTGTGTGAATGGCGAACGAAACCACCTATCCTAATGAGGGGAAGTCGTTCTCATCGTCTACTTTCGGAGCATTCTGACGTCTTCGAGGCGACCTTTGCTCGGCTTGTGTTGGCTGAATAAAGGAAATTAAACATAAAAATACATTATTAGTTGTATACTCATGTAACAGTGGCGTATTAGTAAATAGAATATTATAATTGGTGAAAATGCTTACGGGACCACGTGTGTCTCCATCTGTAGGAGCTCGTCCGGCTCCTCCGGCTCCACCGGCTCCTCCGGCTCCTCCTGCTCCTGCTCCTCCAGCTCCTCCTCCACCTCCTCCTCCTCCTCCTCCACCACCGCGATTTCCAAATCCACGACCAGCGGCACGTTCTCCACCACGGCCTCCTCGTCCTTTGCCACGTCCACCGGCACCGCGTCGGGAATCACTGAATTGAATCTCGATGCCTAACACACGTTTCTGTCGTCCAACCCGCTGAGGATATTCCGCTGCAGCGTCATACTCCTCCTCGTCGTCATCATCGTCCTCAGCGCCTTCTTTTTTCTTCTGCAGCGCGTACATTTTCTTCCATTGAGTCATATCCTCGCCTTCTCCAGCTTTGCGCAAATTGTATTGAGGCTTCGCTCTGTTCTGGCGCAAAGCTTTCCATTCGTCCAAAGTCAATTCGCGAGATTCCTCTTCGGCAGGCTTTTCCTCGGTTGTGTCCGTGGTTGTTGTATCCCCTTCTTTTGCTTCCGGGGATGCTTGGGGAGTATCTCCTTCGGGTTTCTCGTTAGGCCAATCTTGACTTTCTTGGTTCAAACTTTCTCTAAGAATTACCACGAAAGAATTCGCGATTAGTTACTTTTTCTTCGACGCGCTATAGATATCCTTGATAAGCCATAAAAAAAAAAACGCTTTTATCATGCAACTTACTCAATTTCATCATTATGGGTACCCCAGTTATGGCTACCAGCACCATCTTTTTTGTCCACTGGTTTAATCCCGCTGTTCACACAAATAGGCACGCTATTAATTAAATGAAATATAGATTATATTATAATGCGAGAATTAAGTATGAAATATTCATTACGTTTTATCAGAGCCTGACTGACGATCAAATTCACGTTTCCCGCGGCTATCGTATCCTCCACGGCCACGTGGTGCACCGCGTCCGCGGCTCAAACCACGCATTCCACCTCGCCCCCTGCGCTCTCCATAGTCTGCACGTTGAGTATCATTCGAATTTCTGAATTCTCGTGTTTCACGGCCCTCGCTAACAAATTCCAATATTGTACATAAATTTGTTTGGGTACTATAAATAATATGCGGCAACTTATTTCATTGTAATACAAACCCAGGAGGTCCACGTCTCAGTTCTCCTTGAGGACGGGGTGTTCGTTCTCCTTCTTCGCGATTGCGTCTATTGTAACGTTCTTCCCTGTTATCTCCGGAGAACTTGACATTGCGATCTCCTCCACCGGTTCTTACTTGTGGCGGTTTCTTTTCACCTAATAAATTTATTGAGATATTTAAGAAAAAAATTCGTCTACTATGGAAAGAAACAAAAAAAAAAGATAACATAAAGAAAGACATTTTATTATCAAAAAGTTTTCATACATCATAGATAATACCTTTTAATGCTATTTTGTTCAATAGTTTTTTTAAGTTTCATTAAAAAGGATACTTGTGTATAAATTTGCCCGTTTTATTTCTATAGCAGATTATTTCAAAAGCGGTATATCGATTATATGCAACAAAAATATTAATAGAACTACCTACTCAGTGCTGTGATATATAAACACTTTTTATTCAGCAATGCATATTCTGTCGAAATATTAACATCGCTATTCATTTTATCATTAACATAAAATTTTCATAATAAATTGCAGAATTACAAGAAAATTATTCACTAAACAGCACGTGGGGTCACCATTGGAAAATTCTATTTTTACGATACAAAATGAACACCGCACTATGCGGCATGAGAAATTGTTGACGATGTGCGAGAAATATGAAGAATGGAGGGACAATTTCTATAGAAATACTTTCACGGCTGGAGCATATTGCAAATTGGACAGGGAAATCGAGGGGAATCAATGTCCAAGGGTAAGAAAAATCAGTCGAAGCGCGACGAAATATCAAAAGCACATGGACCCACGAGGGACCAAAGCGACGGCCATAATACCGCGCACGAGGCAACGATCTTAATGAAAAATTACTAACCTTGATCTTTCTTTGGATCTTGAATCTTCGACACTGGTTGCTGCGTGTCCTTAATCACGCGGGTTTTTTGCGTTTTGTTGCCGGCAGGCTTTGGCGCGTCCGGCTGCTTACTCTTATTCTCCTTCTCCGAAAGCTTCTCCTTTTTCTTAGCTTCCTTCTCTTGTTCCCGTTGCTGCACTATCTCGTGCAGATCCGCATCGTCGGCCAACAACGGTACCAAGAACTTGTTGGTAACGTTAATGCTGTACATGGACTCCATGATGTCTTTTATCCTCTCTTCGTCGAGGATCACGCGAAAATTTCACGGCTACTCTTGAGCCCTTGTGTAACAGAGACATTCAATATTTCAATATGGCCGAGTCCGGAGATAGTTCACCACGAGGTCTGCGCTCAGGGAGGGACCGCATAATTGTCTTGCACCCAGCGCGCCATCCCCCCACCAATATTGTTTGTAATAACAATTTTAGAGAGTTTCAAAGCGAAAAACGTCGTCTAAATTCGAGTTTTTAATTTTCGTTCTGTAATCTTTTTAAAATACTACTCGTTCCGCGATAAAGCAGCGCAATTTCTGCGGACGTAGTTCTCACAGGAACCGGCATTATTTCCATGAATTACTTAACGCACGAACGAATAGATTTTCTTATCGTTCACACTTTATCTTAATGTTCTGCAATCGTACGCTAATTCCTCTTGTTATACAGTATTTCTACGGGTAGTAAAAATTAACAGACTTCAACATTAATTTGCAAAATTTTACGTAGCCCGCGAATCGAGAGTATTTTGTACATATTCGTACCGCGAAAAAATACATTTAAAAGATATGTATCTAAGTTGTTTTCCTATAACTTTCTATGCTTAATTGCGTATCATGCGTACATGGTAAAATTATACGTTAAAAATGCAAATTATTACTCTGAAATATTTCGTTTCATTAGTAGAAAATCTGTGTGTTGTACTAAAAAAGGTGCGAAGATTTTTTCCACGTTTTGTAAGTTTTTGAACGATATACCGGTGATAATGAAACATAAAAGTGTCATCGATAATCATTTATAAATATAAAATATATATACGTTTATTTCTGAATAGTTCGTGAAGCTTATTATGAATCAGCCCATCGAAATAATCACTATGCCGCATCCTCATGTGCATGAAACATCAATGTGAAACTTCATAAACATGTAATAACAAATAATTGATTAATAATTATCTCGTCAATTGAAAACGATATACATATTTTTTTACAATTAAGTTTCACTTAAAACCATCGAAAAATTAGAATACAACGGTGAACGTTTTATAACTTTTGCGAACAAAGTTGACCGAAGGATATTGAACATTTTAGCTAAATTCAATAATTTATTAATACGTAAAAAAGACAATAGAGAAACAATTTCGAATCTCATTATACAAAAATGAAATACATTGTGTTGTATTTATATATATATATATATATATATATATATATATATATATATATATATATATATATACACATACATATACATACATGGATGTGCTCACACAAATAACGCTGTTACAAAAGTCAACTTCACGGAGCACAAGTTCCTTTAACCGGGAACTCGTGATTGGTCGAGTTGCCACGAGGAAGGGGTGCGCGCGCATCGATCAGAAGCCGCGTGTAGAAGCAGTCGTTACGACGATGCCAACGATACAACAAGCGGATGGAAACGTGATTACGTTGTTGATGTTGTGTTAAGAAAAGACATTCGTTGCTGAATCTTGATTGTTTTCGTTCTGTAAGAATCAACGGATAATTCAAGGTGTTATTGGTCGCAGCCGCCATAGTCACGCACACGTATCGTATATCGCGCCGGACAGATTCGTTTTGGCGGTTTACCAGTTACACGCGGCACACGAAGGGTAGCGAATAGAGAGAGAGAGAAAGAGAGAGAGAGCGAGCAAACGCGCGTTAGGAAAAAAGAGAGAGAGTGTGAGCACATTTGAGAGATTAGGTGGTTGTGGTAACGTTGATTTTGTAAGGTGACCGGCAAGCTGCGCGGTGAAGTGAGAAACTCAACATGGAATTGCACACGCCGAAACGTGAGTCGCGCCCTTTGACGGAAGCGTTGCCGTGCAGCCCGCCGATGTGCGATACCATGCTTTATCCATGGAATTGGGGCGAAGAGGCAAGAAATGTGAACCTAAGCCCAGGCAGCTCTTGCTCCTCGCCAGAATATCGGGAGCATAACGTGGGAACAGCGCGATCGGGACCACGGTCACGTTCCGGAGGTTCCGAGAGTCATCGCCGTGGCCGACCCCGAGCAGATGCTCTCTCGAACCTGATGATGCAGGGAAGCACCTCGCCGAGCAGTATAAAGTGCACCTATTGCAACCGAGTCTTCCCACGAGAGAAAAGTCTCCAAGCACACCTGCGCACCCACACAGGTATGCTTCTGCTCTGTCGCTTTTACGTTGTTATCCCGAGTTTTCTCTCGCCCACAGAACTGTACGCATTGTTTCCTTCAAACTTTCTGTGAGTAAAATCCGTATTTAATCCTGCAACGATGCGTACAGCTATACAATTGCAACGAGGTTCGCGCCAAACGGCAAGCTTCATGCACTCTCTCGCGTCCCGCCAATCGCCATCATGCGTGCTTTAAATAGTTAAATGACTTAGTTGAGGATATTACGAATAATCCGAACGAAACCGTGCTACGTAATCTTGTTTGTTAGTGCGCGTTGTTATGGAAATGTGATCATTATTTTGCGTTTCGAAATACCCGTATTCTTTCTTTATTTAAATATTGATTCGATCGAGTCTTTGTTTGAAACGAATGAAACGATGCATGGTCCTTTTTGTCAAATTGTCGAGTTCTTCGTAGTCGGAGTTATTTGAACTGACTGAATTCAGTAAATTGTTCACTGAATTATTTGTGAATAAATGTTTTCATTATATTTTTTCAAATGTCTGAAAAGAATATTCTTAAACACAGTTTTCATGGAAGTGTTTTGTAAATGTTTTTAAATTGTAGTCCTGAATTAAAAAAATTAAATTTCTTTTCAGGAGAACGTCCGTATCCATGCGATTACCCAGGATGCACGAAAGCTTTCACCCAATCAGGCCAATTGAAAACCCATCAAAGATTGCACACGGGAGAGAAGCCATTTTTGTGTACAGAACCTGGCTGTGAAATGAGATTTACGCATGCGAACAGGCATTGCCCGGATCATCCTTATGCTACTCTAACTCGTTCAGATGATTTTGTCTTGAAGCCAGTCTCTGAAAACACAGAATTACCTCATGACGTTACAAGATGGCTAGAACGTTACAAGATGTCCAGAGAGAGAGAGGATAGAACACCCACAGGTAAGAATGAACGCAAGAAGAAAACCTGGAAGAGTAGTTCTGAGAATCACAAAAGAGTCAAGTCCAGAAAGGGTCTGATGATGGATGCAACAGGTGAACAGGAGAACTTAGATTGTAAGGCTTCCAATCAAAGATTATATTGCGGGGAAAGTCAAGATAGCCAAGAGGATAGTCAGGACGAAGATCCATCAGAAACATGTAATATACTGCAAACATCGGAGGACGAGGAAATATCTAGCAAGTTAGCGATCACCCCACTGAGGAGACCCTTGGACAGACTTCAACCAAAGAAAAGGTGGCTACGCGAAGCTTGTTTGGAACAACAGTTAGCTAAACCTTTAAATTGGGATATTAAGCCTGTTAGCGTATCTGTGACTACTTCCTTCAAAACTAGCGATAGTCAGATACATTGGAACGCACCGACTGATAATTTGTCTAACGTTTCCGACGCGTCGTGCTTGAACGCATGCAAGGAAATTGAACTTACAAAATCAGAGCTGGATCCTGCCTATACAAGCTCTCATGTAGGATCATCTTGGGATATAACCAATGGTAATAATGAATCTCTGAAAAAGTCTGTAAAGGAAGAACATATCTATGCATTTGAGACACAGACCCCATTGTCACAAGCTGTTTGGGATTCTGAGAGTAGCATCAATGATTTTTCAAATAACACGCATCAAATGAAAAGCAATGTTAGTCAACCTGTTTCTAAATACGAATGGGATAACGAGGTAGTTAAGGAGAATTCTAAGTCTTTGTCGAATCAAGCTCACATAAAAGTTAAAAGTTTTGCTCAAAAGGAAATAGTTAAGCAAGATACGTTTCTGCCATCTCGTGTTACCGAGAATATAATGAGACCGACTGTTTTAATGTTAGCTGGAAGTTCCAGTAATAATAGTAATAATAATAATAATAATAATAATAATAACACTAATAGTAATAATAATAATAATAAAGATAACACGTCGAAAATAATTCCAGTCGAGTTTGCTACAACAAAAGTGGTTGTTGTTAAACACGAAAAGAACTTTATAACTTTACCGATTCCTGAAGACAGCCAGAAATGGTTGGGCGCGTTAGCTTTGATGGAATTAGCTAAAAATCAGGAAAAGACAAGAGATGTAAGCCTAAAACAGAACAAGGACTATTCTGAGAATTCTGAGCTGAATTATACCCACTTATAGACTGTGATCAACGGCTATTATAATTCTCATTTGTGTTATTTTCGTATGGCAGAGAAAAAACAAATAAACGTGCATTTATTATCATAATGCAGTTAATCATCCAATAAGCAAACAAAAGAAATTCATTGGTTAGAGTTATCTCCATTTTTCTTCTTGCACAATTGATTAGCTTTTTTGTATTGTTTTCTAATTACGTTATTGTTTACAATCTATTATATGTATCATTTATTTGCATTTTGCTACAAAACTACATACTACTGTCTTTACGCAAATATTAAGAATAATGAACATTTTCAAATTTCCTACTTATTTATTTGTTCGAGATAAAAACAAAGAATTATTTTTTTTTTTAAACAATCAATATCATTTCTATTATATTTCTATTCTATTATATTGTTCACTTTGAAAGGCGATTGTATAAAACTTTGAAAATGTTCAATATTCCTTAATATTCCGTAAACATTCTACTTTCCAAGATTCTTAATATTCCATTATATAACACGAAAATATAACAATATTTCATGATTGCTTTTAACTTTCCTTGATAATGAATATTATCAATCGTTACGGAAAATTTTATTGGACTATATAGAAAATAATGATGTCGATACCTCTCCTATTTACATATGCTTCATGTGATAATGCTAATTTTGCAGGTATGCGAATATTATTTAAATTCTATGAGTTTAAATAGTTTGTTTAACTCAATGAAAGCTATCTATGATCGAGGCATTATCATACAATTTGTTACGATTGAGTTTCCATTCTACACCGTTAAAAAACTCATTACATAAATCACTTGTCTTTCTAGGTAATAATGCAAAAATTTATTTATTAGTATCGGCCATACTGTATAACAGTTAAAAATTTGTGTGATACTTAGAATGATAACAAACGAAATTAACAAAGAAAATTTGTTTTCGAAAAATATTCAAGTTTGTAAAGTATTTAATTGGAACAAATATGGTTATTATTTATAAAATATAGCTGTACGTATAAAGATAGTAATGGGTAAAATAAAGTGGCGACCTTAATTTGTAATCATTAAGTAATTTTAACTCCGATTTTTTACTGAATATGTATATATGTGAAATATTTTAATAAATATTTTCTAAAATTCTACAAAATTCAAATTTATCGACTCTTACAACCTATTCTTCGAGTACTAAGTGAAGCATTCCAATTTATATTGAATTTTAATATCGGTTTTATTAAAAATAAATTTCAGTTCTTTACAAAATATATATTTATACATAGTACTCTTCCTAAATTTGTCATTAAAAGTACAGTGTTGGCAGTTTCGTTGCATTTGCAATATTACAATCACTACTATTTCGATTTTCTAACTTTCGTATTATGCGTCTCTCTACTTACTGTATTTTGTTTCACTGATTTTCTTGTAATTCGTGATCTGGCATTTTCGCCGACATGTATTTTCTTTAAATTTTCTATTTTACTGCACTGCTTAGCACACGAATTATTTTCCTCCAATCTCTCGCCGCTGTTTCCCTCGTTTGTTTTCCTTTGGTCAGATATTATTTCATTTTTTATCAAACCATTGTTATCTTTTCGCTCGTCAGTTTTCAAATCTTTAATCAGTGCTATTACTTCATCGATTTTAGTCAAATCGATGCAAGTGATTTGTTTCGAATGTCGAGTGTTTCTAGTAACTCTTTGCGAAATCGCGTTTACTTTAAGGGCTTCTATTTTCTTGATTAATTTTTGAATGTTACTACTTGTCGCGGGTTCATCCAGTTCATCTGCAAAATTGTGCAAGTATTCTGAAACATCGGGAACTAGAGATGTAACTTTATTTACCATGTCTTTCATAGAAACGTTATTAACATTTTCTCCCTGTTGTTTCAACAATTCTTGTGAACTAGATCTTCGTGATTCATTCATTTCTTCTATTGTTTTATTCCGATTGTCTGAATATTCTTCACTGAAAATCTTTCTTCTTATTAATTTGCTATGGGACCTAGTCCTCTGATATTCAGACTTCGGTGAAGAAATATTGTCCTCGTCGTCGCTAAAATCCATACTAAGTTTACTAAGTTTTAAAAGAGGAGGATTTCGGTTTCGTTTTAGAGTAGAAGGATTTTTCGTTCGAATGTTGTTAATAGTCGGTGTAACACAAATAATGTCTTCAGCTTGTGATTTTTCCACGTAATTCGACGTATCGATGTCTGAGGCGTCAGGGACTGTAAACGCTATAACAAATAATAAAAATAGTAAGTCGTACGAATTCAATAATAATATATTATGAAGAAATACGTACTTGAATAGTCCATCCTATCGATTATCTTTTGGAAACTATAATCGAACAACAATTCTTTAACCGACATATAAACCGGATGACCAGTGAGTTTGTACACGTCGCATAACTGAATTGCTAGCAGAAGAATATTCATTCTTTTTTCTTTCTTTATCTTCAGATAGTTTTTCGAGAAGACACAGAAGTTGATTAAGAGAAGAATATAGTCTGTACTGTAGAGACGTTCTTGCCAAGTGAAATGTTCAGTTTCGTCTTCGGATAAGTGTTTCTCTGTCTTCATTAATTTCTCTTTTATTTTAAACGCGCCTGTAAAATGCTGTAGCGAGGCTTCAAAATTGTTTTGCAGCGCGTAAAACTGGGCCCTGATGTGAGTGCTCGCAAATATTAAATATTTGCACGATAAATTCTGACACATGTAACAACTACAATCCTGATGGCGCATAAACTCAGGAATTTCGAAACATTTATTTCTTAGAGCCGGTGATGCACAATTTTGTGGAATATCTCTGATAGGCTCTACGACTCGAATCGGAGTCGATGCGCTTTCCATAATCAATTTTATCGGTTTGCTACTCATCGACGCTTTAAACGTTTCAATATTTAAAATGTGCTCCAGTCCTTGTAGCTTTATTTCACAATCGTGTAATTGTGAACGTGACAAGTCGATGTAACAGAGAGATTTTAATACTTCCGCAACTCTCATAGTAGCTCCCAGAGACTGTGCTGTCTTCAATCGTCGTACTAAATGGGCTCCGATTTCTCTGAATGATAGTAAACTGTTCATTCGTAAGGACAAGTTAATCGTCGCAGACAGGAGTATGTCGATGCTAAAAAGATGCTTGTCTTGAGGTTTCCCTGAAAAAAAATATAATTTTATTAATTGAAGAAAAAAACACATGAATTATTAAATTAATGAAGTATTAAATGCTTACACTTATTTGTAGACAACTCTTCGTTTAAATTAACTAGAGTATACAAAGTTTCGACTATATAACGTGTGTATTCTTCGTGCTTGATATTTTCTTTATAAAATGAACAATTATACAAAAGCCTGTCCAAGCTGTACAAGTATACAGCTATGTTAGAAAGAAAAGAGACTCCTGGTAGTTTCCGGGAGTCGTCTAGTAACTTCTTAGCTTCTTCGTGCTAATAAAAAAAATTTGTATAAAATATTTGTACGATTACTAAGACGACTTATAAATGATTGACCAACCATATCGCGTTCAAAGTACAAGTCTGACAAACTTATCCAGAAAACAGCTATTGCGTAGATCATTTCTGCATCCTTGGTGTCTTTAAATTTATTGGCGATTTTCTTGGCTGTTGTAATCCATTTCTGGTTAATGTATCTCGACGATATGCTTCTACCGGTCACTAATAACAAAGGATGGTTGAATTACAATTCTAGATTTTTCATTTCTGTGATTGATTGAAAGAGAAATAGTCGTACCATAAATGATTGCTCGATCATCTTGTAATTCCGAAGCCATCTTATATGCGAGTTTCCATATATTGATCTCGCATTTCTCATAATGATATAAACGTGCATATTCACCGGCAATTATTAATGTATGAAGTGTTATCAGTTGTTCATAGCCTTGAACAATTTCTTCCTATCAATTATAAATAAATAATTAAAACATAAAGTTGCGCTTGAATAATAAATAAATTTAATTTTACAACATTTACACTTACGACATTTTGTTTGATACATTTATTCCATTTCTTCAATGGTGTCTCCAAATACATCATCATTCTAGAATCTTCTTTAATATTTATCATAGTATAAGCTGGTACCACATCACGGGTGTCATTTTCTCCGATTTCCGATATTCTTGGAGCATACAGAGCGAATTTCGTATTTTCCATTTCTATCTGGGTTTTCTTATTGGCAATATGCAACTGTGTGACAAAAATATAAAATTCTAAATTGGCTTGCAAGCACAAAACATAATTACTCGTCTTTATCTGTTTTAAATTGGAAATAGCTTGCTTCAGGTAGTCTAGAGTGTCTTCACTCTGATCAAAATGTAGCAAATGATATGCTAACATTTGAACGACACGAGCGTACTGCACTGGAGACGCTTTTAGCGTTAACATCTCGTCCAGAACTATACGGATGGCGCCCGATAGATTCACTTTTGCTTCTTGTAAGCTTTTTGCTTCTCGTAAACATATTTCAATGAGATTATACTGGGACAATTCAATGGACAGTCCTAATTCCTCTATCACTGTCCTATCTGACTTCAAACAGGATAGTATTGTCATTTCCACTATGTTCTTATTACTTATGGATTTATGTTTAATATTTGCCCACATTCGAAATGCTTTCGAGTCAGAATTGTTGTAACTTAATAGAGCATTTAATGCTGACGCGGTCATAGCTTCTCTGTACATAGCATGATGATAATGAAGGGAAGATAGTCTATGCAATGTGGAAGATATGGGATACTCAAGATTAATATAATTAGATTCCTGTTGAATACTTTCAAACTGTACGATAGATGTGCATAACAAAGAAAACAGAGATACACTTTCTTTGTAGAAACATTCTGCCATTATGCCTAAATTATAAATTAAAGCGCCGCTCGTGGACCACAACTGTGGCCAACACAGGCACTTGCACTCTTTCATTTCATAAATGTAAGCTACATTCTGCTCCAAGAATTTTTGCGCAAATCTGCAGATGTCTTTTGATAAATCGTTTGTGGAGAGCTTGCTGATTAAATTAATACATCTGGTTTTTATCGCCACTGCATTGTATATGTCTCTTCTCACCATACACTCTTTGCTTTGGCAAGACTTACATTTGTTGGATGTCTGATGAATAAAGTATTTGGTTGTACAAGCAATCAAGTTCATGATCTCTAATAATATACCATTTTTTAAAAATGTCTTTTTTTCTGCTTTTAAACATGCTTCCCAATATATAAATAATGGCTCCAGAATTTGAACGATACTGAATGTAATCCATTTAACAGACTCTAAGTAGCCGTATTTCTTTGTAACTCTTTCGTAATTGTTGTAACAATCACGAATGCTGTTGACATTATTTTCTATTAAATGGTCGACCGGTTTTACAACCGCTGAATAGAATAATTCAAGTAGCTCATAGCACTCGTAACACTCTTTGTCTTCTCTCAAAGCTATTCTGAAGTGGCTGCCTAGATCATCCAAAGCGTGTATCGCAAAATCCAGACCTTTTTCATTAACATTTTTATACACGATTTTGCTCAATATGTGAAGCATGTGACGAAATATAATGTATTTTTCGTCTTCCTCTAAAGACACTTTAGTTTGCCTCAAACATTCCATCACAAATGTACAAAATTCTATGAAACTAACATTAGAAGCTTCACTTATTAATGCTATTTTATCTAGATATGAACTTATCTTCATAAGTAAGTGTTTCGTATAATTTTTATACACTATTTGTATTATTTTTACTTCGTGTTTTACAATCTTTTTCAGTTCGTAATAATATTTGGTATTGAAACTATTTCTTTGTAACAGATTAATTGCATTATTGACAGCAATGTGCCATAGATATGCTATTTTTATTAGTATATCGCTCACACTCGAATGAGAAGGGCCTAGAGCTTCTGTGCTTAGAAAACAACATACTTCGTATGCTTCCTTGTACATATTTACAGTTAATAAACATCGAGCAATATGAAACAAGCTGGAAGCAAATTTATTGTAGTCAGGTATCTCAGTGAGAATTTGACACAACAAACAAGTCAATTTGTAAATCTCTCTGCCGATAGCACACTTCTGTTTGCTACATTTGTCTGCAGTGTGTGACAAATATAACAACAATTTAAAAACATGTTTGTTAACATTATTAGTTCGGCCTGGACAAATGTTTATCTGAAAGAAATTTTAATTATTTATTAGAAAAGTTTAATAATTTTATTTAGTAATAACAGATAAAAGAATCGAGTATTTCAAAACAAGTAGTAAATATGTTATAAAAGAGTATTTAAAATTTAATTCAATGAACACAACTGACCTGCATGCCTTCTATTACTTCGTCCAATTTTTCTGCTTGAATTAATAAAATCCATTCTCTTATTTTCTCTTCAATACTAGTCATTACGTGAAATAAATATTAAAGTTTTTTAACGGCTAATGTATCTACACTGTTCAACCTGTCTGAAGATCATTTCACATTTGCGCGGCAGAACTGTACAATACAACTTATACAACACGTGTTCTGAACACTGATATATATATATATATACTATAGCAGAGAGGACTCTCTGACTATAGATATATATACTAGTATAGAGATCAGTGCAGTACGTACTGGTCAACTGGTACGTACATAGGACGTCCCGCGCGGACGTTAATTGGACCTTTGTCGGACATATAATAGCGTGTTTGCACCTTAAAAAATTTTCTAAATATGTAAACATTGGTTTAAAAGAATTCTACAAAAATACCATTAATTATCACAAAGCTAGAAAAAGAGGAATTGATCAAATAAAAAAGAGTGGACTTATGCCGGGCGTGAACCTAGAGCGCCTAACGCTCGATTTAATTTTAAATTTTTGGGTCGCTAATTATGAATTAAAATCTATCATTTTTTACAAAGGATTTTTAAAAATTTAAATTTTTAAAAAATCAATTTTTTTTACACCTGAAATCGTGAGGCATGAATGATGAATGAAAATCCATAACTTACAAATCATATAAACATTTATTTATTTACAGGCGAAAACCTGTGATATATATAATTAGACATAACATTACAATATCAGTAAACAGAAAATTCAGTAAAATATTGACAGAACCTTCCGAGAAAACACGCTTGACGATGCTTAATAGCACAGACGAGAGATAGGATATACCTCGTCGGTGGTAAGATGTAATACAAATTTTGGCAAGAATTATTTACTACTTCAACTAGTTCAAATATTCGTACAGCGTCAATACACTGCAATACACGTAGTGAAAAACCACTCAAAGAATTAGCCAAATACACATTCAATTCCCCCCTCTAGATGGTGCCACCAACGATTTCCACTAAAATCTAAAAACAGCGTCACTTGACAGAGAGGGAATTTTTTCGAAATCACTAGTGGCTCCATCTAGCGGAAAATATGGGAACAAATCGGTGAACAGTTTGAGCGTTTTGCCACTATGTGAATGGCATTGTACCGACGTTTATACGGAGCAGATGATCTTGCCGGATTTTACATTGTATCTTATGGCGACAGTGGCAAGAATCATTTCCGCTCAGAGAGAAAATAATATTTCAAATTTTTGTGTTCAAACTAAAGCTGAAAAAATATACTGAATGGCAGATAGATCATGATTTGGAAATAATTACGATGGCATATTAATACTTCTGTGTATCGTAATCGTTAGCAAATTCTGAATACGACACTTTGTGCACAGACGAGATATAAGAATAGACCAATCACCATATGGGGTTTCGTGTCTCACACAATAACAACTGGTTTTCTTACGCTTATGATATCGGTTCTCGAAACAGTTATAAAGAACCGAAATGAAGTTATAACTGTTACGAGAATATCGGTTCTGGCTTCTATCGGTTACGGTTACGGTTCTCGAGAACCGATATTATTTCGGTTCTAAAACGGTTATTTTTCGGTTCTGGATATCGGTTCCAGTTTCGGTTCTGTCTTCTGTCATTCTGTATTCTTTTCTATTCTGTATTGCGTTCGGCTTTCTATATTTATTATTTAAGTAGTTATTTATTGTTATTTATAATTTAAACAATTTTTAAATAAATAAATTTTTATAATTTTTTTCTATATTCATTATTTGAATTGTTATTTCAATAATTTATTGTTACAATAATTGTTTAAATAAATAAATTTTCATAATTTGTTTCTAGACTTATTATTCGAAGTACTTCAATCATTTATTGTTAAACTAACATTTATTATTTGAATTATTATTTCGATAATTAAATGTTAAAACAATTGTTTATAAAGTTAGATTTTCATAATTCGTTCCCATATTCATTATTTGTATGGATATTTCAATAATTTATTGTTTTATTGTTATTTAATAAAACGCATTCTTGGCGAGCGGCTTCACCGTCGATCGGCGTGTGATTTGGTGACCCGCTCTGTTCTTCCCATCCTAAAAGCGGATAGTCTTACATTAGAATATAAGAAATAGTTCCATATTACTATTCTGTAAAATATGTTCATTCACATATATAGTACAATACAAAATTAAATATCTCTGTTATTTGTGGCTATACGAAAAAATGTCAGAGGAGAAAGTTGTACTGTTCAATATGGTAAATATAATGGCAAAAAAAATCTTTTCTGAAAATCAAATTTTCCAAATTTCAAGGTCATCGTTATTTTTTTTAATTGAGGTCATATAATTTTTCCATATTCTTATTTAGAAAAAATTACAAATTCAACGATATATAATACTTTATAGTTACGATGAATTTCAAAAATTTCAAAATTTTCAATTTAAATGCGGCACGTGATCCTTTCATCCGATCGGTCTCAAATTTTGCACAAATTTTTTTCTCACCAAAAGGAACCATTCTGGGGGGCGTTGTGAAAAAAATTCGTTGGTCAAAAAATAAGGTCCACCCTAGTGCGGCCGTAACGTGTACGATCTCCCGATGATCCCAGTGCCCCCGTCGCTCGGCCGTTCCAGACCGTGATCCTGTCGCTCACTCTCTGGCCGGTGCGGGCGGGGGAGTCTCCGACCGCGGTAAGGGACCGTTCCTCGGAGGGGTGCATTTTACACACCCCGGTACCAGCTTCCCATGCTGTGTAAAGCGACGTCTATCAAACATGCATTTCTTGCAATCAAATATACCATTATACCTATGTATGTACCTATGTATGTATAAATGCAATTGTAATAGCATGCCACTCTTTCATTTTAGTTCTTCTATTACTTCTGAATGCAGTCAGGTAGTAAATGCATGCATTAGTCAAAGTAATAAAATTAACAGGGTGGGCCACGCGAAGGTGTGAAAGAAGGTCTTATGCACCGTAGAGTACAGTCAATGTTTACATACATCAGCATATGTATATAAACATAAACATCACAACAAAATATACAAAATATATATCTACACATTTTATTAAGTAAAAGAACATTGTGTGTACTCCGAATCGTGAAAAAAAGAATAAATAAAGTACTAAATTACTAAAGCTATCATATTCTTTTAGATAAAGCAATTACAAATTACAAAACAACTATATATTTCTTAAATGCTTCTACAAAAAATCCATTTACAAACTGTTTATTAACCTAGTTTCCAGAGTTTCATATCCACGACGTACACACAAATCTCTATGCACGAAATTCCGGAAATATTAGAAATAGTAGAAATACCAACAGGATTATTGATAAAAATGAAAAAATTTAAACATGTCTGAAATGCGATAATTTGGAAGATGTTTTCGCGGAATTTTTTATACATCTAAATTTCTGTCCGAGCCCTACTGTATCCTTATGAATTTTTACAGTTAATGTAAAATATACAATATCTTTCCTATGTGCAGCGCATTCGTCTTAGTTAAACCAGTTTGGATATTTCTGTTCCACAGAACGTGAAATGATCGAAAATAGTCTATCCAATATGAATGCCTTGCTGCGTATAGATGGGTACACCATATCAAAAGTTGTATTTATAATTTTTAAAATTGCCGAAAAATGTACACTTGGAACACAAAGATGCCCAAATTCAATGTCATCGTGTACAATATATGCTCTAAAAGATAACAGTAGTTGCTCGTTTCGCGTGAACGTTGCATTGTTCTCTAAAAACATGTCGTAACACCTACGACATCCCGATTTGTCAATACATTTTTTAGCAATATACCCTGCAAAGTATTCAAGCGCACACGATTCTAGCGAGCACACCGATGTTGATAGTTCATCAATATTATTGATTTCAATATTGTCATCAAAACTATCATCACCTGTGTTCTCTTCGATAGCAGACAATGAAGTATCTGACTCCAACGTGGCTGATTCACATTGTGCTATCGTATCTTCCGGTATGAACGGTGCATCGTCATCAGGCATGCAGTTACCACTATGTATACTACGATTCAGACTCAATAATATATTTTTTCGAATTGCAAGACGCACCGCTTTTACCGAAGGATTGCGATTATAAATGCCACCGTGCATTCGAAGAACGGAAAAAAAATTTTCTATACAATCGCTATTTAAGCGTCATGTTATAAGAATCCACAACTGCAAGGTGGCATTTATAGATTGCCGTAATCCCAAAAAACATGGAGGTGTTTTACAACCTTCAGGTGTAAGTACAAACCAATTTCTCATGTTGGCAACATGAGCAATTAAATGCTGTTCAATATCATTAAAACGCGAAATAGCCCGCTTCATGGGATTTGGATCACTGGCAGATTGACTATTTAAATTGTCAAACGAATCATTAAGCGTTTCAAAGAAACTAGCTGTGTATTGTATAGTATTTGTATTAATGCTACCAGTAAGTGAAGCGGTAAACATAGCAAATGATACTCTTTTGCTAAAAACTTGAAGAGCAAGCTTACATTTCATTTTATCAAAAGAAATTGGAAACACATGTTTTTCGGATAACTTGTAAGCTGCTCGCGTACTTTTGTCTTTCTCTAAATTCCAGAGAAGTACTACATCGCGCCACGAAACTATACGATCATTAATATAAAAATCATAGTTTAATAAATTATTTCTAATACTCTTGAATAAATGGAGATAATCAAAAATGTAATAAATTTTTCACCATTTCTTATAAAAAATGGCGTTTCAACAAAAACATGTTCATCCGCTACGCTTTGATAACTACTTCCCTGATCGGAAACAACTGCTCTGACTTTCAAACCTGTCTCATGTAATGCATCTAATATTTTATTTAAAATAATTGACAACTCATCTTTCTTAACACTAGTTTTTGATACAAAGAATGTCAATGGTTGTTTCCAATTAGTGATCAGCCCGCGTATCGTAAATACAAGAACCTGTGTACCCAAAGCTACATTTCTTCCCAAAAATTCTAAATCTTCGAAACCTTCAATGACCTGTCGTTTTGGGTGGAAATCGAGACACTTTTTGATGGCAATTTCATCAAATATAAGAATGAAATTACGATCTGCAATTTCCATGTGTGCAGACTTTACTTTCAATGCATTAAATAAATTTTGACAAATTCCTGGCCAAATGTCAATTTTCCCGAACCATCGAGTAATTGTGGCTGGACATGGCAAATGAAAACCAAAAATATCACGCATTTTATGATATAAAACGGAAGAGTGTAGTGCATTGTCATGCATATTTGTTGTTCCTTTTTCGAAAAAATTCGCCACCATTTAGGTTTAAATAAAATAAGCATAACAAATTTTAATAAATAACCGGATATTCTTTTAGAAATTGCTTTCTTCAAACACGTCAAACATCATCGATATTGCCTGAAGAAGTGAGACAGAAAAATACATTGGGTGAGTGGGTCTACTCTTATACCTCGTCTGTGCTTTGTGGCTATATAATTCATATGGGACCTACTTGCAGGCGCATGCGCCCTCGAAATTGTCCACTGAAATTTCATTCCCGTGAGAGTGCTCTGTGGTAACGTGTGTTAATCATCTGTATATAAAGTCAACTTATGCTTTACCATGCTGTAGAAAGGATAAGTATTTCTTTCCGTTCCAGACCTGCTTGACAGAAACCTAACCGCAATTCTCAATAAGTATTGTAGCCACTTTTCATCGAAAAATGAACTCAAGAACGCAGACAAGAAGAATTCCTGAATCGGAACCGCGAATAGATTATGTTCAATGCGATGGATTAGTTGTTATGAAAATGGTGAAGCATTGTCACGAAGAATCTTTAAGCAACATGGATGTTGCTCAAGGTGCACTTCTCGGCTTGGTAGTTAAACAACGTTTGGAGATCACAAATTGTTTTCCTTTCCCTAAAAACGATGAAATTATGGATGAAGAAGAATACCAGCTTGCGATGATGCGGCGTCTCAGATGGTAAATCAATAATAAAACATTACAGTTATATGTGTTAGGGTGATGAAGACTAAAAGTATATTTTTACAGGGTAAACGTTGATCACTTTCACGTCGGTTGGTATCAGAGCGCGGATGTTGGAAACTTTTTAAATGTTTCGTTGCTAGAGTCACAGTATCATTACCAAACTTCCATAGAGGAATCAGTGGTTCTTATATATGACACAGCCAAGTCAGCCAGAGGTTTTCTGACCCTAAAAGCTTACAGACTTACTCCTCAAGCTATTCAAATGTACAAAGAAGGAGAATTTACACCAGAAGCTCTGCGTACTTTGAAGATTGGTTACGAGAATTTGTTCATCGAAATACCAGTGGTAATAAAAAACAGTAATTTGACAAACATAATGATGTCCGAACTAGAAGAAATGGTTCCCGAAGAGGAAGGTACTAAATACTTGGATCTAGGGACAGCTACGGTTCTAGAAAATCAGTTACGTTGTCTGATGGACCGTGTAGACGAATTGAATCAGGAAGCTATGAAGTTCAATAGGTATCAACAGTTGGTTGTTCGTCAACAACAAGAGAAGAATAGATTGTTGGCTAAGAGAGCACAAGAAAATTCAGCTAGGGCAGCTAAAGATGAGCCTCCACTACCAGACGACGATATTAACAAATTAATGAGACCATTGCCTGTTCCTCCCAGGCTTAATCCAATGATCGTGGCTGGCCAAATTAATACATACAGTGAGCACATTTCTCAATTCTGTGCTCAGAGTTTAGCAAAATTGTATATTACTCAAAGTCTTCAAAATGCAAAGGAGTCAAAGTCTTCTAGTTGAATGCGACTATAATTTAACAGTCTGTAACATTAACAACAAAAAAGCGACCGAAAAATAATACAATTTTTCAATAAAACAGTGTATGCAACTCTGGTTTTCCCATAAAACATTTGATATGAATAAATGTATTTATTTCCTTTGTAACTTAATTTTGCTAATTTATCGAAGTAATTTTTTCAAATATTCGTAAGTAATAAAGACAGATAAAATAACGCGGCATATTTTTTTCACCTTCTTGATAAAAATGTAATTGACGATTAAAAACCGATTGCTATTGAGTAATATATTGATTGATATTGTGACAGATTCTGATTCATCATTGAATCATTTCATTACCGAGAACATATTGACGATTTGATCAAATTCATTTTTTTCTCTCAATATTTGTAATTAGATAAGAAATTTACTCGTTGGGTGAGTTAAGTTGTACAGACTCGAGTATAAGTTCAACGCAATTAAATCACAAAGGCGGATCCAAGGTTCAGTGATGGGTCATGATTTCGCGCCCCCTGTGCTTTCGTGTTTAACCTCGAACCGCGTATAACAATCGTAAAATTTTCCGGACACGTCTGTACAGTTTCTCTTTCATTATCTTCAAAATATACAGATTGTTATAAAACATTCGTGATGATATAATTTGTTCGTGAGACGCATAGTTTCTTGAAATCACGAAAGTGTGTTACACGCCACAGGCAGTAGTTGCCTCTGATAGCTGTACAGTCGTTTGAAATTTCCATTTATGTGACACGGAGTCGCACACACGTCCACACACAAATACGTAAATGTCAGTCATACGGTTGAGCAGATTGGTGTAAGTATGTGACCGGGTGCAATTAAACTGTTTGAATTAAGGAGACAAAATTCTATCGTGTTGGCGGTCGGTACGTTGAAGACTGTTGCTGCATGAATCTATGATGGAGGGTCACCAGGTATGTAAACCCGTCTAGGATACAGAAATTTATTGCGATTTGTGGATTCGTTGTAATGTTTGTTCAACATGTTATGACTCACTCTTTCATGTGGCAGTCGAAATTTAATCCTTTGTGTTTTTTTACTCCGAAATTCGCGTATCTGATTTTTGGATTTTTTTTCGTTTAGGTAAGGGCATTGTACAACTTCACTGGGGAACCAGGAACAGCAGAATTGTCCATTGTGGCAGGAGAACTATTGACTGTCATGAGAGACAATGTAGGGGATGGATGGTGCGAAGGTTTCAATCAGAGTGGAAAATGCGGGCTATTCCCAGCAGCCTATGTTCAAGTGATAGAGGCTGCAACACCTGCGTCAAGTAATATCAATTTACACATTGTAGAATCGTTTGTTTTAACCGCATTATTTATAACAATTACAACAATCGAACGGTTTGATTCTGTAGGTGCCATGACTTCGTCTCAACAAAGTTCTGGTGATTTTTGGGACGACGATTGGGACGACGATTCAGAGGTTGGTCAAACACAGGCCTACGTTCCTCCTCAACAACAACAATCACAGCATAATATACAAATAGCGCAAGAACATAGTACTAGCGATTACGGCGATGCGTTTTCTATGCAAGCCATGAATTTTGCAATACCCGAAAGGCCTATACCCAACGTACCAAAGAAAAACAATAAGTTTTCTACATTAATAAAATCGGGAGAGGATGGTTTTTTATTAGGAATGAGAATAATGAATGTTCCCGATAGTGAGAAAGTGTATATCGAGGAACTAGAAGGTGGACAGTGTAGATGGGCTGAGAGAGGGGAATCCTATAGTTGTGTGGTCACATCTCCTAAAAAGGAATCCAAACTGAAGGGCCTTAAAAGTTTCATAGTCTATCAACTGACTCCTACGGTATCTAAATGCATTTTGCTTTGCTCTTTCTATTTCTGAATTATTTGATATAGTATTAACGTTAGTTTTCTATAACAGTTTAACAACATTCAAGTTTCAAGAAGATACAAACACTTTGATTGGCTCCACGAACGTTTGGAGGAGAAGTATTGTTTCATCCCCATTCCACCGTTGCCTGATAAACAAATATCGGGAAGATACGAAGGACATTTTATAGAACATCGACGTTCGCAACTGCAGGAGTTCGTTGATTACGTGTGCAGACATCCTGTGTTAGCGCGTAGCCGTGTATGGGAACACTTTATAACTTGTACAGACGAGAAACGATGGAAAGCTGGCAAGAGGCAAGCAGAAAAAGACGAATTACTAGGCGACAATTACTATCATGCTATTCAATGCCCTGAAACTCCGTTGGATGCTATCAAAGTAGAAATACAGACAGATGGTTACAGTAGATTCATAAGCTGTTTAGATCCTGTAGTGAAAAATTTCATGGCTATGGCTGTAGACCAAGCAAAAAAGAATCAGCATCTCTATAAAAGAGAATTTCAGAAAATTGGTCAGTCTTTTATTTCTCTGAGTCTTGCGCTAGATGTCGACGATAGCAGTCGAGGAAATCTGACCAACGCGTTGAAAGTAACAGGCGAAGCTTATAACGACATAGGCAAGTTATACGAAGAACAATCAAAGTTTGATTGGGAACCACTCGCAGATAAGTTTCATATATATAGAGGAATCATCAGTAGTTTCCCAGATGTAATCAGTATACATAAGGTAAATAAGAGACATGCATAATTGTTAACTGTAAATTTTAATCGACTGTCCATTTACTCTTGCAGAGTGCTGTTCAAAAGAGGAAAGACTGTGAAAGACTAGTAAGCGAACATAAAATGGAACCTCAGAAGTTACGAGAATTATCACATCGAACGGATATAATAGCGAGAGCACTTCTCGCCGAAGAAGCGCATTTTCAGACAGAGCAAGAAATACATATAACTCAAGCCATGAAGACACATTTGACGGAGCAAATTGCATTTTATTCGAAGATTGTCGATAAATTACGAGAAGCGTTAAATGCATACGAAAGCTGAATTTCGTGCCTATTACACGATACAAGAAAGATTTGCTCGGGACTGCCGTTCCGATTACAAATTTATAACATTGAAACACGGACATTGCTTTAAAGAGCGTGATTTGTATAAAGTAACGACGTGCTGAATCGTGCACGTGATTCAATATTTGTGGATACATTTTGATGTACATTATGTTTGATCATTGATAAGAGCTATTTGATGAAGAATTATGTAAGTTGAATTATGAGGATTCAATAGCTATTCGTTTTAGATGTACCAAAAAGTCACATCGTATATGCATATACACATATACATATATCTCGTATATTTTCTATTTATAGTATTTTATGTCTAATTCAGTTTTAGACTCGAGTATTGTGACACCGATTTACAAATAAAATCCTATTAAACCGGACCAGGAAAGATAGATTGCAGTTTTCAAAGAATACGTATTATTAAGGATGTAAAGTAATATATTACGTGATAATATTAATATCAATCTTCTGTGGTTGCTACTTTAAGAAATTTTAACATCTACCGTATAGATGAATTTTCTATATTAATTTTACTCGCGAAATCTTTTTTATAATACAATTATATACACACAATATCTACTATATGCTTTGTTACGTGATATTAACATATGCTTGAGACGTAAGTTTAATTTTACGTGTAGTACATCGGCAAATTATTATACATTAATATTAGCGTTAACAATTAAATCTGAATTAACAAAAGCACACAGTAAGAATTTATGTTACATGCATTCTATAATGAACGTAAAGTGCCTGTCAATTTTATTAGTTCCTCGTATATTACAATTAAAAATATGTTGGTACAATATCTTAATAAGCATTTGTATATAACATTATTGTACCGTAGTATGATAAATTATAGGATGAATACTACAAGAATAATGGCTTCACTGAACATAAAATCAATTACATGTGTAATAAGTACAATGTGTATAGAATATATAATGTAAACAGATTTCATTTAACAAATTATTACGATGCTTTGATTACATCATCGAATTTATCATGAAAAAAAGATGAACTGAAATCATTGTAACTACAAGCTATCAATTAAGAATTATGAATTATAAGGCATTTAATTATTAATACTGTGAAAGTGATTTGAATAAAAACGGCAACTTAATTTAAGTGCAAATATAGATAATTTTGTAAATTACATCATTATTATATAATCATCATCATTTTCATCAAGCATATTTTTTTCTTCTCTTTCAAAAAGGAATCTCTTTATCTTATAATATAAATGAACTTTTTACAGATTGTAACAAAAAATAAATGTGTGATAAATGTAAAAAACAAAAAAAAGTCATCAGCTGCATACGCATATATTTATATATTTTTTATATTCATCAACATTCCATATTCCATGATGTAGCACCACAATCAAGAAAGTGATAAAAATTCATTAAACTTGAAAGTCGAGTGAGTGATGTCTATTTTTAATGATTCTTATAATCACAAGCCAGCTTTGTGAACAAGTATTTTTTTATAAATAGAAACTTCGAACTAGTAATTTTTACCAGTTTCTTCTTATTTTTTCAATGAATACGGATACATTGGCACTGTAAACTATTTAGATCAATTTTATTCTGACTACTAATATCCCTCGCCATAGCTGTTATGGCAGATGGTGTCGTTAACTTTCTAGAAGCACTAGAAAGTCTTTTCTTAACATGTACAATTTAACAATGAGACATTCGATATTTATATCTTCACATGCATAAATTCAAGCATAACAATTACAAATTTTATGCTATCAGAGAAGTACAATAGGAAGAAGTTTGTTCCTATATTAGTTAATAAATATATTGGAATATAGGCAACAATTGAAAGTTTGTTTAATCAACAGTACATTCTCCTAGCATTTTCTCTTTTTCTTCCTCTTCTCTCTCTCTCTCTAGAATTCTTTCATTCTCTTCCTCTTTCACTCTCATACACACTCTATCAGTCTGGTATTTTTATATAGTTTTTTTTTAAATAAGACTCTGGTTACAACACCTATTCATTCCTATTTGAAGATCAGCTTATCTTTACATCACATTTGTAATGCTCCTGCCGATATGTTTATTCGCGTGGCGCGGTCTTCTTCCACTTCATTTTTCGGGGAGGGAAAATTTTCAAAATCGAAGCTAATCTCCTGTTGTTGCTTTTGCTTTAGAATTTTAAAATAATAAGCTCATTACTAACTCGCAAACATCAGCATAAAACATGTTTTATTCGTAACGAACTCTTGTTAGATAACACGATGTTGGTACTTTGAAAAGATATATGTAATATTGTTTTTTAGATCATAGGATAGAATTTTGAAGTGCATTATTGTACAAGAAAAAGTGGAAAGTGTGACAGAGAGTTTCTCGACAGAATAATACTTCATTACACAAGCGGCTGTGTAATTTCGAGGGGGGATAATCTAAATGCACCTTTTTATTAAAAACATTTTCCATTTGTATATTCCTTCTTACTGTTCCACCATCGTGTCATCCAAGGCACTTTAAGAATGACGTCTTATTAATTTGAATTCAAGTATTATAATTTTGATACAAAAGCATTTTGATAAAAGAGTGAACGATCATCGCTGTTTTTATCTTATTCTTCATCGCATATACATATATATGTACGTATGTTCTTGCGCTAAAATGTAACACTTGTTTGAAGAATAGTATAATTAGCTACCTTATAACTAATATAATTATAATCGATCTGAAAATCATTTTACAGCGTTTAATGAGTTCCTTCAACTTTGTTCATACTTTGTTTGCTATACGAATAGTGCCCGGTATACGGACGGATGTCTAATGTGATAGTGATAAAAGTTACTATCATATTTATAGTTGTAGCTTTAAAAGTTAAAGAGAAGAAATAGTAGTAGTAATAGTAGTAGTGGTAATAGTAGTAGTGGTAATAGTAGTAGTAGTAGTAGTAATAGTAGTAATAGTAATAGTTTATAGTAAAATGTGTGCCCGCTCGATAAACAGCAATAATTCTTGTTTTACGTTAGTAAGTAGAATATTATGATTTCATTTCAATTGATTATATACGATGTAAATTTATTTAAAAGCACGTTTCAAAGGACACGAAAAACATGGAACTGTTTTCCTTCTTAGATACAGTTTTACACGCTACATTATAGATCGTTTTCTTCCTTGATTACTCGTATAACGAAGCCATTAAATTTATGTAAAAATACTCCAAAACGCTAACGTCGATTATTTAAAAAAATCATTGTACACAGTTCAATTAAAAGGACTGCTCCGTGTTAATTAAAATTCTTAACATTCATTGTTAACATTAATATGGATGCGGTATCGAATGTAACCATAACAACATTATTTATCACAAGATCACGGTATTATTGCACTCGACTGCAATCATTTATAAAAAAATAAAGTAGCCACTGTGTCATAAAGTATATTCCCCAAGCGTTTCGTTAAAGTACTTGTCGTATCGTCTTCCATGTACTTCGACATCGCAATAAGATACAAATATAAACAGCTATCATGGTACATATCAACTTTTGCAACTTATGCGATGACATCACTCTATATGATAATTTTCCATATTATATAAAGAAGTATTAAATACAAAAATAGTTATATTTTCACAATATATTGATGGTGTTTAATTACACATTTACATAAAAAAAATGTGTACTTTATTAATGGTGTACACTCTTTTCGCAACATATAAACGGGTATAGACGATGAATGGCTTAACTATTCAAACATCAAGTTTGTGCTTTACAATTTATCTGTCATGTTTTCTTTATCTCCATCTTGTTATTTTACTTCTCCTATTGTTTAAGAACCAAGCAAAAGTTCGCTTTCGAAATAAGTATAAGTATATACGTGAAACAATGACAAACATATAGTTATAGTTGCTTTTTATATTTGCATCTTGCAAACCGACAAACGGGGTATAGAATATCGTGTATAGATATATTATGTACACGCTTGCTGAAATTCTTAGTGCAACGTATCGTTAAAAAGTATCAGTACAACAATATATACGTTATGTATACACATTAATTATAGTTCAACAGATCCGGTTTAAAGTTTCTTAGATGTGTAGTAATATCACTATATAACGAAAAGAGTATACTGCGCACTGAATGTACATTTCCTAGTGCAATGCACTGTACATGGCTTGGTATAAACACTCATGTTCGTCTATGGTATAAAATCAAAATAAAATATATTACACGTATCGATTATCAACGAAATATAAGAACAATTATCGGTAATAGAAATTAGATCTTATAAGAGATTCGTAACACGATTCCGTGCAGCAGGATCTCACCTAGCAATAAGTAGCTGCGATTCTGTTTCACGAATATCATTTCGCTAATTATGTCTTTTCTTTCTTTTTTAGTACCTATCAAAATGCTACCTCAAAAAGTGCTACATTCCATCGGACCGCATGTTCTCTAGATGTATTGGGCAAGAAGCTGTACTCACGTGGTTTCAAACATATTTGCTAGGATATAATAAGACTATTATTTGCAAAAAATCGTCTAAACAGCCACTATTCGTTATTCCAAACTTTATAAAAGATAAAAACTTGTCGTTGTACTGTTTTACATTTAGTCCTTCTCCTTGTTTATACATATTCGCTTAGATTTGACCCAACATGATAGTTCTTGGAAAGTGTCATGAAACCCCACACAATCTCTGTGTGTGTTAATCTCACTCGATCAAATCAACATTGTTAACAGATCGTCACGAAAACTTCTATCGATGGCTACAAGTATTCTGGATCTATTGTTTTGATGTAATATAATGTGATGTATATATGTAGATTATATACATAATATAATATATTTTTCAACACAGTAAAACCTCTATTTACGAGTATCCGAATAGAGCCAACCAGCGAAATGAAAAATACTCGGAAAATCGCCTTATATATCGCGCGGGCCGTTACATAGGTCTGTATTGTATTGTACATAGTTGGTGGTAGACCGTGTCACAGGAGAACCACCGATTAAAAAGCAGATTAGCTGAAATTCTATACAAACCCCTGCCAAAATCGAAGTAGCATTGGCGAGAGGATGAAAACGAACGCCATGTCCAACGGCTTCTCCTCGGATAAGTTTCTCGTAATTTGCGAAAACGGTTCGCAGCGTGTGTTCTCAGCTTTTTTTGTATTTCTGTTGTTTTCTAAGATACGACATATTCGTTTGGAACAGAGTAGACAGAGCGGTGCGTGTGCTACCCCACAGTTTGAAGCGTTTGTTGCGTACGTATAGTGGTGAGTTTGGGGTGGTCATAATAGGAATGGGAACGGGAATAGGATTAGTGGTCACCAAGCTTGATACGGGCAACGATGGCTCAACCGTTTGCTTCAATTCAGGTTGCTCTGAGACTCCACTGATCTGGCTTGGTGACTGGGGTTGTTGGATTGCGATTGATCTGGGTATGGCGTGAGGTTGCCGCTGGAGGGGCCTGTTGATCCTGGTCCCTCTTGTTGCTGGCCGCTGTTGAGCGCCAGTCGTTTCATTTGACGTATAACCGTGGTTGCGTGATAGGCTTGCTGCAACCATGAGAGATGAGGAAGACTTCCCTACGGAGCCTAGCGGGCAAACACATACAATCAGCAACCAGATAATCGTTCAAACATACTAACCTTCCACCGAGATTTGGCGAAATTCTTTCTAAGTTGTTCCGATACAGTACCATGGATATTTTTATTGCTAGCCGCGTTGCCGGATATCCTGGAAAAATTCATAGCACGATTTCCATATCAGAATAAACATACATACTATTATACGATACATGCTATATAATTAGACTGCAGATCTTTATGCAAAATAAACATTTTCTGTATTAATTATTATAAGGTACTGAAGCGAAATCAAAATTCAATTCTTGCTTCAATAATATTAATAAGCTGATAATACAATACATCGACACTTTCAAATTCCTTTTATCTTTCTTTTAGTTTATGTTCCACCCACTCATTTTTATTATAAATGCATAAAATTCGCAGTCTATATATAATATGCTCTATTAACACGTTCGTTGCCGTTCCCTTTTGAACCTGTCTCGAACTAAACTGAGTCACCTCTAAATTCTAAGCAATTGAAAGTTAAACAAACATTTGGCCTGCGTTAAACGTGTTAAGCGGATTCATTTATTGATTTTTTGTTCATGTTAAGGAATAAAAGTCTTTTGTTTACATGAGGATATTTCATCATTTTTATGTGGGGGGATATTGGAAATTTTTATTATCGTTATGTGAACACTGTCCATTATTGTGCACATCTGGGAATATAATAATTATCCATAGAATGTATTAAGTTAATGGATGACAAGAGAAACGTAATCTTTTTACTTACTGAATTCCACATATTTACTTTATTATTAAAGACAATTCTGTTCCTGTAATATCTTTATCACTTGAATTTGAAAATAGGACTTTCGAAGTGTTCGGAGGTAAGAATATTCATGAAGCTTTTATAGAACGATGATAATTTGTCTGTGTAACTGAATTATATATATATGTATATATAGTATATATATATATATATATATATATATATGTATGTATATATAGTATATATATATATATATATATATATATATATATATATATATATATGTATGTATAGCTATTTATATAGAGAGAAACAATATGTAACTTCAAATGACAAATTACGTAAAATATTTTAGGGTAATAATGATCTTACCAGGGATGTGCAAGGGCTTGCTTGCAAGTATAGCGTTCTTCGACATTGACGCATATCAGCTTCTGAATGAAATCCTTTGCAGAATCACTGATATCGTTCCAGAACGGCGAATCAAATTCAAATTCACCTATAACAGTCTGGTTAGCTCTTTGCTATAGAGTAGACGATTTTTTGTAATTATAAAATATTTCGTTTAAATGAAATAATTTATTTGGAAGAAATACTGTTAGCTTCATACTATGCACAAGAGGAACATCGATCTGTACTCGCATTGAAATCATTATGATAATTATTACTTCGATATTATACAGCGATATAATAGTAAAACCGAATTTTGTTCGTTATTGTTTTCCCTCCGTTTTTCTTCAGAATTAAAAAATCACACTGGTTTTGAAAAAAAGTACGGTCGAACAGATTATCATTTACTTACTACACTAGCGTGTATATAGCAGCGTACGAAAACTAGAATAATACCTTAAAAATGAAAATTTCAAGTTAATGTACTGCTGCGTGTACTGTCGATCCTAAAAGTAGTAACTAAATTGAAGTGAAAGTATAATCCTTCCAAATGCTATAAATTTCCTCCCGAACATGATCGTATTACCTTTTATAATTTGTGCAAATAAGACAGCATCGTTCTCGTCGTAAAACGGTGGGTAGCCACATAATAGAATGTAAGAAATAACTCCTATGCTCCACACGTCGACGGCCTTTCCATACGGTTTTTGCGCTAAGACTTCTGGAGCTGTACAAACAAATAGATTAATTTTTTTCATTAATCTCCCCATAATGTATATACAGGGAGTCTCAAAAATATTGTACTCCCTTGAAAGAAGTGATTCTTGTGATCATTTAAAGTAACTTTCTCCTTTGCGAAAATGTTATTTCAAATGACCTCAGGAATCACACCTTTCAAGTACAATATTTTTGAGTCACCCTGTACAATATGTATTTCTATTGTTTCATGTAAACTATTTATGGGCTTACCAACATATCCTGGGGTACCGCATGCAGTCTCCATAATACCAGAGTCTTCCATTTTCGATAGACCAAAGTCACTAATCATAATCTTACTGTCTTCATCTGGACTATAGTACAAAAGATTTTCAGGTTTTAGATCTCTATGTACGACACCTTGTTCATGCATATAGTCCACAGCTTCGAGGATTTGCCTTATTAAACCCGACGCGTCCTTTTCCGTGTAGGATCCTTTTTCGACGATCCTATCGAAAAGTTCTCCACCTGTGACCCTACAGAAATAAAAGAATTTTAAGTTTACACCAAAGTAGCTTTCTAATAAATACAACAAAAATGATTACTTACAATTCCATAATTAAATAAAATTTTTGCTTGTCCTCGAATGTTTCCAGTAACTGAACAATATTTGGATGTGTTAGCCTGTAATAAGGGTATAATTCGATACATCATTTTCATGATATATTTTCACATAACGGAGTATAACTGGTGAAATGTTTTCTTACCTTCTTAATACTTTGATTTCATTTTCTAAAGAATCTTCTTTCCCTTTCAATGCTTTCTTGTCGATGATCTTCACTGCAAACATTTGGCCAGGCTTGTCCTTACTTTCTGCCAGGCGTACTTCAGAAAATGCACCCCTAAAATATCAAGCTGTATTAATAAAATTATAAGACAAATTGTTTTTTTCTTGATAGCTCCAAAACTTTTCCTTTTCCAGAATGTAAGATATTTTTAATTTTTAAAAAATTAAATTTTACTCTTATAAAATGTATAATTATATTTTTAATTTTTTAATTTCAAGTATCTAATGTAAACGTGGTTGGAAGGACCAACAGCAGGCGAATCAATTACAGTAAGCCAACAGACCACATTTCGACGCAACTGTACTTATGCAATTATTTCCAATTGCTCATTACTGCAATATGTCGTGTATTCATTTCCGGACTATTTGCTTAATGACTGTCTGTATGTAATTAACTTTAGCATATTTTGATAAACGAATACAGATGCATACCGAATTCATGAATGAACATGTTATATTTTTATGCTAACATTAATATGAACAATTAAATGGTAAATAGAAAATCTACATTCTCTTATTAATCACCACAAATAGAATATTATTAGTGTTTGGTACAACGGTATTAAAACATTGATATCGCTGGTACTATGAAATATATATGTATACATATGTGAAATATTCTATTGCCAAAAATCATGTATGATATTAATAAAGCACTTTCTCTTTTCTACAAATGAAAAATTGGTAGCTAGATAAAAGAAAAGAATCCTCTTTCAATATTTCTAATGTATTTAATAATTGTAAAGTAAATTTATTATCAAGATATTACAAACATAATATGTAACTGAAGCTAGATTTAATTAAGGCATGAAAGTAATTATTTTCGGAGGAATACTAATTTTGAAAAGGACTTGGAATTATTTATATCATTGGCATAAGTTTCGGATAGTTGATGTAAGTTTATATGCAATATAATATATGGTACATGCATCGAATAATATATGCATATATATGTGTCAGGTATATATGTATATAGGGTATGATATATATATATATATATGTATACCCTTAACAATATTGTACACAAATATGTGCTGTAAATGGTGGTCGACTTTACTGCATAACCCTAGAAAATATTTCTGTGCGATTGAATCCTATTTGTCTCAAGGGTAATTGGAAATACATGGGAATACATACGTTCCGAGCATCTCCTTCAGGACGTATTTGGTCTCAACGGACGGGGATTTTTCATCTTTTTTAATCTTCTTATTCGGGTCCTTTTTACCGAAAAGCGGCATTCTCGGTGTGTCTGCTACCGCAGTGTTTCACGGTCCCGTTGCTGCTCCGACTTCCTTCACGTATTTCCTTGATCGTACAAGCTGCCGACTGCTGAGCTGACAGACAGGTTATCTGCTCACGTTACGAAAATCGGCTGAACTTTCAGTTCCTGGTCCGCAGGTTCGCCACGGTGGTTCTACTAGGCTCCGATCATTCGGCAGTGAGGAACGAAGAGGGGAAAGACGATCGTCAAACGCCTCGTAAGATCATCGTTTGTCAGTTGCCGAATGATCATGAACTCTCGACCTTTACGCACGTAAACGATAACGCACACCCGTGTGTTCACTTGCTTGCACGATGCTCCACTTAGCTTCTTCGCTTATTCGTATTCGTACTCGTGTTCGTGTTCGTATTCGTATTCGTGGACCGTGTTTGACACGTATTCGTTCAGTTCCGCGCACTATTTCGCTACCGAAACGCTCTATTCCGCGTCGCTTGTATCGGGCTCAGGGTCGCGGCCTCGCGCCCTTGCTGTACACCCGAGACCGAGAGCAACCGAGAAACTGTACAACGTACAACCAGATATCTCCCACGTATACGTGTACGTGAACGCGTGCGTGTATAGATGCTGGTTTCGCTTAGTTCTGTCTACCCTGCTTTATCGTATAACCGTATTCCCTTTTATCGTTCCAATAAATACATCTTAATTCACGGACGGATCATATTTTATGGCGAATCTGCATGATGATTCGCAAACTCGCCAACAGAGGACTCCAAACTTCTGCGGTATTCTCGCTTGTTATTTAATCAACCTACGGGACTAACTATATATGTAGGAAAGTCACTAAATACTTAATTGTTATCATCCAAATTTTCCCGCGCATCAAAGTTTTTTATTTGATTCAACACTGCAGTATACTCGTAATTGTGCGCATACGAATATATAGAGTCTTTCTTAGGTTCAGGCATCTTTTTGTTTATTTGAAAATTTTCAGAACTATAGCCAATCTTTGAAGAGCGTATAACCGCATAATTTTCTATATACTGTCATAAGACATTTTATTAACCGTATGCCCGATCTATTTGTTCGTAAATAGTTAATATGTATATATGTATAATCTCCGATGCGGTTTAGTGCCGTCACGCCTCAATTTTTTTCTTACGATACTGCTGGATACTGCAGTATTTGAATCTAAATTTCATCCGTCGATAATAATGCGGTGAAAGCACGCCGCAGCAGCGGTTCTCAAATTCTCTCAATATTGTGTCGACATTGCCATAGAGTGCATCGGAGGCAAAACTGCTGTCGGCAGATGAGAAACACTGAAACAGGAATGCGTTTTCACATTATTTGTAAACATTCATGACTTAATTTTACGCGCAAACGTTTGTTTGTTATGTTCAAAATTGCTTACTGATCATTTCAAAGTTCAATAAAAAGCATGTTGGCCGTAGAATTCTGTTTGCGAAATCGTATAAATGAGAAGCGTCCTTTATGCGCCAATTATGCTGCAATCTATATAAACACTGCATAGCTGTCGAAAAATACACATACACACGCATATGTACTTGATCAATATCAAAAATTGTAATAATAATAACAGTACGAAAAAATGGTTTATACGCAAAAGCACATAACACTTTTACAGACAATCGTGCACGAAGGTCTATTAGATGAAAATAAGGCAAAAGATTTGGTTATTAAATTATTTGGTAAGCCAGTATTAATTTTCAATTAGTGTGATGTAGATACTCGTTCAGTACGCCTGAGTACACCAGATAATGTATATATAAATGGAATTATGTATTTTAGACGATGATAAGGTATCGTTGGTAATAAATCAGATAAATGAGCAGCTACAGCCTTTAAACATGTTAATAAAAAGATGTCAATGCGAAATTACAGGTCAATTGTATTGGATTTTTATAAGCACACTGCTCGATGAAGTAACCAGGTATATGATATAAATTATATTAATATTAATTTTTCTTTCAACTACTAATTACTTCAGATTTCAAGACGAATTTTCAAAAGGACAATTGGCTTTATTAAGGAACATATTTTCTGAAATCATAACGTCGAACGACGGATTCGTTCAAAGCACATTATGCCTTAATTTATCTTCTTTACCGGATGTGAAGATGTCGAAAGCAGAAGCCGAAGAATTTTTAAACACCATAGTTATTAGAAAATGGTTAGCTTACGAGGTAACAACTTCATAAGATGTAACATTTTCATATAATTTCTTTATTTATGCAGTTCGTTTTATTCACAGAATGGTAATTATTATATGGGTGTAAGAAGCATAACAGAATTAATGCCATATTTTAGAGCTACCTACGAGGGTAATTTAAGTACTTGTTGCCTTTGCAAGCAAGTTATTTTTTATGTAAGTGTTTTTAACAGTTGTGTACACCACGCAACTAAACTTAGAGCTAAAGCCTTCTTTATTTTCTATAGGGTGAAAGATGTAACAGTTGCCAAAGTTTATTACATTTACACTGTTTGAAGCGATATGCCACAGTTCAAAATTCTGTTACTTGTCCCACATGCAATTCAGTATTTCCAAACATCAACTTCTGTGGTAACATATTTTTATTTCTCATGAATTATTCGTTCAATATATGTTGTTGTAATTGATTTCTGTTAATCGTCTTGTACAGGTACAACAGATAATTTTGCAACAGTGTCAAACGAAGATGCAAGTATGTCGCAGAGATCTACTAAGAAGTATTTGAAAAACAGAAATCGTTAATACATTATCTACCGATGGTTATTTAATAGTTTCTAAGAATCTATAATTCACAACTGGATTTCCTAATCAGTTCCTAATACCAATAACAATGTTAATTGCAAACCTCTTAGTCATTCCAATAATATTACAAAAAGCATATTTATAAGATCCTTTTTGATACAATACAATTGCTAAAAATCCTATTAATAGACTTCTAGTAGGTAAAGCATTGTTACAAAATCAATTATTTTATATGATATAATAGTAGTCAGTGTTTTTAATAAACTAAAGTATCAATACATATTTGTATGTATAAATATTTACAAGACACAATACACTTTTCTTCTGTTATAAACAAAATTAGCATTTTTAGATACACGTTTTGAGAATCATATATACAGATACATACGGCAGATTATTTGATAATTATTGTACTACTCAGTATTTCAAATATTCTGACTTTTTTCAAATTTCTCTCTCAAATATCTTAAACCTGCTGCTATACTTGCTTCATCTATGCTCCTGTTAACGTTCGCTTGATTTTGTGTACTATTGGGAGCCGGAATTGTAATTTCAGTTTTCTGGGAGGTAGAGAAATTTGTTTGCAGAACAGTAGTATCTTCCACATTGACATCGCTTCTTGACAAAGTAGGAGGAAGTGGAATATCATATGAATGAATATTCTCATTATCATGAGTTTCCAATTTATTTTCGGAAGAATTAGATTTTTTATTATTATCATTGTGTATTAAATAGCCACCTTTTTTAAAATTATCATATACTGGTCCGAATTCGTCGATCCTAGCTTTTCTACATTTGTGCACCCATTCTTCTTGAGACATTACGTACCAGTGACTTCTTTTACCTAACAATTCCCCTAAAGCTTTTATTTTGCTCTCTTTATTTATGGTTTTGCTTTCTTCAGTTTCTTCAGTTTCTTCCGTTTTACTGCAGTTTTGATCTTTATTTTCAACTGTTTGTTCTACATTAGTTGCTTCCAGCGAGCATGGACTCGACTCGGTTTCTTCTTTTACCTTGACTTCTTCTTCCTCTGGTTCTATCGGTAACCCTGCCCTAATTCTTTGTCTAATTTTAGCTGCTTTGATTCTATTGTGTTCCATTTTTTCCCTTAACTCTTTCGTCTCCCTACTTTCTCTCTGTTTTCGTTCTGTTTCTTTTCTTAAATTAAATAAGTTCTCTTGCTGTTTGATTCTCTCTTCTTCGTCCTGTGAGAATGCATAGTAACCGACGCCATGGGCTCTAGCTTCGTCGAATAAAACATCTTGGTAGTGTATGTTTGCTTTGTCCGCTAACTTCTGCGTCTGCTCTTCCCACTTTCTCCTCATAACTTCTATTTCAGGTTCTTTCTCCTCTTTTACAGGGGTAGATACAATGTTATCTTTGGTTTTTGGATCGATACCTTTTTTTTCAACGATTTGTTGCCTAAACAAGTTGTCTTTTTCTTGCATGATGGCTAGATCTTCGCGTAAACATTTCCTTGTACGACCAAAACAATCTTCGTATTCTACCCAATCGTCTTCATCGCCAAATGATCCATTGTTATCCTCCTTCTCACTAGTCGATAATGTTTCTTCTTCGGATTCGTCAGATTTACTCTTAAAATCTACAAGGAAATTTTCATTGTTGTGTTTGGACTTTTTTAACCGTTCATATAATCTTGCTTTTGCTTCCAACATTAGTTTTGACTTTTTATGGGTATTCACGTCTTCAATGTATTCTGCTTTGTCTACATTTTCTTCTTTCTTCTTTTCCTTAACTTTTTTAGGCTTTTTCTTAACATTTGGTATAGTACGATTAAATTCCGATTTTAATTTGACTTCGTTCACTTCGAGCTGTTTCCTTAGAAGTTCTGCTTTCAGGCCCACCAAGGACGAAAAGTTTACATTGATCTTCTTGTTGGTGTTCATCTTTAAACAATGTAAAAATACCCTTACTAATAAGTAACAACTAAAAACAACAGTCATAGGTTATGCTACTGATGATACTGCTTACCTTTATAAATTCCTATAAATACGTTTGGCTTAGTTTACAACATTCAACGAAATGATTTTATACAGTTTCTTAATTTTTAGTGCATAAATATATCGACAGAATTTTTGTTTATACGCACAATGCACGATCAATAGCTCTACGAAGATCAACGAAGATTCATACTGGTCAATGAGCTCATGTCAGCTTTATTATATCGTTCGAATCGCAAGCGTCGAATCTTACATTTTCAATAAATGTTATAAAAACTTTGGGACACAATGTTGTTATTATTTGTAATTGCTACTAATTATTAACTAAATTTTAATAGAATGTCTTCAGTTACGTTAGTGAAGTACCATTTTGAATCAATCTATTATTTTCCAATTGTTTTTTAGGTGAAACTTTGATTTATTAATTAATAATCATGGTTGTAGTTGAGTATAATTCTGTTAAAATGATATAATAATAATCTCAATTTTTTTCGTTAGGAGAGAATGAAAAATTAATTGATTAGACAATGTTTGTTACATAGAATAAACTATATCTTCACGTCTGCCGTCATTGAAGGTACACAAAAATACATTCAATTTTCGGAACAATATAATATATTTAATGAACACAATCGATGACTCAAGAATAATTTAAAAGATCAAATACTGCAATTTTAATTATAATACGAAAAGGAAAATTTAATACATTATTGAAATCACAAATAAATTATAGAAAGTGTACGGAGGTACTAAGTTTTATTTTTAAACGAAGCGAAGGGGTTGCGCAAAATAAAATACATTTTTTTGTAAAAATCCTCCTTATATAATTTATTACACGCATCTATATCAACATACAATAAACATTAATTACTTTGCTAATTACTTAGAGGTGTTTGGAAATTTTTCTTCTTAATTGAAATAGAGATGGTCTATAAAAAAAATATTAATTAGTAAAACTCGATTAAACGACAAACCACAATTCACAATTAGTTCGAAAAACAGTTAAAAAGAGGCGAAATATCGTAGGTTGGATTGTGCGAAATAATTTGTTCAATTTACCAATAATTTGACGAGTCGTTAAGTCAAATGAGAATTTTGTATAATAAACATGTGTTTAATATTAAATTGTCAGTTAACAATTTTAGGCGCCATTTCTCAATCCAAAGATCGATTGTCGATTATCAAACCAACAGCGTAGTTGAGGCTGCCGATCTGCTACTATGTTAGTCGTGTTAGTTGCGAGCAACGGAGAACTGTAACACGTTGCGAGTTGCCGGTTAACGTTCAACAATTTAGGTACGAAAGATTTAACGGTTATTTTGTCGTTGTTGGAAACCAGTAATATTTAAAGGAAAAAAATTGATCGAGCCCGTTTCGGAAACGATTCTTGAAAGCGATTGATAGAGTGCGATGGCACGCCGGAAAGTTGCAAAACATGCTGATGCGGAGGTTGTAGACAAGGCCGCGGAAGCCGGTGATATATCACCGCCGAAAAGAAAAAAGACCGTGGCAAAGTCCGTGAGCAAAACTGACGAAGAAAAACAGGTTCGATTACCGAGAGCCGCGAAATCGGCAAAAATCGAAACCACCAACGCAACTGCGAAACCGTCGACTAAGACGTCGGCCGCCAAAAATGCTTCGGCGAAAGTAAACGTTAAAAAAGATAAGGAAGTCGAAGCGAACGCCGATACGAATTCAGGTACGTATGATATCGTTAAATTTTATCTTTATTCTATACGTTCTTACATTTGTTATTTCCCTAGTGAAAAACGATTATTATTTCATATATATACGTTATTATATTGTATTTACAGTTAAAGCAAAGCCCAAGAAGAAAGGTACAAAAGCTAAAGTTGAAACTACAAACAATTCAGAATCAGTACCGGCAAAGAAAAAAAGATCAGCAAATACTGAAGCAGATCCCAAAGAGAATAATACAAAAGCCAAAACTACCAGGAGGAAAGCTCAGGTTGATGACGAAGTAGAAGGTAAAATTATAAGCAATAACAATGAGGAAGCTGTTAGTTATAAAACTGAAAATGATATTATTGTTGTAGAAGATGGTAACGTGGTTGCAAAGACAACAAGGAAAGCAGTAAGTGATGTGAGATTGAGAGCGCCTCCTAAAAGACAAAGATTTCGTAGAATTCCACCGGTTTATGCCTTAACTAAGGAAAGCTCAAAGGTAACAGAAGAATCATCTTCCTCCGAAGCTGCTAATGTTAGTGATAACGAAAACGAGGATAATCAGTTGGAAGAACCAGAGTCCGCTACGTTAACCAAAAGAGGAAGAAGTGTGAAAAAGAAGGAGGAATCTGCGGCACAAAAGAAATCTACTAAAACTCGTGGAAAGGCTACCGCACGCAATGCTGATAATACCAACGAAGATGACACAGAATTGACAAAAGTTACCAAAGAAGCACAGGAGAAAACTAAGGAGACCGGAACAATGACAAAAAAAGGAAGAGGAAAGAAGGGGACTGCAACAAAAGAGGAAAATGGAGATACAGAGGTGAAAAAAACATCTAATTCAACGGAAACAATAGTTAGTAACAACAACATACAGAAATCATTGGACGAAAATAATCATAAGGAGGATGATTCTGAAAAGGAAGACACAAGCTTATTAGATACGAAAAAAGAGGAGTACAAAAATGCAGTTACAGATGAAATTATTGAAAATGATGTACAGACTGTAACAGTCAAAGATGAAGCAGAGTAATGCTGAACATTCAATTTTTACTTGAAGTGTTTCTTAACATAATATATCATTAATATTTTAATATATTTCATACAGATAAAAAATAGTAACGAGTATTTACAATCATAGAGGACTAGAAAAACGTCCACTATAAGAACTCGATGATACGTTTCATTTTCATATTGTTTCATAAAACCGTTATTTGCATTGTTCACAAAGGTTTTTACATCATATAATTTTTTTAATCAACTTGTTGTTGCGCCGTTTTATTAGAACCGTTATATCAAGAATGGTTGATTCCCTTGAACTTCAGTTAAAATGTTACAACTAATTTCGAATAATTAACGATTCAGGATCTTTGAGTTTTTATGAACATAAAATTACGTTTAATTCTAAAATGCTAGTGGTTTTCTTTATTGTATATCGAAAGTAATATTTTTTGTACAAGGTTAATCTTTTGTTTGTATACAAAAAAGGGAAAGTTGTAAACTTTCTCGCAGAAACACACTACAGCGAAATATAATTTTTAATATTTATAGTGTGTTAACTAATGCATACACACTATTATTTTAGAATGTTTTGCATAATGGTGACAGAAGTGCAACATGTGAAATTAATTGTAATGCAACAAGACACAAATATGTGTGATTTCAGTTTATAATTAGGTTATTTCAAGTTCCAATAAATATTTATATTCACATGAATAATTTAATAAATAATGTTTTAAAATTATCGTCAAGATTTACATAATTTATTTTGTACAAAGTTTAAGTAAGTTCGATTTTTCGCGCCAAAAAATAAGCGTTTCCCATAAGTCAACAATGATGGCGTTACGAACCGAAACAGCCATGTATTGTTGAACAAGGAATGCTCTGACAATTTCTTTTTTAAATACCAATACTTTATCAGAGAGAAGTCTGACTTTACTTAATAATGATACATATATATCTTTTTGCAAAAATACGCAGCCGACGGGGTATGAATAATTCGTGTCGAATTTGACAAAGGAGCTTACAGGCAGAATGGCACAAATTTACTGTGCGCTTCTTGAACAGCGCCACTATAGGCACTACCTGGCACTACACATGAGCCTGAAAATCATTAATTATGGCAAATTTAGGGCAATAACAAATAATCCAAGAACATGGGATCGTTCAGGGGAATCTTCTGCAATGATTGAATGCAAAAAGAACTGACAGAAATCGCGTATTGTTCAAATATTTATTGAAATAGTAAGTGGTTCGAAAAAATGAATGGTGGCGCCATCTAACGGCGAGACGGAGAAACCCAGAAACAGAAAAAATTCAATAACTCTGGAACCAGTAGTTCAAATGTGGCGTTCCTGTGCTTGAAATACTCGCAGTGAAAAACTGTATCGAACGTATATCTTAGAATCTTATAATTATACGCGGTTACGGTTTTAGCAAACATGGCTTGCCGACGGGGTATGTGGCGGATGTAGATAATGTAAATTTCTATTTTATCGACAACGTTAGTTTTCTATTTTAACGACAATGATAATATCGATTAATTCTAAATTACGTTAAAATATTTTAGACACATTGTAAATATTAATTCATTTATTTGTTGTTTCCTATTAACGATTGTGTTTTGTAATAACAGATCAAATTAAATTTTCAAAGAAGCATGATCTCAAATTTATTAAATATTATAAAAACAATTTATTTATAAATAATTCACGTCTAAATAATTTAATTACTTAGTTAAATACGGAGCTATAAGTGTGGAAGATTTACATTATTAATTTATTCTGGAATACTCCACAGGTATGTGGCGTCTATATTGTTAATACAGTTTTCTAGTTTATCGACGATGATAATTTTTATTTATGAAAATATTGATTGAAATTGTATAATGAATTCATTTATTTTGTTGTTGCTTGTTAACGTTTGTGTTTTTAATAACAGAAGATTTTATTTCACCGTCAAAGAAGCATGGTCTCAATTTATTTACTAATTTAAGAAATTATAATTATTTAATTCAGAACAACACGCTACAGGTATGAAACAGCTTCGCCATCTCGCGGTAGCGCTGCCGAACTAAACCATCTAATTAATTCATGCTGGATTGGACATAGCGGCTTATGGGCAGAACGGCAAGAATTTATCGCGCGCCTCTTGAAAAGCGAATTGCACCAACTGCACCTCCGCATTCGTACCTACCAAGCTGACAAGACAAATTTGAATTTATGACAGAGAATTTACGTGCGTAGCATGCTTGTTCTTGCGAAGCCTCGCAGACGCCTTCTCGCTTGGCGCTAACCAAACGAATATACGTAAAGTATTGTGACACTTTTAAACACTGTATAACGTGTCTCTGCTCAACGAATAATATTGTAGGATAAAAGACAGTTTTCCCATTTCGATCGTAAAGATAGAGAAAATTTATCAACGTTTCCCTTTCCGTTCTATCGCTGATTTGTTTCGAGAGGCTGGGAAATAAAACGATGCTATTATACGTTGCACTTTCGGCCGGAAACGATCGACGCGACGGCACTTCTGTGCAATTCTCGTCGAGTGGATGCACAGCTTGTTTCGTGCTCGTTATTTTGTTCTCGTTTTTTAGTACGTTGAGCATCAAGCGATAAAGTGTATAGGATGATAAAATTACACGGACGGGTAACAGTAACGATATATTTCTCTTTTATTCGCCTGAATTTACAATTCAGCTGCCGCGAGATACAAGTTGTCGACGCGAGTCGAGGCGAGCATCTGGCCTAAAGATACAATTTCCGCTGGGCGAATACGCGTTCTCGTCGGTATCGATCCATCGATCCAACGAGCAGGGATCACGACAATATGGATGCTCTGGGGGAAGAAACGGGTCGCCGGATGTAGCGACGGTGACGGTGAGAGTGACGATGATGGTGATGGTGATGATGATGGTGATGGTGACGATTAGACTGCGAATCTTTATGTAATATTAAAAAGTAGGAGCCACTTTCGAGTTTTTTTTCTTCCGTTAATAATTTTAGTAAATCGCAAGTAAGGTGTTGGTGATCTTCGATTCTTTTAATTTTTCTTTTGTTTTAAATTGCAGCTTCTTATTTTTGCCATAAAATTTTGTATAAAATCCACAGTCTAGCGATGACGATTGAGATTGCGATTTGAATTCGGTGCAAGCCGGTCGGAGGAAAATCTAGTGCCCTGCTTTGCTATCTTGTATTTTGCCCGACTTTGTTCGAAAACAAAACCAATCGGCAATCAAATAATCGTGAGAAAGAAAGTTGAGCAAAAGATGGAGGAACGAACGCGTGGTCCTCGTTGCCGGAGCTTTTTCTATCGATCGATCGTTATTGGACCGCAAACGCGGTATGATTAACCCGCAATTCGGAGATCGGAAATAGCACGTCGAATTTCGACGGCAAAGAGACCCATGCGGATATTTCGATCGCTTCGAGAAAGATGAACTCACGAGAGCGAGTCTTACGAATATTGTACGGTGAACTGTTTGGTCGACGAATCGCATGCGGAAAACAATTTGGAATTTTAAACGGCTCGGCTGGTTTGCTCGCTTGTTCTCTAGTGCAAGCTCGATTACGATTACGTGGACGTGGCTGGCGATGAGTTTCGCGTGCAGAACATTCCGTTTCGGCGACTCGAGATATTATATTTGGCAGTACGGGACTCGATTAACTGTGTAAACTCTGTGCAGAGCATTAGACGCGTTGGATCGCTGAGGTATTTGACCGGCAACACACGGAAATTTCAAGTATAGGAACAACCTTTTCAATCTTCCAGCGGTCCTTTTTATCGCTATCGCTCGTGGTTAGAAAATAGGTAGCGATATTTCTAGTTCGTTTCGATCACGATGCAATTCGCGTTGGAAAGAAGAACGGAAGCGGCCGCCGGAAGGTTAAAGACGAACAATAAAATAATCTGAAATAATCGGCGTCAAGACGATCAATGAACGTGTCCAGACTTGATCTTTGCCTGCCGAATACCTCGACGACAGACCGTACGTGCACTTGTGCACGGTCTGCACAGCACGGCACGCAACGACGATTGCTCCCCTAATCGCTACGATTTCGTCATAAAAAAGTGCCTCTAAGCTTCAGAAGTTCGTATCGCACCTGGTGGCTACTGTTGTACTATAGCTACCCGACAGATGCACATTCCGCGAACGCTACTCGACTATCGTAGCAAACTTTTGATTCGTTCATCCGCGCTCTCTATCCGACGATCGTTGAAGCGCTTCGAATAGAACTTCGTCGGAATCTCGGCGAGCTCGAGAGATTTTCCGGGCCCGTTCTACGAGCTAGATTGATCGTGACAACAATGGAATGGAAAGGACTCGGACTCGGATTCGACAACGAAACGGATTCGATGTGGAAGCGACGGTTTACAGGGCTGGCTCTAGAGTCCGACTTAATTACGATCTAGGGGAACCTCTAACGTTCGCTCAATTGACTAGGTTCCTCTTAGCTTGGTTTCTCTCGTTACAGCTACGTACGCGCGCTCGCTTCTAAGTATACCGACAAGACTATACTCGTTACACTACGCTCGGCCCGGAAGATCATCATCGGGGGAGAAAAAAGAACCCCTTTCGTCTTCTGAACCGAGCACGATTTTTTCTAGCCTACACGCGGCCGGTTGGCTCGCGTATTTGATTTCTAGACACGCTGGAGGGGTAGGGCACGCTGGTACTTGAAGGTCCAAGACTGAAATTGATCGCTAGAGACCTCGAGAGCTGTGCCGGCTGCTCCAAACTCGAACGACCAACAAGCACACACGATATACGATATGTATTCTAAATTACCGATTACTGGATCAGCGCGATCTTTTCATGCGGATGCGGATGCGGATCTTGATGCGCCTACGAAAACCAATCGAACGTACAAAATACAATACAACCTATCTACAACCCGAATGAAATGAACGCCTCGTCTCGGTTTACCCTCCAACAGATTTATGATGAATTCCCTCGATCGATCAAACGCCTGGACCTAGACCGATTCGGATTCTCGGATTCCCGCGAGCGAACGTTTCAAAGCGCGAATCCTACGCGAACATCCACACGGCCCTCCTACGAAAATATCAATTTTCCATCTGTATCAGTGTCGCCAGATCGCTGAAATCGAGAGGAATACAATTTATTACCTCTCTGATGACCAGGAGTAATATGTAACGCGTTGCGCGGCACGTCACGTGACCAGTCTACGGTCTTAGTGGGGGACATTGGAGTGTGCGCAGGAGCAGTGATGGAATACTGGCACTTTTCACGCGCATGCGCGAGTTTCGGCAGCACCGAAGCTACGTCCGAAGTTTGTGGGGTACTATTGGGGCGAAAGTAGTGGGGACCATTATTAGCGGGAACGTCTAGCGGAGTACGTTACGACCGTTACGACACGAAGCGCGAAAGAAGAGCAGGCTGCGAGAATTTCAGGTAAGTTAATATTTAATTAATTAATGACTGCTAATATTGGAAAAGGAGCCACAGAGAGGTGTCAATTCGGTGAACTGAACAAAATCAAATCATAATATATTTTGCGAAATTAGCGGGCTGACCAAGATACCCGATTTTCGTACTTGACTGGGGCTAAAATCGCCGCGCATGCGCGTGAAAAGCGCCAGTATTTCCATCACTGCGCAGGAGTGGAATGGGATAGTGGAAGGGGAAAAGGAAGAGAGGAAAATCAACCCAGTTCTGGGTTGATCCGGCGACACTGATCTGTATTTCTCTCCCGTTCTCTCTTTCTCTTCTTTTTGAACGGGGACCGTCTCACGCGTTTAGTATCTTTCTTCTTTGTAACTTCCGCACACCAGAAATAACGTTAAACAATGGAACAACAAATTCTTCGAAGTCTCGTTGGCTCGACTCGACTCTGCCAACGGGTCCTTATCTTCGAGCGATCCTACGACGCTATTCTTGTTTGTCGAGGTACAATCGGTGCAGAGAAGATGAACAATCCTGACAGAGTCGAGTCTATCGAACGCTTCTCCGTGTTTCTTTCGCTGTTTCGCTAGGGTAGAAAAAGTTTGTAATATAACATTCGTTGTTTCGCCTTCTAGGGCCCGCTTGTTTCTTTTTTTTCCATAGAAAACATATAAAAATTGTGTAATGCTCGATCGAACACGCAACGCGGAACACAAGCTCTCCAGAAGGTCGACGCCTATGGTTTTCCCTTCGGAGGACGGTTTTCCGGTTTTATCGCAAGTAACAATTCGTTTCGCCAGGAAATATACAATCTCGAAAACTTAAATTGTTTCCTCTTCCGGTTTTGTCTCGGTTTCAATTGACTAATGGCGACCGATCTCGACCATCTCTCGGCTCCTAGGACGATTCGAGGCTGCCGAATAAGTAAAGTATGTAGTAGAAAGTCAATTGGAATTTCTCTGAATTTACGATATTCCCCAGCCTGGTAGTCTCGCTTGCTACTCGCGTCTACGCTCCCACTCGCTTTAGGAACAACGATTAAACCCCCGATTTCGATCGAATCTTTTCTTTGCCGAATAATCTGTGGTTTAAGTACGAACGCTGCGTCTGTTGCGCGTGCGCGAGTATCTAGATCTCGAAAGGGATATAATCTCGAAACGAGTGAGAACACTGTGGAAAATCATCTAACAGGCTAACGTTTTCCGATTGACGGATTCGATCGTATCGCGATTCACGGCCAGCGATGGGAACGATACTCGTCCGACCGACATGACATCTTGGAATGTCGAGTGAGTAAATTTTCCAATCAATTGAATCTAGAATTTCGTTCTCGTTATTGCGGACACCCTGTATACGCTTGTCGTTTAACAATAGATTTTTTATTTTCTGTAGAATCGTTATTAGAATAATTAAAGCACTTCGTTCGGGAAATAGACTCCGCCGTATTGCTTAGGATTACTTACAATTAGAAATGTTCACCCCGCCGTACTCGATCGTTCGGGGAATCGTGTTATATCGTAATAAATGTAGTAAATGTAATTGACAGAGATCTGTCCGATTATCTGTCCCATCGTCGGCTAGAGACGCGTGTCGAGAAATCGAGCACACAGAGAAAAACCTTCGGAATCTTCCCGATTAACTGTAGTGTGTCGCTCTGTGCCATTGAAAATACGAAATAGAAGCTGGTCAAAAAATACCAATTTCGCGATCACGTTTTGTACGCTTTTCCCTAATGATTCGGCTAGATCGCGCGCTAAAGTGAGATCTGAAACATACTTGCTATCAGTGATGCCAGAAATATCAGCTTTTCGCGCATGCGTACTGCGGCGCGCGCGGAATCCAGTAACGTATACGTGCCAAAAAAGAGCACTGCCATAGACGAACTTGAAGATAACGGACCAGAGTGAACGGACGTTATTTTTTATTTACTTGTTTATTTATATAATTAGAAAATGTATTTTTGTTATTTTGGACACTGGAAAGGTTTTTGGCAGTATCCTTTTGTCTTGCAACAAATGTTGGTATTCTTTATAGATTCTGCCAAATAAAATAAAAATTTATATTATGTTATCCCGTATGATCCGAACTTTTTTAGGTAAAGAAAGTATGTGAATGTTGAATGAAAAACATTATTTTTAAAACAAGGCCTTAAAGAACTCTCAAACATTTGAAATTAGTACAGTACTGATGCCACGCGCGAATACGCATGCGCGAAAAGCTGACATTTCTGGCATCACTGCTTGCTATGGCTACTGGTTGCCAACGTTGCCATAGGGTCACGTGCCTGGCAACCGGCTACCAAACGACACCGCCGGTTAACAAACGACAGTGCTACGTTATAACAGTCGACGATACCTCGCTATCCTAAAAAGGACCGCTGTGATTCGGTTTTCCTTGTCTCGAGAGATCGAGGAGAATCTGCGACGATTCGCAAGAGGTGAGACTCCCTGATCAACGTCTTACGTCGCTTTTTTTTCGAAGAGTCTCTGCGCTCGATGTCGCGCGTTTTGAAACGACTATGCATCGGTCGCGCGATCGTTGCCTACCTCGAGTCACAGGTGGGTCAGCGAAAATCATCCGTTCTCCCTAAAGTCTATCTAAACGCTAGGGATTCGATAACACCCCATTAATCTCTAAGGAAACTATAATAAAGTCGAACGAAAACTATACACGTCGAGCGCGCTCGTGTTACGTTAATTATTGCGATTTGGTGTTCTGATTGCCGGGTTAGCGATAACGAGATCTCCTATTCGAATAGTTTTAACTCCTAGTCCTAAGTGTTCATCGACGGCACACCATCAACGTGTCGACGGCCGGTGTGTGTGTCTCGGTCTCGGTCCAGTGTTGGGATATGGTTCACCTTTTCTCGCGCATGCGCGGCGATTTTGGCCTCAGTAAAGTAAGATTCTCGATTAAATGGGGTACCTTGAGCACCCAGCAGAATTTTAAAAAATTGGTATGATTTGATTCTGAGAAATGAATGTATAACATGTGTATTTGTGTATATTTTGTAACTCGTAGGACACGTCCTGAAGTCTTTTTGTCCGGAATAGATTGTTTCGATACTTTTCCCGCAAATATAACTGTCTTAGGACTCCACTATCTCGTCATCATGATATAGATACGTTACTGTTTTGGCCGCGCATGCGCGAGAAAAGATGGACCCTATCCCAACACTGTCTCTGTCTCGGTCTCGTGGCTGTCAAAGCGTCGACGTCCAGGAGTTTCATCCGTTTCACGATCGACGTTTAGAAAAGTTGATACTTTGTACGCTTACGCCTACGGATATTCCCTAGAAAGTCGGGCCCCTGGGGGAAGGCCTTTCGTCGATAACGGAACACACTGTTCTCAAATACCACCGCTCGAATCGTCGATCGACGAAAGCGACGACAGACGACGACCTCTTGTAATTAACACGCGGAAAGATTGTCGTTCAGAGAAAAGCGAATCGTTTCAGCTACAGTAGGTTCTCGCTCGTTGCACTCCCAATCAAATGCACGTTCTCTACGCGGGCCTCGTTCGTTACGTATTTTTCGTGCGAGGTAGAAAATGTAGCTGAGTGGAAAATGGTAATTTCGTAGAAGTGTTGCGAGCCGCTTCGCGATTGTTTCTTTATGTTGTTATATGTACATATTGATCGCGGCTTCGATGCATGTATAGTGAGGGTTATAATAGTTAATTGTTCATTGCAAAAACCTCGAATTTTGCCTGAAATTTCTGTTCCGTTCTCGTACAACCAGCGCGTACCTACTGTATCTCGTGCAGTGGCGTTGAGAGACGGTTCTACGCCCCTGTAACTCGATCACCCTGTATACAACGGTGTTGGGGAGATCCTCCGCGCCCCTGTGAGTCGATTACCTCCTACATAACGGTGTTGGTGCGATTCTGCGCCCCAGGAGGTTGATTATCTCGTATCCAGCGGCGCGGCGCCGGCTCGGGTCGGTTCTCTGCGCTGCCTGTTGGTGTTGGTCGATTACCCCGTATATCGTATACACTGGAATTTATAAACCGGTTTCGAATTCTTGCGTCGGAACAGCAAATTCGCCGCTGGCCAACAACGAAGACGCGCGACGGTTAGAAAGAAAACCGAATTTAATAGTTCTCTACAGAAGCAATTTTGTAAAATACCCGACGAATTCTAACTTACCGACGCGACGTGGGCACGCCGGTGCATACGCGTCCTGGTATACCGGGTTGCCATCAACAGGCGTGGCGTATAATCGACTCGGTTCCGCCAATCAGGGTCTAGCGTGTTAGGTTTAACACGTTGGATCCGAGGGTGGAACATTCATCGTTACAAAGAGAATAGACTCGCTACCATCGGAGCCACTCGGGTGATTACAGTTTTCCGTGGATTACTTTTTTTCGTGGCTCGACGAAACGAAATACTCTCCACAGAGCTTCGGCACGCAATTCGCGTCGAGACGGCCGTTTTCCCCTGTCGAGTCCTCGAGTACACGGTAGGTTCTTGTTTCGGCGACTTTGTGGAATGGCACATCGGACGTCCCTCGCGGACGATTTGCTTGTTTCTCGATACACCCGGTGTCGATCAACACCATTGTTGTCATAGTTTCGCCTCGGTGGTGGATCGCGTTCCTCGGCAATCGACGTATCGGAGTATAGTATACTCCGCTCGCACGCAACAATCCCCTCCTCGTCCATGAAAACCGTGGAAGCCTCGTCGTGGATGAGATCTCGTTCGAGTCGCACCCTGGAAACGAGTACAGTTGGTGAACGAATCGCGACTCTCCGTGGAAGCAAAAGAGACACTCGAGAACAGGAACGCGGGGGCAAGGCTAACAAATTACCCTCAGCAAAAGAGAGGAGCCTCCGGCTGATTCCACCAGTGAGCCGCGAGAAGCATGTACAGTTCCTGATCCTGAACGGTGTACCCCGGTGGCGGTTGCGAAGGCAAAGGCGGTGGGATCGGTGGCAGCAGAGAGTAGGACGGCGGCGGTGGCGAAGGCGACTGGGACTGCGAGAAGGTTGTTGCGGTGGAGATCGGCGTTGCCGGTGTGGTCGGCGTTGTCGTGCTCACTGCCAGAGGAGGCTCTTCCTTCGCCGGAGATCAGAGCGCGCAATCGAACATCGCCAGTGACCGAGTGATCACGTCATCCTGCAACACAAATATCCTCGGGGATCAAGCGGTCGTTCCGTGTGCGAGCAAGATTCCGTTAAAAGCGGTTCAGATTCGGCACCCTTTGTTATTTAACCCTCGTACAACAGCTTGCCATCTAGACCCGGCGCGCACTTGTAAGCTAGCCCGTAGACGCCCTAGACCCGAACCACTTGCGAGCTAACCCTTAGACGCCCTAGACCTGGCACACTTGCTACCCTTATACGGTATACCTTAGACCAAGAATCCTCGCGAGGTACTTATATTCGGCCCGAGCTGGGGTTGCTCGGAACGGACGGTAGACCTATAATACTTTTGCAGCCTGCGACCAGCCCGATACGAAGATTTGACCGTTCAGGCCGCCTCGCGAGCATACCTGACCTAGAACGAATTTTTACATCGATACAATTTTGCTTGGGAGGACGCAGAGCTATTTTAATCCATTGTAAAATTTCCACGACTCAAAGATTTCAAGATACAACCGATCATACATTTTTAATCTTATACGGTAGAACCCTCTTTAGCCCCTGAGCCTTTATTATACGAACTCGTCGGTCATCCGAACGTTCATTTCGGCATTGCACGACTCGACGTGTTCGGATAAACGAGGTTATGCCGTATATAAACAATGAATCCATCGAATAAATATAATGGCTAGATACCGTCGGAAAAGAAACGAGAGCCCGTAAAGCAGACGATATTTCAAGTTTTCTCGGTTCTCCCGGAAGACAGTACGTAAAACAGTATTCCGCAGGGTGGAACATCGGATATTATAGGCTCCGTTTGACAAACGACCGGCAATAAGGTCGGATCGGAATGGGTTCCACGAGATCCTAAGGGAGGGCGGACCACGTATCGGGACCTCCATTTTAAATGGAGGAGCCGGAATCTCGGGGGGCCACGAGGTAGGTACCTTCAAGCAGCTTTCGATAAATTCCTCGATCGTTATTACGCCGTCCTGGTTCAGGTCTAGTTTCTTGAATACCCTGTCCAGCTGTTCCCTAGCTTTTCTCTCCTCTTCGGCGTGGTGTCGCCTCCCCATCAACTCGTGCACCGCCGTCACCACCTCTCCTAGCTCGCCCCTCGTGATGCAACCGTCCCCGTTTATGTCGTACAGCTTGAACGTCCATCGCAGCTTCTCGTAGATGCTGCCTCGTAGCAACGTCGACAGAGTGACGAGCAGATCCTGCAGCGAGGAGAGAATCAGCTACCTTAATCTTTTCGATTACATTTCTTCCTACACAATACGGCATTCGCGCAAACACTCGCGGTCTAGTCACGACGCACAGTGTCAATTTTTAGAAAAATTAATTTATTGAAAAAGCCCCTACGCGACGAGTAGTTCTATAAAGACAGTTTCTCATTCTAGAAAATAAGCGATATCGCAATCAAATTGTACGGTCCCAAATCTAACCGAGACCTAAAGCCGTTCTGTTTGTAATTAATAATGTGTAATTAACGGAGACACGAATTCTGTGGAGCTTTCTGCGATTCCGAGCAATTACTGTGCGACGCACTTTCGATCGTTTCGAATTTCTACAAAGAGATTTTGACAATTTTCTTTTGCCCCTCCCTTCGATCACGCTCGGTCCCTCCCACGCGGCTCTAGCTCCTCCCATGCGGCTCTAGCTCCTCCCACAAGCGTTCAGTTCGCTCTCGGCGAACTTATAGTTTCGCAACGAGCTCGTCGACGAACCATTATAGATCGGTTTAGAGTGAATTACCCTGAAGCTGATGGCACCGTTGCAGTTTACATCGAACGCCTTGAACACGTAATGGGCGTAGAGGCTGGAGTCTGGAATTCGTACGGGGTCGTCGTTAACTAATTACGCAAAAACGCTGGTCTTTATTGAATTGGAACTCACTGCCATGAGGGAAGAACTTCGCGTAGATATCCTTGAACGAGTCTTCGTGCACGACACCCTCCGGACACTCCTGAAACCGACAAGTCGACGAACATCAACGAGCTATCTTGGATCATTGAGCGCAAACTCGATAAATCCTTGTGTTAAATAACCTCGCGAATTTCGCAGAATCGTCGGTACATCGATCGACTCTATAAGGAGTCGACGATCCAATCGCAGCTAATGAAAATAATGAAATTGATTGAAACTAATGAAACGCGTTAACTCGATTTCTGATTCTGATGGCGCAGATCGTATCGATATCAACAGGCTGGCTCTCTGAAGGTAGAAACCGTTCCCGTCGACGGCGTAATTCAGAAGGACGTCGAATGGACGATTGGCGTGTGAAAAATTGACATGTTGCAAAATGAAGATCCCGCACACCGTCCCGAAAAACGTGTTCGAGGTCTACAAGTATGTAACAGAAAACCTACTCGAGTAATTCGAGAAGTAATTTCTATAGATGCTTAGATACAGGCTACCGCGCGTTACTCGATCGAACGAATAAACGGGTTTCTTTTCTGTTTCGAGGTGCTCTTACGAAACGACGCGACTATCGAGCGAGGTGGAACGGACTCTTTGCTCGGAGAATCCTCTCTGGGACGAGAACAGGATTCCAAGCCTGCGGAGGCTCGCTCTTCTCGCCATAGCTGCCGTATGGGAGAATAATCCGATCCTGGACGAGTTGCCAACTTGCGAGGACAGGAACGAGCTGATCGAGCTCCTGCCCGTAGACCTACCTCTCGAACTCGCTATTACGACGATCGAGGACGAGCGTTACTGGGAACGATGCTCGAGGAACAAGTAATCGATTATCTAAACTATAAGAGACCAACGAAACCCGTCGACAATGGGAAACTTTTCGAACAACGATTCTCGAAATACCGGAAATCTTGCGCTTTTCCGAATAAATGTTATGGGCTGATCGCACTGAGTATTGAATTTTTTAATTGCAAAAAAAATGTAATTCCTGGAACGTACAAGTGTACTAAGTGCAATCAGCCCATAACATTTATTCGGAAAAGCCTGAGATTTCAGTCTTTCGAAAAAGTTGATCTTCACCCTGACAACATCTTAAAAAAGCATCGAAATCGATGAGGTGGGACCTTTTCTGCACAATTATCCTCGAAACTGGTTGTGTCGTCGGTCCGCGGATTTTCATGCGTTCGCAACTCACGAGAATCCACGGAAAATAACTGTTCAGGATTCAACAGAATCATTCCAAAAGGGCGCGCGACCACGTGTCGAGCTCCATTTAAATATCGCGCCGCTTATCAGGTACATCACCTGTAATTACCTCTCCCGCGAATCGGACCACCGCCCGCGAGCCAATCACGGTGCTCGCGAATCGTCACCGTCCGCGGACGATCCCCGGAACCGTCCTCTCCGTCTTCCAAGAACCGTCTGTGCGACACCACGTGCGCTCAGAACCTTTTTATCTCGTCAAACAACCTGTACTATTGTTGCCGCGTTTAAAGTACAATTCAAATCACCATTCCAATTCATCGCATCTTTTATTTTCAATTATACAAGTGTTCAGTTACAAATTACAAGTGCTATTTGACGAGTTGTAGCATAAATTATTATCCGATCCACCGACCACGTGCTCGATCCCGTTTTTCCGCCTGTATAATTCCGGCGCGCACGGAGTTCTCCTCTCAACCCGTTTCCGACTTCCCGCCTCGATTTTCCAAGCCTTCCGATAAGGCTGTACCAGCGTGTTAGCGTCAACGTGTTTTAAGCCACGTCAAGGGCTCGTGTCGATGCGACTCTTAGGCTGGAAGGATTTATGGCAGGATCTTGGCCTGCGTGAGGCTCTAAAGAGGGGTGCTCGAGACTAAACAGAACCGTCGATGGACGATGGCAGGCGACCGCGCTGGGTCTTCCGGCTATCGGTCGTCACGGGAATGTTTATGTGAAACAGATGAGTGAAAGTTTGGAATGACTCCGTGAGAAATACAGAGAGAGAAAGAGAGAGAGAGAGAGAGAGAGAGAGAGAGAGAGAGAGAGCGACGAGTGCGTTGCACAAGGATTAGGACTGTGTTCTCGAAGGATCTGGCCACGGAGTGGGGAAGGCACGGGGGTGCTTTCTGGTAAGAGGACTGTGTTAGACCGCTCAGCACTTACCCCAGAATCTTCGAAGGGAACGAGTCAAATCAAATTTCTAACAAGCCACCCATTCCCAAACAATAACAATCTCGATCTCGATCACGAGAGCGAACATTTTCATAAAAATCCGCGTATCCGAATTTGAACGTTTCTTTGTGGTTTCCTGGCGGCGGTTATAAAGTTGTCTCGGTTGTCGGGTTCGATGGATCGAATCGATACAAAACAGGGTGTGGGTCGTGGAACGTTCGAAGAGATTTTTGAAGAGACGTCAGATGCAGGATTTGTTGCAGGTGGGAAACCAATGAGCTGGCCTTGCACGGGAATTCATGGAAACAGCGGTTCTGCGAGGGTATGTTCTGCGAGTATCTCGAGAGCCTCGAGCCAAGTTTCTTCGAAACGCAACGGGACGACTGCGAGAAGACGAGCAGCCTCGTAAGAAGTTACGTGCACACGCTAAGGATTCGTTCCCTCCGACCGACAAGGCGAGCAGTCTGCGAGAAAGCTTCCTAGCAGTACAATCTCAGGGTTTGATCCATTCGAACGAGCCCGAGGGCTAATCACATTATTTTCGTTCTTGCGGCTCTCGTAGTACAAGAACACATTTTCTATCATCGGAGTTGTCTTTCGAAAACACAGTGGTGATCTACTTTTACAACTTTGGACAACCTGTTCTACTCGCAAACCGAAATGTAGCAGAGATTACCCTGCTGGTCACTGTTCTGGCACTGGCAGCGGCATAAGGCCGCGCCTACAGGGGGCAAACTAGGCAAACTTAGGAGAAATACAATTCTCTATCTCGTTACGTTTAAAGGGAGCATTCTGGTTTTTCATTTTCAAATAACGATCATTGCAACCGCCGACGCAATAAAAATTTAATTAAAAAAAATCACACACGTACTTCGAACATCAATAGACATTTGTACAAAATGCCAATGCAAAAGGCCCCCCCGATAATTTTCCGAAAAGAATTCTTAAAAATTCAGAAGAGCCAAACCGGACCGCACTTACAATAAAGAGGGCTCGCTCGTTCTCCACGTCCGATTTTAATTCTATACTCACGGATCCTTTTTCGAAATAATCGAGCAAAGATCGTCGCCCATCTAACGGCCCATCTTGATCCCTGATCGATTCAACGGATCAAGATGATCAATATGTTCGCATCGTTGCGTCGGGAAGAGGACGAAGGAGTGTCGACGCTGTGCGCGTTGTTTTCGCTGGGTGAACATACTTCCACATTAACCCATTCGCATCATTGGCACATACAGGGTGAGTCACCTAACGTTTGCACCTCAAATATCTTTGTTGTTTCTAAAGATACGTAAAATATGGTAAGGACAAAGATGAATGGTACAATGGGGCTGACACGACGCCAAAAAAAAAAATTTTGTTTTTAAGTCATTTTTTTTAGATATCAAGGTCACCTTGACTTTTTTAAATGGAACCACCCTTTTTTCAACACCTACCATGATAGTCCCCTTCATTACGAATTCAGTGACTATAATTACTCAAGGTCATTCAAGGTCGCGGACAGAGATAACGTATAAGATTTAACATCGATACATGCCTGTAAACGGGCTTTGAAGGAATCTTGAACTCTGTCCGTGACCTTGAATGACCTTGAGTAATTATAGTCACTGAATTCGTAATGAAAGGGACTATCATTGTACGTGTTTAAAAAAGGGTGGTTCCACTTAAAAAAATGAAGGTGACCTTGAAAATCTCTAAAAAAAAATTACATAAAAACAAAATTTTTTTTTGGTATCGTGTCAGCCTCATTGTACCATTCAACTTTGTCCTTACCATATTTTACATATCTTTAGAAACAACAAAGATATTTGAGGTGCAAACGTTAAGTGACTCACCCTGTACATGCGCGGAATTTTCCTGATTATCATCACCAAAGTGCAAATTTTTGGTGTTAAATACCAATTTTCCAAATTTCTGTATGATGCAAATGGGTTACAATACATGAGAATATCTCGAGTCAACATCGACGCTGCTTCGACGTGTTGCGTGCGTTGTGCTACCAGATGGACGACGACTTTTTCTAGGTGGTGGAACTAAAAATCTGATCTGACGATGTTTCGTAGGAAAGAAAAGTCTTCGGACGAGGGGGATCCCTGTCACGCGGAGGAAGACATCGTCCACCACGTCCCGATGGCACTGATCCTGCCCCAGTTGCCCGAGCTCGTCGAGATCCGCATCAACTTCGGCGTGATTTACATGAACGACGGGTTCGAGTGGCGTGACTTCCAGTGAGTTGTTTCACCGACGCGATTCAGAAAATATGCCTTCGGAGCGGCAACAATACGGCCCCCGCTAAATCTGCCGCTTCTCGAGGAAATCCTTTACATTTGAATGGAACCGCGCGCAGGTGGATCGCTTGTGTTCCACGGCCGAGACGCTCAGCACGGCGTACGAATCAACGGGAATAATAATCGCGTGCTACGGGCTTGACAAGCCTCGCATACATTTCGTCGACGAGCAAAGATCCCGGCGCTATTGAATATTATTGCAGCGTTTTCCTGGTCGGTTTCCAACAATCTACGCCATCCTTGACTAGCGAGGAAGGTCGGCCAGATATTTTCGACGCAAAACCGCTCGCCCGGCTTTTTAGCCCTCGCACGGTGGTCGCAGGGTCGTTTCTACTCGACCGCTTTGCGACTGCAACTATTATCGAACATGCGCGCAATTACCTTTAACGCTAAACCTGGCACAGTCAAATGACCGGTTTCTCACTTTAGAATTATCGAAATTATTGAGAGATGCATTCTTGGGAAATTGTTGAAGTATACAATTCAATAAGAATGCCGCGGAATCGGGATAAAATCGATCTTATCTTTTTTAGCATGCAATATGCATCATTCGCTGTTAACACTTTACCGACCGGTAGCCGATTAATCGGCTTTTTGTTCGCAACTCTCACCGACCGGTAGCCGATTAATCGGCTTTTTGTCCCCAACACTCACCGACCGGTAGCCGATTAATCGGCGTTTTCTCCCCAACGCTCATAGAGCCGGTGCCAGGGAAGATCTGCGGCCGAGTGGCCGGTGAGAAGTACATAGGATATTGAATCGCTACCGGTCGGTAAAGTGTTAATATCGGTGAAATTCCTCTCGATCGAAAATGAAGCATACAATAAACTTTATGATTTCGGCGCAAGACCGAACCTTGCGCCGAAATCGTAAAGTTTATTATTCGCTGTTAATACTTGGTAGGTTCAGCGTTAAAACGTTCGCGCAACATCGATTTGTCTCGTATCGTTCCTCGTCCGAGGCAAAGAAACAGCGAATTGGTCGCGTCCAACGATCGTTCGGTGTATTATACTAACGTTGAAACTCCCATGAAAAAGGTTCTCCGTGGACGATTGCCTGGGACTGGGCCAAGGAGCGAGGTCTTGCTCGAAGCTGAACAAGTTCACCCTTTCGAGGAGCAATTTGAATCAGCCGCGGGTCGCTGCGCTGCTGCAGGGATTGATAGAGAACCAGAATGTCGGTGATCGATCATTGTGACAACAATTACGACCGCGTAAACGAATGCCTGTGTCCAGATGAAGCAAATTACACGCGATTCGAATTGTGCGTTTTTTCTTTTGTTGCGTCCAGAAGAGACGTTGTTCGCGCGAGTTTGCGAAGTAAGATTCAATGAATGAAATTGCGGTACTAGTATCTCGGTTCCGGTTTGTTGAACGCGTGTTACGCGCGAGCTCATGTGCATAGGCATGGAATACACGGATCACTGATATCTTACAATCGCGCCTAAATCGCCTTATCTGGACAAGCTCTGTGGGTTTGTAACGCGCGACAGGACAGCGTGCCAGAACCCGATCAGCCGGAAAGATCGATCAAATTCAACAGGATCATTCCGTGAGAACGCTAATCCGGCTAGCTCTCGCGAATCGACCCCTGAAACTGATACCGATACCGACTCTAGATTCTTTCAGCGTTTAACGAGATCCCTTCCAAAACAGATAGCGGAGATTGACTTTTCCCACTGCAAACTGGGTGACAAAGGTGCGTTCGCCGTCGGTGAATTTCTGTCGACGCACGACGCGAAGGTGATGCGTCTAGCGAACAACGACATAGGGCCTAAAGGAGCGGCGGGTCTGGTGCACGGAATACTCAAGAGAAAGTCGCAGCCGGTGCTCGAGCATCTGGACCTGAAACTGAACCCTTTGCTCGACGAGGGTGCTTTTCATCTGTGCGCCTGTGAGTGCATCATCCTCTCTCCATCTTTTCTATCGCGTACTGCTTTTAACATTCGTTTTTCTCGCGACGCGTGCAGCGTACTGTAACAAGTTTCACCGAAATCCTGGCCAACAGCCTCGGACATTTGTTCGGGGCGCCATTTTGGCATTATTTAAAAAATATATATATATTCTTAAGGGGCGGCAATTTGTCTTTTTGTCCGGGGCGACGTAACCGCTGCAGCGGCCGCTGCCAACAGTGAACAAAACGTCCTATTTACTTCAAAGATTTATGGTCATTTTCTTTAGGAATTAGATTACTTCATTATTTTTATTGTACAACTCTTTCGGAGATACGCGATCTCAAAGTTTGTTGGTTATATAGTACACAATGTTTGGAGTAATATTGGATGTAGATGTTTGACTAACTAAGCATTGGATTTATACAGGGTGGGGCACTATAAACAGGTCACCTGAATAACTCGCTTGCTTTTGAAGATAGAAGAAGATGCATCGGACCAAACTTAATTGATATCGAGGCGCTCGTAATCTGATGTCATTAATTTTTTTATAGGTAGAGACGTCAAGGAGATACGAAAGTCAACTCTGTTTTTTTTTAATGGAACGGTATGGTTTTTTATTTATATTCTGACAGTGTGTTTCAAGACGAATACAATGACCTATTACGAAGGTCATTCAAGGTCACGCAAGGTCAACTGCAATAGAAAATAAAGTGTCTCAGAGCACTCTTCGAACACTACGACTACTTCAAGTGTACAAAATGACGTCCTTGAACACGGAAACATAATCTAAAACTCATTCAGCACGAAATGTTACAGAATTACTGAACAGGACAATTGAAGGTCGTTGGATTGGTCGATCAGGAAGTAATAAATGGCCAGCACGTTCCCCAGACCTGACACCACTAGATTTTTATTTGTGGGGAAAATTGAAGGAACAAGTGTACCGCGAAAAACCAACAACCACAGTTGATATGCAAAAACGTATAAAAAGAGCTTGCTCTGTAATAGATACAACTGAAATTTGTCAAGCAGTATCATCAATATTGATACGTTTTAGATTATGTCTTCGTGTTCAAGATCGTCATTTTGAACACTCGAAGTAGCAGTGTATACGTAAACAACATGTTACATGTAAATAGTCGTAGTGTTCGAAGAGTGTTTTGAGACACTTTATTTTCTATTGCAGTTGACCTTGCGTGACCTTGAATAACCTTCGTAATAGGTCACTGTATTCGTCTTGAAACACACTATCAGAATGTAAATAAAAAAACCATACCGTTCCATGTAAAAAAACAGAATTGACCTTCGTATCTCCTTGACGTCTTCACCTACAAAAAAATTAATGACATCAGATTACGAGCGCCTCGATATCAAGTAAGTTTGGTCCCATGCATTTTCTTCTATCTTCAAAAGCAAGCGAGTTATTCGGGTGACCTGTTTATAGACTGTTTGACTAAGCATTGTTCCAATAATTTATCGTAGATATAAAAATATTACTTTTGGCCAAGGTGTCGGCGAAACTTGCCACCGCGCGGCGGTCGAAAATGTAGTCGCTGTTGCGATAAACTTGAACTCTTTTAGCCTCGTTCAGAGGCAAGGCAAGGCAAGGCAAGGCAAGGACGGTACAATCGGGATCTACTTTGCGCAAGATATTTAGAATCGTGCCAACGAACGCGTTTCCCGTTTTGCAAGCGCAACGAGCCAAGCGTTCGATCGATCGAGCAGCATTCGGATCGACGCGCGATGCGAACTTCCCGACGCGATTCGGTTTTCTAAAACCGGAGACGAGTTCAATTCCACGCCTAATAATAAACGATCCGATGGGAAGATATTAAAAAATCGTGAAAGAGGCTTTCCTCGAATCGATCATCGCGGTTGAAGCGTCGCGAAATTAGAACTCGGATAGAATGCCTTTCACTAGATTTCACCCGAGTCGAACGCGACCGACGATCGGCGAACGGCGCACGCGATCATTTATATTCGCCTGATAGGACACGCGAATTCTGAATGGAAAAGGCACCGCGAGCGAGATCCTAAATCCGTTTCAGGCCTGCTGCGAGCCGACAGCATAGAAATACTGAACGCGAGCGGCTGCGGGATAAAAGCCAGCGGAGGCGCGGCTTTCGCCGAAGTATTGGCCGACGGATGCAAGATGAAAACGCTCAGCCTAGACCTGTCGAACAACGATTTTGGCCAGCAAGGTGAGAGAAAGAGGAAGGGGGAGAGAGAGAGCCGAACCTCGATTCGACGCAGCCGGCGCACGACGAACCCCGCTAATTACGCCAATCGATTACACCGTGCAACACCCGAATGATAACCGATGTCCAATGGCTATAGACCTTGATACCTCGAGTGCAAATCCGAAAACCAATTGTCTCCAACGGCCACGATGTTCCAGAACATTCGTTTCGAATAGATCGATCGAGAGATTCGAAGACAGGGAGAGGACATTATCGACATTCGTGAATCGTTTGCTCGCTCATTGGAAATGTTACAGAGATGTTCCACGCGTTCAGAGATTGATTCCAAAGGTGCTTATACCTTTGCATTTTGAAACACAGAAATCGATTGAACACTCGATTGAACGAATATGTCGCGCGCGCGCGAACGAGTCGAGTACTAGATTTTTCTGCAGAATCGAACGCCAATCATGATCCAATTTAATTCTCCGTAAATTCTCTAAGTAAAATTACGTAGGATTAAAATTTTTATTTAAAAATTTAGGGGGTTGGTTAGATAAAAATTAGATTATTATAGAATTTTGGTTATAATTTAAATTAGTAATTTAATATCAGTAAAATTATATAGGATTAAAATTTTTATTTAAAAATTTAGGGGGTTGAGTAGATAAAAATTAGATTATTATAAAATTTTGATTAGTAATTTGGTGTCGGTAAAATTATATAGGATAAGAATTTTTATTTAAAAATTTATGGGGTTATTTAGATAAAAATTAGATTATTATAAAATTTTGGTTATAGTTTAAATTAGTAATTTAGTAACAGTAAAATTATATAGGATTGAAATTTTTATTTAAAAATGTAGGGGGTTGGTTAAATAAAAATTAGGTTATTATAGAATTTTGGTTATAATTTAAATTAGTAATTTAATATCAGTAAAATTATATAGGATTAAAATTTTTATTTAAAAATTTAGGGGGTTGAGTAGATAAAAATTAGATTATTATAAAATTTTGATTGTAATTTAAATTAGTAATTTGGTGTCGGTAAAATTATATAGGACAAGAATTTTTATTTAAAAATTTACGGGGTTGCGCGATCGTTGAATAAGCTTCGTGGCTCGGACAATGGGATAGAAAAATGAGCCTTCATCGTTGCAAACGATTCTGCGAAGGACATTATTTCCTTGACGCTACGACGCTATGAAACGAGCTTGCAATCATCGAAAGCGGTGCTCTTTTTCTTCGAATCTCCTCTTGCGATAACGAGAAAACAAATAAGATTCGCGCGTAGACTAGAAGTGTGCATGCGCGCGCGCGTGCCCACGCGATTGCGGATCGATGGCAGGATTGTTGCACGGCTGTACGACTTCGTTGAAAATGATAAACGGCCGATTTCAGTCGGTGAGATATTCGAGGCTGCATTCAGGAGCATTCCGTTCATTGTTCGGTTTGACGCTCGGATGTGCAATTTCTCCGCGCAATCGGAATACTCCATTTACGAGAGCGTGCTCAGGTACGGTGAAGCAATTGCGCGGCGCGTCTCGAGACGAGACGATCGAGGTGATCGAGACATGACCGGTCATTTTCAGGAACAAAGACGCGATGAAGCGAAAACGAGAACTTCCAAGATGGTCGACCGATTGACCAGCGACTACGCTTCGTTCACGAGAGTCTAGTTTACTGGATTTCAACGAAACGGACGGAATCAACGTTACCGGGAAATTCTGCCGTCCGATGCACCGGGAAACCCCGGCGACTCTTTCCTTTCCCTCTCCCTTTCTCGTGGCAATAAAAGATAAATCCAAGATCTCAGTGTTTTTAACACACCATCGTAAATGCATCAAATGTACAATCTAGTTACTACTAAGCAGTCGTAACAATGACGATGATGTCGATCAAAAGTCAAATTTCGTATAGAATTTATTTATTGAAATATTTTAAAGAAATGTTCCGATCGTTGATTTTGCGATTTAACACGTTCACGCCGGCGTGTACCACCGGTGGTACGCGTCGTGGTTTTTGTATCGATAATATAAATAATTAAAATAAAAGCATTTTGAATACAAGCTATATTACACTAATAACATGCTCTAATAAATGCATTAATTTTTCTTAACAAAATGTTACGTACGGTGCCACCTAATGGGGCAAAATTAAAGAAAACAGCGCCGGCGTGAACGTGTTAATCGTTATCCAGAGTTCAACCGCGACTCGGCAAAAGTGGCATTTTTTGACGGGAAAAAAGAGAAAGAAAAAGAAAACAAGAGAGTGGGGGGGGGGAGGAATGACCGAAACACGTCGAGAGGAATGAAAATGACCATCGTAACGGCAAAGGGCTAATGAAAGGCTCGACAAAAAAAGAACAGCGGAAGTAGGGTGCAGTCGACCGAAGAAACTTATGCGAAAACTGTGGGCCACGGTAAACTGCGCCGGAAGTAGGCCACAGGTAAGACGTTTTCCATTATTAACAGGCATCGGACGTCGAGAAAACAGGGAACGCTTCAAAGATTCTTTTCTCCAGAAAATTACCAAGTTTTCTCTTGGTACAGTACACCTATTGAAAATTCAATTATTCGGATCCCGATCGGTTAAGTGTTAAAAGGAACACAATTACCGGCGGCAGAGTCGCAATGTTTCAACGAGAGAGGCCGGTTTAATTAACGGCAATCAGCGATCATCCTGGAAACTGGGAACTAGAAACACGGGGCCGAGATTTCGATAGTTGTCGGTTAAAAGATGGCCGGAGCAAACGAGACAATGAAACGATGGCCTGTCAGCCGGTCGACGACGACGACGAGGACTACGACGAGGAAGACAACGAGCAGTCGATGCGACTGTGGACCTCCTCGGTTTCGATTGTCGCAACAATCGGCGATCGACAATCGAAACCGATACAATGCGGGAGTTGGACGTATAGGCTGTTGCCGATATCGCTGTCGACCGAATCAAACGCGACCGGGTCGAGCTGCAACCTATGCGACCCGTGCAATCCGTGCAACGAGTTAATCCCTTGCGAGCTAACACTGCAACGGGCTCAGAGACACTACCCGGTATACGCTCGTTGCATTCTACGCACGCACCGTTCCTCATAGGAATTAATTAGCCCTTCGAGTCCTAATTTGAAATTGCTTTTTAGCCTTTCTCTTTTTACTGCAGCGCGTTTCGAAGCGTTACCGTGTACCAAGAACGCTCGCAATCTGGCCAACAATTATGTTCACCGTTTCGCTGTGTCTCACACTCGGAAATACTGCATACCATTTCAAAAAGAAATTCTGTTCCCACGAAAGTAGCGTGTATTCGAGCTCCAAATTCTAGGGCTGCAATCACCCATACGACGACGCGACGCGGTCGACAAGAAGAAGCAAACTTCCAATACTTTTTCGAGCACAAGAGGCACCCAAATCGGTTCTCGCGTAACTCGACCGTGTTCCCTTGCGTTTCGTGCTAAATAGCTGTCCTTCGGGCATCTCATTCCAAACAAGAGTGTGCGCGGCATTCCGACGCCGAGGGTGTCCTCCTCGGCTCTATTATCTCGCCTTTGCATCACTCGCGAGAGGTTCTATTGTCTCCATTCATCGTTCCCCTTGTCTTCCAGTCTCTGGACACACACGTTTCTTTCTAAAATCGCAGCATAGGTGAGCCAAGGTTGCTCGGTTGCTCGTAAGCGTCCTATTTAACCCGTCCGACACACACCGTCCACGATTTCTACCCTCTACCCTCTATATTTAAAGGTAGCGACGCGAAAACCGCGCCGTACAGAACGGCCACGATCCCTTTTTCATACGTTTCATTTGTGTTGTAACTTGTAACACGTTACAAACTTTAAACTGGAATTTCCTGACCACGTTACGCCCTTGCGTTTGACGATCTTGAGGTATAAATCGCAAAACGATGGTGCGACGCCTTTAGAAAATCTCAGCTGAACGCCTAAACTATCACACGTATCCAGCGGAGTCTTCTCATTGGTTCGCGTTTCGATCGAGGGACGAGGAACGAAGGACCTTGCTGTGAAACTGCCCCGTGTTACGGCAACCACGCCAATTGGTTTCGTCGTGGTGGGAATCGCATCGATCGAGATAAACAAATTCAAAAACTCGATCGTCTCTCTCGTCCACAACTCGAAGCCTCGAAGCCTTAAATCCTCGAATTCGAATGAACCTTCAAACTTTCACGCGCCGTGTGCCACGGATTCACGTGTCACATGCGTCACGTGGCTCGTGCCACGTGTCACGGATAGCCGAGACCCGCGGGGGTGACTCAATCGTTACGAGATAACACATTCCGCCTGCACATCGCATCTCATTGTCAGCGATAAGGAAAAGGTCAAACGATTTAACTGCGGGACACGGATCGCCCGTTAGATTCTACCCTCGACGACCCGCTAGCTTCTCCCCACGCTTCCAAATTGATTTACACGCCGAACGAAAAACGTTTATCTAATCGCAAAGCTTGTAAACTATACTATTCGAGAGGAGAACAACTGTGCACGGTACTGGGGATGCGAAATCGAATGTCGTGGATAGTGGAAGCGCGATAGAAACACCAGGATCAGGACGAATCGACCGTCAAACTCGTGAGACTCGTGAAACTCGTGAGACTCGTGAGACTCGTGAAACTCGTGAGACTCGTGAGACTTGTGAATCGCGCGACCAGTAGATGGGAAAAGAAATATCGGGTGTGATAAAAGCATTTCGTAAAACGATGGGACGAGCCGAATCGACCGTGAAAGTCGTGACACTCGTGAAACTCGTGAATCGCGCGACCAGTCGACGGGAGAAAACACCGGCTGTGATAAAAGCATTTCGTAAAACGATGGGACGAGCCGAATCGACCGTGAAACTCGTGAGACTCGTGAAACTCGAGAAACTCGTGAAACTTGTGAATCGCGCGATCAGTAGAGGGGAAAAGAAACACCGGCTGTGATAAAAGCATTTCGTAAAACGATAGGACGAGCCGAACGACCGTGAAACTCGTGACACTCGTGAAACTCGTGAGACTCGTGAAGCTTGTGAATCGCGCGACCAGTAGACGGGAGGAAACACCGGCTGTGATAAAAGCATTTCGTAAAACGATGGGACGAGCCGAATCGACCGTGAAACTCGTGAGACTCGTGAGACTCGTGAAACTCGAGAAACTCGTGAAGCTTGTGAATCGCGCGACCAGTAGACGGGAGGAAACACCGGCTGTGATAAAAGCATTTCGTAAAACGATGGGACGAGCCGAATCGACCGTGAAACTCGTGAGACTCGTGAAACTCGTGATACTCATGAAACTCGTGAGACTCGTGAGACTCGTGAAACTCGTGAAGCTTGTGAATCGCGCGACCAGTAGACGGGAAAAGAAACACTGGCTGTGATAAAAGCATTTTGTAAAACGATGGGACGAGCCGGATCGACCGTGAAACTCGTGACACTCGTGAGACTCGTGAATCGCGCGACCAGTCGCCAGGAAAAAAACACCGGCCGTGATAAAAGCATTTTGTAAAACGATGGGACGAGCCGAATCGAGCGGAGAGGAGGCTAGCGGGTCCTAGAAGCGACGGATTCTTCACTCGAGAGCCACTCACCGCTCATAGTTCTCTCGTTAGTTCTCTACAGGCCACGGTCTCTCCGCGCGATACGGACGGAAACCGAACGAATTTCCTTCTTTTTGTCTCTTTTTTGTTTCCCCCTTCCAACACCCTTGCAACGAGCCGGACACGCGACCGAAGCGTCCTCGAAAGAATTTTTCGAACGTTTCCAACGGTCCTAGGCTCCAATAGTTGACGGATATCGGTGCATCGCGTGACGGTTCGCTAACAAAGCGTAACCTGTAATCTATTTCGGATCGATACAGAAATCCACCGGGAGAATTTAATTGATCGGTCGTACGAACAAATAATTTTTCGTTTTATTTGGTTTTCATTTCTCCGAACGCAGTCTCGGCGAATCGTTGGGAAACGTCACGAGTATGCCGCGAGACGAGTTAACGCGGGAATTATTCGCGAAAATAATGGCCGCGATTACCGTGGGAAGAGGGAACTTGTCCTTGTTCGCGGCATGCACTGTTGGTACAGTGGTTCGCAAAACTTTCAAGCCCAAAAAACACCTTTCTCGCTCCTCTTCTCCAAACTGTATCAAACAATTGTCTAGAAAAATATTTTCCATTTAAATCTTATAGAGACGGATTGCAAAGACGGAGACGGAGAAGCTTCCCGAGAATGATTTTAACTATCGTCCGTCCTTCGTATCGATTCAACGCAGCGAATGTCCTTGCCACCTCGAATTCATTTTTCTATCGCTATAGCGCGAGAATGAGCTGCGAAAGGGAACAACTTGACCCAGGCCTCATCTCAGTTTTCCATTTTCGAATAGGGAATTCATAGAGTCGATTACTTCTATTTCCATCGCATTGAATTTCGACGATGTACAGACGTTGTACCTGATGAAGGATTCAAGACGGACGAGGGTTCGAGTGTCTTAAATTGCTACAATACGACGAATAATAAATAATTGATCCCATTTGTTGCGCCTAGCCGCTTTCTCGTGCTCGCGCAACATTCGAAAAAACACTATTTGGCTCTCTACGATGAATAATTTTGGGCGCCACTGTAGTTTCGTTTCTTTGTGGACAAAAGCTCGCGGAAGCTCGCGAATCGACGCGTGTAATCGCGAGTGCCAGTCCCTCCTCGTTCGTGAAATATTTACGCGGCTTTTCGAAGGAGACGGTTGTCGGCTCGAGCCGAGATTCCCCTCAAGGTTGCGTATACTGACGTACACTGACGTATACCGACGTACACCGACGGACACGACTAGACCGTTTCGAACTCGAACGTAAATGTCGGAGGTCTATACTGCGCCCGGTCGATACAATTCCCTCTCGTTCGATGGTACAATTTGGTTTTTCAACGTAAACTCGATAACCGAGCAGTCATCTTCGAATCATCGCCGAAATCCGATCACCCGGCTCGCCACCCTTCCCACATCTCTTCGATAACACGAGTTCGCTCTTTGACAACGGGGACAAGATTACGCCTACTCGGAGACGTTGAAAAGTTTTACGTAGAGGCGCGCGCGCGCGCTTCTCGAGTCTTATTTTTCCTTGCACCTATGTAGTAAGTAGCCAGGCGGAACAAGAATTCGAAGAAGAAAAGGCAGAGCGACGCTAGGGGCGAGGCGTGGTACCGCTCTACGAATAGACCAGGTGGTCCCGGATTACCTCGAGGCTCGAGTGTGTGTTTCTCAGGTGATTTAATTCCGCTGTTTCGTCGTTTGTCGCTTGTCGCCTCCGTTTCGACGCTCGCATGCCAAGTCCTGGTAATTGTGTCAAGAGCATGCGTTCACGCGGACAAGAGTGTACGAGCGATCCCAAGGAAACTCGGCTGCCGCGGATCGAACTTGAAACTCGAAAGCAAACGGTTCAACGCCGACCGATACGAGTTTGTCTCGTTTATCCCTCTTGTCTCTACCAGCTGTATTTTATCCTCTATTTCCCGCAGAACTATTCACCGGTAACGGTGACTCGTCAACGCTAAACCTACCGATCGCCGAAGCGACCGACAAGCGTTGCCACCTACAATACTATAGAGTCCTCCTCTAGAAACACCTACCGATATGGTTTTGCGAATCGATTGAGATAGACGGACGATAGCTGACCTGTTTAAAACCCCGGTACATCACCCGGATTTCCTGTCTGGAGAATTTGGTCTGTCGAAGGAGTTCTTCGAGGGCGACCGGTCTAGTGGTCTGCTGCCTGGTCCTCGAGCTCTCGAAGTCGAAGAGCGCCTCTTCCGGGCCCGGCGAGTCCGGTGGTGTAGCCATCCCTTCGGAATCTTTCGCTACCTATCGCAACCGCAACAAGTCCCACTCGTTCGCGTCGACGAATCCAAAGTCGAAATCGAAGCCGGGTTCTTCCCCGTTCGAACACTTTTAAGGTCACACCACGGCTGGTTCGAGCCACCCCGCTACATTCATCCTCGTTACGCCTATCCGTGCCCTCCTCCACGTTGAAAGAGTCCTGCTGTCTTTGCCCTTGCCCTTTCCGTTGTCGTTGATTCTGTAAACAAGATCGATTCGTTAGTTAATCAACGATTCGTTGGTTCGCATTGCTTCTACTATGAACATACACATGTTAGCGTTAACGTGTTTTAAGCACGGACTTAACGACTGTGCATTATGCTGCGGTAGTAAGGCAAAAGACGGAAGGGGTATCAACTTGTCGGCCATCTTGGATGGCAAACACTGTGGTGCGCTCTATAGGCAGTGTTGGGACATGGCGCAAGATTTCACACGAATGCGCGGAGATTTCAGCCTCACTAAAGTAAGATTCTTTATAAAATGGGGTACCTTGTGCACCCAGCAGAATTTTCAAAAATTGGTACGATTTGATTCTGAAAAATGAGTGTATAACATGCGTATTTGTGTATATTTTGTAACTCGTAGGACACGTCCTGAAGTCTTTTTGTCCGGAACAGATTGTTTCGATACATTACATCCCACCAACTGTCTCAGGGCTCCACTACCTCTGTCATCATGATATAGATACATTACTGTTTTAGCCGCGCATGCACGTAAAATCTTGCACCATATACCAACGCTATCTATAGGCAACTTTAAATACTAGTTGCGCGAATTTGCAATGCAATCATGCGGGAAATAGATACACATAATTTATTTACAAATTTATATTGGAACCGAATGTGCAATATTTTGTGTATATATATATATACAGGGTGGCCCACGTAACTCTGAACAGCTCAATATCTCGAAAACTATGCCATCGATTTTAAAGTTCTTAGTCTTAAATTGCATGGAACTGAAGGGCCTTTCTGACTACATAAACGTGAAGTGGCCTCCCTTCCCCTTTAACTGGGGAGGGGAGGTACCTTTGTAATTTTAAATGGAACCCCCTATAAAATGTTACATATTTAGATTCTACAGGAAAAAACAAGTCAATTTTGTCTGAAACATTTTTTTGTCAGATACTTCCATGATGAGATATAACAGTTTCAAGCTTCGAGTTGTAGGTACTTGAAGCTCTCGAAATGTTAAAAAATGTTAGAAACAACTTTGATGTTTCGAGTAAATAAATGTTTACAAGCCCGTGGTGGACATTTTGAACATTTCATTTAAAGTACATTTTATTTCTTCACGAATAAGCAAAGGACTCAAGCGCGTATAATTCCATAACGCTATTTCCGAGAGCTTCAAGTACCTACAACTCGAAACTTCAAACTGTTATATCTCATCATGGAAGTACCTGACAAAAAAATGTTTCAGACAAAATTGACTTGTTTCTTCCTGTAGAATCTAAATATGTAACATTTTATAGGGGGTTCCATTTAAAATTACAAAGGTACCTTCCCTCCTCCGTTAAAGGGGAAGGGAGGCCACTTCACGTTTATGTAGTCAAAAAGGCCCTTCAGTTCCATGCAATTTAAGACTAAGAACTTTAAAATCGATGGCATAGTTTTCGAGATATTGAGCTGTTCAGAGTTATGTGGGCCACCCTGTATATCCGCACACATATATATATATATATATATATATATATATATACAAATACACTTGTTATGCATTCATTTTTCAGAATCAAATCATATCAATGTTCCCGCAACGTTATATAGATGGCAACACTAATTTTGCCATCCAACATGGCCGCAGTCTACCATCCCTCTCCTCTCTCGGCACTACCCCTCTCACCCATAAACCCACTTTATGCTCAGTCCTTTAAGTCCGTGGTTTTAAGCCAGGTCAAGGGTTTGTATCGAGGCGACTCTTAGGCCAGGATCTTGGCCTGCGCGAGTCCGTGCTAAACAGAACCGTCGATGGACGATGGCAGGCGACCGAACTGGGTCTTTCGGCTATCAGCCGTCACGGAAATGTTTATGAGAGAGAGAGAGAGAGAGAGAGAGAGAGAGAGAGAAGAGATAGCGACGAGTGCGTTGCACAAGGATTGGGACTAGGTCCTCGAAGGATCTGACCACGGAGTGGCGAAGGTGGTTATGCCTTCTGGTAAGAGCACTGTGATTGACCGCTCAGGACTTACCCCAGAACCGTAGAGGAGAACGGTCGCCCTTTCTTTAACACGTTGACTGCCATGTCACCCATATATGGGTGACGGAATTATTTGTCCATATTTAAAAATTAATCATTACGCTAATGTAATCATTGTATCAAATTTGGTTAATATCTGGAAAATGCAAGAAGGTTAAAACTTTTCTCAGTGTCACACATTTTAATTCTGTAATCATTATTTTATTAAATATATTGTTTCGATTTTATGAAATTTTTGAGGTCGCTGCTTTGGCAGTCAAAGTGTTAAAAGAATATCTAACATACATTTATGCATCGACATGTTTAACAATTTGCTGACCGGCGATTTAAGGCCAAAACCAGAAAACACGAGTATACTCGTGACCGGTGAGCAATGTGTTAACTTGATAGGATGTATTCGCTCGCTAGGCTCTCGAAGTCCTCGAGCTCCGGAGCTCTTCGAGTCGAAGACCTTGGGCGAAAGGTTCGGTTTAAATCTCAAAGGTCTGGAGAGAGAACCACCCTGTATAAAATTTGCTTAATCGATAACGCATCTGGTATTCTAATGGATTAGCCGTGGATCGATTCGGTACACCATGGTTGGATCAGATAAAAATATTGATTGAAATTCTGTGGGCTGCTAGAGGACGCTCGTCATGCAACGTGTCCCTGATCGTCGCTATCTACTCCACCGCCTATAAGAGTCTACATAAAGCGATCTCCGGGTTCCGTCGATATCAGTGTTTATAAGTCGGGGGAAGTGTACTTATAGGTCGATGGCTGTTTTCTTATCGGCCCGATAAATATTGAACATGCGCGGGGGCCAAAGAGCTGCTTCGGGTTGAAAACGCTAAAAGCGCTGTACCTTGGAACACCAACTACACATAGTTCGCAACTGGTCGTTGCACCGGAACATGGAAATCGGAACAAAGAACAACAAAATGTGATACACGGTATGCGTGCATTTACTCGCAGCTTCGTTTTCCACAGTTTCCAGTATTTTCAGAATCGCGTATTCTCGTCGCCCGCTTTTACCACTTGCCGCGAACCTGTTCGCGCTCGTGATGTGTAACAGGTCAGTCGCCTTCGTCGATTTTGTCAAAAACGAAGTTTTCTCGCGGATAAAAACAAATTTCATTCTATATTCTCCACTCTCTTTCGCGCGAGGAATCTCACATCCGGTTTTCGGACGTGCCTCGATTACATATCTTGGCGCCCTTGTACGTACACCGAAGTACCTATACACATCGCGTACACCGTGTGTCTTATAGGCGGCGAAAAGCAAACAGTCACAGCCCTACTCGCTGCGATCGTAAAGCGTATTTCCGGCGAGCATTCTGCATATTCGAGCGGACCCCAAGTCTAAACATCGTGTAGCCGGTGATAAGCGAACGACCGCGGAGCAAACCATTTCGAAAATGACGGATTTAAAGCCGCGCGCGTCTGCGCGTGTCTTGCACGGCGCGTGCACACGTGTGCTTGCATAAACTTGCATGTGTCTGTACTCTGTACACGTACGTATGTATATCTGTGTACGTGCACGTGTACGTACGGCAGCGGGCACAACTAAACGACAAATCAAATATTTGCCCAAGAGTATAGTATTTCGACGTGTATCCACCGCCAACGAAAACCCCAGTACCACACCGCACCGCGACCGCTGCCGATAATCGACTTTCGACGAATCTAGCCTTCGCAGACCACGTGTTGTTGCGGACTCTGCGCGGTCTGACCATACGTCGTCTCATTCTACTTACGAATCTTCTACTCGCGCTTCCGCCGAACGCGTCCGCACAAATTACTAAAACTTCCATTAATTAGATTGATTCTATCTGTAATTAATAAACTGCGGGTCTTCGTGCAAATTCCCATTTTTATATCTAATTTTATAGAAACTAAAATATCAAGAACAATTTCGTTCATCGACTAAGAGATGCCTTCTGTTGAAAATGGCATAAAAGCATTGTTAATGTTTACCCATATACAAGTTTTCTAGTATTTTAGAAATTTGGACATGCTACAAATGCATAAAGGTCTGCAGTCTAGTAATTAATAACGCATAATTAACGATTATGACCCACTGTGCACCGATTTTTGTCGACGATCGCGTTTTGCTTTTTTCTTTCTTAACCCGGCAGTGTCCACGTGGGGGTCCAGCGGATCCCCACCGTTGAGATATGCTATCTATTTCTCATATTTCTTTCGCTACAGTTTTGCCATACAATGTAACTTCTTAAAACTCGATACCGGCTGTATTGATGTGTCGCCGACTTTGTGTTGTGCGCTCAAAATGTATTTCTAAAGTTTCGGCTCTCTTTATGTATACTAGCGAGTGTTTCAACCGTGTGTTCTTGATATTCAGTATTTCAGTTTCGATTGAGCTTTCTTCACAGGAGCATCGTTTACTTACACAGTGCAGTCAGTTTATTCTTGTTTTTGTATCACTACAATTCTTACTATACTTTCTTTATATTTTGGTAAGTATTTCTTTCTTGTGCGTGCACCTTCCTGCAGAAGGCATAGATGACTACTCTGATAACTAGTTTGTATATGGTGTATATATATTTTATACTGTTATTTTCACAAAAGTATAAATAAATGTTACAATAAACATAAAACATTAAGTATAAATATTGCTTTTCACTGGGGGTCTATGAACACACCACGTGGACACTTTCGTTTCAGAAGTTCACGTGGGCCCTGCCAGGTTAATATTGTTCGACGGCAGTGCTAGTCCGGACCATTTTGGTAAATGTCGCTCAAAGATTCGCAGTGTGGTTCAGCGTTAAAGCGAATGTTCCACTAAACTAATGGCTCAACGATTGGCCGGAAACTCTCGTTCGCATATCGTATAAAATAATCGTGGAGAAGGGTGTCTCTCGTGCAAATGTTTCAACGGCTCGAGCTGCACCGCCTAAACAGGGAGACTCTATTATCTTAACGAGGAGACTTCTCTTGCAGAATGTTACGCTGACATTTTTAATGAGCCTTTCTCGTGCCTCTCGGGAGAGACAATGGCTAACGGTTCGGAAGCAGTTAACAATTAAAGTTACACGCGGCCATAGCTCTCGTCTCGGCCTGGTGTATCCGAGCCGAGCCGTTTATCTGATAACTTTTAACCCCCTCTTCCTCTCTCACACTCTCTCCTTTTCCCTCTCCCTTTGTCGGGCTATTTATGTATCCTGAGACACGTCGAAGCCGAGTCATCGGTTAATTAACCGATTAACGTCCGCTGTACCTGAACGAGTACACGCGACGCGTACGTATATTCTAACTTTCTCAGCCGTCTATTAGCAACAATTCCAAAATATTCGATTCTCCGATGAAACTCCGCGATTCAAATTATTTTCTGAACACCAATGGCAGAAGATTGACGGAAAAGAACACTTTGCTCGAATACAGAACAGTTTCAACTTACAGGATACGCACGCTCGAAAAAAATTTTCTGAAATATCGTATTTACAATTGCCGGGCACTACAATGGCGAAAATCGGTGTACAGAGAATGTTTCTGGGATCGCAGGTGAAAGAAATTCGTGAAACCCGAGAGAACGGTAAACATTAATCAAAATTAATCCTTCGTTAGGATTTTCACGAAAAGTTTCGCTGTAATACGAAACCATGAATTTGAAAAACACGAGGAATCCGATCCAGATTCTTTTCTGGAGCAAAGAGACGTTATTTCCAAGGCGGCGAATCCGCGCTCGCGCGACAATCGTCGCGAGAAAAATTACATAAGGACACCCCCGCTGAATATTCAGGTCACACGGTTAATGCCTATCGAGATAAATACAATGTGGCGCGAGGCGCTGCCGTGTGAACCGACAGTGAGGAGAGGAGAGGAGAGGAGAAGCGAAGCGAAGAGGGATGAAGAGAGGAGAAGAGAGAAAAGCGGTGACGAGAGGAGAAGAGAGGACACGGGGAGAGAAAAAATAAATAAATAAACCCGGACACGTTCGTCAAGCATCGCCGGCTTCTTTCAGAGACTATAATGGCTCCCCCGGGTATTTTCGAAACTGTCGATCACGGCTGCAACAAACGAAGCTGCCAGGAAAAGAATCGCGGCTTCCTGCTCGGAAGCGAGCCGCATCTTTCTATAAAAGCCGCGCAGTCCTCGAAATGAACCTATAAACTACATCTCTCCTCTCTCTCTCTCTCTCTCTCTCTCTCTCTCTCTCTCTCTCTGAGCGTCAAATATTTTATTGCACCGTAAATATTTCTGATCGACCAAAGAAATTCTTCTCCCGATTCCCATAAACTACAGGGTATCCCACATAAATGGGAACACCTAAATATCTGTCGTATTTACAGTCTTATCAGAAAACTTCAGAGGACAAAGTGACACTATTGCAGGGGGCAAATATAATGGTAAAGAAAAAAATTTTTTATGTCGTGTTCTTTTAATGAAATTTCAAGGTCACCGATGTTTTTTTAAATGGAATAGTTTATTTTTTTTACGATAGCATAATAGACAATAAAAAAGTGAATTTAATGGATACCACCTTTTTGACCTTGAAATGACCTTGAGCAAGAATAATCATGTTGGAGCGGATAAAATGTGGAAGTTTAAAATTTACGTGTTTCAGCAAAGATTACGCGTTGTCTACGTCGGGTTGACCTTTACAAACCACAATAAATGTTTGAAATAATTTTCATAGTAATCAGCGTATGTTTATGTTAGAGTATGTATCATTGAGATCGTTAACAGAAGGTTAATCTTCTGTTAAGCATGCAGCATGTGCTTCAATTACGTCTCAGGAAATCGACAATGCCTACAGATCATTTAATGCAAGATTGCAATATTGCATAAATGAGGATGGTCAACATTTTGAACATTTATTATGATATGTAAAGGTCAACCCGCCGTAAACAACGCGTAATCTTTGCTGAAACGCGTAAGTTTTAAACTTCCACATTTTATCCGCTCCAACATGATTATTCTTGCTCAAGGTCATTTCAAGGTCGAAAAGGTGATATCCACTAAATTCAGTCTTTTATTGTCTATCATGCTATCGTAAAAACAATATACTATTCCATTTAAAAAAACATTGGTGACCTTGAAATTTCATTAAAAAAAGACGACATAAAAAATTGTTTTCTTTACCATTATATTTGCCCCCTGCAATAGTGTCACTTTGTCCTCTGAAGTTTTCTTATAAGACTGTAAATACGACAGATATTTAGGTGTTTCCATTTATGTGAGACACCCTGTATACATTATCAAAATCGGATTCTATAAAAAGATTCGCAGTCTAGTTCTATTGCTATTCGCAATTCTATATTGCCACCAAGTATCGAGAAAAACGTACGATTCCTGGACAAAAACGTTTTCCATCCAAAAAACGCGTGTCCGATGTGGAAAATAATTTCATTGAGGGTAAATGCGAATTCAACGGTAAGTCTCGACGTGCACGCGTAAAATGTCAAGGGTTACCGGACAATAAATCGTTCGGTAATCGCGTTCACGATTTCGATGAAATATTTTCTGCGGAAAATTGTTTGTGGCAAAAATCGTGAGAAATTATTCTGAAAAAGTTGCGAGTACGCCGAACAACGACCACACGAAATCGTAACTATAATCGCGACCGGTGGCAGCGTGGAACGTGCTGGCATAACTCGAGCATCCTATACACCGCAGGCTATACGCTGTGTGTATTGTAATGTGTACACTGTATATGCACTGCGCACGTACGGATGCCGTGGGCAATAGCTGCACAACGCCGGTGTCTGCCTATGAGAAATAAAAATTCACATTGTTTATTGATCCCCCGGTGCCCCTACTGTTCTACTGTATAAGCCGACGCGCGATAACAACGCGCACGCATAGATGCACACGCATACACCTGCCCGCTTTTAACAAGTTATGCCCCACGGTGTTCGCCAACATTATAGAGCGTGACACTTTCGATCGAGCCGCTTCTTACAACGGTTCGAATCGAAACGAGAACAAGTTTAACCCCTTCCACTTCATCGATAATTGTCGCCACCACGGGTCCGGCCGCCGACAATAAACGTTCAGATGATACTATTCGTTGACTTGTGCCGAACGTAGAAAAGAACAACGAAGCTCGAGAGACCTCGGTCGCCGAGGAGTTTAACATAATACGGGTCGAGTATGTCGGTGTGAAAACAACAATTAACACAGTGACAAAACTTCTTTATTTTTTATTATCTTTTTATGAAACTTTCACCAACATATTCGTGGCATTTTTCTGATGAAAATAATACCAAATAAGATGTAATTCCGATGGCATTTACTTGAGTAATGGACATGGGAATTACATCTTGTTTGATATCGTGTTTGATATTATTTTAATCAGAAAAATGCCACGAATATGTTGGTGAATGTTCCATAAAAAAATAATAAAAGATAAAGAAGTTTTGTCATTGGATTTAGTAGTGGTCTCACCGATATACTCGACCCGTATTATGGTGACCGGCGACCGAGGACTCTCGAGCTTCACGGCCCGTCACTGGGTATGCTCCGCGGAAGGAGGGATTGTTTTGCGACAATTATCGTTCAGAAGTCCACGACAATTAACGATGAAATACTGTACTTAGACTCCAGAATTCGGACGGTTCAACTGATCTAGAATATTTCTAGATACATTACCCTCTTCATTTTACATATGAAATCGAGTGTATTTGCTCGTATCGCGCCGTGAACAAATTATTCAGCAATTTTAATTGTGGTGCAGTAATTTTTAGTGGTGTTTCGAATGAGAACAGTCGAATGCAAAAGGTTACGCACCTCTCAGGTCCCGATCACTAGAAACGTTGATTTATTTCGACTTTCTTTGGGAAAACATATCGAGAAGCTAAAACGCAAGTCCAGCACCAGAAAGTTCTACCTGAACGCTAGAACTTCGAGCAACATCGAAGATTTCGATTTTCGTATTTGACAAATTGGTACTAAAATTTCTTCGAGCGTACTTTATATTATAATAAAAATTCCGTAAATTCCAATGGAATCGTCGGTATGCAATTTATCTTTTCGAAGGAAACGAAAATTAGTTTGTTTCAGTGCTCGGCGGTTCCAACGGCAAATCGGCTTCTCATTGAACGGCAAGCCTCGTTACGAGTCCTTCTGCAGCTCGCACCGAAATCCGAGTAACGCAAATCGCTAATTGCGGTTCTCATTACCTACTTTCCTGTGACTCGGCTCGGAAGCGAGTGCGCTCCCAACATGCGATACCCGCTGTCAAAGCAGATTAATTAAAGAAACCAATCTGGTCCAAGCGTCCCCTCCGAAAATTAAGAAACCGACATCCGGAGGACACTGCTCCGCTCCGGCCGCAGTTCACGCTTTGATTACGCTATTCAACGTGGTTATCGTGCAATCAATATACAGTTCTATACGTATGGTCGACGTGTCGGTTGTGTCGCGTCCTATGTAGGCCTTTAGAATTATTACTAGACTACGGATTTCTTTGCGAAAGAAAAATTGTCTGCATCGATTACAACAAAGACCGGTTAAATGGAGACGCGCGTCCGTTTCTTGTCTTAATAACATGCATCGATAAGTCGAAAATCAGTTAACGGCTTCCCGTCTAACCGTTCCTTTTCACAAACCCACGAACTTCGTCTAATAGTTACAATTTCGAGAACTTTGAAAGTTAGTAGAATTTTCAAATGGGACAGTTTACTAGAAATGGGGAGAGTAAACTCCATCAATAATGACTAGAATAGAAATGAAGAGAAGCACGAGGAAATTTGGAAAATTTCCTCGAAACATACAGTGGCCCACAAAAGTGTTCGTACGCCCTTTAAATCAGAATAACTTTCTTAAAATTTCACCAAACCACTTGACTTTTTTTTGAGCAATTAGCTTTAGAACAATTTGAGCATTGATTTACTTTTAAAATGTGCAAAAAACTCTAGACTCGTAGCTCTCGACTTTATTTCAAACCTAACCGAATTTTTTTTGATTCCAACGTGCCAACGTGCGCATAAAGATCCACAGCATGATCGTTCTTTCGATAGAAGTCTAATATCGAGGCAGCGTCGGACGTTCGCATTCTACTGGTTGAAAACTTAAAAATATCTTCGATGGGCTATGCAAATCATTAGCTCATTCGGTTTCTGTGAAATGGGACCACAAAACATGGTTTATCGTGTAAACATTCACAGCCAGTTAATGAATATTTAAACGTTGCTCGAGCGAATGATTTTTTCAATTAGCAACATAAACAAGTCCGCGAATCGAAACAACGAGAGAAAGAGAGAGAGAGAGAGAGAGAGAGAGAGAGAGAGAGAGAGAGAGAGAGACAGAGAGAGAAAGAGCAAGCAAATAAACAAACAAACAGTTGTTTAATTGTGTTCAGCGTTCCCTTCCTATTTCCGGCGGAGATGCGCGTTCATTGTCAGTAGTAAATTTTGAGATCGCATTAGTGCCATCAAAAATAGACCGTGAAGTAAACCGAATACCATGCCTGCAAGAATTACGCTCACCTCGTTAAATCTTCCATCAAATCCGCGCGATTCACTTCGACGATAAAATTCGGTTACATTCCCCTCGACAAAACACGCATACTACCATACGAGAAATTAAAATTAACCGTCAACAAACATTGAAAGTTAATCGAGAACTGTTTCTTGTCCGTTGTTTAGTCACGATTCCTGATATTTTGCAAACGAATCCCGAAAAAACCGCGACTGAACTTTGAGAACGAATGGAAAGCACCGCTAACAATGAAAAATTCAGTATTTACGCCGAGTTTCGACGAGTTTACGCGGTAGAGCCGATAACAATTTTCAAGCGGACAAAATAGAAATGATTGTTTCCCTCGGACAACAACAAATAAAGTGGTTGTCGTCGTTGGTCGATTTTTCGGAAGAGAAAGAGAAGGGAAAAACGCGCGACTGGTGGTACCACTGCCGAAAATCAACGAGCACAATTGATACAATTGCGAAAACAATCGAATCACAACAGAGATCTCGCGTAGTCGTTCAACTCTCACGACGATTCGCTTCCGTAAACAAGCCCGCGAGTCTCGCACCGAGACGATCGATCTATGGATCGTTGTACTCGTCTTACAGCTGCCATTGTACGACAAAAATATCCTAAACCGATCCGCTTCACTAGGAACGAATACTGTTCCAGCTAATGACCCTCGACAGAAAGATTATTTTAACACTAGACTTACCAAGCATTAGAAGTATCTGGTAAATATTGTCTTATTAACCCTCTGTCTACCGTAAAAAAAACTTTCATTATGCGATAGAAAATTTATACCACAAAACGTAGTAAATATAAAAAAGAACTTTTAGCTTTAAATAATAAAAAGTAAGAAAAGTAACAGTCATGCAATGACAAGATCCCAAGAATTTGAAAAGTTTAAATAACCGCAGTATCTACGTACAGTCGGGTCCAATGGACCCGCTGGGTAGACAAAGGGTTAAAATGACAACACTATATTTTCTAACATTGTTCGTAATTTTCAATATATTATTGAAATTTATTTATTTTCTTTAAATCAATTTTATAATTTCAATATTTCGAAAATATAAAATCGGTCATTTGACCGTGGTAGGTTTAGTGTCAAGCTTGGGCAATTGTGAGCTCGCTACCATGCTCGATCATTCTAATAACGATTGGAAACGGTTTAACTCTTTATGACCGATGACCCCTGGATGCCACTCGACGCTATCCTTCAACAGCGACCAAACACGTTAAACCAAGTTTTTGTTTACTTCCGGCCAACTTCCAATCGCTAAAGAGAATTCGTTCTTCTCCGTGACGAGTATCCCATCCTTCCATGACGAGTACAGTTCAGATAAACATCGAATGGGTTAATTACACTGTATCGCGTCGCTACTATTCGGTACAATTCGGTACGATTCGGTACGATTCGCTACTGTTACACATTTCTGGCGCCTGCTCGAAAATAGCTTCGGCGCATTATACAAAAGTGTATCGTGCGTAATTTGACAAATTAAATCCTGTCCATTACCCATCGGCATTCGTATTCTTTCCCCGCTCGCTTCCGCTAATAATTCCACGCATAACAAAGGCGCATTTAAATAATAGGAGAAAATGATCGTGCTAAATCTGATATTAACGCGTTGATTAGCAGGCCGCTACCGAGCCTCAAACACTCCACAAAATTCGATCAAGATCAAATCGGAACCGACAAGAAACTTGCCACAGAGCGACAGTACTCGGTCGACTGTTGGATCCTACGAATTCCGAGGAGGTTTGACATATATGTATATCGAATATACGTTTACAGAGATATTAAAGAGCCACGCGGTAGTCAGCGTGTTTTGGAAAAAAGGGAATTAAAGAAGAGGACTTACTTTGGTTCAAGACGGTGATGGGCTGACGGTACGCTCGGCGAAAATTCAATAACACTGTGGGAGCGAAGGACGAACGAAGAGCGACGGTCGAAACGCGGAGCGGAACAGAGCGGTGCGGAGAGGACAAGAGAGAAGAGAGATACGCGAGGGACCGAGTTCAGAGGTGAAACGAACTCGGGTAGTTTCGGCTTGCGAGGCGGCTGCTGGCTGCTCGAACGCAGGGTGGATGACCGCGTTCCGATGGTTTCGTCGATGGGACACGGTTCCTCGACGGTTCCTCGTTGGTTCCTCGACGGTCTGTCGATGGCTGAAGAAACACGGTGGTGTACACTGTAGATACAGCGTACACACGTTTGTTAGGACGTTACACAGGGCAGTCACAGGAACGCAACGACATCCTTGCCAACACTTATCCCAGCGGCAATCGGTCGAGACGCGTGTCCGTGGAATAAGCCGGCCGCGGCGGCGGGACCATGAACACGACCGACGATACGCGGCGCTCGTTTTTCATCGGTCGGCCGACGTATCGCGCGGATAACCGAAAAACTGATTAAACAAACTAGAAAACGAGAACCAAGAAACCGAGAAAACGGACCGCGCGTGTACGCGGTCGCCGCTAGACTGGATATGCCCGGGTTGAGAACGGACCACGCATCCTCTGCCCCGACCAATCGCCGCCCGCGATCCTTCCGACGAAAACCGCCCTTAACCGAACGTCGGCAACCCCCTCCACGCCGACTGCTTCAAAAGCGCCGCGCATCACCTGTAAACATTCAGAAGCGTTAACGTCGTCGCCACGGTACTCTTATCTCCACTGTTTTTCTTTCGTTAACCCTTCACGCTCAAGTGGATCATTAAAGTACTCACCGCGCGGCGGTGCTACTCTACATTTATTGTAACCGTTACCTTACATTACCTGTATCGATTGATAACGATTAGAAATTTTAGAGTTTGATCATCTCGTCACGTTTCCGATACTCCTAAACAAAAATAATTGATTTTCACATAACGATCCCGTTAAATTTAAAAATTTATGCATTTTAATTGAGTCGTTGCATTTTTTGAGTTAGTGTTAAAGCGAAAAATTGGATGTAATTAAAAATGTAAAGGACTTTTACTCGATATCTCTGAAAATGTAGAGATGCGAGCAAAATAGAAAGAATGTAAACATAAACAGTGACTATCGGTTTTGTATATTGTAGTGCTTACCTATAACTCCTACTGTTTTGCTCCAATACGGATGAAATTTGATTCCGGTACTCATTGTCTTCCTACGCAAAGTGTAAGTTAAAACGGGTCACAATATAAATACGATTTTTCAATAAACAGGATAAATAGAACTTACCTAATGACACGAACACGCGTTCGTTCCTTTCCAAAAGGAAAATGTAACTCGACATAATCTAATCCGCCATCTTGATTTCTCGTTTTAATCGAATTGTTCGATAATTTTTTTGTAGATGTAATGATAACAATTAATTAACGAGACTCACATTTAAAGTGTCCATCCTTCCAGAAATCGTTTCCAGCTATGGCGCCTGAAATCTCTCGCTCTTTCGGGAAGAATACGGTTCCAAATACACCGGACTTTGCCTGCAAATATCGAGGGATATGAATGTAAATGTCGGACCAGTTGAATTATCAGTATGTAAATATATTGGCGCTGCATATTGCTGCATTTGTGCATCTTTTCATTGCACGCTATTTATTTAGTATTCGATTAATACGTTCTCAAAGCACCGTGTTTTGTAAAGAAAAGAAAGTTACCTAAAAGCTCTGGAAACTATCCGAGCAAACATTGTCAAACATTTCGATATCCGGCCATATCGTAAAAACGCCCGCGTCTCTTTTCGTGTTGGTTCGTGTATGTTCGCTAGGTGAAGTTCCGACGAAACGTTTGTGGCGGGTAATTTGAATGACTTGGAGAGAAAAGGAAGATTATGTCGTCGATCTGCTACTTCGACTCATCAGCAAAGTTTTGAAAGCTGTTTTATGTATATTCTGATTTACACCGTCTCAATTTTCTTTAAAAAAAAAGTTAACCCGATTTTAACGAATTCTTTTGAGTTCAGAGTTTTGATCCAACTGAAACTAAAATTGTACAGCAGAGACATCTAAACAAAGAACTACTAACTCTTTAAAGAATTATAACCTAATCTAATTACACAGACATTGCATGCAATGCATTTTTCTGTCTACGGTTCTGAATTACCGACTCTGTAGAAAATGTCCTAGTACGATAGCGGACTCTATCGAAATGGAACGGTAAGGTGGTGAACTACATGAGGTTGCAACACATAAAGCGTGTGCCTGAGGAGGCTCGATTTTACAGCGTTGTCAGCTATAAATACAACGCAATTGTATTCGTACAAAAATACGCCACGTATTATTCACTTGTGCCGCCTATTTTTTTACAGGACTTCGAACCCGCTGGTAAAAATTTGGCGAACATGATAAAGAAGTTTGTATCCGACAAGGACAAACTTATGCACATTTAAGAAGAGAAAGAAAGACCGACACAGAGCTGCCGAATACTGTGCACACTCGACAGAAGATTTCTTAGTAACACACTTGTGAGGAATTGTTTACAAATATTTGCAGTTAGGAAATATAAAATAGACCTTCAGCTACTTTCACATACAGTTTATCGTCACATTTTATTTCTGACTAAATAGTTATAAACAATTATTCTAAGTCTCGTTCTAAAATAAACTCAAATAATTTAACAGATCTCTGGTAAAAAATAATCTTCCTTGTGATCGGAGGATCTAGAATGATGTCTCAGCTACATTTCTGTTGCAGTTTTATGTAGATTCGACGCCTAGTTAATTAGTTATTTACGATTTCCAGAGAGGTGACACAACGATTTGTGTGTTTACCTTTGACAAATACTCGGACTCTCCTTGTCTTACTCATTGCGGGCATAGAAGATAGAAGTTACCTCCACAAAAATCGTTGATAAATTACTTCAGGTAATTTTTATAAATATTAGCTCTCGAAGAATATAGAATGGACCTTCGGCAACATTCATGTATAGTTTTCAATTCGATTCTAGAAGAGGTTTATTAGTTATAAGTAATTTTTGTTACTCTTGTTCTAATGAAACTGTGCATACTAGTGAGAATTGAATATCTTATATACTCCAAATGTTCATGCATAAAAGTTAATCTGTATCTCGAGTACTATTAGCTATTTTTACTAAAAAATTGGGTGGTGAGGTAACCAAACATATAATCGTTGTAATCGTTAAACAAACAAAGATAACAAATTCATTAATTACATTTTTTCAATATAATTATGCTTAGTAATATTCATGTATCATAAATTATGCTGAATCTTGAGTTTTATTACTTACTTCTACTAAAAAATTAGATGGCAAGATGGTCAACGGAGTCCTCGTCGACATCATCGACAAAAGGAATTGTTTCAAATATTAACCAGCTAGAGATAATAAATTTATGAGTGAATTGTGTTCGATAAATTAATGCACGCGAATATTCATGTGTCAGAAGATATTCAATATCTCGAGTTCCATTACATATGTTTACTGAAAAATTAGATGGTCAGATAGTCGAGGGAGTGCTTATCAACATAATTAGCAAAAGGAATTGTTATAAACATTAAACAGCCAGAGATAGTAACTTTATTAATTACATTTGCTTGATATAATATTGTTTGGTAATATTCATGTGTTAAAAGTTACTCTGTATCTCGAGTACTATTAGCAATTTTTACTTAAAAATGAGATGGTAGATAGTCAAGAGGATGCTTGTCGACATCATTAGCAAAAAGATTGTTATAAATATTAACTAGCTAGAAACAATACATTTTTCAGTGAGTTGTGTTGAAGAAATTAATGCGTATGAATATTTATGGTTTAAAAGTTGTTCTGTACCTCGAGTACGACTAGCAATTTTTACTAAAAAATTAGTTGGTAGATAGACAAGGGGATGCTTGTCGACATCGTTGGAAAAAGGAATTGTTATAAACATTAAACAGCCAGAAATAATAGATTTATCAATAATTATTATTACGGCAATCGAGATCTACCGAAATTAGTTGGGGTGGGGAGCGTTGCGCTTCGCTGCGCGCAGCGCATCACTGGCTACCTAAGCTCGCGGAGCGCGCTCAGTCAATCAGTCGGGCCGGGCCCTCCGGCAGGAGCGGGTGGGCTCTGGGACCAGGAGGGTCTTCCAGCGGTACCCTGGCCTCTCCTGCTTACCTTGGGGATGACCAGTGGTCCTCCAGAGCTACCCTTGCCTACCTTCAGCTGGCTTAGGGTGGACCAAGGGTCCTCCACCAGTGGTCATCCAGAGCTACTCTGGCCTACCTTGAGGCTGACCAGTGGTCCTCCAGAGCTACCATTGCCTACCTTCAGCTGGCTTAGGGTGGACCAAGGGTCCTCCACCAGTGGTCATCCAGAGCTACTCTGGCCTACCCTGAGGCTGACCAGTGGTCCTCCAGAGCTACCATTGCCTACCTTCAGCTGGCTTAGGGTGGACCAAGGGTCCTCCACCAGTGGTCATCCAGAGCTACTCTGGCCTATCCTGAGGCGGACCAGTGGTCCTCCAGAGCTACCATTGCCTACCTTCAGCTGGCTTAGGGTGGACCAAGAGTCCTCCACCAGTGGTCATCTAGAGCTACTCTGGCCTACCCTGAGGCTGACCAGTGGTCCTCCAGAGCTACCCTTGCCTACCTTCAGCTGGCTTAGGGTGGACCAAGGGTCCTCCAACAGTGGTCTACCCTGTGGTTGACGAGTGGTCATCGAGAGCTACTCTGGCTTACCTGTGCTTACCTTGAGGCTGACCAGTGGTCTTCCAGAGCTACCCTTGTCTACCTTCAGCTGGCTTAAGCTTAACCAAGGGTCCTCCACCAATGGCCTACCATTATCTACCATGGTCCACCTTTAGCTAGCTTAGGGTAGTCCAAGGGTTATTTAAAACTTCCTTGGCCTACTTTGAGCTAGCTCGGGGGGGGCCGTGGATTCTTCAATGCTTCCTTCGTTTACCTTGGGTTCTGAGCCGGTCCAGTTTCGGTATCCTTCATGCAGTCATTACCGTGCTGATGGACTCAGAGAGGGCATTCATTGCAATGACTTCGCATCTTCGAGTGAGTCATTTTGTTACTACCTTCTTACTATATTCGTCTGTAGAAGTAGTAGTATACCGTAGTAGTAAAGTGTGAAAGTAGTTAGTTGCATGCATGGGCTGGCCTCGCCGCCCCAACGATCAGCCGAGATGGGAACTTCCGCGATTTGCACTAGCGCTGCGACAAAACCACGCGTTGCATTTAGTCGATTTTGAACAGAGATTAAAGTTAATGTTACGAAAAATTTTGTTTAGAGCGTAGCGTTGCAAATCACAAATAGTCGCGGTTCAAAATTACATTTCAATTTGATAACTGCGCTTTTAAAGTTCATATTGTTGTTGTTTTACATATAATCTAAAGTAATCGTTTTTTGGATCTCTGTTCGTTGAATTAGCGTTGCGCACCAAAAGTTCGCGTTTGCTTTCGAGTCTTTCGACTTTTCAGGCTCCCATGCTCGAGCTGCAACGATCAACTGTGAGATGGGCACATCCGCGATTTCAATTAGTGTTGCGAAACAAATTGTTACACGCGTTGTACTAGTATCAATTTTTAAAGTTGATGAAATGTCTAGTTAATGTTGCAAATAAATAGTCGTAATTTAAAGTAGTTCTAAAGATACCTGTTTAGAATTTTAGACATTAGAGTTTTAAATTTCTTATTTAAATAGCATTTTAAATTCGATTTGTTGAATTAGCGTTGCGCATCAAAAGAATCGCGTTTGCAATAGAATCTTTCGATATTTCAGGCGCCCATGCTCCAGTTGCAACGATCAACTGTGAGATGGGTACTTCCGCGATATCGAGTAGCGGTGCGAAACAAATTGTCGGGATGAGGCCGAAGGAGCAGACGAGGTTTTATGCCAAAGATGCCGGACAAACTGTAATTCAAAAGGACAATCATTGCAACGTCTTCTCATCTTCGAGTGAGTCATTTTATCACTACCTTGTCCTTATACTCGTCTGTAGAAATAGAGTTGTAGTAGAATGTAAAAGTAGTTAGTTGCATGCATGGGCAGGCCTCGCCGCCCCAACGATCAGCCGAGATGGGAACGTCCGCGATTTGCACTAGCGTTGCGAAAAAAGTACGCGTTGCGTTAGTCGATTTTGAACAGAGATCATAGTTAGCCTTTCTTTTAAATATAATAGTAGTCTCTATCAGCGATATAGCTTCTTTAAACTATAGCGTTGCGAAACAAATAGTCGCGATTCGTTTTGCAGAAACTGTAGAGTAATCTTTTTTGGATCTCTGTTCATTGAATTAGCGTTGCGTACCAAAAGTTCGCGCTTGCTTTCGAGTCTTTCGACTTTTCAGGCTCCCAAGCTCGAGCTGCAACGATCAGCTGTGAGATGGGCACATCCGCGATTTCGAGTAGTGTTGCGAAACAAATTGTCACACGCGTTGTACTACTATCAATTTTAAAGCTTGATTAAATGTGTAATAAATGTTGCGATTCAAAGTAAATCTAGACATACAGATGTACAATTTCAAACGTTGGAATTTTAAATTTCATATTTAAATAGCAATTTGAATTTCGATTTGTTGAATTAGAGTAATTTTCTTTTGGATCTCTGTTCGTTGAATTAGCGTTGCGCACCAAAAGTTCGCGTTTGCTTTCGAGTTTTTCGACTTTTCAGGCGCCCATGCTCGAGCTGCAACGATCAACTGTGAGATGGGCTCATCCGCGATTTCGAGTAGCGTTGCGAAACAAATTGTCACACGCGTTGTACTAGTATCAATTTTTAAAACTGATCAAATGCCTAGTTAATGTTGCGAATAAATAGTCGCGATTTAAAGTAATTCTAGAGACACCGATATAGAATTTTAGACGTCAGAGTTCTTTTCTTATTTAAATAGTATTTTGAATTTCGATTTGTTGAATTAGCGTTGCGCATCAAAAGGATCGCGTTTATATTAGAATGTTTCGATATTTCAGGCGCCCATGCTCCAGTTGCAACGATCAACTGTGAGATAAGAACATTCGCGATTTTAAGTAGCGTTGCGAAACAAATTGTAACACGCGTTGTAATAGTATAAATTTTCAAAGCTGACTTAATGTCTAGTTAATGTTGCGAATAAATAACTTTGATTTAAAGTAGTTTTAGAAGTACCGATCTAGAATTTTAGACCTTAAAGTTTTAAATTTCTTATGTAATTTGTAAGAATGGTACTACTTAATTTTGTGCCTTTCAAAGTTCAACATTACCAAATTGATACAATATTTTTGTCCAGAAATTGATATTTTTCAGGAAATTGATATTTCTCAGAAAATTGATATTTTTTTCAGGAAATTGATATTTTTTTCAGGAAATTGATATTTTTTCAGGAAATTGATATATTTGTCTTGAAATTGATATATTTGTCTTGAAATTAATATTTATTCCAGGAAATTGTTATTTATTTCAGGAAATTGTTATTTATTTCAGGAAATTGTTATTTATTTCAGGAAATTGTTATTTATTTCAGGAAATTGTTATTTATTTCAGGAAATTGTTATTTATTTCAGGAAATGGATATTTATTTCTAGAAATGGATATTTATTTCTGGAAATTGATATTTTTATCTTGAAATAAATATTGCTCGGATCGGAGTTCCCTCAGGGACTCACTCACGGGATGGGGCCCGTGAGTGGGTACGGGGACTCGCGTCCCCGGGGGCACCCGAATCGCCTATAGATCGTTGCGTCCACAAATCATTAGATTTGGGCTCGATGTTATTTCGATTTTGTTTCGACTTTGTTTCTACTGGTTTTCGATTTGGTGTCGATTTTGTTTCAACTGGTTTTCGATTCTATTTCAACTGGTTTTCGAATCTGTTTCAACTGGTTTTCGATTCTGTTTCCATTTTGCTTCAACTGGTTTTCGATTCTGTTTCGATTTGGGTCGTTCATCTTGCTCTTGTTAGCCAGAACGAACGAAGAAAATTCATCGAAAGAAAAAAATTCATCGAAAGAAGAAAATTCATCGAAAGAAGAAAATTCATCGAAAGAAGAAAATTCATCGAAAGAAGAAAATTCATCGATCGAAGAGGAATCATCGAACGAAGACTCCAGATTATTTATAAATTAGTCTTAGTGCGTGCGTTAGTTATTAAGATTGTATATCGTCGTTGTAATTATGTCGAGTAATTATTGCCGTAACTTGACTTTGCTCGCTCCGTTTTCTTACTCCGACACAGCCTTCTTGCTGTGTCGGCCTTGCTTGCAGGTTCTGAGCCGGTCCAGTTTCGGTATCCGGCGTGAAGTCATTGAGAGGGATGTCTAAGAGACTCGTTCACTCGTCTTCTGACGATCCTCTGTGTTAACGTAATCCTGGGCACGCCATGTTCTCATGTCACCCAGTAGCGCCAGAAACCGTTTGAGCGCATCTCTTTGCCATCTTTCTTGGTGATGGAGTGGCGGGTATCGGGCTGGTCGGCTCAGGACTTGTAAGCACTGAACGCGTCGCGTCACCCTTGAACCAGAGCCTTCTGCTCTGGTTCGATCTTGTTTGTCTCTTTGAATGAATCAGAGCCTTCCGCCTGATTCGCCCTTGGTCCCTCGTGGATCGGAGACTTCTTCTCCGATTCACACTTTGCCCCGCAATAATTACTCGACATACGCTAAATGGAAAAGAAGTCTTTTCCATGAAAAAGACTACTTTTCCATTTAGCGACCTGCGAAACTTAGTTTCTAAGAATCTTCGTTGTAAGAAAGGGAGACAGAACGAAGGGAGACTTCGTTCTGACTCCTTTTCGGGTCTCTTGTGCAGCAACCTCCTCGTGGTGAGACCTGGGCAATCGGTATTATCCACAATTCGCAAAATGCTATAACTTATAAATTATAGTATCTTGCATGTAGTGGATAATATCGAGCTAATTGCTGCACATTTAGAATTTGCGTAAATATGTATTTCATAGTAGAATGTAAGACTTTTAATACTTTCTTCCTTTTCCTATGTCCCAGCTTCAACAATTATTTTCAATTAATAACCCAAATACAAAGTTTTCGTTTCAGGATACATGTACCTCTTGCTCTCGTGAACGAGTGTTACTAATACAATAGAAAATTTGTATTACTTTATACATATTGATTAAAAATATGTGTATAAAACAAATTAATTTTACTACAATTCGTATTTTTGTAATACATTCTTCATAAATATTATTTTCACCGTTTAAATACACGCGCCGTATGCATTAGTAGCCTCCAAAACACCCGTAGTAAAAATAAAGTATACGGAATATTCAGTTCTTGCTAATACGGCTAAATTCGTGAACTATCGGTAATATTGAGCGCGACACCGAAATGGTACGGGGGCCACTGTGGCCCCCCGAGGCCTAGACAGAAAAGCCCATAAGATGCAATGTCTGCAGTAGTCTTAAGTCTGTGCCTAATCTAATTATAACCTGACTCGGTTGATGTTAATTATTGTTCACACCATCTGACTTGATAATACTATTTTTTATTTGAAAAATGCAAATCGTTTTTAATATGTTCACTTCTATCTCAGTGTCGAGGTAGGGGCTGCGAATCATTGTTATCTCGAAGCGTCAAAGATTGCGAAAATTTGCGAATCTATTTAGAAAGTTATGGTGGAAATGGATCTCTCGATACTGAGAAGTAAATTTCGTGGCTCTATGCTGGGTGCCCTAGTCGGCGATTGTTTAGGCAATCCCTACGAAAGTGAGAAACTGTTGACGAACGGCATGAAATTAGTTTTACAACGATCCCTCGATAAACTGGAGGGGCCACCATTCAAAGGTACATTTCACACTTGTACGCCATGTAGTTGTCTCATCTTTTTATTGACAGTGTAGATACAAAGTATCTTTTTAATTGTGTAGCTCCTGTCATGCAGTTTACAGATGATTCGGCGATGACCTATTCCATGGCCAAATCTTTAGCAGAGAGAAAGGAACTGAATACGGTCGACTTGGCGAAAAGATTTGTCAAGAGTTACTATCAAGAATCTAATCGAGGCTATGGTTCTGGTGTTGTTACAGTACGATACGATGATACTATTCCAATATGATATCCACAATCGAATACACAAAACTTACATTTTTGTTCCTTACTTGTACTTTTAATGCTACAAGGTATTTCACAAATTACGTGGTAACAAGTTTGCGGATATTGTGAAGCCGGCAAAAGACCAATTTAATGGTCAAGGTTCATATGGAAATGGTGGAGCTATGAGAGTTGCACCCATCGCCTTATTTTGTTACAAGGATTACAATAGCCTAGTAGACATTGTTAGAAAAGCTACTCAAATAACTCATACTCATACAGAAGCAATAAACGGTGCTATTTTACAGGTACTTATATTACATTTTGTTATATTATCTTCTTCATTTTATTTCACATTATTTATCTTATGATTGCTTTACAGGCAGCAGCAGTTCACCAAAGTCTGATGTTGGATCCTAAAGAACAACTGAATGTCGAAGGTTTTGTCAACAATTTAATCGATAAAGTGGATGAATTGGAGGCAGACGAAGACGAGTATGTTTTAAAAACATATTAAAACTCATTTCATTATTCTAAAAACAGTTTTCTTTATAGTATGAATTTTTGTTTGTTACAGTTTGGGTCTATCGGAGCCAGAACCTTACACAACACAATTAAATGTATTAAAAGATTTAATTTCGGAAGAGGGTGAAGGGCCACATGATGAAAAAGTAGTTCTTAAATTAGGAACTAATATTTCAGCTCTATATTCAGTGCCAACTGCTATATTTTGTTTCTTAAGAGCACAGAAACCAATTAGCGGTATACAAACCGAAAATCCTTTTAGACGAGCTGTACAATATGCTGTAAATAAACTGCTCATTACATTTTAATATACAAAACATTGTAATTCATATTAAAATCGGTTTTCATATTTAGATAAGTTTGGGAGGTGATACGGATACTATTGGTAGCATGACTGGTGCAATTGCTGGGGCATTTTATGGAGAAGAAAAAATCAATTCGAACCTTCTGCAACATTGCGAAGACGCCGAAGAATTTAGGAACTTAGCCGATCAGTTATTCGACGTGGCAACGACAGAATAGGAATAGTCTTTCTTTTGTACAACACAATCGTAATATAGATGTATATCAACATAATTCTATGGCATCAAAGTAATTCTAATAAAACTATTACTTTTTGCGCAGAATGAAACAAATGCGTTTACATGTTATTAAATACAAATACAAACGTGTCGTGTCAATTATTCATGATATCATTAATTTGTATATTTAGCAAATAAATATGTAAGTATAATCTTCAGTGTCTTTTAATCTGACAAAAAAAGTGACATTTCTATCAGCTGATACTATTCAACATGGCCGCTTGGAAAACACGTTTTCTATCTACAAACAGAAAGACGCCTCTGAACAATTAATGTTTCGTACTAAATAGGAAAAAATTAAAGTAAAAAATAGCAAATTTTTTTGAAGAACCTTATATTAAAATGGCTTGCAGCGAAAAAGTGTTAGAAGGGTTTATTTGTCCGATATGTATGACAGAATTTAAAGCACCAACACAATTAACTAAACATTTCGAAGATTTTCATAATGACGATCCAGAAATCTTGAAATCCCTTAAAGGTAAGTATTTTTACTGTTGATTATAACCCACAGATATTTTTCATCCGCGAAACTGCAAAACAAAAAATCAAGTTCATATTTTTATCTTTAATATTTTAATATTTCAGATCGATCGATAAATTTGTTTTTGTTTTTAGATCTTTTTGGCAAGGCTAAAAAGAAGATTTTAAAACAAGATGAAATACCAGAGTCGTTCGCTACCACTGTACCACATAGTAGACAACGTAGTCCAGAACTGAATTGGGGACCCCAAGAAATAGGTATAAGTGAACATTAAAGAATTATGGTCTTCTTTCTTATATTAATTAAATAAATAAATTTCATACAATGTACAATTATATGCGACTTTAGGTGAAATCAAATCGCATACAGTGTATTTTAAAGAAATAAGAAATGCAAGACTGGAACGATATTCTACAGAAACAAATAAGCTTCTCATAAGGCTAGATAAGTTATTAAATAATTTACCAACTGATCCTATTGACAGAAAAGGTATAATTTTAACACAAATGATATCTGCATTAATCGCATTGTTTGTTCTAAAATAATAGATTAATATAATTCTTTCTGTTAATGTAGCTCACGAACGCACAATTGTGCCATGGATAGATGAGAAAGATGTGAAGCTGTGTCCTAATTGTGCAAAGAGTTTTCACATTGCTAGAAGAAAACATCACTGTAGACTTTGTGGAGCCGTCATGTGCCACAATTGTACAGTGTTTCTACCTTTGCACGATGCGAGTAAGTCTTGTAGTTGATACCAGTAACTGGCAAATAATAATAATAATTCTTTTTTCTTCAAAATAAGAATAATTATTTAATTGAAGGAAAAATGACGAGTCCTGTGTCTGTACAAGATGACTCTGCAGTGTCTCCTACTTCCGAAAGACCAATTTCAGAACGTTTAGTACGTACAGGTATTGGTCTTACAAAGTTGGCTAGATCACCTTCCAGTGGTAGTTTGAATAGTGTTCTGTCGTTGGTTAACGATTCGGCAGCTGGCGAACAGCATTTCAGAATTTGCATGCATTGTGCAAATTTACTCGATGCAAGAGAAAAACAGAAAGCAAAACACTTTGATAAACCGATTTTGTGTCAATTTTACGAAAAGATGAAGGCTTACATGGAAGAAGCATCTCAAAATATAAAAATGTATACTAAAATGTGGGAATCTCTTAGGTATTTATATTATGTCACACTATATTTTATTATGATGTATCAAGACAAATTCATCGAACTAAAATACCTACTACGACCGCGAGTATCAAAATTCGAACTGCATCTGCAAACAATGTAGATACTCGAATTAGCCTAGATACTCTGTATTAGAATTTACGTGTATCAAGAAACTGATTTTTCAGTGAAGGAGAGTCTACGTATAATCTAGAAGACGCACAGGCTCTGAGAGTTAAGATTGCAAGACTAGGTGAAAATATAGACTTAATCAGCAAACGAATCTCTGTGCTGGGTACGAAATGCGTGGAAAATCCTCCACAAGAACAAGAGCTTAGATTGCATCAGATGGTTCGAGTATCTGCAATGATATTTTTAAAAGAGGTATTATTGACTGTACAAGCTTTGCCTACTGAAGAGAGATACGCAGAGTTGCAACAAGAACGTCAGAAACAATTGGAAGCGAGAATAGCTCATGAAAGACAACTGGAAGACGAGCAGAGGGAGAAGTCGAGAGAGCTACGTAAAAGAGAAACGTGGAATAATGAAATTCGACCTTCTTCGAAAGAAAATCAGGTATTATTTATGTATGAAAAAAAAACGATATGAAAAGCAAAATCTTTGTAGTTGTTTCAAGGAATGATATTGTTTGCACAGCCAGTGGTGGTGTTGAATCAAGCACAAGGCTGGGGACCTTCTAATATTACACCTAAGATGCCTTCGTCTATGGATCCTATAATCGAACAAATGAGTAATCTCCGAGCTTACATTAAACAAGCTAGGGATGATTGCAGGTACGATGAAGTTGCCACGTTAGAAAACAATCTCAGAGAACTTCAAAGTCTCTACTTTACTATGAATCAGAGTAATAATAGCGACGGATAGACGCACTTACGAAGCTGCATTTATAGGTAACACTGTACCCTTTATCAAATTTAATAAGACTTAATAAGTGTTTCTAATATATCCAATGTTTCATGCATCTACTTCTCGCGTTGCTGTGCAATGCAATGTATATGATGTTGGTATCTTTATATTCATAAATATAATTCTATCACAGCATTCAGATATTTCATAATACGTGTATTTACTATAATATATGTACATATTGATGCTGAAGAAAGTATATCATTTTTAACACGAAATTTATATGGAGATTAAATATATATCAGTGCTTATGAAATATTTATAGTTGCATTTTCTACTTTACATAAAATTGCTTTCAGTAAAAAAGTGAACTTGCTTCAAGAAATGTATAAAAAGTAAAGTAAATTTTCTTTATCAGTAATGTAGATGACGAACTATTAAATATATTATTCGTTGTATTCTAAAACTGCGATAGGTAATTCTTGCGAATTCAATACATTTTGTACAATATTTTCCTCATTAAAATTAATATTGTTTGGATTAGTTGTACAATCTCTACCAAGTTCAACGATGCACTGAGGCAATTCTGCGGTTACTAGTTCGTTTTGATCAAAATTAAGATTGGGAAGACTCGGCGAATTGTTTGTACAATCAACTTGTAAACTATCGCTAGATGCGATTACACTATCGTTCAAGACAAGTGGAAGTTCATCCGACTGCACTTCCTTAATGCCATTGAATGTGATCTGTTTTATATTTTGTCCAAATTCCATTAGAGGTACAGGTAATTCACAAGATGGTAATTCTTGATCCCTAAAATCACGTCTCTGCGAGTTACTGTCGTTTACATTCAGCGTTCCTTTTTGTTGTTGATTTCCAACGTTTTCCAAACGCTTCTCATTATGTTTCTCTTTTGTAGAAATTAATTTTGTCGACTGCATGTTTCTTTGCAATGAATTATCGTTTGCTGCATTGTCGATTGCGTTAGGATTAGCCATTTTATTGTCATTAATGTTGGAAGGTAATTTAAATATTAGAGATTCACTAGAGTAGGTACTCTGTGATTCTACAGTCTCTTCTAACAATTTCTTTATTTCCTCATCTGATATATCTACAGGAGCTGCTGGTCCACATTCTGGCCTTTTAGGAAGTTCTTCTGCTAACAACAATTTATACATTGTAATAAAAATAAATGATACATATTGGTTAATGATACCTTTTAATATGTTGCCTGCTACATAATCAGCAGCTCTAAATAATTCTGCTTTCGCTAACAGGTTTAATAGAACGCGCAGTGTTGGTCTCTCTTTGCCCATTGTTCCCCATTCTGATAAAAATATTTCTGCTGGATTTCTTCTTTGTTGTTGTGCAGCTTGCTCGACCATGCTACAGAAATGTACCAGTAACAGTAAGAAGGCAAAACTTAATACCCTTCTACAGTATTACAGTTAGTGCGTTACCTAAAATGTTCTGAATGAAATCTTGGTAAATCACTATGTTCTGTTTTTGGTATGATAGCCATTAACTTTTTCCATGAATCGGATATGTTCAGAATTTGTCCGAGTGTATATAATTCTGCAGGTCTTAATTTTCTTAATTCTGTATCCAAAAAAACTGTGCTTTGTGACATTATGATACTTTTTTATGACCACATTATTCAATAATCTTATACTAAAATATAAACAATGTGATAATATTCATTAGCTAATTTTAACGGCTTATAAAAAAAGATAAATATAGAATATATGCATTACAAAAGTTCTATATATTTATTTACATACATACATAAATCATATCATGAAAAGCGTTTCTAACCTTTTTGTAATGAATTTGTCTGTTAAACTATCGTGTTTTATAATTAATAATTTTCAATATTAGATAAATATTGTTCACCGTTGTTCCCAAGAATTCAGTATTATATTTCACAAGATAACATTTTATTTATGATTTTTTTATAAAATTACAATAAGTTAAAAGCATCTGAATGAATCAGATTTTCTGATTCATCCATTGCAATTAAATTGAGTCACACTCATTACTGTCATCTATTTTATAATAAAACGTTTTTTGCATAGTTATAATTTTACAATATTCATAAAGTTTTTATTAGATACAGACTTTAATTATGGTGAGGGATTAAAAATTAAAAATGTTAATGACATATAGCTTGTTTCATTTATATGTATTGTGAAAGATGTATATAAAAATTACAGTAAAAATAATATATTTACCATATAAAAACGTATATTTTGATGTCATTTAGTAAAATATAGTAACAAAAACAGCAAAATATCACAGGCTTGGTGAAAGTGCAGTATATTAAACTAGTCTAGAATAAAACAATTTTTCATTTTAATACCATTCGATTATTCAAGAAGATAATGTCTGAAGCAATCAAGAGGATAATACAAACCATCATCTCACAACCTGTCAGATACATCTTTTGCGTTTTCTTTGCTATTAGCGATTCGAGAGCCAAATTGAAAAGCTCTTTTAGGAAAAGTAGCTGTATTTTGAAAACCAAGTTTGTAAGCTAGTAGACGCAACAATAATTTGTCTCCTAAACCTGAGGGCATTTTATCCGTTGGATAACATCTAGGGGAATTTACAAATTTCGTTCAATTAGTATAATTAACTAACTAACTTTTCTAATCTGAACTTACCTTTCCCATGGTTTTAGCTGTTGTACATAGTCGACTACAATCTCATCTAAATATGGCAGCCTAGATTGTTTTCCGTGATCCGATACGATACGATCATCGCGACCCAAATTTCTTTCAGAAATTCTAGCCAACTCTATACTTAATTCCTCTGCTAATGCATTCCAACCTTTGTGTTTCAATATTGTTCTGTGTCTCATGTATCCACCGAACAATTCATCCGCGCCCATGCCTAACAGAAGCACTCTACACGGTGATTCGTAAATACGATTGCTTGTAGAAAGTATACCTGTTGCACGACTCGCAAACCATACAGCGCAGCCTAAACTTTCATCCAATATTGTACAAAGCGGATACAGTAAATGACAAATTCTCGACGAGCGATACTTTTGCAACTCCGCTTGTGTGATATTGACCTGAAATAATTATATATATTGTGTAATTTTCCATAAGGCTTACAAAGTCTTAAAAACCATATAAAAATATGTGAATACTGTACTTCTACAAAGTTCCACTTCCTTTTCGGGCAAATGTTTAAAAGTTCTAAAAACGTTTGTTTGCCAGTTTTCCTATCAGGAACATCATACTGGTCTTGTACAATTTGTTTCTCGTTATCTACGCTAGAGTTTGTAAACGTTTTAACCGACTTTTCGAATGCAACATTAATCAGATCTATACACTCATTTTGTGGTACATATGTATTAGCGATTAGTGCTAAAATTGCAGAGTCTAAGCCTCCAGAGAAAAGTACACCGATTTTCACGTGATCACACGTAACGGTTTCTCCATTTAAAACTAATTTGATACAATTTTTACAAAGTTTTGGCTGCTTTTTTATTCGAACTTCTACAGCTTTATGAAGAAGCTGCGACAAACGATTTACTCTTTCATGTATATCTTTATTTTGTAGCAAATGTTCTAAAGTTTTGTAAGGTTGTTCAAAGTGAAAACTGTTCTCGAAGCACTCCAAATCTTTGATGCTAGGATGTAAATGTATATTAGTTGTTGTATCAGAGTCAATTATAGTCTCTTTTATATCAATGTCTACTTTTAAATGTGTTTCTAAAGCTTCGATAACATCCGTGAATCTTAAGTCTGGCTCTCTCCATGGATAACATGCTAGATTTACCCTCGAGCTGGACAAGTTCATCATAAATAGACCGATCGCAGGAACTTCCACAATGTCTTTAATCTGCTTGTTAGCAACAGACATTAAAGTTAAACTATTTTCATCTGTATTCGATTTCAAAAGCAAGCTATGCCGTCCTATTATATCTCTACCAAAGTATAGGCAGTTATTAGATTTTCGAAAATATATAAAACTATATGGTCCATGAATTTCTTGAAATACAGACATTACGTTAGAAGAAGACTGTAGAGAATTCAATATTGCATCTGTGTCGCATATATTGTCTTGTGCCTTAAATTACAAATACAATTACTCATAATAGTCCCAAATATGAATTAGCAATTAGATAATTTGTTACAACAATGATATAAGATATTTACCAATGTTCCAAAGAATACATCTCCATTCCACAATAGAATATTACCAATAGAATCTACAACAGGTTGTACATTTAAATTAGAGCCTTGCATCCATAACACAGAGGCAGCAAAATGACCGCACCAATCTCCGTTTAAATGCTCGATCCTTTCGGTAACATTATCGGGGCCACGAGCAACTATGAAATCTTTGCACCTGTCCCACTAGCAAAATAACATAACTTTACAGTTAGTTTATGGAAGTTTAACTTTAATACTTCAACTACCGGAAACCCATTAAAAAAGCTTAATCAATTTTCATTCATCTTTCAAATAATAATCCCAGAAGAGGTTATTAGATTAGGTTACGCGAGATACATTATATATTTATTAATGAATCACCGGTAAGTAAAATTATATATTACCTCGTTAGGAACTTGTGGATTATTTTTGTAGTTTTGTGAAACATGACAGAATATACCGCACATTGTTAACCGGTATAAACATGACCTTAATTTACAAATATTTTTAAACAGAGAATAGTAAATCCTCGTAATATTTATTTGTTAAAACACAACAGCTATATTTTAGTCATTGGTTGTGATATCATTTCGGTGTTTATACTGCAAATGAACTTAATCTTTTCATTGAAACACATTCATATTTCGTTCAATCTCCTCCACCTGCCTACACCTTGCAAGGAGCAACCGAGCAACCGTATGTATTTGTAATTTGTACTTCTTTAGATACTTACATTAGATCTAGATATACATGAATAGGTATTGGAGAGTGAAAGGTTTTTATGCACCAATCATCTTCTTTCGTCTCTTCAACACAGCGCTCATTTGACGCGAACCAATGATTCTTCAGGAAAATATAAAATAAAACTCGAGAATTAAAAATTTCGATTTTAAATTACACCTTGCTATTTACACAATTAATTGACACCGCACAGAAAATTTCCTTTTTATATAGTTACACACATAAGTATATACCTACATGGAGAGAAAAAAATACCTATTTACAGATGTATCAGAAAATCCAGAGACACAGAGTTCCAAAATCGTAATTTTTTTTAGACTTTATTTTCGTTTTATATTGTGCTAAAAAATGATCACCTAAATTTTCGACCACCTGTTGTAAGTAAATACCCATTCATATTTTCATATACCCATAGTCCATAGTGTCCACTGTCCCCCACCAGTATCCGCCGTTACCATGGAGGAAGAACGCGCTTTGCTCCTCGCGAGCAGTGCGCAGGCCTCGCGCATCGCGACCGCGAGGAGCGCCGCCGCCATTCGCATTTGAATGCACATGAAAGACGAAAAGGGAAATAAATGCTATTTTTTTATTTACACCGGTGACTTGTTTATATCGCGCGCGCGGTCAGATACGAAGGTACGTATGGTGGGAGCAACGAAGGCGCGAGGCATGCGCGATCTCGACGATGGCGCGCGCTGCACGAAAAAGAGGTTGGTGGGAGAAGCAGCCGTTTGAGGGGCCCCTACCATGCCCATCCGTTAATACAAGATACCAGGAAGATATTATTGGACGTTGTACTCTCCGTATTTTTCTCTGAAAAATAATTTTTATTTTGCCGTTTGACGTTGGAATAACCAGACTGGAACAGACAGATCAATTTGACTAGATTACTATTACCTCCGACAGTTTATCGATCTATTTACAATATGATCAATACAGGGTACGTAATAATTGGTATATCCGAGTATGTAGATTGTAAAATATGTTATGGAAATTATTGCAGTGTCATTCATTGAATTGCACATCTTGACAAAAAAAAAACAAAAGTTTCTGCATTAATTACAAGAAACATAAATTAAATAAAAATTATTTTTCTCCTTATAATTTTGATAAATTAAAAATAATGCAACAGTATTTTCAAATGTTAATATTTTTTTGTTTTATATTTCAGCTATTTGTTTTTGTTATAAATGTATAAAATTTGCAATTTAACGATTATAATACTTCGTTAATGTTTGTAATGGTTTTATTAGTTTGCATTTCAACTATTTTTATAAAGTATCGTTTATTACAGGAAACTTGCTGGTCGCACGATTTTTATTACCGGAGCTTCAAGAGGTATTGGAAAGAGTATTGCTTTAAAAGCTGCAAAAGATGGAGCAAATATTGTTATTGCAGCCAAGACTGCTGAACCTCATCCTAAATTGCCAGGCACAATATACACAGCTGCCACAGAAAGTAAGTTATTTTAATTGTTACGATAGGATAAACGCCTTGAAATATTACATTATTCTACCAACATGCATTCTTATACAAAAATGACATTGTGTTTTAGTTGAAGAAGCAGGCGGAAAAGCATTGCCATGCATTGTAGATGTAAGAGATGAAGCGCAAGTAGTTTCTGCGGTACAGAATGCATTTAATAAATTTGGTGGCATTGATGTAGTTATTAATAATGCAAGCGCAATTTCTTTAACAGGCACATTATCCACAGATATGAAAAAGTATGATCTTATGAACAATATCAATGCCAGAGGAACATTTCTAGTGTAATTATAAAATTTTTATTATTGCTAGTTTTAATTAACAATCAATACCAACAAAGATATTGTCAAATGGAGAACGTATTTAAGATATCTGTGTAATGTTCTCGTTCATAGATCCAAAGTTTGTTTACCATATTTGATGAAGAGCAAAAATCCACATATTGTAAATATATCTCCACCATTGAGTATGAAGCCAATATGGTTTAAAAATCATGTTGCGTATACTATGGCAAAGTATGGTATGTCGATGTGCGTTCTTGGCATGGCAGAAGAGTTTGCAGATCACGGTATTGCTGTGAATGCAGTGTGGCCAAAAACAGGTACATTTGTTGCTCCCTTCGTTTCTTATTCTTTTCATAGCTTTATAATTTAATAAATGGAAATTATCTATTTTCATTTCAGCTATTCATACTGCTGCAATTGAAATGTTAAGCGGTCCTGATTCAGGTGCTTATAGCCGCAAGCCTGAAATAATGGGAGATGCTGTTTATGCATTAATTTGTAAAGACAGTAGATCTATCACTGGACAGTATCTGATTGACGAAGAGATATTAAAAAATGAAGGGATCTCTGATTTTACTAATTACGCGTGTAATCCAGGTATATCTTAGTCGTGGATACTCGCGAATATCGTTTTTTATTTCTATTTAATTATAATTTCTACAAAATTATTGTTTTGTTCTTCCAGAAAACAAAGATAAGTTAATGTTAGATTTCTTTTTGGAAGAAAATTTGCCAGGATTAAACCTGCAAAATGAAATAGAGAAAAATCGTATTGTTAAAAATATCGACAGCGCGCATAGCAGTAATAATCCAAATTTAAAGATTGAAAAGATATTTTCTGCTATCAAAGCCAATTTAAATAGCGAGCTTGTGACCAGAACAGCAGCCATATATCAGTTCAATCTTAAAGGTAAACAATCACTTCTAATAATCAATACCTTGAAACAAGATTTGATGTTTTATTACAATGTTTGATGTAAATACTACAGGTGATGAGGCAGGAACATGGCACTTGGACCTTAAAACTGGTAAAGGTTCAACAGGAAAAGGGGAACCAAATCAACCGCCAGATGCTACATTAACTATGGACTCGCAGAACTTTTTTGCAATGTTCTCTGGTATATAATTTTACTGAAATTCCACATTAACACTTTACCTGTCGGCGATGACTTAATAGTTTTCTAAAACATCTAGGGAAATTAAGTCCAGCATCGGCATTTATGATGGGCAAATTAAAAATCCAAGGCAACCTTCAGAAAGCAATGAAACTGGAAAAATTAATGCAAAGTCTAAAGTCTAAACTTTAAAAATGAAGGACGTAACACTCATCTTTCTTTTTTGTTGAACGTTACATGTTGAATGTTTGTACGACTACTAGCAGTAAGCATGATAAATATTTTTATATATTGTAATATATATTGCAACTGCTGAAAAGCTAATCCGTGTTCATAAGTATCAATTTGTATAAATATCGTTAATATATTTTTTATACAGTTACATACATTGTTATACATTTAAGTAATACTTTTCCCATGGACTATATGAAGATGTGAAACATATTTTGTCACTAAAGCTTTCGCTTCTTCATAAGTACCGAAAAAGATAAAACCTCCTAAAGTAATCCACATCACTCGAGGACCAAGACCAGCATAAAGTCTGTAAAATTGTTAAGTGCTTACTTTTTTGTACATTACAGATATAAAGATTACCAATGGTACATCTTACCCATTTAGACCTCTCTCTTTATAAACATCTTGCAAGATATACAACATTTTTAGATGTGAAGACTTTGTACTTTCATGGGCTAGCATTATTCTTGTTTTTATAACATCTAACGGTGTAGTAATGGTAGCAGAAATACCACCTAATCATTTTGATAAACTCAATTATAGAAATGTGTATATTAGGTAAAATCTCTTTAATACATAATTAGGCAAACATTAAACCTGCAACTGCTCCACATACAGCACTCTCGACTGGAAGAATCTCTCTACCTATATTTGAACTGTATATTTTTTTAAAAGATTCCCATAATGGAAATTGTATTAAGCTGAAAGGCATATCTCTGAAAACTGTACTCCAGTAACCACGGTACAATAATCGGAGACTCAAACAATCATTATTTAGTACTAAAGCCTGTTTCCTTTGTTTTACAACTTCTATGGGTACCCGTATCACACATGCTACCTTCATTTGAAATATACACATATTAATACAAATTTGTAATTTAGTTCTAGCATTAATAATGCATATTTACAAAAAATATTACCATCTCTGACAAAGATGCTGCACCCATATGAACCAAGGTATGATATTCTTCAGGAACTTTACATTGTGCTATACTTTTAATAGCATCATAAGTTATAAAAAACAAAGATGCTAAAATATCATAGAGAATACAATTGAATTTAGAAAATTCCTCGTACAATGACTGCGAGAGTATATTGTGTAATAATTTATAACTACCGGTCGGTGCTGAACCAATCACTACAGGAAGGATTCCTTTATAAAGACCAGAAAATCCTCCTGCTTTTGTGAATCCTTGTCTGGCTTGTAATCGTGTTTTCAATGTGTCTAGAGGATATAACGCCACATCAACAGACGTACCAGCTAATCCTCCAGCCTATGAATAAACGTAACGATCAATAAAAATGACAAAGTTTCATTAGAATCGCTAAATTTCTAAAACAGGACACATTATCTCAATTTTTCGAGATTTTTGCACTGAAACTATAGTATCAACTTTCATAGGTAAACTTAATTATTTAGGCAAAGCACGTTCCACTTACTATTAACGATGTAACGAAAATTAATTTCGTATTTAATGTCTTTGGCTGCTCTTCGTGTGTTGTCATTTGGTAGCAATGTTTTATAAATCAGTAGAATTATTTGAAGTATAAAATCGTATTTAGGTAAATACATCTACCTATATAGTATCAAATACATTGTAATACACGTGTATATTTCTAACCAAAACTTACACGGTGCAACATATTTGAATATATGTACATAAATAATTCACTATTGAATATCAACACAATTTTATTGTTCAAAATGAAACTTACAATATTTTATTAGTGATATTTGTATTATTAATGATAAATTAATATTATATTATCACAATGTTCATCGGTAATATTGATATCTTTGGGATATTGTTTTAGCTACTAAGAGTTTACTACAAACTTTTAAGAAAACTAAAAGAATCGAAATTATGGCGTTCCTTACGAAATCACTGTAAATTATTAACTATTTTCTCCATAATCTCCGATTTCATCTTTCTCAAATTTTGATCGACGTTTGTTTACAGCTTTCGCTCAAATGTACGGACTATGTATTTATATATGTACATTACATTATGTTTAACTTGATTTCGCAACATTATCAGTATCCGATTATACTTCACTGATTATAATAATTTTCCAGCTCATCTAAATTGATAATAATTGGGCGCTTAGAATGAGGTGAATAAGTATATAACAGATCCTATCTCTCAAATTAACAATAAGATTACAAAAATTTTATAAAAAATTATTTAGACTATAAATAAATTTGAGTTATCGTCTAAATGTATAGACAGAGTTGGTGTCTGAAGTATCACGAGAATTATGTGATTTAACAGATCTGGAATTTGGTATACGGAAACCATCAAACATATTACATGTCGATGACAAATTAGTCCTACTGGTTGAAGCATATCTACTTCCTTCCGTGTGCCTGTAAGTTCATAATATAAACGTAATATTATTTACCTAGATTCTAAACAGTCTTTATGTTCTTGGTGATCATCGATAAACTTCATACCTCGTTTTAAATTTTCTATTTGTAGAACTCATTGGTGTGGATATATCACTCATGCTGTTCATTGTTCTATTATGTATTTCCATAGACATCAGTTTCTTACGTAGCTCTACATTTTCCATCTTTGTCTTGTTGTACTTATCCTTAAAATATTTTAAACTCCGGCTAAGAGTGTAATAATGGGCTTTCAACGATTCATATTTCTTATCCTTAAATTTAAATATTCGATTAATCATAATAATGCGTGATATATCTATGGAAATTGCAGAGACCAACCACTTCCAGGAAACGTTGTGTTACAATTTTCATTTGATTATGTTGGAAACCAAAAACTGTGTTCAGCGATTCCAATCCTTCTTTAATCGGTGTAAAAAAGTTTCTTACTCTGGATAGGGAAGGCTCTTGTAATTCTATAGAAAAGCTATCCACATTTTGGCACTGAGGACACTGTTTTTCTGCTGCATTGTGAAAGATTATAATTTGTATACACATGGTAGGAATGTTTACTAATACTACATGTCCCATTTAAATTGAGCAGTTTCATTTTCTCAATTGAGACTACATATTTTTATTCCCGTCACATAATAATCAAGGTGAGGACAAAGCCAATGACCTTCAATATCATGACCTCGAGTACCAAAAAAAAAATAATACTAGATCTATATCAAGATCACACAAAGGTCATAATATAGGTCACTAGAATCGTCTTGACCTTGGATATTACTATATTAATTATAATTAATATTTTTAATGTTGAATAACATTTTCAATAAATTATAGTATGTATTTTTATTCTCATTACGCTTACCTGCTTGAATACACTCCTGACAGTATATATGACCGCATTGTGTTAAACAAAACGGTTGTTTTCCCCTGTGAGCGGTAGCGCAACACTTGTTACAAATGTAGCCGTCCATAACAATTGCAAATTAAAAATATTCCTGGTACTGCAGAGTCTCCTAAAGCAAATTTGAATAGGAGACGGGCGTCAGTGCCGTCAGTTGTGTTCTTTCTTTGATACATAAATATTCAACCGCGGTTTCGAAGCTCTTTGAATATTACAGCATTAGAATTAAAAAAAAAGATTATATCTGGACAAATTATAATGCAGATTTAAATCTAAGTTCATTATTGCCGGCATTCGAATATGGACAAATAATTGATTCACGACAGCATGTGGCGATTTGATAAAACCGTTAGGTGCTTCCCGCTTTTCGAGTCAAAGTGCAACCCGAAATGACGAAGCACAGACAAGCACAGAAAAGTTTTAATGTTCTCTCAGTAACATTATTAATAGACTGTAGATCGATATGCGAATTATTATTTCTATGATCAATTTGATAAAAATGAGGAAAAGAGAAATATTTATTTCATGATTGAGAATTTCCTTATATCAATCAGGGGGGTAAGTTGCGATTTTTACCTTTTGAACGGGGATATGGACGATGAGAATTCGTTTTACGTATATGCTGTTATTTGAGGTTCACATACGAAAGTCCCAAATAATTTGGACTCATTTTAATCTATCGATAACGTTTTGATAATATTTATTATGTTTTGTGCAGAATGCGACATTTGTTCTCGCCATTGTCCAACGGAAAGATGAGATTTGCAATATAATAATGGAAAGAGGAAGAAAACAGTAAAAGAATATCAGACGGAAATGTAGAAGTAGGTAAAGCTGAAAATAAATAATCTGTTTGATTTTCATGGCCATCTTTATATTTATATATGTACAATTAACTTTTGAAGAATCTTACAAAAAGTATATATGTATTATACACTAGAAGCAAACAAATTTTGGTTTAGAATATATATTTCTGTTGATAGTCACTATATACTTCAAAGAATTTGTACATTTTTCCAAAACATTTAAAAATCCATATCAATCGGTCTTTGAGCTGTGTTAGTTCTAATTAAAAATTCAGAAAAATGAATGAAACACAGAAAGTTCTACAGTTTCAATACACCAACAATGCCACAAGCTACACGAGCTCCAGAGTTTCCAGTAGTCAAAGAGCCTTCATCGTGTCCTAATCCTAAATCATCCTTGCCGGCATGAACTACTATAGCACGTCCAAGAATGCTGTTTGGACCACTGAGAGAAATTATACTGTCTGTGATATCTATGTTCGCTACCCCTTCATGATTTGCCTCAATGTTGCCCAAATCACCAACATGCCTATCGTCGTCGGTTGGTCCACCATGGTCCATCTGCAAAAGTAAGTGCAACAGATAATGAAGCTTGTAAGTGTAAATATACAGGATGTATCAACTAAATGGGATCACCTAAATAAGTGCTTTATTTATTGTTGTAGGAAAAAATTTTTCAGGACCTATGTACTTTTGTAGGACAGAATTATATTATTTCACCCTGAGTATGTATTAGGAAAAAATACGACAGCATTACCAAGAGCTCTCTGTAGTGTTTTTACAACATTACCTTAGTGGGATTAAAGTGCGATCCAGCAGAATTGCAGCCTTCTCGCAAATCTCCCTTCATATGAACGTGGAAACCGTGTAGACCTCTAGTGAGCCCAGATATTTGACCCCGAATATTCACCGGGGCACCTTCGTTTGTTTGAATAATGGTAAGATCTCCGGTTACATTTTGGGCATTGGGATCCTCAGCTTGCAGGCGTACTATCCCACATAGCATCGTACTCTACCATGTGTAAATTTAAGAAATCAATATCAAAACTACGAGATCAATCAAAATGCTACAAGTTGGATCTTTTGTTTAACAATTATTGAAATTATGAAAAGGTAGATAAAATAGATCTACACAAATGTTTTAACTTTTACAGGAAAGTCACGAATTATTCATTTTAACTGATCGGTATTTCTACCGTATTTCTAAAGTATTTTCACTATTGGAACAACGCAATAGGAAACAATAGACCTCTGCAAGATAAGAAGTTCAAGACGATACCAAAATGGCAGATCCGTACATGTTTGCAGTTAAACAAAAATTTTCTGCATCACGCAGAAGAATCTTGCGTGGTCGTAGGAAGTTCTACGATTATCTGTTTCAATTAGCGATTACTCGTCGCTTAATGCTTACCTTTTGCGATCTTAACCCCGCGACAACAGCGGCCATTGCAACAAGCAGTATAATTATTCGGTTCATTCTGAAATCTCTGAAAAAAATAAGCAACAAATTCTCTGTTGAAACAGATTTTGCACACTCGGAAATTTTGCTTGTACTATTAGTAGAGCCGAAAGCATAATTACAGAAAACAAAATTATAATTAGGCGGAAAGAGTTAAAAAAAATAAAATAAAATCGAGTTGTTGCATCAGACGCGAAGGTCTCGAATCTTAAAAGAGAAAGTACCAGTTACCGCGGTCAGATGCTCAGGATCACGTTCATTAACTAACTGGTTGATCGGTGGCCAGAGTTTTGTTTATATGGAAACCTGTTTCAACGAGATTCAACCCCACCTATTGCTATTCTAGAACGCGTACTACCGCCTGCGGGTATATCCAAAGCAATCATGTTCGATTACATCGAGTCAATATGTATATTGAAGTTATCTCTCTGCTCTTTCACTTTTCTAGCGATGACGATCGCATTTTTACAAAATTTTTCTAATTCATGAACTATGTACTAACATTCAAGTCGTAAATAAATCAAGTCCATTTCGTAAAAGATTAAACACAGTATAGTATCAAATATTTTATGAAAACTAAATGAATTCTTTTTATAATGGCAATTCACTAATTCTAACGATTGTCTTCACGAAGACAATTATTGAAGGTATAGTATGTAGTTTTCGTAATAGAGAGTGAGGCAAAAGTTACATAATTTGTTTACTCGATAGAAATGAACGTTTTGTAAAGTAACACATCATATCACGTTATCATAACACACATATATATATATATATATTGTGAAACGGTAGATATATATAGCAAAAATATTAATTTTTATACAGATATCACTATGGTTTTCTGGGAATTTCCCTACGTCGGAAATAATGTGTTATGATAACGTGATATGATGTGTTACTTTACAAAACGTTCATATATATATATATATCTTTCAATAATAAGATGTAAAAATAGGGTGCTTTTAAGTATCACACGCCTGGAGGTAAGTCTCTGTGGTTAGAGCGCAAAGATTTAAAAAGACAGTAAGTACAAGCGTCTGACAATGGAAGTGGACATAGTGACATAGTCACAAGATTTAAAAAGACAGTAAGTACAAGCGTCTGACAATGGAAGTGGACATAGTCACAACTGCAACGGTCTCCTTTGGTCCGCACAAGTCCTTTCCAAACCAATCGTGGGGACAATGGCTTTGTAATGTCTCGATTGTCACCTAATTGTTCACGGAACAAAATGGAGCGGAATCGAAACGTATATCAACGTGGACTTTCCAATTAAGCATTCTGTTCCAGCGTGTAGTCCATGCTGACTCGCCTCGACTTCCCTTCCCGCAATATTTGCCGCCAATCGAATGTGTGAACCAACGGATTTTGTTGTAGGAACTCCAACATTTCTGCCTGCGTCTTCGTAAAATGATTCACGATCTCCTCGTTCCGATCGACATAAGTGGCAGCCTTCGAATTAATCAGAGTATTTAGTTCGACCGAACAATTATCGCGCACGTAGTTGAACGCAGCGATGAGCGGAGAAGCAAGGTAGCCGTAGCGCGTCGCGGAAAAAATATTCCAAGAACAAGAAAGGAGTATGAGCCTTGAATGATTCGCGTTCTGTTAATGATGGTGTGCGATATCAATCTCGAAAACGGTAATCGTGTTTCTCATAGACCTAATATAAATACTATACTCGCTGATTCACCTGTAACACTTCTCCTTGCAGTATCGTGTCTGCCAATGCTGTTTCTATGTGGGGTTTCCTCGGAGGAAGCTGTGCTAACGGACCCACCGATACGCGTTTGCTATCTGGCTGGCGCTCCGGAAAAAATACGCTTCTGGTTTTCTCGAAAATCTCGTCTCGCGTGTCCAGTGCCTCCTGCAGCTTCTCCTTTTTCTTTTGCATGTCTTCGCGCATCTTTAGTATCGGCTCGCGTTGCCTTTCCAGCTCGTCTTTTCTCAATCCTTTCTTCTCCAGGAGTACATGCTGCATGCGCTTCAGTTCCATCGTTTTCCATCGTTCGCGCGCTTCCTCGATCATTTCCCATGGTTTCTACAGAATGCATTATCAGTGGACTGTGAATTTTTAATGAAAATAAAAATTTTCTTCATCAATTTGCAAGAAACATTAGCAATCTAGAAGACTCTTTCAATTTTGTTATAATCTTAATAAGTTGAAAATAATGTGTTGGCACTATTGAATTCCTTTAATTCTTCTACTTTTTTCAATTGCATCGGTTAGCTTTTGTTATGGATGCATAAAGATCCGCAGTCTAATTATTATCAGTTAACGATAGCGAATACAGAAACTCGACGGTACGAATTCGATCGTGGCGGGCGCGGTGGAAGTGGAACTTTATTCTTAAAAATTGTGTACCGAGGTCTTCACTGTTTCCACCGCAGTCATGTCCGTTTCCGTTAACTGACCTCTGGCCTTCTCTTCCTGTTCCAGTTTTTCTTTGTCTGTGATTTGCCTTATCAGTCTCTGCTTTTCCTCGATGATCTCGCGGTGCGTCTCCCGCCATCGGTTCTGCCAATTTTTGCAGTTCTCTGCCTGGGGATAAACAAGCAGGTGAACAGTTCGTATAGCAAACTATGTTTGTATATCGCGTTCTTGTATCTCACACCACTGAAGTCAGTACCCTTATCAATTGTCGTTTCATAAAGTAGCTCATCCATTGTTCTTTGCCTTCTTGGTACTTGTAATACGTGGACGGAGGATGGAACATCCTCAAGGTTCCATTGAAGTCGCAGAATCCTACGCATAGCGGGTCCAACTCTAACAGGTGTATATGTATCCCTGTGATTATGCGACCCGACAGACTCTGCGTGATGCACGGCTCTTCGCTTTTCACGATAAAATCCCAAATCTCGACGTTGCCGTCCATTCGCGCTAGGATTAGAACCGTGGGACGAGAACGGCCCCAAGAAACAGCCGTATATCTGTGAATACGAGACCACGAGGCCAGAAAGTAAAGTAAAAGTCTAGAATCTGGAAAAGGGACCGGAAAAGACTATATTCCTAAATTTATTCCGTGCTTGTAGACTTAACACTTTGACGGTTGCAGTTTTAACAAAAAGATTTGTTCTTGCCGCCGGTATATCAACTAAATGACTCACGTATACGTGAAGTCAGCCGATAACCGCTGGCTCAGTGAACTCGCGTATACGCGAGTCCGGCCGTGAAAGACTTAAGAGGTTAAGTAACGAGTAATGTGTAAAGCGCAATTGATGGCATTAAGGAGAAGCTGGCAGGAAACTGAAAAAATCTCGGAATAGAAAATGACACGGATCTTCTTAAGTATAATGTGTAACAGAAGTCCTACGCGCTTCTCTGTGGAACCATCATACTCTGCTTTTTGCTAACAAGCTCTAACTGACTTAGTTACCCAACGGTCGATTTTTTCCACATCAATGGCATATCTAAGGTATCTTTCCAAACGGCAAATATTTTCCCGCCTATCGTGGCTATGAGGTCGTTTAACATTTTCGATCTGACCGTGTAAGTTATCGGACCATCGTGCACCTTTCTGCACCAAGACCATTCGCATATTTCGGTATTAATGGTCATGCCGGTAGAGAACTCGTATCCTTTCCACTTGACGCAACCGAAATCACCTTGTGCAGTATTCAAGGCACGTTCTTACTGTTTGATCTTGTTAGCTAGACCAATCGGATCAATTCGAGACCTTAACTTAACGAGTTACCTTCAACGGTGCCAACCAACATGCTCGCCGGCATTTCATACTCCGGCCTCTCGATTATATTTTTAAAGTATCTTCTGATGGTAGGGTCTTTCGTTGGCGGAAGAAGATCGGCCCGCTTCTTCTTGAATCGAGGCACGAAAATATTGATAGTAGTGATCGTGACGTTACGACTGATGTCAGGATGATGGACGATCAGCAGATAGTGTGGACGCAAGATGCGATCGAGATATTTATATGGCGATAGGGGTTGCAGCGTTTCCGGTCGTTTTAATGATCCCTTCTTGGCGATTTGTTGCTTTTCTTTCTGCAATTTCTGCCGCCTTACACGATACAAACGATACTGTGTTATCATTTTATTACGAAACTATTTCAAACGAAACGGATGCTACAGTTCTCGCTGTTACCGCTTTCGGATGTAAGCCGTGTCCTGGAGGAATTATTTTTCCTAAAGTTTCGCAATTATTTTCCTAATGTTTTTCAATGTGTCTTCGACCTCCTGCGGAAGCTAGCTGCAATACTTGCGAAACATTGGAAAAATAATTCCTCCAGGATAGGTGAAATCCTAAAATCTCTGATACGGATGCTATGCTACTAACTTTAAATCCCAGAAGGCGATTGTACCATCCGCGCTCGAGGTAACGAATTGAATGCTCAAATCATCTATGCTCGTGTCGTTCGGCAACGTCGATACGATACCGTTTTCGTCGATGTGATAGTAAGGCGAGAGCCACGTTATAGTAGTTATCGCACCTTTTTGGCTTTCTTTCAGCGAGGATAACGCGGTGGGTTTGACGGTGTAGGTTGCAGATACTTGCCGCAACCACGTAGTCAAGTTCTTTATGGCGAGCTTATACTTCACCTGAGCCGGAGTATTTACCGCCACCGTTTCAATTTGCTCGATCTTCCCGGGAATATGCCAGAGTACAACCTACAACATCGCAGGTAACCAATATTAACGCTCGGAAGGCGGATGGTTTCGATGATCAAAACATATATTCTCAGTGGTATTTTATATAGATCCATTGTTCTTCTATAATGCATTCTATTGTACAGATTTCAATCGAAATTCGTCACTAGATTGCGGATTTTATGCATTTATAACAAAAATTGTTAGTAGACACTTAAAACAGTGAATACAATAGACGATTTGATGAATGTCATCTTAAGATTGTCAACTTACTAAAATGATTAGTAGTCAAAATCAATTTTTAGTTAACTCCCGTTTGTTGAAATCGATACACAAGATTATTATTTTGTATAAAGATCCGCAGTTTATTCATCAGCAAGAGCTGAATACCTAGGCGACACCTTTAACATACTGGTTAAAAATGGACCCCGGTCCCGTCATTGATGCGTTAAAATACATTAGATGCAAAAGATAAACTCCTTTATTGTAAGATCTAAGTCAGGCATGTCCAGAAGTAGCTCACTCCGCGGCAAATTCGAGGGAAACGCCTACTTCTCCCGCCCGTGCGTCTCGCTGCCCGTGACAGCCGTAGTCCTCCGAGCTCCTCAGACCCGTGCCTACCGTGGGTCCGAGAGTTGCCGCAACGCGCCACACGCAGTACATGCCGCAAGCGGTTGGCACGGGTCTGAGGAGCTCGGAGGACTACTGCCGCCACGGGGAGCGAGACGCGCGGGCGGGAGAAGTAGGCGTCTTCCTCGAATTTGCCTCCAAGTGAGCTACTTCTGGACATGCCTGATCTAAGTACTTAACTGGCCGTTTGCGCAGCCCCCTACGATCATGGTCGCGTCCAATGGGTTTGTGGCAACCACAGTCACCTCCCTAGAGCATTCGAGAATCAGCTTTGGCGTTAGACTGTCGTTGAACGACCATACCAGAACATAATTGTCGTTGTCGGCTTTCAGAACCTGATTTGGAAAATCGAAAAGGACATCGGAAACATTGAATTCACACGCTCGAGAAGAAAGGAAAGTACATATAATAGTATGTTGCGTGTGTGGATGCGCTCACATCTTCGTGCGACATAGGGCCTACTAGACGGTGGCTCTTTGAATGCCTCGTATAGGCAGCAAAGAAGATCCCGGTCCACAGTGGATGCCACGAGATATCGTTGATCACCTTCTCCACCACACGGGTGCTGTCGTGGAAACTCAAGTGTTCCTTGTAGGTATCTGGCGAGGACCATTGCGTGTCCCTCGTGTCACGCACCAGGTTCACATAATCGTTCGAGTAGATGTCCCATGTAGCGTTCAATAGAATCTATAGATCACTTGTCTTACTCCTAGTCTTTTCAAATATAAAATAGACAGAAAGTACAAAAGAAGAGTATAGGCGAAAGGATAACGATCAGTATTGCTATGATCAATATTGCTACTACGGACTTCGTCGCACAGTTCGTCCGTGAAACGGTGCAGGAAGTTTCTCAGTTGTTCCAGTTGTTCTTCCGTGAACGAAGATATGTCCGGAGATTCGTATTCGTATTCGTATTGGTTCCAGCGATTCGCGGGCGTTGAAATCACCGTCTGAGCCTCAGCGTCTCGGTTCTCCGGTGTTACTTGCGTCGCATTGCATATCAATCTCCGTGAAATATTCTGAAAAACCTCGCGATAGGGGAGCAACTCGAGGTACCCGTCCCTCTGGTCGTCCGTTCCTCTGTCCACCAAGTCTAGTTCCGCGTTGAGCACGTCCGCGGTAGATACAAACTAACAAAGAAACAAAACGGTTCCATTCTTCTGTCAAATTTTCCTCCGTTCACGTCCATTACCTCGATCTCTAGGAGCGGTCTTGTTTTGGTAACAATGTTTGTCTCCATCTCCGCGCTGCTCCCAAACTCCACCCATTCGCCGACTGGTTTATAAACCGTATTCCTGACACGGTTTTCGTGCTCCTCCCTCTGTCTCTTGATGTATTCTATTATCGCCTGTTGTCCTTCAGGAGTCAAGCAAATATAGAACTGGCCCTCTTGAGTCAGCGACGGCATGTACCCAATAAGCATCTTCTCCTCCGGAAACTCTCGTATCTCTTCCTTCACCGGCAAAAAGTCGCTACTCTCGTCGTGAAGATCTATATTATCCTCTATTATCTCTTTCCTGACGAACACCCACGGGTACTCGGTACTAACGTTCTCTCCTATCACGCAACCAACTACCTTCTGCGTCAAGGGCGACATATTTATCCTAGCTATGCCTGTCAAACCCTGAAAACGATTCAATCTTTAAGAAAAAAATTCATTTCTACGTTGGGGAAGTTTCGGCGCGCATGTCCTGGTCGTCGGAATACACGCTAGCTACCGAAACTGTAAAGACTGTGCTATGTCTAAAAGGTTAATCCTCCATAAAATGATTAAACTTTACACCTTATGTAGGCAACCGGATAGTCACTTCTACATATGTATTCCCTAACAAGTTTTGTGTTCTTGTGAAAATATTATAAAATTGCTCATATTCCCATTCTTTATACCTTGTTATGTCGATTCGCGTTTTCAAAACTTAAATTTATGTAAAGCAACTCGATTATTAGAGCTTTGAAGCTTTAATAATCGTGTTTGCCATTAATGCACATTGGTTGCCTATAAGAAGGGTTCAAGATTATTATGTAACTATTGGTGATAGGTAAAGTGTTAATTTACACCTAATAAGTATCAAAAGATAGGTCAAATTGTTCTCTACCATTGATGTCGAGTATCGAACTTCTTTTCGCGGTTCTGGTTCAATATCCATCGAGCTAAGTTTGAGGATGTCCACAGCCGAGAGACCGGACGAGGAGGGGTACGAGTCAAGCTCGTAAATGGTTTTACGTCTTTCTTTCGGTTCGTGCTCGACATCGAGCTGCACCTTTTGCTTCGTTTCCTGTTCCGAATCGATCGTTTCCTTAGATGGAGCTAGAAAGAAAAAACAAAATTATCGTCGTTTCTATTCGTTTAATCTTAAATTATGCTGAAACATAGTCAACATTTTTCCCCTTCGTCAGCATCCCATTCTCTGTCGAGTTTCAATGTGTAATCGTCATCTTCATCTTGCTCAAATAAGTCGTAGACTGAAGCTAAACTCTCAAAATGTTCTATATCGTCAACATTTTTGCTCTGTATCTCAGTCTGGATTTTTTCTTGTCCTTTCTCATCATGGTCCCTTCGTTCCTCTTCTCCTTCCTCTTCCCCTTCCTCTTCCTCCTCCTCCTCCTCCTCCTCTTCTTTGCTATAATTGAATTCGTTGTCCATAATTTATTTATTAATCTAAAACTTCTTAAAAGCCTATAGATCAAACAGCAATAAATTATTGAAATCTAACAGATGCGTCTGTATCTACGTATATATATGCAAATCGAGTCAAATGAATGTATAAACGTATTTCTTCTATCGTTTATTTGATTCGATTACTTCAAACGAATATCTAGACTGATCGATTTTACCGACTCAAGTTACCTCAACCAATTTTATCGACAGACAATACGAAACAATGGTAAACACTACTACGGACTTAGTGACATTATTTCGTTACAAGTATATAGTTTAATTTTTAATGTAACAATATAAAAATATCAGGTAATATAATAGCATAATTTTTAATGTCGACAATCAACAACGTATAGTGTTCGATTTCATATTTAAACAAGTAATATGTGTTTTAGCCAATAGTTCGGCTAGAACCGATACACTGACCAATCGGTCGCGCATTCCTATTCTACGTCACCTCATTCCTGCCCATTCCTGCCAGAGCTCTTCTTCTCGTCTCACCACGATACGTTCATCGCGACTTGCTCTTTGAAAAGGGCAAGAATATCATGAATACTATAAGGTGTTTCGTGCTCGTGCTTTTGTTCGCGATTACAAGTAATTCATTCGCATCTGCATGTAAGTACAGTCTAAAGTATATTTTCTCTATAATACTGAAAACCGTCTTTTTACCCGGGGTTGCTAACAATTTCCGAAGATGATTCAATATAGCCAAGCCCATTTTACAATATGGCGTAGCGTATTCAAGTTTACATCTAACAGACCAATCGAGAACCGAATAAATTCAAACTCGTTTTGTTGCGAGAATTAACGTGAAATTAATAAACATTATTCCGAACATTAGTACATAGCGATTGTACACGTTCGATGCATTGCAACGTTTCTGCAACTATCAAACCGCCGTACTGTTTTCATAGTTGTTATGCAAAACTGAATATTTTGGTTGTACCGTAGAGTGTTAATCGTATTAATTAGTAGAGAATAATAATTATTCTATCATTGCAGTAAGTACGAACTCTTTTGTGGCAAATTTATTAAAATTGATAAATAAATAGGGCTTTTGTATTGCCTGGGTCAAGATAGACCCAGGTATCGTCGTCCAAGGGATAATCGATATGTATCTCATATGCAATCTATGAACAAGAAACATTAGATTTTATCTATTCCACTTATTTACATATATATTATGCGAACAGTGCTGATAACTCTAATGTTTAATTTAATTAGACGATGAATGCAACGAACCACTTTTGGACAGGGCTCATTTGAGAGCCACATCGGAGTTGCCTGGAAGAGGTGCATACAACGCTAGGCTAAATGGTAATTTCATTTTTCATTTCTCGATATGTTTTGAATTGCACAATTTTCTACAGATTTGTCTAATCAGATTTCTTATTTTATTTATTTTCACAAGAGTATAGAAACAATTCACTGTCGGTAGTTTGTTGCTTGCTATCTATATATAATGTTATACTTTGAGAAAACAATGATATACATCTATTTGTAAAGAGTGCTTCCCTTCATCTGTATTTGAAATTAAATTTAATAACAAAAACAGGTAGTGTATTAAATATTATTTCACACGTATTTGTGTTTTTAGAACAAGAAAGAAATAATGTTTAGAAAAGCAGAGTGTGTTAAATAGGCGTTGATCTTATAAACACCCACATGCCTGTCTCAATTAAAAGAACTTCAGATCTGAATTAGCTGAATTAAACTGACTGACTCATTGCACAGTTATTCTGTACATCTGATTAGATTTGTACTCAATGTTTATATTTCTGTTTTGTTTCGAATAATTAATATTAATCTCTTTTTAAATAAATTTCCTAAAATTACCAGTAATATTATCTTGTCTATTTGCTTTAGGTGGATGCTAAAGAGTAGCCTGGTTTTTTAGAGACAAGAACTTTTAAAAAAAGAGTGATTTAAGAACAGGAAAATATATATAAGAAATTCATGTATATTCTACTAACAAAGTAATAGATTAAGTTATCGAATAAAGTTCATTATAGAAAAATGTTTCAAAGTATTCGATGGGCATTTAAATGGATGGAATGGAATCCGAGCGAAAAGGAATTCGCACATGCAATTTCTTGCGTACAGTTAGATGAAAAAGAAAGATTAGGAAGATATGTATTTCGTAAGGATGTTAGGGCTTCCCTTGCAGGTAGATTGTTGATGAAAAAATTTGTTAACGAATGTGGGAATGTTCCTTACAACGAAATAGTATTTGCAAGGGACGAACATAACAGGCCCATCTTAAAAGGAGGCTCGTCGGATATAAATTTTAATGTGTCTCATCAAGGTGAATACACGATATTGGTGGGAGAAACGAGAAATGTGAAATTAGGTGCAGACATAATGAAGCTTGAATACACCGGTGGCAAACAATTGTCTGAATTCTTTCGAATAATGAATAGAAATTTCACATCTTCCGAATGGAATGAAATAAGAAATAAGTCCATGAATGAATTGGAACAAATCGGAATGTTTTGTAGACACTGGGCTTTAAAAGAAAGTTACGTGAAGGCCATAGGATTAGGTATCACCATAGATCTTGGAACGATAGATTTTAAAACAAAGTCAAGGCTTAAACATAACTTGATTACATCTGATACAATTTTGATTATGAATGGTATAAAACAGGATTGGTTGTTTGAAGAAACGCTGTTAGATTCCCAGCACTGTGTTGCTGTAGCACTACAAGAAAACGGAAAAGCACCTCAGTCGCAAAATACTCTCTTCGAAGTGATAAGTAGTGACAAACTTCTTGCAAATACTATTCCATTGTTTCCTGAAGATGTAGAATATGTGGAAAAATATTTTAAGAAACAGGAACGTCCATAACGTTTTGAAATTCATTATACTAATTGTTTTATACATTGTTATACTGTTTCATGGGACAACAGTTTCCCTTTATTTATAACAAAGATGTACAGATATAACTATATGAATTTAGTCAGTGAGTATAATAAATTAACAAGAAACAATTGTACAGATTTTATTTCACCTTTTTATATAATAATAGTTAACATGATTTGAATTCTCATATCTTCTACATTAAACATGGATCCTCTAGCACATTTCAAGTGAACTTTTTAACGGATCATTTATAAAATATAAATTTTCTTTTTACTTATGTGTTTGTAGTTATTTGCATTTGAAGTATATCTGCATTTACAATACACTTACCTGTGACAGTGGTTGTACTTTCTCATTCTTGCTTGGGAAAAGGATTACTTAAAAAAATAACATGTAATCTCACAGCTTGTCTTTTCTTACTTCTTCTTTAAGAATTATTGCTTTGATCTGTTACAATAAAATTCGGACAGTAAATCCAAAAGAACTCATTAATTTGATTGCTCAATGAATGTGACTATGTTTAATGTAAGTATTATAAGCTCTATGTAGACACTTGATTTTCCAACGAAAGATAAATTTCTTATACATCGTAATAGTGTTTCTATAAGCTTATTTCATGTTATCTACATGACAAATACTGTAATACTTAATCCTCTGATAGATGTATTTTGTTAAGTACGGCTGCTTCCTTAAGTTTATTTTGAGTTGCATGCATGCGTATATGTTGTGGCGTAGGCGGAAACGCATGGACGGCCAGCAGTTCAGACTTTGGTCAGTACCTTATTATCGACCTGGGTCAAATAATGAACGTCACAGCTGTGGCGACCCAGGGACGAACAGTGCAAAAAGAGTATGTTATGGAGTATGGTATCAGTTATGGTACGAATGGCCTGGACTACGTTGATTACAAAGAAGAAGATGGTAACATTAAGGTAAACTGATCTACATCTTTCCAATCACTGCCTGTGCTTAATGTAACCATAATCCATCAGGGGATTTTAATTAGGAAGGTACATGTTACTTAACATTGTTGCTTCGGTACTAACAAATACATACTAGACGCACTATACTATTGTAGCAGCAGTCGTAACAGTTCAATTCTCGCTACTCAATCGAGCACCTTAGTCCAAGTGAAATATCTAATGAATCACTATTTCTAAAACCATACACTGTTCTCTTGGTTTTTTAGGTAGGTATCAATAGCATGTTCTGCACAAAAATATGCATTCAGAATGTTTCTTTTATTCGTAGAAATGGCTGTATGGCAATTCAAGTTCACATGTTGTGCATATTACAATCGCATAATTCTCGAAAATTTTTCTATGTTGTCTACGTTTTTTCAATAAATAATTACATAATTCGAAATGTTCGGAAATGCGAAAATATATGACCATTATTGTATGTGCACCACACGTGACTGAAACACATTCACTAAAACAAGAAAGAGAGTCACTGAAATCATCTAATTACTCACAACATTACTTTCTCCTTCTACTTATCTGCTTTGCTTGTACTCTTTTTCTTTTACACATGGACATGGGGCTGGGCTTTGCAGGAGGTTCTACGTGGTCACCAGAGCTTAGCAGTTATGATCAACATCTTACTGTGGAACTGGGGGACAGATATGAGATACGCAGCATTGCCACACGAGGTCGTGCTCATACTAACGAGTATGTGACAGAGTACATTGTCCAATACTCTGACGATGGGCAAGCCTGGGCCAGTTATGAGAGCCAGGATGGTGTAGATGAGGTATTAATAGAGATACTGACTATAAGAAAACGTAGAACTTCTCTAAATCAAAACTTTCTCAGATATAATACGCGTACAATAATATCTTGGGTGTGTAACACGTTTCGTACAATGTACCAAATGGGACTATAATTTTATCTGACTTTCTAGTAATCCCATTCTCTTAAACAACGGGGAAACATGGTTTTCATATTTATACGGTGGAAGTCGTTTCTTTAATTGGTGGAGGTATGGAAGAAATTATATTGGTGCCTTCAAATTTTCATAGAATTTCTTATGAGTCAATGTACAAAAGATTCATGCTACGATCGATCTCTTTTAAATGACGAAAACACATTTAAAACGAGAATTTACTTCTTTCACTTTGAACGATATCTTTACCAAGACATTTTATACTTCTGCATCTATGCTTTGCACTTGTAATTAACAATGGTGTACTAACGAGCCCACAAGAAACGCATGCTGAGATATCTGTACATACTATATTTTTCGATTCACTGTCATTTATTCTTACTGAAAAAGATTTCAAGTACTATCGATGTTGTATATACATCAAAGCCGTTTTACTAACACAAATTCAGGCCTCTCTTGCTCAATACTTTGAGACAATTTTACACACAGATGATTTACAAATAACTATACGATATTCACGTTCCTGTAACTATAAAACTTCTGTTTGATTCCATTTTTTCTGCAATAGATGTTCAAGGGAAATGTGGACGGGGACACGATAAAACTTAATAAATTCGAGGTACCGATTATAGCGCAATGGATTCGAATAAATCCAACTCGATGGAGGGACAGAATATCATTGAGACTAGAACTATACGGTTGCAGTTATGGTAAGAGTCAAACTGCCTTCATGGTATAGAATGGAAAATTTCAATGCTATTTTTTATTTTGCTTTCATCTACTTATAGTGTCCGATGTTCTTTCCTTCAATGGTTCGTCTTTGCTGCGATACGATTTATTAAGGGATCCAATAGAAACTGATAGACATTTTATACGATTCCGATTCAAAACGAATAATGCCGATGGAGTATTAGTGTACTCCCGTGGCACACAAGGAGATTATATAGCTCTACAACTAAAGGATAATAGGATGATATTAAATATTGATCTTGGATCTGGCATTATGACGAGTTTATCTGTTGGGAGTTTGTTGGACGACAATATGTGGCATGATGTTTTGATATCGCGCAATAGAAAGAATATATCGTTCTCTGTGGATAGAGTATTAATTAAAGGAAGAGTCAAAGGAGAATTTTACAGACTGGACTTAAATAGAGCAGTAAGTATTACAATAACAAAACATGCTTAAAGATTTCTTTTGTTTAATGAAAGATATCGAGATTGACGATGAAAAATCATTTTTTAGCTTTACATTGGCGGCGTTCCTAACAAGCAAGATGGATTATTGGTTAATCAGAATTTCACAGGGTGTATAGAGAATTTTTACCTGAATGCCACTAGTATCATTCATGAGCTAAAAGAGACTGAAATCACCGGAGAAAACTTGAGATACTACAGAGTGAATACAATCTACAGCTGCCCAGAACCACCCGTAATTCCTGTTACATTTTTAACTCAGGGATCATATGCAAGACTCAAAGGCTACGAGGGAATATCTTCCATGAATGTCTCCCTCACGTTTCGAACGTACGAAGACAAAGGGATCATTTTATACCATCAGTTCACGTCACCAGGTTATGTGAAGGTTCGCGAGTCAATTTCTTCTTGTACACTGTTTTACACACTCTAACGTGTTCTCACATTCTAAAGCCTTTCTATTCCTTTTGACTTGTCGCAGTTGTATTTGGAAGACGGAAAATTAAAGGTCGACATACAAACGAAGGAAAGTCCGCAAGTAACTTTAGACAATTTCAACGAGAAGTTCAACGATGGCAAGTGGCATCAAGTTATTTTGACGATATCCAAGAATAATCTGATTTTAAATGTCGACGGGACACCGATGAGAACTAAACGCATATTAGAGATGACAACGGGACCAGTGTATTTTCTAGGCGGCGTCACTGGAATAGAAAGCAATCGTGGGTTTGTCGGTTGCATGCGAATGATAAGCATCGATGGCAATTATAAATTGCCGACCGACTGGAAGGAAGAAGAATACTGTTGCAAGAACGAAGTCGTCTTCGATGCTTGCCAAATGATGGACCGTTGCAACCCGAACCCATGCAAACATTCTGGCGTTTGTCGTCAAAATTCTGATGAATTCTTCTGTGATTGTGCCAATACGGGTTACACAGGAGCAGTGTGTCATACGTGTAAGTCAACCTACTGCATCATATCCACTTGTTTATCAATTAATCGCTAACTAAACTACAAAATTTTTAGCATTGTTCATACTGATTAAATACCGTTGCTTTCTTTCGTAGCATTAAATCCACTCTCCTGCGAAGCATACAAAAATATCAATTCAGTAAATCAACGAGCAGACATTAAAATAGATGTGGACGGAAGCGGTCCACTGAATCCATTCCGTGTGGTTTGTGAATTCTACACAGATGGCCGTGTAAGAACCATCGTAAGGCACAACAATGAACGCATCACGCCTGTAGATGGATTCCAAGAACCAGGCAGTTTTGTGCAAGATATCATCTACGACGCTGACATGGACCAGATCGAAGCGCTCCTGAACCGATCCACAAGTTGTAGTCAAAGAATCAGTTACGAGTGTGTGCGTTCGAAGTTATTCAATTCGCCAGGTACTTATCTCAAGCAAAGTATAGATCGATCACTTGGGGATCGATAAAATTCTATTATAAATGACTCTATGATCGTTTCAGTGCCGCAAGGAGACTATTTTAGGCCAAATTCCTGGTGGGTCAGCAGAAACAACCAGAAAATGGACTACTGGGGTGGAGCTCTACCAGGATCACGTAAATGCGAGTGCGGTATCCTTGGGAATTGCGCAGACCCTACGAAATGGTGCAATTGCGATTCTGATCTGGACGGTCCTCTCGAAGACAGCGGTGACATTACCGAGAAAGAGTATCTTCCTGTTAAACAATTACGATTCGGTGACACTGGTACACCAGTCGATGAAAAAGAAGGGCGTTATACGCTTGGACCTCTTTTCTGCGAGGGAGATGGTAGGTTCAACAAATTCTTGTCGTCTTTGTACATGTGAACAAGGAAACTTAATTTATTTGAAATTCTTTGGAAGGTTCTGAATTACCTTGGTTCACCACCAAGGTAAGATCAGGTAAGACATAGAATTTTATAATGTAGCCACGGATACTGATGTGTAAGTAATGCGCATCACGTTTCGGTAAATTGTATTTGTTAGTCGTTGTATTATAATATGACAGTAATTAGATTCACTCCCATAAATATGTAGCTACTCGAGTTCCTTGTACACTTGTTCCTTATAATTAACACTAGGCTTACGGAGCAGTAAAGCTGACTAATTTACATTATTTCATAAAAATAACAAGATCGTGTCGATCCAAGCTTTCAGCCATTCTTTTTATAATACATAATCGTAAATTAAAAATATTAATACTAACCCGTCGTTTCGACGAGTCCCGTAGACCGAGTGTTACAACTACATATTCCTAATACGATATTACCCCGATTGCAATCAATGTAATCGAATTGTCTTGTTTTTTTGTAGATTTGTTCAAGAACGTAGTAACATTCCGTGTCGTTGACGCCACTATCAATCTCCCAACCTTTGATATTGGTCATAGCGGTGACATATTTTTCGAGTTTAAAACAACGATTGACAATGCAGTTATAATTCACAGCAAAGGGCCTACGGATTACATTAAAATTTCTATAAACAGCGGGAATCAGATACAATTCCAGTACTTGGCAGGTGGTGGTCCACTCACTGTTAGTGTTCAGACTTCTTATAGATTAGCCGATAATCGGTGGCACTCCGTGTCTGTCGAAAGAAACCGTAAAGAAGCTAGAATAGTAGTGGACGGAGCATTGAAAAACGAAGTCCGCGAACCACCGGGACCGGTACGAGCAGTTCATCTGACATCGGATCTTGTGCTTGGCGCTACAACTGATTACAGGGACGGCTATGTAGGATGTATTAGAGCGCTTTTATTAAACGGCCAGTTACAGGACCTCAGAAGTTACGCTAGGCAAGGCCTGTACGGTGTCTCCGAAGGTTGCATGGGTAAATGCGAAAGTAGTCCGTGTCTTAATAACGGAACGTGCCATGAAAGATACGACGGATACTCGTGCGACTGTCGCTGGACCGCGTTCAAGGGCCCCATTTGCGCAGACGGTATATATATTCTTTCTTTATCTTTATAATGACATAGTCGTTAAGCAGCAATTACCTGTGTTTATTCTGGAAATACAATTGCAGAGATCGGTGTGAACATGCGTCCCAGTTCGATAATAAAGTATGACTTCATGGGCAGTTGGCGTTCGACGATATCCGAAAAGATTCGAGTCGGCTTTACGACGACGAATCCCAGAGGTTTCCTGCTTGGTCTATTTTCGAACATTTCAGGAGAGTACATGACAATTATGGTATCAAACAGCGGACACTTGCGCGTGGTGTTCGACTTTGGTTTCGAACGGCAAGAAGTGATATTCCCTAACAAGCATTTCGGTTTGGGACAGTATCACGACGTTCGAGTGGGCAGAAAGAACTCGGGATCCACTCTTGTTCTGCAAGTCGACAATTACGAGCCGAAAGAATTCCATTTTAACATCAAAACGTCCGCGGATGCTCAATTTAATAATATTCAGTACATGTACATCGGCAGGAACGAGTCGATGACAGAAGGATTTGCAGGATGCATATCTAGAGTCGAATTCGATGATATATATCCTCTGAAGTTACTATTCCAAGAAGATGGACCCGCGAATGTCCGTACATTTGGCACTCCTCTCACAGAGGACTTTTGCGGTGTCGAACCAATCACGCATCCTCCAGATGTCGTTGAAACGCGTCCGCCTCCGGAGGTGGACGAGGAAAAAGTTCGAGCCGCATACAACGAAACCGACACGGCCATCCTGGGCAGCGTGTTGGCTATCATTATCATAGCGTTAGTAATCATGGCGGTACTTATAGGAAGATACATGTCGAGACACAAAGGCGAATATTTGACGCAAGAGGACAAAGGTGCTGAAATAGCATTAGATCCGGACTCGGCTGTCGTTCACTCGACCACAGGCCATCAAGTTCAAAAGAAGAAAGAATGGTTCATCTAAATCTAAATACATATTCAATTGTACCGATCTACCCCGTATGGATTATAGAATTCATTGATAGGTAAAGATATGCTTACGAGATAAGTGCACTTTGAAGTGTCATACAAAAATTTCATAGAATAATACGGAACTGCAATTTCTACTGTTTCGACTTAACGATAAATGATAAGGGAATGAAGAAACACTCTGCGGAAGTTTGCGGAGGCAGAGAAACAACTGATTCGTAGAATATAAGAAGTTATATTCATATATATTATAAATAGAAAGAAACCAGACTGGTACAAAACTGATAAAAGTTTCTCTTGAAAGATGAAAGATTGAATATTTCGAAGGATAATTTATACCTGCGTAATATTGAATTGAATATCATCCTGAAAAATATACGAATTGAATTGTTAAATAAAAGCGCGACAGGATAATATCACATTTTGGAAAAATATTTTATCTTATACGGATAGAAGTTGCCATTGTTGTATTATCTTGGAAACAAAGTTTGTATTTCAATGCTTAGATGGAAGTAGTACATTATTTGTAAGTTACGAAATATTTAAGGGATAGTACGATAAAATTGTAATTGCAAACCGTTGTTACTTTAGATCGAGAAGCGCGTAAGTATTTATTGTACTTTTGTAATTTAAACTGACCATCATGGCAGAATAGCAACGTATGCTAGTTATACATATATTTTCTCTACATCCTTGTAGGAGGGCAGATTAGTTTTTTTTCTCTTTTGTACTCTACTTTATCAAATACCTTCGTTATTATTATTGTTAGTTGCCAAATTATATTAGCAACTAATCCATCTGATGACATGTTTTCGTGAAATTCAAACGTTTATTTGCCATGTTAACATCTCCTGCGCCTTTCTTACCAGAGATATAAATTTGTATATATAAAAATGTCGACGAAATCATCAATAATTCCTCATTATATGTAAAATACTTAGTTTTCCTTTTGCGAAAAATGTTCTCAGTATTATTTGTAATGCTTACCGTCCAAAGTGCATTTTAATTATTTTATTTTGTATTTATTTGTTTACTTTGTTTTATGATATCTTACAGATATTTTATTTTCATTGACCCGTAATGATCTGAAATCTCTACTTTAACTTAACTTTAATCTAACATGACTAATCGTATACTGTACGTGTGCAACAGTGAAAGTGTATATATATACATACATACATACATATATATATATATATCATTTTTATACGAATAAAAAATTTATTGTAACATGCTAGTTTATTCTTTATATACTATACTCGGCAAAGCGCATGCGCTGCTCAATAAAGAAAAATTAATAATACGATTGTCATCATAATAACATCTTAAATTACAAAAACTAAAAACTTACGAAAATCATGATTTACAAAAACCGAGAGTGACAACATTTATTTCCACGAAAAAATGTAAAAAAAGTCTTTTTATTGAAACTACAAAGAATATGTACATACAATACATTCGAAAACATCGTAGTGGAACATACCTACGTTAAGTACAAGATAAGCATGTTGCTAATTAGCATCCAACGAATAAATTTCGGTTACAAATCAAATAGTCGTGCCTAAAAGATAATGGATATTAATTCAACAATTAAACAACAGAAATAAAATGATTATTTCTGATTTATTTTAATTATTTAAAATCATTGAAAATATCATATTCTTCTGTAGCATCTGTCTCATAATATGGCCTTTTATCTTAATTTATAACAGTTGCGTTGTCAATTGTTCCGCCATGTACTCGTTATCTAGAAAATGTGGAAATTCCATTTAAATGACAGCAATTAGAATACAATTAATTCGAACGAATTACGTGAATTGTTGATTACCGGATTCGGTATCGCTTATTTGGTTCGGTGAACGTCTGCACCCTCTCGCCAGGTAATACTTTAATTTTCCAATACTTGCTAAAATTAATCCTAAGAATGGAGGTGAAGGCCTCAGAGGCCTAGACAAGTATTCTGGATGAAATTGTGTGGCAACATAATAACTATGCCCGTCTAACTCCGCTATTTCCATACGTAGTTTGTCGTCGTCGTGACCTAATAATAAAAAGATTTTATTTATAGAATGATCGTTCAAGTAATTCCACGAAGACTTTAAAATTAATGTTACTTTATTTACCTACGAAACGAAGTCCAGCTTCTTCTAAGACGTCGATATACTTTGGATTAATTTCGTACCTATGCCTATGCCTTTCCTCTATGTAGTCCTTATTTCCATACAATTGTTCTAAACAGAAAATAATTAGCATGTACACATACGCAAAACAAATACAACTTATATTTTCGAAGCATTGTGTTGTCTACTAACTTATGAGGGAATTATGGTCTGTAAAGCGAGTACGTCTTTTTCCAACTCTCATAGTTCCCCCCATCTGACCCGGATTGTGTTCTGGCATATCGATAACAAGGGGATAGTCTGTACTCGAATCAATTTCCGTACTATTTGCCGTCTCCATACCCAAAACGTTTCGAGCAAATTCGATAACAGCTACTTGTAGCCCCAGACAAATACCAAGGTACGGTATATCCTTTGTTCTGCACCATTTACATGCCTCCATTTTACCTAGCATTCCCCTTTTACCAAAACCTCCTGGCACAATCACGCCACTGAAAATAATAGAAATCATTTCGGAGAAATCATAAAACAGAATCGTTTTCGAAAATGGAAATCTGCATCGATGTGTGGACTCACTCGCTTTTGCAAAGCTGCTGCCAGGCTTCGTGATACAATACAGGATCAGATAATTTTTTGCTTTGTTCTAAATTATCAGCCTCTATGTACTAGTACATAATAACGATATATGGTAATGTAGAGTTATTATTGTTATGAGCTTAGCAATACCAATACTAGTACTTTACCGTTAAATTCAGTTTGTAGTCAACTTCGATACAAGCGTGTTGCAATGCTTTTGTGACAGAAGTATAGGAATCTTCTAGCTTGGTATATTTTCCCACCAATGCAATGTTTACCTCCTTTCGTAAGTGATCTATTCGATCTGCCAACTCTCTCCATTTCCTCATGAAACATCGTGGACGTGGCACACCGATATTTAATTGAAGTCTGTCATTCAAAAATTCGATCACACCTTGAGTTTCCATCAACAATGGTACACGGTATATAGATGATAAATCATGTATAGTTATCACCTAGAAAAAATGATTGTTACATTAGCATTTTTAATTGACTTTCAAATTTGAATAAAACCAGATGGAAAAAGGCAGATTTTTTTACTTGATCTGGAGCAACATGACAGAAATTCGAAATTTTCTCTTTGACTGTATCACCTATAGGCTTCTCAGATCTACAAATTATCAGATCAGGAGATAAGCCCAATCCACGCAATTCTCTCACACTGGATTGCGTTGGCTTTGTTTTTGGTTCTCCTGTGGACCTTGGCTAAAAACAAAATACTTTTGTAACTATACATTTCTTTAAATTTGTACGTACAGAAAGAAATAAACTATGTTTATTGTAGAAATATGTTTGTTCCTTGCTGCACACGATTCTATGATCTAAGAATAAATTAGCTTAGCAATTGGCTCAAGCTCAAAGTCAAGATCAATGACAATGAAGAAGGATTATTTAAAGAAATATAGCTTCGTACCTGTGGTACCAAAGACACATGAGCACAACAAAAATTCTCCTTTTTCACCCTAAACTGAAATTGTCTAAAAGCTTCGACAAAAGGCATTCCTTCAATATCTCCTATTGTACCGCCCAGCTCGATAATACACACCTACAACAATCAAGATATCAATCTATACTAGAAAGTATTTGTATACATAGTATAGAGTTTTACAATTAGCAACATTTAGATATAATATTACTTCGGGCTGAGCTCCATCTTCTGTTACCGAGTGATTTGCCACTTTTTCAACCCATTCTTGGATGGCATTTGTTATATGAGGTATCACTAGATAGAAAATTAAACAACTGTTACTCTACGAATGTACGCTCTACACCAAAAGTTAACAACTAATTCTATAGTCTATACCTTGTACAGTTTTTCCCAAATATTCACCCTGCCTTTCCTTCAAAATCACATCCTGATAAATTTTTCCGGTAGTTATATTGTTGTCCCTGTGCAATGTTATGTCCAAAAAACGTTCGTAATTTCCTAAGTCCAGATCGACTTCTCCTCCATCATCCAGAACATATACTTCGCCTAGAAAAAATATTTTTATAAATATATTCAAGATGAAAACATTGAGAATTGATTAATTATTTATTTGCTGATCATAATAGTTGACGATAAACATAAATATAACATAAATGTTAAATAATTGCAATGTGATCGTTATTTAAATCTTGCTAAGGAGTTGCGGGATATGGTGAAGGAAGGGAGTGGGCACGTGATCGCAAAAACTGCGCGGGAGGCATCAACATATAAAATGGCTTCTGACCGCATGGCTATGGAAAACAGCTGAAACAGCGCTAAACATATCCAAAACGCTCGGTTTCATCGGGATAAAAGAGACAAACATTAAAACTTAATGTCATACCGTGCTCGTACGGCGAAAACGTTCCGGCATCGATGTTTATGTAAGGATCAATTTTGATAGACGTGACGCGTATTTGGCAATTTTTTAATAGTGTGCCAAACGAACTGGAAATAACTCCCTTTCCGACACCGCTAATAACTCCACCTGTCACTAATATGTATTTCATTTTGCAGGACTTGTAAAATGATTATACACTATTTCTTCTACTGCTGTTCACCACCACAGTTGCCAGATGCAGGGGAAAAATGGCCGCTCACCGATACCGTGACGTAGAGTAAGAGGGAGTAGTAGAGGGCCTAGCTTGGGATATTGGACGGGTTTTTCGCGCATGCGCGACGATTTTTAGCATCAGTAAAGTGCAGTAATGCAAACATTTGACTAAAATGGGGTACCTCGGTCACCTCGCATAAATTCGCGAAAATTTTTTTATCCGAATTTGAAATATGAATGTATAACATATGTATGTCAATCAAATATTAACAATAACTTGCCAAAAATTCGTAGCTCACTGAGCACTATCAGAAAGGAATTCTTCTCTGGCACTGTCATATCCTCTCTGTTTTTTGTAAGAGAAATGTAAATAATTATTAATCATTTTTGTTATCTGCTGTTACATTTACATATTTAGTATTGATACAGGGACAATGACAAACAATTCAGTTCAGTAGGATAATATTTTACTTATAATATTTTACATTCTTATTGTGACGTGTTTATCGTTATTGCATTTGTAGTCGTTTGGTTAAGTGAGAAAAGGGAACTTTGGATTATTCAGGGACTATTTTCTCTGCAGTCGTACATAACACCAATTTTATACGGAAAGGCATGCTAAATGTCTCCCACGCTTAAGGTTATGTTTGCCCTATCTTAAAGTGTAAATACATATTGTCAATTTACAGTATATATAATCCTACATATGTATATACTTAATTATACGCGGTGTAATAGTTGAGGTATTGTTTTGTCAACAATATGTAGATTCGGAAGTATACGCGAAATAGCTGCTTATGTAAATAGAAAACTGTTAACGAACATGGAGGTAAAAAAGCATAGAAAGTTGAAATGTGCAAGCGAGGCAGAAATTTTGCGGTCGCATCAAAGGGATGATGATTTTATTAAACATTTGCGAGAAAAAATCATCGATCTCTTACAAATCGTGGGAAGGCGAGCGAGTACTTTGGCCTTTATTCAATCAGATGTACCGTTTAAATTGCTTTATTTCTTCTTCACATCGGGGATGGGAAACCAAACGTTAGGCGAAGAGTACACAGGAATTGTACAAGCCGACTTGGATGCCCGTAAAGTCCCATCGTTGTTTGTACGTAGCGATCGCGTAGATGTAAAAAACATTTTGATTATTATTAATTTTTGGCATTCGTTTCTTACGCAGGCAAGAATAGTATCGGTAATTTTAGAATGCTTTGGAGAGCAAGCATTGTTAAAAATACTAAAAAAATTACTCTCAAAAATCAATCATCCTCACAGCAAACTGACCCCTGCTGCTCTTACCCTTTTAAATGTATTCATAGCAAAACTATCTAGTACGATCCCTATTTTTATATTAATTCATAAGGGACTTTTTTATATGTACGGTCGATACTATAGCTTGGGAAAAAGATTAACAGGAATCGATTATGCTAAGGTAACAAGCGTAAAAAATATTTTTTTCTTAAATCCAATTTGTTTGCACTGTACAATTTTGTTCTGAATTCAATTAGGTATACGGGCATCGTCCAACCGATACGATCAGCTGGGGATTAAGATTACTGGGAATTGCAACATTGACGCAATGCGCGTTGAAAGTCTGGCAGAACAACAACAACAACAGATATTATATTGAGAAACCTATCGCGATCGACGAAAAGAGCAAAACTTGTCAATTATGTCTGGAGAAAGCACCGACAACTGCTACCCCCTGTGGTCATATGTTTTGTTGGTTTTGTATCGCAGACTGGTTAAACTCGAAATCGCAATGCCCTATGTGCAGAGAGTATGTTAAATCTTCCAGAATCGTACATGTGTTGAATTTGTAATTTCCGAGAAATTCGGTAGCTTCCTTTTTTATTAATATAAGTAACGAATCAAGGGTGAAATGATCTACTAGAATTATTTTCGTACACTGTAACATTCTTATAATTCTCCTTAAAATTCAAATTACCACGCATCTGTGCTAGCATTAATTTCATACAGACGGTAGTAAAAAGTATACATATATTTACGTGATAAATATAAAGAAAAAACAAGTGAACACACACCTATTTACATACATATATACATGTAAATATATATATATATATAAATATATATACATATACATATACATATAATATATATACAAAAATATCAAATTTTTATTCATATCGAGCGTACAATACGCTTTATCTTGTATAACAATGTGTTATTCACATAAACGATAATGTACAATTGTTTCATTCTCATTGCGTCGCGTTTTTATAAAATTCTGAATAGAATCAAGGAATCAATAACAACGAACCGATGATTGCGGGTAAATCAATGATGTTTATAGTCACAACGATGTGCGTTGAACGGAAAGTATTCCTACTTTTTCGGCGAAATTACCGAGTAGCTGACCGAAGCCGCTCGATTCGGAGTTATCTTTCATTCGAAATCCGACGGTATGGCTGTAAGCGTTATAAAATATTCTTCTTAAACACTGTAACTTTTCTCTGCGAGATCTAAAACGAGAAACGTAACAGAAATGTATGATTCTTATTCGTATTCGTAATCGAGAAAAAAAAGAAAATAATAATTCTCGTTGCTAGACTAACGAACCTTTATGCAAATCTCAATTTTCCATTTCAATGAAAATTCAATTGTATAAAACTGCATAAAGTTTCGCAATCTACTCGTTACTCACTGTGCCAACGACGCGCACGCCTCATCCTCGATGATCGTGGTACTCGATTCTTGGGACGCGTGTCCCGTACAGGTTTCGCAAAGGGGTTTGCAAGCTAAACCAGAAGACGTTAGTCCATCTGTGACGGGAGCATTGGCAGTCGTGGAACCGCGCAAACTGCCGGTCCCTGATATCATCTGCCAGGAATCACCAGACGACGAAGATTCGTTTCGTTGTCGAAGACGTCCGGGAACAGGAACCGCTACGGGAGAAGTTCTATTTGGAGGAAAAGGGGACCGTGATCCATGAGCGATGCCTTCCTTGTTCGGCGAGGGGTAGAAAGACCATGGTACAACGTTCCTGGAAAAGTCAAACAATCACGTTCGGACGAGTGTATCGAAATAGAGTCAGAGAATCAATCGGATTTGGAGATTTCTCAACGAACCCATTGCTATGACAATCGTCTTGACTCTCCGTGGAAGCACAGTGAAACACCGCTGGTGGATTATTATCTTGACTATCCCTGCTGTTCTGACTAACAGAGCTACACCAACTATTCAGACTTAAGTTGGAGCTGACCGAGCTCAGCGTTACTACCGATTCACTATCGAACATAACATTGTCTAACTGCGAGTCACTGTCGTTGCGTAGAACAGTATGCCTGGACCTATTGTGGCGCGGATGAATACTGAACTCTTCGTCGTGAATGTGCTTCAGAAAATAGAAACAGAAGAAAAATATTTCTTCTCCTTTACTCAGTCGGTCTTCCAAGTCGTGACCGAATAGCATCCAGTCGTATGCTATTGTGTAGTAAAGAATTTGATAGGCATTCAGCGAAGTATGTATCGCGCCATCAGCCCATAAACTTATCCTTAATAACGAAATAAATAACGGTGTGCGATCCCATCCTGAAAATGGTAAAACAACTGATTAGTTCTAGTCGAAGCTGAACCGTTTATTAGCTATACAGATGAGAAACACTTACCTGAAATACAATGTATCAGTATTCCATTACTACTATCGCTCAAGTATCTTAATATCAGTTTTAAATAATTTTGAGTTAGCTTGACTAGATCCCAGACTTGGTATTGTTCCCAATTGATCCGCAACTGAGTAGAAATTGTATCTTCAGGCACTCCAATCTGCGCGTCTACGTGAGTCTGAGACCAATCGAACACTAAACCTTTAGCCAGATAATCGTTCTCTCTAAACTCCCTGAAGAATTCACATCCAGGATACGGCAGTGAAATTAGTGTGAAGTCCGAGTACCTTTTCTCTTTGTCTACTTTCTCGGAAGAAGTCACACTGTGTAGAAGAAAGAAATCAAATAAGAGTTGTTCACTCTGCCAACAAGAAGTAATTGTAAGCGAGATAATTTTCTTACTTCATTCCGAACTTGACCTTTTTCTTCTCGACCATGAAATCGATGATAGTTCCCACGTTAAGTGTTTTTAGGAGTTTGATGTCTTGATGCCTAACTTTATCGAACAATTGCCAGTCGCTAAGTACAGAGTCACCCCCTCGAGCTTCGTCTACTTGTTGTTGAATAGAGACTGTTCCTTCGCTACCGGCAAATAAATAATCTAGTCCGGATCTACCGTAAATTTCGGGACCGCCGGACAATGTAGCCGATCTACAGACGTGTCTTCCTTTATACAATATCACTGGCAGTGGAAATCTTGAACGACACCTAGCGAATCTAGCACTCTTTATCAATTCCTTCAATTTATTCGGGTCGTACATGCTCTCATATATAGTTTCTGTTGTGCGTGGCAGTGGTGGTGGCGTATCGCACATATTTGGATTTCTATACTTCTCATATTCTAGAATGACGAGATGACTGGGATAATGCGCACTGAGATCGCCTCCATTATTGTTTATTATAGAGTGAGTATAATCCAAGTCGGTGAGTAGTAGACATCTTTGCATAATCGCTTGGCTCTGAAACAATAATATCCTTTATACTTGTAAAAATATGTTACACGTGTATCGTTCATCCATGAATAGGGAGTGCACAATTTGACAGTACTTCCATGTGCCTACTTTTCATGGACGAATCATAGAGAAACAGTAAGGTTTAATCTATTGATTCGATCAAGCATGTTTCTTCTTAACTGTTTTTCAATTGTCAATTATCCATTATAAAATGTAAATTACCGTACTATCCGCATCCTTAGCTCGATAAGTGTTCTTCGAGAAGTATATAAGAAGTTTTTGTAAATCTTGAATGGTAATTTCTGTCATGATTGCAATAAATTTCCACAGGTAGAGTTAGTAGATCGAAAACTTAACTAATAGCCAACTTTTCTTCCAGGGAGGTCCTAAATTTCTACAATTTTCATGACAATGCCTGCGAAGCATCAACTGCGGCCAATGTCTTGCATACGAAAGGAATGGCACAAATACTGTGTTTAAATTACACTGCACAACATCACAGTTTAACATTTGTTATATTCTATTTTTCACAAGTTGCTTTCAAGCGTTGACAACAGAATATTTAATACAAAACATGACAAGGTTATAGGTATTTAAGAGCATTTTTAATATCCATTGAACTCTTGCCTAAATCAACTTTATCTTATTCTCAATGCATCGAGTGAAACATACTAAAGAAATAAAGTACCAATAAACGAGTACTACGCAAAGGTATACAGTTTCGATAGCACCATGCTTGGAAGAGTAAATCAATATTGCTTTGAATTGTTATTTAACGCTAATATACTCAAACTCAAGTATAATAACAAATGAAACTGTCGTAATTTAGTAAAGAGACTGTATTCGATTCTTCTCTTTGAAATTTCATGGAAAGCGAGAAAACAATTTGTAAAGAAAAGCAAAACTTGTTCGCTGGACGTTTGAGCAAATAACCTTTAGGACAACAATTACGGTATGACAACCTGATTCAAAGTCATGCACGCCGCTTTCATTGTTATGTTATGAACACATGAGAGCCACGTCTGAACAAATTCGTAAAAGTTCTATCGGACGATGATCGACCGTGGAATCGGAGAGTTTCTCGTTGCAGATATCCATGTCTATCTCATCGCACGCCGATGTGGACGATAATCCAACGGGATAACCTAGACATCACTCCCGAGAAACTGGATTTTCCGTTGCTCGCGATAATTCGAATATGTCCCAAGCACACTGTCATCCTCTTTCCCCTCGTTTCCCAGGTCGCAACGAGAGTTTACTCCATGAAATCTGTTATGTCTGTTTATCAATGTTTCCGCGTCGTGCTTTAAAGGTCGCCTCCCGTTTAAAGGACAGTGGTGTCTCGTGTCTTGTGTCCCTCTTCTTAGATCTCTCGTTCTCGTTGATGCTGGGTCGCGACCCACACACCACGTCCACGGATTTCGGTGGTTGTTTCTCAGCCACGCGGTCACGAACACGGTTGAATAATCTCTCTCGGACACGAGCCGAACAACTCTATGCACTTCCTCTTTCTTCTCTCCCGTAATGCTGCACCAGCAGAACGCGTTGTACCAGTTGCCTGCCAGGACGAAAGTACGGAGTGAAACGCGGCGTAGAAAGATAACCTATTTTTGCAATGTGGAGAACGCGTGCTTCGCTCCGATGGGATCGCGAGGTTTTCGCGACATTCAAGAAACGCGTCGATGCAATGTTTTTAGATCGCCGCACCGATTCGAATGCAGAAAATTCGTTGAAAATATTACTGCGAACAACTTGCGCATATTTCTGCTGATTTCTCCTTTTTTTTTGCAGAACGAACTATGAAATAAAAATTAGCATTTGGAAAATTAACAATTACCTATGCATGTATATTGTGTTGTGCGGACGCATTAGAGCAAAATTTCGAATTGTTCGTATCAGGAATATAGCGTGCGCATCAATTTCGTTATTTTCTCAAGAATGTACGGGGTACTTCAGACGTCTTGGCGTAACGAAGAGCGCGTTTGCAAGTGTGAAACGTCGTGTGAGACAATACTCCCGGGCATCTATTTTAGGTTTCTCATATTTTTTCGCAATCCCTTGTGTACAGCCCGAAATCGCAGAGTAAGCTGCGATAAAAATATTTCTGACGATATCACAGCTCTTCCTACGCTACAAGATACTTTCACCGCTAATACCTGTTCATTTTTGAACGTTTGACGATCAACAGTCTGGAAAAATCGAAAATATTTTTGTAAACTGTAGCTCGCGTCGATATTTGAAAATCGTTGCTTGCTTTCATTTTTTATTACTGGAATAAAGTAAAAAAGAATAAATTTGTTCGAATTTATAATTATAAGCAAAGATCTAGTTCGAATTGAAATACCCAGTAAGAAAACTGCCGGCAGATTGACTTCAGATCTCCGGCAGACGACCACGGTCGTTTTAAGTCCCTAATATTGCTTTTCATTTGTAGCATATATATTCTAATCAATTTTATTACTCGGGAATGAAACAAGGATGAACAATATTTATAATAAATAGTATTGAACATTTTTTAGGGTAATTACATTCAAAAAACAAAAAAAGGTTATTTAAAAAATACAAAATACATTTCAGTATATTTTACAAATTTCACTTTGATATCTTTTTTAGTTCAAAATTCATAGCAAAATGTGCGCCGCGCCGTACCGGAAATCGAATGCGCTACTTTCAGATTGCGACTCACAATCGGACTCAGGCACTCGACACTTCGGTGAGTAACGTGAATTGCGGAGGAACGCGTGGTATAGGCAGCGCACACGGATAGTGTAGAGGTACGCTTGCGTAGCGCGGTCGAAGCAATGTAGAGACGATAGTACCTAAGAGTGGCGGGGTGGGGGTGGCGCGAGCCGGCGGATGGGTTCGTTCGACCGACGTCCTACGATTATAGCATCACCGGTGCGTAGCCGTTGTACGATGCCGTTCTTCATAGTCGTTCGTATTTCGTATTTCCTTGGCAAATGTTACGTAGAAATGAAAAGACCAGGGAAATAGAAAAGAGAGATGCAAATGTATGATCGTTCGAGTTATTGACGCGGGAAAGAACGCGATGCTACGCAGCGAAGTTTGGCGGGTGCGCGACAGATGGCGCTGATTTGCCGATGCTCCCTCCAGTTCCAGGACGAGACGCATGCGCAGCTCGTGGGGGTATTCCTGGACAAACGATCCAGTGGAATTGGAACGGGAACGGTCGTGAACCGGGACTGGCGCAAGTACGAGCACGAGCACGAGCATGAGAGGTGGCACGAGTTGCAAGATGGCGAGTACGCGTTGAAACGGTGGTGCATCGTCGATGGATCCTTGTGTATTTTCCTCGGATAGGCAGTTCGTTCTGTGTGATATTCGCGTTGGTATGGGGCCGGGACGGTTTTTGCGAGTGCCGCGTGCTGATATACGAGGCGAACGCGGTTGGTGATTCCCGTGATTGACGTGTAAAAGCGATTCGATTGGACTTGGTTCGCGGGGCGAAGCTACTGAACATCGAACGAACACAAGGCACCGGGGTAAACGCGCGCGCGCGTGCCTGCATGTGCGTGTTCGTGTGTGTGCGCGCGTGTGTTTCTCTTTCTCTCTCGCTCTCCGTGTGCTGCTGTCGTTGTTTTTGTGTGTGTACGCGCGCGCGTGTGTGCTGTGCGCACCCTCGGGTGAAAGTAAACAAACGGTATGAGCACGGTACTGGGCAGTGTCGGTGATCCGGCCGGTCTCCTGGATCCCGACGTCGAAACAATCCTCGAGGAGAAGAACCAATTGATCAGCCGACAATATGCGGAGATTGAGAGGCTGCAACGTGAGCTCAACGAAGTCATCGGCGAGCGGGACGCGTTGCTCTGCGAGGTGTCTAAATTCAAGTTCGAACGCGAGATGACCGATCTGAAACGCCTCCACGATGACAGGTATTTAGATATATACGTATATCGATATTAAGAATATGTATAATACATGTGTATACGCTCGTGCATGCCTATCCGCGTCTCGCCCACGTTTCGTGCGCCCGTTTCGATGCCGATAATCGTAGAAGGTTTGCGAACACATTCGAATTTGATTAGACAGCAATACTTTTAAATAGATTCCAATTGAAATTATTCCAACGAATTGTCAGCAATCATTTTTTTCTTCGTCGTAATATTTTTCGAATGCATCGGCTGTCGCTGTCGGCTCAATGACACTGAGCCTCGTCGACAAAAAAACGTTGACGCCAATATCGCGACAACCGGCTTCGATGTAGATTTCGCCACGTTATACTTTGTCTTGTTCTTCTCATTGTATCGCGAACAGCGATCTCGTCTATCAATGGAACGTGGAAATGCGTTCCAATGTAGGAAATAAATAATGTATCAGCTGCTATCTTTCTTCGTCGCGTCTCGTTTCTTCGTAACGGCGCGCAAAGCGGCACATATTTGAAATTCGATATTTTATTATAGTAAACATAATTGAAAAAATTTTATTTAAACGAGTACGAAGCACATAATATAGATTATAAAAAACATCATTTTTGTAAAGAGAAATCTCATTAATTTCATCGTTTTCGAATGTCATGGATATTTAAGAAGCAATATACATTCGATAAACACGCAACACGATGAGAACACAGGAAACCTCTCTCATGGCACATTGTTGTTCGTCCAGAAATTGGGTCGATCATTAAATCGCACCGTGTTATCTGAATGTTCGAGTCGCGCGGCACTCGAACAATCGATGCGTTCCTCGAGAAGATCCGGCAAACAAACCGGATTCTACTACTCGCGATCACGATTGTGGACCCGCGCGCGTCGCAAGCTAGCCAGTTAACCCTCTGTCTACCGTAAAAAAAAACTTTCATTATGCGATAGAATATTTATCCCACAAAACGTAGTAAATATAAAAAAAAACTTTTAGCTTTAAATAATAAAAAATAAGAAAAGTAACAAAGTCATGCAACGACAAGATCCCAAGAATTTTAAAAGTTTAAATAACCGCAGTATCTACATACAGTCGGGTCCAATGGACCCGCTTGGTAGACAGAGGGTTAAATGTATCGGAAACTTTTAACTCTTTACACTCGAAGCTATTTAACCCTTCGCACTCCAGAAGTTAGACATTGCCTCTAATCTAGAATATTTTTGTTACACGTGACCTTGTACATTTTAGTCACACAATATCGACTATATTTACTATTTAGCGCCACATTTGAACGTTTAGCAATTTATTAACAGACTTGGCGCAATTGAAAGCAGTGCAGAGACGTTAAATGAATTTAAGAATGTCAATACATTGTCTTCAGCTTATTGATATTGCTAAAGAATTTAACATTTATTAAACATTATATTTGTTAAACACAGCACACATTTAGTAATGTAGGAATTTTGTTGAATCTCGTAGTATAATCATTAGACTGCGGATTTTATGCATTTATGACAAAAATGAGTGGGTGTTATTTAAAGCAGTAGACCGATTTAAAAGATTTTAGAATATCAATGTGTTAGTTGTAGCTTATTAACATTATTAAAGCATAACAGAAATTTTTATTTTCCTCTTGTTTGTCGCAGTTGAATGAAACAATTTTTATTTTGCATAAAGATTCGCAGTCTAATAATCATTTTTACCGGTGCCCCGGTAGGAGACGGTAGACTGCAAAGATCTCGACATTTTCCAAAGATGTTTTCGTGGGAAAGAATAGAATAAATTTCTTCGTTAAAGCAGACGAAGTAAAAGATGGATTACGTTGGATCGCGGAGTCTGTGTTATCGATAGACGTTTGGTTTGGCGCGCACCAAACATAATCGCGACAGCAAAAACAAGTGTCTGCCGCCGCGCTTCTGCATCGTGCATGGTGCAACGGGCATAGTGCACCGTGAGTTTCTCACAGAGTGCAAGGTTGAGCACTCTTGCCCGAGTATCGGTCGCGTATCTGAAGTAGAGAAAAATGGCGGAGGCTTTCGTTCCCACAGGCCCACAGCAGCGCAGCACAGGATACGACTGTAATCCGTTTGGCGGAGTGCACACGCTGCTACCAAAACTAATTAATCGTTTCGCGAGGGAGCTCTAGACGAGCGCGTTCGCGGTTTTCCGTTATTTTGGAGGATCGTTGCGCCGGTGTTTGGCTTTCAGCTATCATAAATGAATAATATGTATTAAGAATACGGTGCCGGTTGCATAATATCAACGTTGCGTTACTTGCATGAGGTCGCGTAAAGAGATGCTGGTATACGACACGGTACGTGTGTTGTATATGTTGCGCCAAATATGTCAGACGCAGGACACAGTGTCGGTAATTGGCATGCCGCAATTGGAAACTCGGAGAAATTTGACACAGATTCGCGAGTCTTTTTTTGTACCCCTCGCCATCTTTTCTTCTTATCCATTCCGTATGAGGCACATCCAATGTCAACTTGTTCAGCTGCCGATCGGCAAAGATACGCGATCCTCGAGTGGCATCGATTCGGAATTATTTTTCCACTCGTTTCCATAAACTTCAAATTTCAAACTTCAAATTTCAAACTTCAAATTCCAAACTTCAAATTTCAAATTTCAAATTTCAAATTGCAAATTGCCAATTTCAAATTGCAAATTGCAAATTGCAAATTGCCAGTTGCAAATTTCAAATGTCAAATGTCAAATGTCAAATGTCAAATGTCAAATGTCAAATGTCAAATGTCAAATGTCAAATGTCAAATGTCAAATTTTAAATTTTAAATTTTAAATTTTACATTTTACATTTTACATTTTACATTTTACATTTTACATTTTACATTTTACATTTTACATTTTACATTTTACATTTTACATTTTACATTTTACATTTTACATTTTACATTTTACATTTTACATTTCAAATTTCAAATTTCAAATTTCAAATTTAAACGTCTTGATTTGTTCCGTTACGTTAGTTTTGATTCCTAACATAAATAATTAGACTGCGGATCTTTATGCGAAATAAACAATGTCTGCATTGATTGCAAAACACACTGTGGGGGGGGGGGGGGGGGGGGGGCTGTTTGATATTATTAGGTGGAAAAAGCAACGCGTCGAGTTGAATAATTGCTACGAAGTTGGAAGCAGGAAAAGTCTGTAATAGCTAGAAAAGTGAAATGGTTGCGGACCGCGAAAGTGATCGTTCCCCTTTAGGGCCGGTTCGCCGCGTGACCTTAGCAGCTTAAGGGGTGTCGATCGAAGGATCGATGTGGCAAGTTTCCAAAAAGGTTCGGAAGGCTGTGTTCGCGACAGGGAAGAAAACGTAACCGAAGTCGCGATAGTATTCGATTACCATCACGAGACGCGGGGAGAATGTGCGAAGATGACTTAACTTTTTAACGCTCGACTCGATTTTGTAGAAATCAGTAGAGTAGATCAATCGTTGGAATACGCTACTCGCGTTTCAGCCATATTCAAAATTGTTTCCCGCGTTCGTTGAGGCAACGAGACCGAATAGAAACCTTAGCAACGGTCCTTTCTTTGTTGAAACAGCACGAACGTTCTCGCGTTCGTTTCGTTCGCGTTTTACAATTAGAAACCCTGGTAAAAAGTATTCGATCACATTTAAAAATCACGTCATTTTCTTAAACTTGAACCAAATTAGTTGAGATTTGTTGATAAGATAGAAGAATTAGTTTAGTAAGTAACGGGTAAAGAAAATTTTGAAAAAATTGCTGTTCATTTTAATTGCGAAGAAAAGAATAATACAAATTAACTGAAAATATTAAATTTTCTATAAATTTACCCCTGAGTATCGACATGTTTATAGCGGAACCTAATATTAAGGCTTGTATTTATATTCATTCCTTTTTCAAAGATTGTAAAGCTATTTAGGATCTAAAGAGCTTCAAATAAAAAAAAAAAAAACTCGGTTGTTGCAACTTCTTTATCCGAGCCTGTAGTGAAACTTCGATCAACGCGTTTTGCAATCCTGTGTCAATTATACGCACGATGAAAATTTTCATAAAAATCGGTTAACGTTACTATGAGCAACAAGCACTTCAAGATGAGAGCTTAAGGGTTGAAAGTCGCAGATTTTCTGCCTTATCAGTGAATTTCGCCCTTTTGCGATCACCTTTACAAGTTTGTAGCTAATAGCAATGTTAACCGATTTCGATGAAATGTTCGCCTTGTATATAATTGACATCAGTTTACAAAACGCATTGATTAAGGTTTTCTACAGGCTCGGATAGAAAAGTTGCAAAAACCGACTTTCACTCTTTTCTTCGTCATTCCGACTAATAGCAATTTTTTCCAAATTTTGTTTACCCGTTACTTAGCAAACTAATTCGTTTAACATGTCAAAAAATCTCAACACATTTGGTTCAAGTTTTACAAAATTATGCGATTTTTAAACGCGATCGAATACTTTTTGCCAGGCGTTGTATTTCGTACAAGGAGAAATCACGCCGAATTCAGCAAAGCCTGAATATTGTTGTCTACTTCGAACAATGATTCGTCGTTAAATCGATTAGATCACTGGATATCTTATCTTGATTACGCATTTCATTTCTTAGAAAGCTTTCGAGTTGATAGTCTTTGGTAAAAACAAGTTCTTCCTCTTCGGACTTTTGCGGGTAATAGTAACTTGTCGATCAAAAGGAATTTTCGTTCTCGGACGCTTTGTGTTCCCGGAAAGAAATTGATGTTATCATTAAGATCATTGAGATGTGCTGGTTTCTATATTTGTAGTTTTTCCCCGAAATTTTTCCTGATTATACTTAAGAATGGCGACGAAATTCAGCTTTCCCAGGGTGCTAGCAACTGTATGGCCATCATTGATCAAGATAGCAAATTTTATACATTTATGGTAAAAATGTGTAAGTTCAATTCGAAAGAGTACAAACATTTATAGAATTTAAAAGTATCAATGTATTGTTCTTAGCTTTGTGAAACTATTAAAAAGAAAAGAAAAAAAGTTCTGCTTGGTACCAGTTCTTTGCAATTGATATTTGAGGTCTAGTTATCACTTACAAGTCATCTACATATGAAGTCTGAGTTAGGTGCAGACATACTTTGAGAGAAAGCATCTCTTCGAACGAGATTTTGTCTGTGTTTCATTGAAATTGAAGGAAATCCCCGATCGAATTCAAATAAGAAGCAACCGAATTGGAGGATCAGAGAAGCCGAAACGTTAACCGTTAGACGAAGCTTTTGAAGAGCTCAAAGAGGAATCGAGCATCGAGATCCAAGGGTCGACGGTTCCAAGCTCTCGATCTCGGCTTGCAATTCCCCGTAGCTTGTTTTTCCTTTCCCTTCCCCTTTTCCCTTTCCTCGTATACGAAAAAGGAGAAGTTTCGGTCGAGCGTGGAAAGTTCTGGGTAATTCAAGAGGCGAAACAAAGCCGCCGATTTTCTGAAAGATCTACCGCGCGCTTCTGGTCGAAGGAGATCCACACGGTTCCGAGAACCCGTCAGCAAGATGTCCTACATATTCTTCCAGAAGCTTGTCTCGAGTGTCGTGTTTTGTGTGTCTCGTGTTCTGTGTTTCGCGTTCTGTCTCGCGTCGCGTCGCAGGTTGTAACTCTATACATATATTTACACCTGGGGAACAGAACGATCGATCTTTCGCCGAAGATTTGTCTCTCCGCAGAATTGGTCCGAGCAATTGCTGTTTCACACGGTCGGCAACTTACACGCTTACACGCCTACGCGCTACCAAGTCCGTAACAGATGCGTTCTTGTTCGTTTCGATCGGAACAGACGGTAGCCGAGCGACTCCTGCTTCTCGTCTCGCTTTTTACGTCAAACACGAGGGATGAACGCGAGCCAAAACTACCCTGGAACAGTGGTGTTGGAAATGAATAAATCCACAACAGTGTTTCCACGCATTCTGTATTTAACACTATTCCTACCACGACCGGACAAATGACCGTTTCTAAAATTTCGATTAAAATTTACTGTATACAACGTAATTGAATCGCCTTTAAACTTCGACTTTTCCTCAAATATATGTATAATGCATTTTTCAATATTCACTTCTTTTTTTATTCTTTATTTTCTGAGAAATATTTGTAGTCTGTCTTACCTACCACGACCAGTCGTTTGATCGGTAGAACGATTTATATCTGTCTGTAATAGTATTCTCTCAAAGACTCGATTCCGAAACTATAAAGTCGTCACAAACGAAAGGTAATGCAGTTGTGGCATGATTTTAGTCGAAAAGTGCCTTCCAGGGACTGTTTTACGGCACTTCTTACGATACGAATATAGTTTGACTGTATAACTGTATGTGAAAGAATTACTTTGTAAGATGCGGTCAGGTTAGCTGCTTTATATTACGGGACTGACGACGGTCCTAACTTCACGCCCTCGCCCGAGTCCCTCTGTCCCTTGGAAAAACCTCCCCTTAATCCTACGCATTACGCGCTTATACCAAGACACATGGTATCGTTGCATTTCAACAAATGGCAATGGTGTTCGACCATTTTAATTGCACGAAAATTAGACTTCGGAGGTTTTCAGCATTGTCTATCCTTAGAGTTCGTGGTTCCTATATGCCTGCCTACTACAGTATTTCACCGGTAATTGTCACAAATGTCTCCGACAGAATTGTCCCTGAGATATCCCCACTAGTGCGGGGTGTACCCCCTTGAGGGGCCGTGAAGCTCGAGAGGCCTCGGTCGCCGAGAAATATGACACCATGCGGCTCGGGTATATCGGTGAGACCACACTAATCCGAATTTCCAACATCCTTTATTATTTATTATTTTTTTATGGGACTTCGATGACCATATTTGCGGCATTTTTCTAATATAAATCATACCAAATATGATATAATTCCGATGATATTTACTTGTATAATAGACAATTCAAAATCGTCGATTACACAAGTAAATATCATCGGAATTATATCATATTTGGTATCATTTTTATTAGAAAAATGCCACAAATATGGTCATCGAAGAAATTCGGATTAGGTATGTTTACATTTCTCGATGACCGAGGCCTCTCGAGCTCGGCTGTCCTTCTCCACGTTCGGCAAGCCTCAAACAATGATATCCCTCCGGCATAATTGTCCCTCCGCAGACCCGTGTTGTGGACAATTATCGATGAAATTTTTTTTTTTTATTTTAATATTAATAGTATTTAAGTTTAATAATAATATTAATTAGATTAATATTCGTTGCCGCCTCGACTTCCGGAGATTTTCGGACGTTCCACTTTCATGGTGAAAATTCACTGATATCGGCGAAGCTGCCCAGAGTTTTCCAAACGTTTCTCTCGCGAGCTTCGCGAGTCGATTCCTTTGCTGGCGGGTTTTGGAGGCTCTTGAATTTTCTTTGCTCCGGAGCGTTTCGTCTCGTCCCGTTTCGTATTCGGTCGACCACCAAAAATAGTTCATTTCGTGGTGGTCCGTTGCTCGCAACAGCGGTTTAAATTTTTCGAGGCGAGTGGCCCTCTTGCGCTTGTTTCTTTCCCCCGGGCGCACCCCCCTGCGTACCCCTGCCGGTTCGGTTGTTTCCCGGAGAACGCTCCCGCGCTTCCCTCTTTTTCCCTCCTCTACTTTCCACGTTTTCATGAATTTTTCATTTTACGCGGTTAGTTCCCGCTTGGGTTATTCCTCGCGCGGAAAAAAAAACGAAAGAGACGTGGACGAGTCGAGGACATTAATTTTCATATTAATCCTCTTTGTCTCGACACGCGCATCTCTCGCGCGAGAAACGCGCGCCAACAGCTTCGCGTTGCAGAGTAATTGGTGGCATAGCCGCCGCATCGCGTGCAATAATATTTATATCGTATTTATCGAGCGTAGGACGTTGCACCTCGCTATATTGTCTCCGGGATTATTTATTGTGCTTGCTCTGCTCCTGCGGCGCGGCTCGATCTCGTTGCATCTTTCCATTCCAGACTGCTTCTGCGAACTATACCTTAACCCTTTGCTTCGCCCTGTAACATCGAAGAGGAGGCTTTGCAAACAAAATCAGAACGAAAGAGCAAACATTAAATATATTAAATAATCTAGAAAGACCAAAAATCTAAGTCATATGGTTATACAGTTTCAATATGAAATTTGATACGATTCTAGCACAGGACTAGTACATTTAATAACATTTCATAGTAATTACATTTAAGTAAGTAACGAATTTGTAAATACTGATTAGACCGCGGATTTAATACATTTATTACAAAAATGAGTAGTTGTAATTCGAAACAGTGGGAAGATTGCGTACAATTTTTATTTCGCATAAAGATCCGGTCTAATAATGATATGTAGAATGCCGTTTTTTATGCAAAATAAAAATTTGTTTCGTGAATTCTAAGTCACAAGAGCCGAGTACAGATTTCTTCTTCTTTTTTTAAATTTTATAAAGCTGAAAATAATATGTCGACATGGTTAAATTATTTTATTCTATCGATTGTTCTAAATTGCACCTACCGACGTTTCCTATAAATGCATAAAATCCGCAGTATAATGATACGAGTTTCGTCAAATTTTGAGGTTTACTCCTTCGAAGCCGTGCAACTTTATTAATAATTGCTGAATATGGAGAAAATTGTACCACATTACGGTCGTGTAATGTTCAATGAATTATGTGTATTAAATTTTGTTCATTTTTGGGATACTTCTGACCATGGACTTTTTTCCGTTTTATCGGATCAAATAACTCACCGTGCGATGTATCGAATTCGTGGCCGCTAGCTTTGTCGACGCGGAGCTGCTTGCGCGGGGGTGGTCGACAAACTTTTCAGGACGAGTCGGAGACGGAGACGGAGAGTGAAACAATCTCGTCCTGATAATCCGATTATTCCCACACGGATTGTTCGGTCTCGGAATTACCCTGTTCGTCGCAAGGGTGATAAAAATGCAACGTGCGCAACGAGGAGTGCAGCGGGTGCACTGGCATGGCAGGGCGGTCATTGAATGCGGTTTACCTGCGCGCACCGACCGAGCCTGTTACCGCGTCTGTCTTCGCTTAATGAAAGCGTAATGACGTGGTTCTCGACGCTTGCCGGTGAAATCACCGGGATAATTCTCTCTCTCGGTCGGAAATATCGACGCGTTGTTAACCGATCGGCTGTGGGGGTTACTTCTAACCTCGTTTCTCTCTCTCTCTCTCTCTCTCTCTCTCTCTCTCTCTCTCTCTCTCTCTCCCTCTCTCCGTCTCTCCCTGTTCTGTTGTAACAGGCGCGCCCTTTGAGGCGCGAACACTCGCGAATTGTTTCCACTCGAACGCCGCCCGTTTCTTTGTCTCCGACCGGACAGCGTTGTTTCTCGCGCACACCTGGATCGCAATTCCGATCCTGTTGCGCCGATTAACGCTAAACCTACCACGATCAAATTGACCGGTTTTCTATTTCGCAATTATTGAAATTAGAAAAAGCGATCTCATACTTTTACAATTGATGGTGCTGAACACCATTCTCAGTTTTATTATCAATGTTTTAAAACCTATTTTTGAAGGTACTTCTTGCAGATTCACTAGTCTTTCGATAGTTGTTAATGTAACAGCTATCTATTCAATTAAATCATCAGAAATTGAGTAATTAAATGACGATTTTAATACTCTGGGTCAGAATAGACTCAGGCACCGTCGTCGAAGGGTTGACCCTCTGTCTACCGTAAAAAAAACTTTCATTATGCGATAGAAAATTTATACCACAAAACGTAGTAAATATAAAAAAAAAAACTTTTAGCTTTAAATAATAAAAAATAAGAAAAGTAACAAAGTCATGCAACGAAAAGATCCCAAGAATTATAAAAGTTTAAATAACCGCAATATCTACATACAGTCGGGTCCAATGGACCCGCTTGGTAGACAGAGGGTTAAGCACATGTTGTGATGGAAACGGCACAAAGTTTAAATAAATTCAATCTTCTTACTTGTTCAAGGGGTTTTACTTTTGTATGTTTTGTGCTTGGTAGGTTTAGTGCAAATAACCTCCGTGGCAGCAGCTAGGGTTCACGATGCAACGCGATCTGGATATTCGAGAGAACCAAGAGGCAAACCGAGACGTTGCGACTCTAATATAAGAGCCGACCGAATTGAGCGTCGAGCGTCAGTCCAAGACCATAAGGGTCTCTGCACACCCATCCGGGACGAGCCGGGCCGGGATTTAGCTAGTTAGTTTAGATAGTTTACTTTAAGGAGCTGTGGAGCCCCTGAAAACATTTTTTTCGTGCCATGCACAGAGAGAACTGTCAACGCGCGCTCGAAAGTGCAAGAATTATGGCCCTTCGGTCGCGCAAGGAAAGAATCGGAACCACACCGGATCAGACATCCCGGAGAGCCCTCCCTATACCAAAGCTATGTAAAAAAACTCTCCGGGACAAGTCCCGGGATTTAGCTAGTTAGTTTAGATAGTTTACTTTAAGGAGCTGTGGAGCCCCTGAAAACATTTTTTTTGTGCCATGCACAGAGAGAACTGTCAATGCGCGCTCGAAAATGCAAGAATTATGGCCCTTCGGTCGCGCGAGGAAAGAATCGGAACTACGCCGGATCAGACATCCCGGAGAGCCCTCCCTATACCAAAGCTATGTAAAAAAACTCTCCGGGATAAGTCCCGGGATTTAGCTAGTTAGTTTAGATAGTTTACTTTAAGGAGCTGTGGAGCTCCTGAAAACATTTTTTTCGTGCCATGCACAGAGAGAACTGTCAATGCGCGCTCGAAAATGCACGAATTATGGCCCTTCGGTCGCGCGAGGAAAGAATCGGAACTACACCGGATCAGAAATCCCGGAGAGCCCTCCCTATACCAAAGCTATGTAAAAAAAACTCTCCGGGGCCCGTCCCGGATGGGTGTGCAGAGACTCTATCTCTCTTTATAGAATCAGTCCCTGCGAATGGGATCAGTTCCGTCGATGCCACAGTCGAATAAAGATCGCATTTTCTGGAAATAGTTCAGATTGGTAAACGTCCTGTTCTCTTAAACGACTGGTAATTTATTATTAGCAAGCTTGAGGTATCGTTGAGAATTTCATCGAGTTTGGCATGGTTTTCGAGTTTGGTCGTACAGGTGTTCAATTAACAAAGTCCACTCAGCGGCCAACGATAAGGTTGAAAAGGCCATGGTTCCTGCGATAATGCCGGAGATAGCGGGCCGATAAAAGCTCGCAATGCTAGACGGGCTTGGATTTGATATCGATCGGTACGGTAGCGAAATTCGTGTAACGAGTTCCTCTTCGTCCAAAGATTATTTTATTTGCTAAGGGAATTACGAGCCGGAAAAAAGCGAAGTGGCGTTCCGCCATCTCTCTCGCATCGTGGCTGTAGAGAGAGATGGAGAGAGAGAGAAAGAGAGAGATAATTTGTTGAAGCTCTGTTCGATTCCAGTGCGCTTCGAAGTGGGCCACTTGCGCGCCAGGTCTAAACTTAGACGGAAGGGATTAGTCGCTCGGAAAAAGAGCCAAGGGCCACGCCACGCCACCGCTCGTTTTCACCGTTGACCTATGTTTAACCGGGATGCTGCAACCAAGTTTCCTCCCTTCTCTCGGTCAAGTCCAGTTCCGGCCGCTTTTAAACCCGATCGATCGATCCTATTCTATTATTGTACCGAATCCAGCGATACGTTTGGTCTCGATGAACAGCCCCATCGGGATTCGATGATTCCGACGCGAGTTCGTTGGGAAAGTTATCGTTTTCGCGGATCTCAGTTTTATTCGGGCTTAGGCCGTACCACAGCCTTGCAAATTCGTTTCTTATCGTGTTCCACCAAATATCAAAATTGCGCAGGATATCCTCTATATCAGCGAAACCCCGGCAAGACTTCCGATGAATCTGTATGTGCGTCGCGGCGTCGGTAGTTAGGTTAGCGACGATCGAGCATCGCGGAGGAACTTCACCGAATATGAAGTCCTGTCGAAATGTATGAATGTATAAGTGGACTGTAATAGGTTGGTAGAAAACGCGGACAACCACGTGGACTAAGAATGTGTGTATTTACAATATGCTTTACATGAGTCGGACTTCATGAATCACACTGTGGATAAGTGTGTCGCGCTTATATACAAATCGGTTTGTGGGAGGATCCAACTATTAGCCTATTGGCATCAAGTGGATTTTGGGCCATGCCCTTTTCGAATTGCTAGTTACCACCCACTACGAGCCTTGTGGGGGTAGAAGACGGCCGCTATGGACGGGTCCAAGGAGGGAGGAAACTGGCGAATTTTCTTTGCGGGGGGTTTCCGACGGCAAGGCCCGTTCGTCTTACCGCTGTTTACCTGGCGCTGTACGAGTTTATTGTTTTATTGCTCGAAGGCTAGGAGACCGGAGATGCGCGTGTATGCCAACTGGAAACCGTAAAGCAATCTTCGGGGTCCTAGTCCGAGGTACATCTGTTTTGGCTTAACAACTAGATTACAAGTATACTAAAAATCCTCCGTCGCTAGGTCGTAAATGGAACTGTTTTCGAAGCCTTAACAGAATCTGTAACAACTACGATGTTCGCTAAAGCCTCGGCACCGAGAACTGTGTAAAATTCCATTTAGTTTCTGCGGATGAACAATGATGCGAACGCATAAAATCTGCAATTCAGGCGTCTTTACCCATTGTTTCGAAAGGAACGAGACGAAGAAGGAAAACGCGAAAAGGGAAGTACATACGAGGTTGGCGCACTGTGAACGCGATGCATTCGGATTCTCGTACGGATTCGAAGGTTGCAACGCGAACGGGGACCGCGAAAGGGTGCAGCGTGAAGCAGGGAGTAGTGGGGGGTTGGGGGTAGGCGGGGCGAAGCACGAGGAGAGAGCAGGGTCGTGAGAAAAGTGAAGTGCACCCCTCTGTCGCGGCGCGTAATTACGCGAGCACTTAAATGCCTTTGGACACGCGAGTCGCCCGGGGTCGCCGACCCTTTTTCCGCGCCGCTTCTGGCCGGTTTATCGAGACGAATAACGCTATCGCGGGACAAATAACGAACCTGGACATTTCCACCTTTTCACCGTAGCGTCATTTTGTTTCGTTCGTTCGTTCGTCCTTCCGAAGTCGCTGACCCACGACACGATCGAGAATCGACGTTCGCCGAGCAATTTCTTTCCTCCTTGTTTCGTATTGGGATATGACATTTTGAGTGGCGCCATCTGCTGCCGAAAAGTAGAAATACTCTAAGCTTGGCTTGGCTTTGCGTGGCTTATAGCAGCTTACAGTGGTAACAGGTGTTAATTAAAAATAACGTTACGAAAGCTCCAATTTTTCCACCGCGTAGCAAAAGATATTTTGACTATTGTGCAGCGAAGGATTGCAATAGTAGAGCGAGCAAAAATTTGATGTTCCGTTTCCAAGAAACAATTTAGCAAAGAACAGTCTATTTTAACAGCTAAAATAGCTAAAGCTAGAGTGTGTATTGAAAGATCTAACCAGCGTATAAAAACTTTCAAAATTCTTGGTTCAGTGATGCCTGTGGCATTGGTGCCTCTAATAGAAGATATTTGTACAAATTATTTGTGGAGTAATTAGTATGCCCTCATCAATTCTAAGCGATTAGAAATTTATGAAATTATAATTGTAAATTTAGTAAAATGAATTATTTGATAAAACATACTTTGAAAAGCCGCTCTCCTTCAACAAACTTTCTTTCTGTAGGATTCGTAGCTGCCCACTTACAAGTTTCACCCATACATACAAACATTTTAAGGAAAAACAAAAAAGAAGATATCGATACAATGTTAAGACCAAGCACTTCGTCGTCATATTGGATAGCTATATACAGTATTTCATCGATAATTGTCCACAACACGGGTTTGCGGAGGGACAATTATGCGCGAGGGATATCATTGTTTGAGGTTTGCCGAACATAGAGAAGGACAGCCGAGCACGAGAGGCTTCGGTCACCGAGAAATGTAAACATACCTAATCCGAATTTCCAACTTCTTTATTATTCATTATTTTTTTATGGGACTTCGATGACCAGGATCCAGTCAATTAAAAAAATAGATATGTATGTATAATCAGAAAAATTTCGATCCGAGAAATATTACAAATATGATGGTAAAAGTCTCCTAAAAGATTAATTAAAAATGAAAAAGTGTCGTCATTGCATTACTGTTGCCTCACCGATGTTATGTACCTGACCTATACATAATGACCATACACCTGTATATGATCCGAATTATATCGTGTTTGGTATCATTTTCATCAGAACAATGTCACAAATCTATTAGAAAAAGTCTCATAAAAAAATAAGTAATAATAAAAAAGTTATTCCTTGGTAATACATTGTGAGGACGCGCGAGCCTTTGAACTGTACCGCCGACTGCGACTCTCCGCGTCTCTTTCTTTCCCATACGCTATCCTTCTTCGCGCCCGAAACTTTAATTGTCTATTACACAAGTAAATATCATCGGACTTATATCATACTTGGTATGATTTTTATTAGAAAAGTGCCACAAATATGGTCATCGAAGTCCCATAAAAAAATAATGAACAATAAAGAAGTTGGAAATTCGGATTAGTGTGGTCTCACCGATATACCCGAGCCGCATGGTGTCATATTTCTCGGCGACCGAGGCCTCTCGAGCTTCACGGCCCCTCAAGGGGGTACACCCCGCACTAGTGGGGATATCTCAGGGACAATTATGTCGGAGACATTTGGGACAATTACCGATGAAATACTGTATATTGTCCACGCCCCCATGTCAGATCTCGATTCCGCGAACGAAAGCAAGCGGAGAACCGCGGTTGATACGCTCAGCCGCCACCTCCTCCTCTCCAATTTTGTTCATCGGAAGAGAATCTCGACGAGCAACCCAGTGCTCGAGATCGCCGGAGAAGGACCGATGAAGCCGATACACCTATGCGCAACGTACAACGTAAAAACGCACACGCGTTCGCGTCGAGGGTGGCACCACCCTTCCGGTGCGCAAGCCTCTCGAATAAAAGGGTTGCAGCCGGAGGCGCACGCGAGCCAGCGTAAATATTTGCGCGGTTCCTCCCGCGGGAATTGGCCGGCGATCATCTTGACGATCCTTTTGCGTCGCTCTTTTCACCGGCGCTCCGAGCCACGCCGCGTCGAGTATGCGCTAGAATAAATCAATTTTTTTAATAATTCGCCCCGAAGAGAACCTTTGGCTTTCCAACGGTTTCGTCGTTCCTTAGAACCGCCCTTGGAGCAACTACGTCTGCTGCTGCTACTACTGCTACCACTCGAGCACTATTTCGTCTTTTTCACGTCTCCTAGTGCAACGCTGTAGGGCAAACTCAGTCAGAGAACGAAGGTCGGATACTTCCTACCTATCTTGTTCCTTCGTTCTTTGGATCCAGAGTGCCCCGAGTTTCCGCGACTTTGCTGTTCTCAGCTTTCAAAGAGCTGCACCGTAGAAAACGTACCATTGGAGACTACGACGCGCAATCTCTTCGAATTCTTCTGTGTTTGGTAGAATATTCTAGTCTTTCGCGAGAATCCACCGGGCAAAGCGGACGCCGCCGGTTCTTTGTCCTTAACATGCTGACTGCCACGCGAATTTTATGGGTTTCACACAAGTTTAACCTATTTCATTCGTAGAAGCGTACAGCGTTATTAATAACAACTGTCGGTCAATGAAGTTCCCACATTATATTACAACCTTGTCAATTGCAACAACATTAACACGTTCGCTACCACCGCCGCACAAATAAAATTAGTTAAATTTTATTTTTATACGTTGTCTTTTAAAATTATAGAACGTGCATAATATTCGTGGAGTCTTTTTTTGCTAAGTTGATTTAATATCTTAGAAAGAAGATACGTTGCATTTGGTCAAACATTTCAACGATGAGGATAAGCATCGAAGCAAATTGTTGTAGCGAACGTATTAATAAATTGATATTCAGCGACGTCATTTTTATAGTCATTCCATAGCGTAGGTCACCGATGACCCCCCCCCCCATGACGTTCAACGTGTTCATTTTTAAGGATCCGGAGCAGCTAATTGTTCCAGTGTTCCGTTTCCACGAGAATATTGCGATCCGTTCGGAGAATCTCCAAGAGAAAGTAGGCGTGGCCGATGATGGGCGTCCCCGACCTCCTGGGAGCAGCGATAGTGCCCCTCGGGGCAATTCACGCTCGCGTTTGCAACAGTTCTTCGTTAGGGTGGTAGCCGAGTATCTCGTGCACGCTGTTGGATGCAAGAGGGTCAACCGACGCGATGGTCACCGGTCAGTGGGACGGCCGTCGCGTCGCGCCACTGGCGGAAACGTCGATACCGTGGACCAACCATGGTGTGGTCCTCGCAACGCTTTCCTATAGTCGGGAGAAAAATAGTTGGCACAGTGCTGATTCTTTCCCGAGTCTGTACGGCATCGGTGTCCTTAATATATCTATGACACCGATCGTAATCTGTGACGACGTTCAAGCTCCCAACGAAACGGTCAAGCCTCGAGCGTTGTAAGAGGGTTAACTGTACACCTTCGAGGTTTCGGAATCGACGTTACCGGAATCGAAATCTTGATGGACTAGCACCCGGGTACTAGAAGTTAGCATGGAAAGAGATCGGGGCAAGCGTCGTCGTGGTTTTCCCGGGAGCGTCCGTCCCGGTTTCGCTCTAGAATTCGGAGAACGAAGGGAGAGAGAGAGAGAGAGAGAGAGACAGAGACTGGTCGAGTTGAGTCAATTCGAGTAGAGACTTAGAGACGAGTTGTTGCGTTGAGTCGTATCGAGTCGAGTCGAGACGAGCCGAGCCGCGCCGAGTGGGCCGCGATGCGTGGACGCCATGGACAGAAGGGGAGAAATTTCGTGGGGGACAAAGGGACGTCGCGACGGCGCAGACTCGGGTTATGGGCGTCGCGACGCTTCCTCGTCCCCTTCACCAGTGCTGCTCTAACGATTCACCGGTGTGTCGTGACGGCTGGTTCTCGCCATTCACAGCCAGCTCGGTTCTCTAACACTCTCGACGTCCATTTCTCCGCCTTCTCCCTTTTCTCGGCAGCGTCTCGTCCCGCCGGGTCGGGTCAGGTCGGGTCGCGTCAGGTCGCATCTCTCTCGAGTAGAACGCTTGCGAGAGTACTCGGGCTCTCTTGTTTTCTGTTCTCTCTCTCTCTCTTTCACTCTCTCTCTCTCTCTTGCCCTCTCTTCCGCGCTCGCGACTGACGCGGACTACTCATGAGGCACACCTGTGCATACACGAGGAGGCACACCTGCAAGCCTCTTGCACTCACACGCGCGCCAACTCGCACGTGAGGATAGGCGTAGGCGTGCACCGGCCCCTCCCTTCACCTCCTGACGGAGCATCACGTACGTACGCATCCAAGGAAGCTGTGCCGCTTCTACGAAACCATTTTCTGTGTTCCTCTGTCTCTCTTCTCTCTCTGTTTCCGCGAGAATCAACCGCCGGTCCATCTCCTCCTTTACCACCCTCCCCCTGCACGCGATTCCACCCTAAACTCGGCTGCAAGCAGCACCGAGATTCTTTTGCATGCTCGTGGACGCCCTGCGCTCGCTTCCGAGCGCGTTATCCAACCTAATCGTGGCTTCGTTCTCGATGAAATCGATGTTGCCGATGAAACGCCGTGTCGCTGTAGCCTTTCCGCGAATTGTCTTCGCGCGAACTCCAATTATTCGCTTACCGAGATGGGCCGATTCCACGCGAAGAACAAGATAATACATATTGTGTTCTCGTCGGGCTTCGTTCCCAACACGAAACGAGTTTGAACGTTCGCGAGCCACGCGTGCCATTGAACGGGTATTGGTTAATGGTGCCAGTACGCCAGCAAGTTGTTGGTGACATGTTCCGCGAGAACGACTCTCGCGGCATGCGTAAACGCCTCCGAGATAGCGGCCAACAAGTTGAATTTCCTCGCGACAGTTGCTCTCGGTGTGCGAAGCAATATATCTGTAATATTTGGAAACGAGTGTACACGCCTCTACAAGTTGCTCTCGCCAGAAAATGTGGCGAGTTGGTCGCTAGTGTGTTCGCACCTTAACGCGTCTGTTCGCGACCGACAGTTTCTGCTTGCAGCGGTCGCGGTACGGCGCGCTGGACGCGTCCTCGAGTTTCGTTCTCTCGAGAACGGAAATGTTGTAGAGTAGGTTTTACACAGTCTTCCGAACTCTCTTTTTTGTCTACACACACACACACACAAACGTCGTACCGGTCGGACGTGCAATTCCCTTCCTCTTTTAATAAAGAGATTAATTACCTTTTTATAATGGTCTTTTATTGAGTATGCCTAAATTACGCAGTCGCTCGCGTAACAATATATATATATAAGGTATATTATAATATATATATAAGGTAATTAATCTCTTTATTAAAAGAGGAAGGGAATTGCACGTCGGACCGGTACGACGTTCGTGAAACGACTGTCTTTTGTCCTTGTTATATCGTCGTTTAGGCAACGACGATATAACGGGAGTACCTATTGTGCCATATTCGTAACAATATATATATATATATTTAGTGTATATATATATATATGTAGTGTATATATATATATATATATATATATATATATATATGTAGTGTATATATATATATATATTTTTATTCTGAACGATACACTTTACGGACGATATAAACATAAACGATTTTTCGCACTGACGGTTGTATACAGAGTGAGCGTCTCTCTCGTTTCCTCACGTACGCCGCATTACAATTACTTAATACTAATAGAGATGTCGCGATTGTAATTATCCATCGGTAACCTAGTTATTCTGGTTTCCAACAGAAAACAGGTCCTTTCAACTGAATTTTCTCGAGAACGAAGCCTCGACGGATGGAACGTTATTCGATGTTTCCGATTTGGTTTTTCTTTCTTTTTTAAGTTTGAAAGCGCTAGAGTTTCTCGAGCGTTAGGCTCTAGAAGAAACAACGACCGGCTAGAGAAACTGGTTTATCCGCGCGGTTACACGGGTATTTTACAGGCATTTAATCCTGCGTGGGTCGCGGTGTCGTGGTATCGCGGTGTCGTACGTTCGGTAAAAGGATCTGTGTTTCGCAGTTTCGCAGTTTGGAACGCGCGAGCGCGCCGCTGAACCGTTGATGGAGAGGAGCGCGAAATCGCTCGGTGACGAAACATGGTCGCGCGTTCGTGCTCTCTCGAAATTCGCTGACACGAGCCACGAGACACGGCACTTTCCACCGATTCCCGAAACAAGTTGCGCAACATAGACCATCCGGACGCTTTCTTGATTCGTTTGATGAGCGACTCCAGATCGCTAATCGCAAACAATTTATCGTCGTTTTATCGCGGTCACTGAGCTGAGGTTGCGCGACGATTCTACGCTATTTTATAAAGAGACCGTGTATTTTATGCTATTATGACCAACATCGGTAGCCGTAATTTGAAACAGAAGGATTTTAATTTCAATCGAAAGAGTCCTTTTGTGCCAAGTTGACGCAATGGTGAAAAATCGGTAAAATCAGAGGGTAGACGATTAACTTTGAAAACTCTTACTGAATATGGTCAAAATGAAGTTTCTATATATTTAGAAATTTAGAAATTTTGTTTGCAAATTGTAAATCAGTGTGCAGTACTTACAAATTACTTTTTGCATGTATCGCAACCTACACTGTGTAAAGTCGGATGAGGTCATGAGGGTTAAAAAATTGAAGAGTATCGATACAATAATTTCGGCTTAGTCAAATTATTGAGGAAAGAAAAACATTTCCAAGTGACAACTTTTCTCTGCAACGGACGCAGAGAATTTTGATTTTGCATAAAGATCCGCGCTCTATTTATAAAGCAGCCTACGAGGAATGGTACCTTGCACCAATAATACTAATAGTTCGAGTCAAGTTTCCTCTTCTACTTTGCGAGAGGAGATGGAAATTTGCATTCCTTCGATCGAGAGATTAAAGCGAGCCGGGAAACATCAGTTTAGGTAGAGGAACAGCAAACGATTTCCGGCGGATGAATTCCGCGAGAAATATTTTCGAGCTTGTTGGCTTTCGTGGTCGATCGACTCTGTTCGATATCGCTCAAACAATTCCTTTTCGCTCGTCGCTTATAGGACGTGGCAATCGTCAACTTCATTTCCTGCTTCCTGTCTCCCATTGATTGGCCATTGTCGAGGCTTTTTCTGCGAATAATAAAGAGGTGCGGTCCAATTTTTCCGAGCTGGCTCGTCGCTCCGTTCTGCTCTACTCCATACCGCGTTGAATATCCCGAGGCTGCGTTTCGGAGCGGCTCGATCGAGTGCTGCCTTCGCCTCGTTTTTGCTTGTTAACGAGGATTCGATTGCTTTTCGATACGCGACCGAGAAAACTATTCTTCGCAAGCGAAATGAAGCAACGAACGCAAAATGTCCGGAAAACATTCCCGCGAAGCTGTGTCTGTTCGAATAATCGCAAGTTTTTCTCAACCGACCAGATTTCGAGCGAGGACCGAGAGAAAAAGAATACGTTGAACTGAAAAAGATGGAATCGCGAAGTGAAGCCGATTCGCGAGCTGCACGCGCGTGTTTCGAATTCCTCAGCGCCGCGCCGGTTCGTTTCGTTTCGTGAAAGGTGGAGCGATCTCGCGGAGAGCACGCAAAGCGTTAGGCGAGCGTGCGATCGAGCGATCGGCTAGCTTTCTAGAATCTGAAATTGAGAAAATGTATTTTCCGCAGAATTCTCGTGCATCTCGTGTTTAGGCTTACCTCGGAGGGAAATGGGTATAGGGACAAAGAGAAATAATGATGGTGGGAGGGGAGGTCTCGTGAATCGCATAAGGGTGGTTCGATGTATCTGGAGAAGGCTCAGGGCGCGAGGGTTCCACGGGCGCTTAGGGGGGGCAGCGTTTTCCCGCGTGACTATTTTCGTGCCCTGCTATTTTCGTGGAAACAAGTTCGGCCAGGGTGAAGGGGGTTGGTCGACCAGACCCGACAAGGCGAGCACACGCAACCCCCTCGTTCTCTCTGGTTCTCTCTGGTTTTTTCTGGTTCACCGCCCCCTGCGCTCTTCGTCCGCCGCCGGTTCCTCTGCACATGCTCGTGCAACCAATAGTAGCTGCACGTGTGATTTCAGGTTACGGGGAGCATGCACCCCTCGTTAAAAAGGAATTCTCTCTCTCCTTCAAGGTCGATAAATAATTCAAGGGCCGATCGTGCATTTTGCATACTCTCTGCAAACCGGCCAGACCACTGGGGTGCACCAGTGGCGATCTCGTCGGACGTTTATGAATCTCGAGGTCTAGGCTCTCGTTCGTGTTGGAAAAACGACGCTATCGCGTCCCGTCGCACTAGAAAGAAAATCAAAGCAGATTTCGCGCTTCAAGATCAACACCTATCGGCCAATTTCGGTCGCAACGATTCGCAGTTTTCTCGGCTCGTACGGCGTTGTATCTACAGTATTTCATCGATAATTGTCCACGATACGGGTCTGCGGAGGGACAATTATGCGCGAGGGATATCATTGTTTGAGGTTTGCCGAACGTAGAGAAGGACAGCCGAATTCGAGAGGCCCTCGGTCACCGAGAAATGTAAACATACCTAATCCGAATTTCCAACATCTTTATTAATCATTATTTTTTTATGGGACTTCGATGGCCATATTTGTGGCATTTTTCTAATAAAAATCATACCAAATATGATATAATTCCGATGATATTTACTTGTGTAATCGACGATTTTTAATTGTCTATTATATAAGTAAATATCATCGGAATTATATCATATTTGATATGATTTTTATTAGAAAAATGCCACAAATATGGTCATCGAAGTCCCATAAAAAAATAATGAATAATAAAGAAGTTGGAACCGCATGGTGTCATATTTCTCGGCGACCGAGGCCTTTCGAGCTTCACGGCCCCTCAAGGGGGTACACCCCGCACTAGTGGGGATATCTCAGGGACAATTATGTCGGAGACATTTGGGACAATTAACGATGAAATACTGTATTTATTCGGGTTGAACGGCAGTTGTTGTAGATCGAAGCAACCGGAGTAAATAAAATCTGTCCGACTCGTCAACCGCGTGTAGCGCCCGATATGTACGATATAGGTACCAGTAACACCATAAACGAGCACTGGTAACGTTGCTGTCGCGGAAGGTGGCTTCGCGAGCTTCCAATTAACAACATTCGATCGTTGTTCGTGCCTCCGGTTAGGTGTCTAGGTGCGTTCATCGTAGGGAGCTTAAAAGTTGGTACCGATCTGTATGGTCGGCCCCAAATATTCACATCTCGAGTGCCACGTCATTTCTTTTTTACTGAACTTGAAAATCGATTTTTACTACAATCTATTGGGTAAACTAAATAGCTTCAAGATCTACAAGATGTAAGAACGCTACAAATATTGTTATCTATTTATTTATGTTGTTTACAGGTTTATTAGATCGTTGTGAGGTAAGGTCACAAAAGTGTATAATGTATAATAAAGTACTTAAACTTAATAATGCACAGAATGTATTACAGTATTAGTAATAAGGTTTTAATTGTTCTTAATATTAGCGCGGGATACAGTATTTCATCGATAATTGTCCACAACACGGGTCTGCGGAGGGACAATTATGCGCGAGGGATATTATTGTTTGAGGTTTGCCGAACGTAGAGAAGGACAGCCGAGCTCGAGAGGCCTCGGTCACCGAGAAATGTAAACATACCTAATCCGAATTTCCAACTTCTTTATTAATCATTATTTTTTGATGGGACTTCGATGACCATATTTGTGGCATTTTTCTAATAAAAATCATACCAAATATAATATAATTCCGATGATATATACTTGTGTAATGGACGATTAAAGTTTCGGGCGCGAGGAAGGATAGTGTATTGGAAAGAAAGAGATGCGGAGAGTCGCAGTCGGCGGCCTTGCTCGCGCCCGAAACTTTAATTGTCTATTACACAAGTAAATATCATCGGAATTATATCATATTTGGTATCATTTTTATTAGAAAAATGCCACAAATATGGTCATCGAAGTCTCATAAAAAAATAATGAATAATAAAGAAGTTGGAAATTCGGATTAGTATGGTCTCACCGATATACCCGAGCCGCATGTTGTCATATTTCTCGGCGACCGAGGCCTCTCGAGCTTCACGGCCCCTCAAGGGGGTACACCCTGCACTAGTGGGGATATCTAAGGGACAATTATGTCAGAGACATTTGGGACAATTACCGATGAAATACTGTACTGCACACCGCACGCACTGTTACACTCTAGCACACCAGAGACCTCGGCAAAAGTCGGCAACTCTCGGGTGGTTTCGGCATCCCTCTCATACACACAGAGATTACTTTCTTTACAATTTATTTATTGTTTTTAACGTCGCATCAACTGCCAAGGTTATTAGCGGCGGCGGTGGAACAATGAGATTTGGTACTGTAATCGGTGAGTGTACGATGGGTGTGTGTGTGTGTGTGTGTACGGACGTGTGCGCGAAGCTTATATTATTGTTATGATAAACTCTTTGTCTTTTCTATTCATATACTATTGAACAAGTTGTTTCGATTTTGCGTGACTTTTATGTGCATTGGCGTGGCGTTCTACGCGTTAAGGGCGATCTTTGCTCAGAGACACGTGGAAAGAAGTCTCCCTTATTAGTCAAACGTTTTATCTGTCGGGCGCGTCGAACGTCGAGCGAGACGGTAAGCAAAAGATCGTTTGAGACATGGGACTAGCTTTTATATTTTTGTCCCGTCTCTGCGGCGACTGCCTGGCTCTCTGCTCGTGGTCTAGAAGGTGCGTGTTGGATGTACGCGCACTCCCTTGCATTAAAGTGTAATAATAACAGCGAGATTGTGCGGGTAAAGCCGCAGATGGTCGGTGTCTCGGTTCTCAGTTCTCGCGGTGTACCTATACATGTATGTTTCTCGTCTCGGGGCGCAACATAACGGGGAACAGAGGCTGGCGTGGCTGCCAGTTTCAACCGATACATGGGCGAGACAGACGCGAACGACCAGCAGCGTTACCACACGCGTGCTTAGAGAACACGCGTGTGGTGCGAGCGCTGTTACCACTGCCAATGCTGCTATTGCTGCTATTGCTGCGGAGGCTTGCGGCTTTGGAATGACCAAACAAGGCGAGTCTACGTGGGTTGGACGTATCACCCACTGAAGCCCGAACGGGCACGTCGACTTCTTCGATCGACATTCTATCTTCTACTCTCTCCCTCTCTCCCTCCGCCTCCTCTCTCTCTCTCCCTCCCTCTCCCCACATTTCTAATACGATAACTGGAACCATTGCTACACCTGCTCGGTGCTACGATCGATTCTCGCTCGCAAACGATACTCGGACAATTCTCTACCAAAATGGTCTATAACATGTCGTGTCGTGACTCTAATCGCTTTAAACGATCCGTGATAAAATAATAACGATCAACTCGCGGAATATTCCAGTAGGGTGAGAGATACGGATCGGTAGACGTCGATCGGATTAAGCAATTAGACTACAGATTGGTAGTCGACTGGTACGCAAGCAGCACAGTTGTCGGTACAAGCGCAGACGGTACGAATCCTTTTTTTTATTTTTCTCAATTACGATTCTCCCGTTGTTGAGAAACAGCTAGCCGGAGATAGGTTTTCCTCGTTAGCGTCGCGTTCTTGTCCCCACCACGTCGTCGCGCGTCCAATGGTATTCCCTTGCGATTCTATAGTAACGCGAAGTCATCGAGCCCGCCATCTGTGTTGTAATGGGAAACAGCGGCCGCCGTTCGATAGCTTCGCACCCGTGTCTTCCGAATCCTGCGCCGCTAACGAGGGAGAGAGCCCTTCGCGAAACCATAAAAGCTAGATATATAAAACTTCGTTGGTTGCTTTTTTTCGCGAGACGACAAAGAAGAGCGCGTTCGTGAAGAAAATGGAAGCGCGACGAGAGAAGCGTCTCTCCGAATCGTCTCGAGCTTCGCACGGTTGAAACTGTGCCAATCCTCGGAACCGAGTTCCGTCGCTGCATAATAAAACAATCGGATCCCGATGGAAAAGGGCCAATGTCAATACGTTGACTATCGTGGACACGCGTGGGCTCATTCACTCCCGGTGGCGTTGTTCCACGTTCTTCGTCTTTAGCAACGCTTTGTCTTCTGAACTCTCCGATCATCGACGCTATTCCATCCTTAGACCGATTCTACGTACGTACATAGGCTACGACTCTACATCCACTCGGTTGAAATTTTCAGTCCTGATTCCCAGCTTGTGTAATCCTCTGCAACTCGCTATACAGGGTATATAATAATTATATATCACGACTACCGTAGCAGGATTCTATACCTCTGGATCGGTGGAGTTCTGTTAAAAAAATGGTCCGCAAGTTTGTCCTTGACCCTTTTTCTTCAAGGTCGAACTTGTTTGTATTGTATATAATAAACATTATGATTTCGGCGCCGGGTTCGATCATATTAGAAACAGCAAATTTGCAATTAATTAACTATTGTTCTCGACGTTTCGATCCTAATGTGGATCATTTTCAAAGAGACGTTATTGCGTTTGCTGTGCCAACAGGTAAAAAAATAAAAAGAATATGAGTTACGAAAAAGTTACTTATCTGCCACCATGGGTTAAAGCAGTGATGGGCAATTTTGCCTCAATTGAGGCAAAACCGTCCACACCGTAGCGCCCTCTGCCCCCTTCCATCAAGCGCGGTACAATGGGGCAACGAAGACACGAGACATCAGTGTACGCAAGGAATGTGCGCGCTGCATGAAAGAGAGGTTGGTGGGAGAAACAGGCGTTTGAGGGGCTCCACCCGTGCCCACCACTGGGTTAAAGTATGGTTTTTCGTCACTCATAATATTCTTTTTATTTTTTTACCTGTTGGCACAGCGAACTCAATAACGTCTCTTTGAAAATGATCCACATTAGGATCGAAACGTCGAGAATAATAGTTAATTAATTGCAAATTTGCGATCAAAGACATCGTTAAAGTTTCATAAACAATTTTATTCCACATGTTTACCGGGTGTCCCAAAATGGTATAAATGTGAAAGGTGTGATTCTACATAAGAAAATCAGTGTGAAAGATAGAACAATATTTTTCGCATTTGACACCTCGTTTTCGAGAAATTAGAGTTTGAAAATCTGTCAAATTCGCGTTCCTAATGTTTGTAAGAAGCAGATCAGGAATCGAGCGCGTTCGACGAATGTTCAAACTCTAATTTCTCGAAAACGAGGCGTTAAACGAAACAAATTATTCTATATTTTAAACTTATTTTCTCATGTAGAACCACCCCTTCCACATTTATACCATTTTGGGACACCCTGCGGACATATGGAATAAAATTGTTGATGAAACTTTAAATTTGTGTTTCAAGAGAATTGTTGACTCGAGACCCATGATATCTTTGAGATTTTTGTTACTTGCGACGAGTACTATACGATGCAGTACAAAAAAATGTTAACCTTGAAAAGAAGGTGAAGGACAAAGGGTCTAGCAGGATAAGAATGGTCTAGCGGCCCCAGCCACCATTTTTTGTGTATTTATATATTGTAATTGGTATTGTGGGGAAAACAATGGTTTCAGGTTGAAGCGTGTTCGATCGATTCAAATCAGTTTCCTCGCTAAGCGAACTTTTCAAAACGAATACGGCTGTCCCATCGATACTTATTTTCTCATGTAGAACCCCCCCTTCCACATTTATACCATTTTGGGACACCCTGCGGACACGAAGAATAAAATTGTTGATGAAACTTTAAATTTGTGTTTCAAGAGAATTGTTGACTCGAGACCCATGATATCTTTGAGATTTTTGTTACTTGCGACGAGTACTATACGATGCAGTACAAAAAAATGTTAACCTTGAAAAGAAGGTGAAGGACAAAGGCTCTAGCAGGATAAGAACGGTCTAGCGGCCCCAGCCACCATTTTTTGTGTATTTATATATTGTAATTGGTATTGTGGGGAAAACAATGGTTTCAGGTTGAAGCGTGTTCGATCGATTCAAATCAGTTTCCTCGATAAGCGAACTTTTCAAAACGAATACGGCTGTCCCATCGATACTTATTTTCTCATGTAGAACCACCCCTTCCACATTTATACCATTTTGGCACACCCTTGCGGACACGAAGAATAAAATTGTTGATGAAACTTTAAATTCGTGTTTCAAGAGAATTGTTGACTCGAGACCCATGATATCTTTGAGATTTTTGTTACTTGCGACGAGTACTATACGATGCAGTACAAAAAAATGTTAACCTTGAAAAGAAGGTGAAGGACAAAGGCTCTAGCAGGATAAGAACGGTCTAGCGGCCCCAGCCACCATTTTTTGTGTATTTATATATTGTAATTGGTATTGTGGGGAAAACAATGGTTTCAGGTTGAAGCGTGTTCGATCGATTCAAATCAGTTTCCTCGATAAGCGAACTTTTCAAAACGAATACGACTGTCCCATCGATATTCTCTAATTTGGAGAGCGGTTTGGACGTGCGCATTTAAACGATAACGGTCACGAAGGTGCAGCCTTTGTCCACCAAAACGAAGCAAAGGAAACAACGAGCTCCAACACGATTCGAATGTTGAGAATGGAAATCGGCAAGGGAATTCGATATCGCGGAAGACTGAAAGATAGTTGCGGTCGTGGAACGGCACTGGTAGCATAGAGAAAGAAAGAAAGGTCGTCAGTCGAGGAGACGCGGTGAGAGCACGTGGAAAAGTTCCAGGAATGGTACTATTGATTTTCGGCTGCTCCTTTTTCGACCCCATCCGTCTGCGATTCCGTCCCCTCTCGAATCGTTCTCCGTTGGTTCTCCGTTGGTTCTCGGTTGCACCCTCCGCGATCCGTGCATTTTATATCGCCGGCCATGCGTTATTCCGTCACGTTTGCCAAATGGCAGCGGCAATAAGTGCCAGGGGAAAGGGTCGGTCGGGGTGTCTTTAATTGCTCCCAGGAACCCCTAAACGCGAAACAGAAACAAATTACGAACTCGAGCGCTATACCTTTTTTATTACTTTTCTCCTACTCCCTCTTTCGTACCGCGCGTCTCGCCGTTTATGGCATCGTTCGACACGGTGGCAATTTATTTTCGATGCCTAAGAAAATTAACCCTTCCGTTACCTTGGATGAGATATCTCGCGACCCGATACTGGCCGATCAACGCTTTTGACGAGATATCTCGCGATCCGGTAGTAGCGGATTAACGCTTTTGACGATAATCTAGCTTTCTAGCACCAATATTTTGACATTCTAGATGAATATATTTTATAATTAATTCTATTCGTATAGCTAAAAGGAAGAAATAAATATAGTTTTTATTAATAAAATAACTGTATTTATTTCTTCCTTTTAGCTATACGAATAGAATTAGTTATAAAATATATTCATCTAGAATGTCAAAATATTGGTGCTAGAAAACTAGATTATCGTCAAAAGCGTTAATCCGCTACTACCGGATCGCGAGATATCTCGTCAAAAGCATTGATCGGCCAGTATCGGGTCGCGAGATATCTCGTCAAATGCGTTAATCGGCTAGTATTGGGTTGCGAGATATCTCGTCCAAGATAACGGAAGGGTTAATTAATGAAAAACCATTGGATTCTTGGACTATTTTCTATGTGATTCTCGATGCATCGATCTATCGAGCGAGTCGTCGATCGAACCACCGAACATCCGAGATTTTTATTCGAATAACTTATTGCAAAAAACATTCACAGTGTCAGGGCTATAGAAATAATTTTACGGACACCGAACCGTAGGTTCATGGGAAAGAAATCGAGGCACGAAACCCCACTGTGCTATGGTATATCGATCGACGAGGGGTTCCGAACGTACGCAACGCGTACACCCCCTCGTTCGCGGGGGCGCAACATATAATTTCCATGAACCGCTCCGCAATGTGTCTCCCGTCAAACGCACCGAGTTATCTTGACCGCCATTCCTCTCTGTTCCCTCCCACAGTTTCGCCAAGTTTCGCTGTTCGTTCGCTCGCCAATTAGCTTATAGCATTTATCATTTGTTGCACTTATTATTCCTCTGGTTTAATCGCTTTCTTTTATCGTTGTTGTAGTAGTCAAAATAGTAGTAGCACTAGTAGTAGTAATTTTTGTTATTTAATAAGATGCATGAAACTGTATGAAGCTTTTGTACCGTTCATTAGCTTACCGATAACGCAGTGTCGCCATTGTTGTTCGTGTTGCAATAAATAGAGTACCGATTTTACGCATTTATGACAAAGATGAGCAAATGCAGTTTAAAAAAGTGAAGAGATCAAAAACAATTTATCGCTTTGCACTCGGAAGTATTTTAACTCCAAAAAAAAAATATTTTTTTTCGATCAAAAATATTTCCATTCTATATGATTTTTTTTCATTTTGAAGAAATAAAACTGATATAATATTTCATACAGTACTTAAATGTTTGGTAACTAATTTATTGAATATAAATTTATTTTCTAAACGGGCCCCAAGCAGGTTGAAAATGTCGGGGTTTTTCCAGAGGCGTTAGGTGTCTTCTTCTATATGATTTCGGTTTATGACGAGTGATGCCAGAAACAACCAGAACTGGTTGTTTTTCCTCTCCGCCTGTTCCCCTTCCACTATCCCATTCCACTACCCGAGCACACTCCAACGTCCCCCACTAAGCCCGTAGACTGGTCACGTGACGTGCCGCGCAACGTGTCACATATTACTCTGGTCATTGGAGAGGTGGTAAACTGTATTCCCCTCGATTTAACCGATCTGGCATCGCTGTCTATAACTACGATAGCTAGGGTCCTGGAGTTGCACGTGTTTGCCAAATGTACGCAGCTTATAGAACACCTTCCAAGGTCTTAGCATGAAATAAATGTGTTTTGGCTTAACTGCTTAACACGTTGATCGCCCACTCGACAAACATAAGAAATACACAAAATCAAAGCAATTAAATTAACAAAACAAAAACTGAGAAGTTTAATTTTGTTATATTAATTACTGTTTCAAACCTCTGTTATTCCTCAGATCATAAGGAAATTTTGTACGCTCGATTTACCAACGAGAAAATTAATTTTCAATTCTGTATAAATAATTCCGTCACCCAGATGTGGGTGACATGGCGATCAAAGTGTTAAGTAAATCTGTTTGTAATAAAATAACTATTCATTAATGTTCCAGAGCGGAAATAAACAATTTTTTGAACAATGGTATAGCAATTTTTAAGGTTGACTCAGAGTCACCACTCGAATGCTAAGAATGTCGATGAATTATTTCTAGCTTACCGATGCTACTACAACGAAGAATGAAATTTCCATTTGTTTCCCGATTTTTATAATTGACTTGGACAATTTTTATTTTGCATAAGGATCCACAGTCTAATTAGAAATAAGTAGTCCACGACTCTTCGCCGCGGTATCGAAATGGTCGTGTGCGATTCTTTCGGTTGCTAGCAAGTCCCGCAAATATTATGTTGCGACCGAGCGTTGTTTGTCGATAACAAATATTTGCCGGTTTCGCTGCTAGGATCAATTGGGGGCGTAATTGCGTGTTTGGCTTTTATCGGTGACGATAAAATAAAATATGTACGGAACGATTCTGGATCGCGATGCGCGCGTCACTGGACTAGATAAACGGCCGATAAGCAGGGGCGTTTCGTCGATCGGTCACGAATCTCCGGCGACGAAATTCGATCTCGTCCGGGCCGGTTGTCGCTCGACGTGGTTTTCGTTGCGTAAACCTGCGGACAACAGGTGCCGCGAAGGAAGAAAACGGAAAGAACGTCGATGGTCGTACGCGTTGTCGCTCGATAACGGGAACGAGATAAAACAATCGGATAAGAGCCGATGCGCTCCATTATGAAATCGATAGTCGGTTCACTCGAGATATATGACCATCGAACGCACTGGAAAACGCGTGATGCCGATATATAGAACGATCGTATTAGTCGTCGATCGTTCGCCGATCGATTCGAAATTATGCTCGAAAGCTTCCTGCGAATCGTGTTGTACTGCTGCCCCATCCAAGCGAAGGAAGCTCGACAAATGTTCGTCCTCGATTCAAGGGAAGTCCATTTTTGTTGCTTTACGCGAGAGCATGCTCGTATTTCGCGAACGGTCGGTATACGGAAAAAAGAAAACGAGTAACCAAATCGCGTTCTACAAATTCGAAAAAAACGAGGCATGCAAACGTAATGGTAGCTCGGCCAATGTATCCTCCATGTTAGAACGACCGCTTTAGCACCGTTGAAACATGTTCGTTGATTTCCACATACAGTATTTCATCGGTAATTGTCCCAAATGTCTCCGACATAATTGTCCCTGAGATATCCCCACTAGTGCGGGGTGTACCCCCTTGAGGGGGTACGTGAAGCTCGAGAGGCCTCGGTCGCCGAGAAATATGACACCATGCGGCTCGGGTATATCGGTGAGACCACACTAATCCGAATTTCCAACTTCTTTATTATTCATTATTTTTTTATAGGACTTCGATGACTATATTTGTGGCGTTTTTCTAATAAAAATCATACCAAATATGATATAATTCCGATGATATTTACTTGTGTAATCGACGATTAAAGTTTCGGGCGCGAGGAAGGATAGCGTATGGGAAAGAAAGAGACGCGGAGAGTCGCAGTCGGCGGCACAGTTCAAAGGCTCGCGCGTCCTCACAATGTATTACCAAGGAATAACTTTTTTATGAGTCTTTTGCTAATAGATTTGTGACATTATATCGTGTTTGGTATCATTATAATCAGATCAATGTCACAAATCTATTAGAAAAAGTCCCATAAAAAAATAATTATTAATAAAGAAGCTGGAAATTCGGATTAGGTACAGTCACTCCCATTAATATTCGTACACTCTAAAAGATGATTACGTTTTTAATATTGGATCATGTGACCTGGATTTTTTTTTAGAAGTTAAAACAATTACTTTACTACACGTTGAAAAAAAGAAATTTTGAAAAAATTGTCATTGGTCGGAATTATAAAGAAAATACTAAAAGTTGTTATTTATAACTGTTTTATGTGGGTCCATATTGAAAATTCAACAAATACGTTTTGTAGATTTGTGTCAACTGTATACACTTTGAATATTTCACCAAAATCGGCAAACGTTGGAATGAGATACAACCGTTTAAAGATGATAAAAATTGCAGCTTTTCGCAATTTTCGGCCTTAAACTGTAATAAATCGAAGGATTCCTACGTCATTCGATGCCTGTCGTTGTTTTCCACGTAATCGAAACTGGATGAAAATTTGAAAATGTATACACAATTGATACAGATGTACAAAATGGATGTTTTAAATTTTCAATATAAGCCACGTAAAAAAATTATAAAACACAACTTTTAGTATTTTCTCTGCAATACCGACCGATTGCAATTGTTTTAAAATTTCTTTTTCACGTCATGTAGTAGACTAATTATTCTGACTTTTCAAAAAAGTCGAAGTCGTATGGTCCAATATTAAACAAGTTATCGTCATTTTAAGAGTGTCCGAATATTAACGGGAGCGACTGTATGTTTACATTTCTCGGTGACCGAGGCCTCTCGAATTTGGCTGTCCTTCTCTACGTTCGGCAAACCTCAAACAATGATATCCCTCGCGCATAATTGTCCCTCCGCAGACGCGTGTTGTGGACAATTATCGATGAAATACTGTGCTCCGAGGACACTGGCACGCGCGCCCATGCATTTAATTATAGTATGATAAAGAAGCTCTCGCAAATCATGTAATGTACAACGTTTTACCGACCAAAATCATCAACGTTTCCTCCACGTTAGCACCGTTGAAACATGTTCGTTGATTTCCACATACTTCGAAGACACTGGCACGCCCGCCCATGTATTTAATTATAGTTTGATAAAGAAGCTCTCGCAAATCACGACCAAAATTATCTCGGTTTAAAAACTAGTTTCTCTCTCGCGATATATTTGAGTAAACCGAGTTTCATTGGGATTCGTATTATAGCGTAGGCACGAGTTTATCGGTTCCGATAGCATCGATCGAATGAATTCAGTCTTGTGGAATACTTCAGGTTCGTGGCTTGGTAGTCGACGAGTTAATTACCTGCGAGTCGCTTCCCGATTCGCGGAAAGATGCGATAAACGTTCCGGTCAGACGCGGAACTTGAGAACTTTTCTGGAACGAAGAGAAAGAGAGAGATGGAGAGCTCGACTCGCGAGAACAAATATATATATATGTATATCGTTGCGATAGAGCAGATAAGATAACGGATCGTAACATTCCCTTCAGATTTGTTTTTTCGGGAGAGGAGAGACGCGCTTTGTTCGGGTCAGAATCGGCGGCAGATTCGCGATTGTCGCTCGGCTCCCGCATCGTTATTGCTGCTCTCCCGTGCTTTCTATCGCGGCGTGCTTTTCTCTCTCTCTCTCTCTCTCTCTCTCTCTCTCTCTCTCTCTCTCTCTCTCTGTCTTGTTTCATATCTCTCCGTTTCTGCGGCGTTCCGCCGGCCATTTTGCATCCCGCGTTTCCGTTGAATCGCGAGCAGCCGTTTCCGCGTTGTTCCCTCGCTGTCATGTGCTTCCTGAACGTGTTCCGCGGGAAATGCAGCTACAGGTAAAAAGAAACGCCGGCTCTCTTCGGCGAACACTCGTCTTATCTTCGTCTATATATCTTGTATCCTGTCGATACCGAAGATAATTGTTGTCGCTCGCCGATTAATCATCGAACTCGATGATGAGACTTCTCGTTATCGACGCGATGTAACACGCGCTACCTCACGAGTCGTCGAGATTCGCTAATTGTTATCGAGCACCGAAACCAGTTTGAACTGGCATTTAGAAGCTAGAGTCAGACCTTCCGATTACTCGCGAATCGTTTTCTCTGTTCGGACGAGACGATTCGATGATCACACGATTTCGCAAATCGTGTCGACACGTTGAAAAAATGAACGTTTCGATTGATCTGGAACTGTTTCTGTTACAGGTAAGCCTCGATTACAGGCGAGAACAGGATCGCACGATGATACACGCGTGCACATGGTGCGAGCACATGAGAAACCAGCGTGTAAAGTGAGTAGCGCTCTCAGATGTAACCGCGTACAGTATTTCTATCGTCGTGAAACGAAACGCTAGCCAGTTCCCACTGTAACCCTCGCCTCGGATCGGATCGGATCGGCGAGGCTCGAATTTGGTCGTTGCACCTGTTACCGTTACCAAACCAACGACCGTCCGCGTTTTCGAGCCCGAAACTTTGCAATCGTAAACACTCGTCGGAACTACGAAACGTTGTAGGAATTTCGAATTTCGAAGGTTGCCGCTAGCGATTTTCGAAAATCGCGAAACTTTGCCGACAAGAAGCAAAGCGACGTATTTACCGCTCGCGAACCACCGTCTTTGAAAAAAGTTGGATGAATTTGCATCGGCGAGCGGTTTCATGCCCGCTCGACTATAGAGGTAATCGGATCGGTGAATGGTCAGCCCGGACTAGGTCACTCCGCAGTCGCAACTATCGCACGCGCAAGGTCGTTTTCCCGCCTTTTCCTCCGTCTCAGCCTCTGTCACTATCTGTGTCCCTCTGTTCTCGTTTTCCTATCGAGTAACGAATATCGGCGGACATTAGCGGATATACCGTACCAATTTCTATAGATGTCGTTCGCGCTTCAATCCTCCGGCGAGTATCAAATTTTTCGTTAAATTATCGAATTTCCGACGACTACGTTGCCAAAACGAACAGGTATAAGGAGCATCTTGAAAAATTAATTAATTATTTAATAAAATTGTCGGTATTATTATGAAGAACCGAGGGCTACACGTTGGTATCCTAGATCGAGAAACTTTGGCAAAAATGGGAAATGAAAGCCGGAAAATTTGGGAACGCTGAAAAGGAAGATTGAAGATGAAAAATCCAAGATCCGTCGATATAAATGGTAGTGGGTTTCGTTAACAGGTTATTCGTGTTTTGAAAAATTGGATCGAAAGTGAGGAGATGGAGAGAGAAAGAGAGAAAGAAAGCGATATTCGATTCGTGTCGATGCTCGCGGCATGCAGCACTCGGCACACCCGCGATCGATCGGTCGCCGTAACACGATTTCGTTGATGGAATCGAAAATTCGATTGCTACCAGAAATACGAGCTGTTGTCAAGGAACTCGGCGCAGTGCCGTGTCGGTACCGCATAAAATTCTCGGACCATGGAGGATCGTTAACCAAGGAAGGTGAAACCGAGCTAACCCGCAGCTTATTTCAATCGAGATCGTTCTTCCGAGCAATCTCGTTGGCTCGAAGAAGCTTTACGAACCGTGTTCTCTGTCGAAACCGATCTTCGATTGTTCGGTAACGTTTTCGAAATTTTCTAACACTTGGCATGCGGCTATACTTCGCCGATTGAAGACCAAGTAACTCAGCAAAAGACCGAGTAACTCGACAATTGATACTCGTGGGAATAAAAAAAGCGAAACGTTGCCTAGCAACGCAAACAACACACATACAATGTCACACGATGTAATTATACAATACCTGCTATCCACCACAAATCTACTAAATACGTATTTTTACGTGACCCGCGCTCCAGTGACAGACTGCGAAAAACGTAAAAGTATGTTGCCCGCATGCCAAGTGTTAAAGTAGTCCAAAATTAGTCCGGGTTAAATGTCGGTGAAATTCAATTAGAGATATATCAGAGGTTCGGACAACTATCCGGAACACTGGCCTGGCTCGAGAGCAACGAGGCCACGCCTATTCGGAGCAGCTAAGCCACGCCCACGAGACAACGCAATCTTTCGGTTATTTTCTGCGAATAGTTTAAGTTTAGACAAAGATCTTTCTCGCGCGTTTGACATTCGGAGAATCGAGGTTGTCCTCACGGTTCGTCGTAGGAGTCGAGGCGAAGGACGGATCGATCGAGCATCTGGATCACGGATCGAGGATCGACAATTTCCAAATGGTTCGAGATTAAGAGGTCGCACACATGGCGCGTCTGTGAAGACAGTTACGCGTTTTTACGAGGGCCGGGGCTCGGCGACGTGAAAGCGATGTAAACGGTGCGGGAATCGGTCGTTTAGGCCTTGTTCAGCGTCGCGAACGGTACCAAGCAGCGAATAATAGCCGCGGAAAGCGAGACAGTTCTCTTCCCTGAGCGCGGGGGACCGTCCAATCTTTTCCACGCGATCGGATTCGAAAACTATTCGAACTCTTCACGCTAGGAGACTGTTGTGTCGTGTCAGTGCTCAAACAATAATTAGTGAGCCGCTGAGAAACACGCCTCAAAGAGAGGTATATAAGTAATAGATAATTGGATTTCAGATAACTTTAATATAACTGAATATAATGGACTGTATAATAGAGATGTTGTATCTATGGATTCTACTTCGCAACTGTCACTCTACGACTCTTATTCTCCGACTGATAGTTTCGACTCTTAGTCTGCGACTGACTTACAACTAACGCACGAGAAGTAAAGAAGGCTCATGGGGGTGAAAAACTTCCTCCACAAAATGTAACAATAGTGGAGGCCCCAGCCAATGATAATATTATTGGGAGGCTACAAGTGATTTTCCAAAAGAAGGGCAACGCCCATAGACGAAAATACGTTGCGACTAGTGTCGCCAAACAGACAACACGCGCTTTCCCGTAATTTCACCGGAAATCATATTTTAGGCTTTGGGCCACAGGAGCCCCCCTTAGCGCTAAGCGTGGGCCTACGCTACGTCAAGTGCCATTGAGAACTGCACGGCTAGGCTGACTTTCCCATGGTCAGCTGATACTTTCCAGCAGCACCAGAGTCATAAAACAATAAATTCGTCAGAAGACGCTAGAGGAACCCTTCGACAATGGCACTGTTCCAAATCGACCGTAGCGTAGACCAAAACCGAAATACGAGCCGGCCATACAATAATCACGTCTCAACAGAGACGTTTCTCGGCTTAACTATCAGCATTTTACTTCACTGTCGTTTGCTTACGGAAATAATTACTCTGCTTCAATGGAATTTACGATGTCTCTTCTTGGAGGGGACAGTCGAGTTGTCAAGGAACGAAGAAGTACAATTTCGAACGAATCGAGGATTTTCAAGTATTATTCGGTCGACGGAGATCGAAGGGGCCCGGTGAATATAAATATCTTCTCCTTGGATCGAAACCCCATGGCTGTTCCACTTTTAATTTCTCCTCGGCGCGGCGGAGCTGCGAGCGGAAACCTTGGACCTTTCCGCGACGCGATGGGATTCGACGGGACGGGGCACGATGCGATCCTCCTACGTGATCGTCCCACCGATCTCCAACCTTTACACTCCTTTTCTCTCTCTATCTCGAAGTTTCTCGCATGCTAATTCAGCGTATCGGCGGTATTAGCGCGTCGTTCGCCGACGCATCGGATACTCCCAGCCCGGTTGCCAGTTTCTAACGACGCGTTCCCGCTGTTCTTCGAGCGTGAACCACATACCGATGAAAAAATAATCCTGCCGACGTTGCACGCGATGCATACATTTCGTTAGAAATGAAAAAATTAGCGTGACGCTCGCGAGAACGCGCGCGATCCCGCCGCGATTCCCATCGCCATCGCGTGTTTCGACTGGTGCGACTCGCGAAACAGCCCAGTAAACAAATGTATTATGCATAAAAACGGTGCTCGCTCGCGATACGCCCGGTGTGTACGATCTTCGCGCTGATCCCCGACTTCGGCCTGAATTCCCCGATACGAAAGTTTCAGAGCTCGCGCTTCGCCGATCAGCACCGTCCCGATCTCGGGGATCATTGTTGACGGCGAACGGCAGAGGGTCCGCGTGCTCCGTCTCTATTTTCATATGAAAAGAGAAAACGGCCGCGCGGCTGCTAAAATTGTACCGACTTGACTTCGCGCCAACTACTCCCGGCGAATATGCATCGCGACGCATCGGTATCGATATCGACATCGTAGATTTTGCGATTCTGGCCGGCCTATTCACCAGCGAAACGATTAGGCTCGATACAAACTATCGGTCCGCTCTCATGGTCCGGCCAAACTGTCCCACTAGCGCGGAACCGTACCCATAGTGTGAACACGCGCGTTTCTATGAAATTTGTGGGATCAGGACCCCCCACCCCACCCCCGACCAAATACTGTATGGAGATTAGGAAAAGTCGGAGGGGTTCCGTGGGTATGTGTAAGAGCTGATCAACTACAAATCGCGAGGTCTTGGGTTCGATTCCCGGCGTGGTATATTTTAGTATATTCTAATGTATATAGTATGTTCTAGTATATTCTAGTATATTCTAGTACCTTCTAGTATATTCTAGTATATTCCAGTACATATATTCTTGTGTATTCTAGTATATTCTAGTACATTCCAGTATATTCTAGTGTATTCTATTATATTCTAGTCTAGTCTATTCTAGAATATTCTAGTATATTCTAGTACATTCCAGTATATTCTAGTATATTCTAGTATATTCTAGTACATTCCAGTATATTCTAGTATATTCTAGTGTATTCTAGTCTATTCTAGTCTATTCTAGTATATTCTAGTATGTTCTAGTATATTCTAGTATATTCTAGTATATTATGGTGTATTCCAGTATATTCTAATAAGTTCTAGTATATTCTAGTATATTCTGTTATGTTCTAGCATATCCTAGTATATTTTAGTATATTCTGTTATGTCCTAGTATATCCTAGTATATTCTAGTATATTCTGTTATGTTCTAGTATATCCTAGTATATTTTAGTATATTCTAGTATATTCTGTTATGTTCTAGTATATCCTAGTATATTCTAGCATATTCCAGTATATTCTAGTATATTCTAGTATATTCTAGTATATTCTAGTATATTCTAGTATATTCTAGTATATTCTAGTACATTCTAGTATGTTCTGTTATACTCTAGTATATCCTACTTTTTCCTAAGATCCTACAAATTTATACAAGGTGTCCAAAAAATGTTGAAACACCTTGTAACGGGCGGTTCCTGAGGTTGTTGAAAGTAACTTCTTCCGTTTCCAAAATGGCCGCCTCAGCTTTGCCAAGGAGTTATTAACGCAAAACGAATTTAATAATATAAAAACTGTTTTGAACAGCGGTGTAGCGATTTTTCCGACGACTCAGAGTCACTGTTCTAGCGCAAAGGGTAATTTGAACCCGAGGACGAAATCCGAACAAAGCGAAAGGGCTGTCGGATGGGAGACGCGGCCTTTATCCTCGGAGAAAGATCGAGCCTCGGCTGTTTTGTCAGGAACGACGTGGGTATTCCCGTCACGTTCGAAGAGCGATCGTCGTTATCGCGTCGGAATATACATACGTACGTACATAAGAGTACGCGTACCGTGTTTCCACGTGACGCTCGCTCGGTGAAAGTTTCACGAACGTGGAAAACGTCCGATATACGCCACACGCCGCGTAGATTCGCCGTTCGAATTCGCCGCCTGTTTGAAAATCGATCGACTTTCCCGCGACTGAACCGTCGATCCGAAATGATTCGCGCGAATGGCGACACGGTCGCGGTCGTCGCGATCGCGTCTCGTCCCGAGCGATTCGTTTTACAGCTCGCGTACAGCGCGACCTCGATTCCATGGCACTCGAACGAACTTCCTCGTGCCTCGCTCCTCGTTCCTCGTTCCTGTCTTTCTTCGCGACGATTCCCACCGTCGAAACGGCTTCCTCGATTGAAAATCGACCCTCGTAAAACCTCGGCGGTCTGTGGCTGACACGACGCCTGGCGTTGATTCGATTCGAGTCGATTCGATTCGATCCATTCGTTGACCGGAGAGGAGCGAGCTGTTGGCTCATCGTTTAAACTCCTCGCCTCGTAATATCGAGCCGAACCCGTGGCGAAGATCTCGAACAGAATCTACTAAATATTTATGGTATTCGTCTCTTTTAAATCGAAATACGATAATCTTTACTTGCTATCGGTGCTTAGCTGTTGGGCCAAGTGTAACTATAAATATAAATTTTAATCGACAAGTATGTAGTCCCAATTGTAGTATTAGCGTAGCGATGGGCATCACCGACTAAAAACTATCGACTAAGTCGATAGTAACTACAGTATTTCACCGGTAATTGTCCCAAATGTCTCCGACAGAATTGTCCCTGAGATATCCCCACTAGTGCGGGGTGTACCCCCTTGAGGGGTCGTGAAGCTCGAGAGGCCTCGGTCGCCGAGAAATATAACACCATGCGGCTCGGGTATATAGGTGAGACCACACTAATCCGAATTTCCAACTTCTTTATTATTCATTATTTTTTTATGGGACTTCGATGACCATATTTGTGGCATTTTTCTAATAAAAATCATACCAAATATGATATAATTCTGATGATACTTACTTGTCTAATAGACAATTAAAGTTTCGGGCGCGAGGAAGGATAGCGTATGGGAAAGAAAGAGACGAATGAGAAAATTTTTCTGATTATACATGCATATCTATTTTTTTAATTGACGATGGAGTAAGTTTTGGTGACAGACAGAGTATACTTTAATCGTTGATTACACAAGTAAATTTTTATTAAAAGAATACCACAAATATGGTCATGGAAGTCCCACAAAAAAATAATGATTAATAAAGAAGTTGGAAATTCGGATTAGGTATGTTTACATTTGATATCCCTCTGGCATAATTGTCCCTCCGCAGACCCGTGTTGTGGACAATTATCGATGAAATACTGTAACTACTAATTTCAGTCGACTACTTTTTTGAACCATCGAACTATCGACTAAACTTAGTTGTCTGAAGCTGTCGCTTGAATCATCGATGTATCGAGCTATTGACTGAATTATACAAAGCTGGAGTTACCGATCAACTGAATTTAAGCGGCGGGACATAACTGTATAATTACGGTATATTTGCATTAGTTTGCGTTGCGCGCAATCGAATATACACGTATACGTAATGGTTTAACAGTCGCAGTTGTATAGAATCGTGCCTACATTGAGAAAACCGTCGTGCCAACGGCGGACGAAGCGTCGTTAGCGACGACGCGCAGAATCGAGAACTCAGAATTTACAAAGTCAGTCATTCGGAGGCCATTCTCCCATTCGGATCGGATCGGAGCGGATCGGTTCGGTTCGGATCGGATCGAGTTCCTTTTTCTGCCTCGATATCCATTAACCTCGACGAATGCAAATGGTCGCCGAGCAAAGGCCAGGCTCTCTCGTTCTTCGAGCCATTCTAATCCGAAGGGAAAGTCTCTCTTTCTCTCTTTCTTTCATTCTTTCTTTCTTTCTTCCGTTCTTTCCGTCTCTGTTTGATCTTGATGTTCTCGAAAGTTGGACAAAAGCAACGACTGCAAGGACTATTTTCACCCTTTCAACGTGGGTGTTGACCGATAAAAAAGAATACGTGTCAAATATTTTTCCGAGAAGCATCTCTCACGCAAGGTTTCATCAAAATCGGTGTATCCGTACTCGGTATGTCCCCCTTTGTCAGATGCTGTATCGTACACTGTATTTAACACTAAACCTACCAACCACAAAACATATAAAGATAAAACGCCTTACAGAATTGAGAAGATTGAATTTATTTAAACTTTGTACCGTTTCCATAAGAATATGTGCTTAAATAAAGAAGTCGATTCAGTCATTTCCTATGAAATCGTTTTCTCATTTCAATAATTGTAAAATAGAAAACCGGTCATTTTGACCGTGGTAGGTTTAGCGTTAATGGTGAATCAACTGTACAATACAAAGATTCTGTACATATTTTTCGATATTCTTCGAGCAATTCTTCTATTCGATTTGGTCGCGTTGAATTTTCGTGGCGGCGCATTTTGCGGGTCTGTCGGATGGATTTGCATAAATTTGCAAACGCTTCGTAGCTTATTTAATCGACGGTCGGTGTTAGTATGGAAAATGTTCGTTACATAAACGGCTGTCGTTTGCTCCGATGTCGAGACTGTTTTTATTTATTTATTATCCCGCGATTCTAGTTGGGCTGGCGAGGCGTTACGTTTTTCTGTGGCGCGCTCGCGAGCACACGCGTTCTTGTGTGTTCGCGTTTCTTCTGCCGTGAACATGGCCGACCGTCTCCGCCTGGTACGAGCTAATCAGAACTCGTTACGTAAAAGACACGCGGAGAAGTTGATTTTCCACTCGGCGGCGCGCAAGAGAGACTCTTGAAACGCGGTTTCGGGGACGATCGACGATCTCGTCGATCCTCGTCGATCCTCGTCGATCGGTTTGGCAATGCGCGCGCCCGACCATGGTCCAGTTACCGAAAGATCGACGACCGTCCGTGAACCGATTTGAAATCGCATAAACTGTGGCCGCGTACCAGAATGCATCGCGCGTTCTTCGCCTGTCTTTTCAACATTTCGACTTGAAATCTTTTCTGTTGGCTACCGAAGAATTTGTCCTAGGTAAACAGAGTTCCAGGATCCGCAGTGAATCCTATATCCTATCACCGCTACGATTAACCAGTTAGCTGTGTTTGACGAGTATACTCGTCGTGGAATAAAATTAATTACTTGCTATTTATGATAAAAATCTTTTGAAAATTACAACACATGTAGGATTTGATGGACGAATGAGTGCGTGTATGCGTGTAAATGCGTGAATGCTAGAGAATTCTACGAGCGAGAGAGCTTGAGTGAGAAAGCATGAGCGAGAGAAAGACGGAGAGCGAAGAAACAAATGAAGCGGACGACCGCGGTATGGATACGTGCGAGAATGAGGAGCAGTCGAAGTATGAACGTATAAAAAACCACACGAAATTATTTTTAAATACACATCTTCTTTTTGATTCTCTTTTTATTATATCCGGAGTTTCTTATTTTCACCCGATTCTAATCCCACACACAGTAATTTTTCGACATTTTAGCATATTTCGAGAGAAAGACGAATAAGTAAAGAAACGAAACAAAGAAGTCGAAGAGACGTCAATGTGATAAAGTATTTAGAAATTCATAGCAACCACATATAAAATCTACACAGCTAACTGGTTAACCGGCCACTCAAAAATCTCTCCGGCCGCGCCGAGATGAAAAAAAAGATGAGAACAATTCACACTGATTTCTCACTGACTTTCGTTACGTTTCACGCGATTTCTTTCTACGAGATTGATTCTATAGACGTTTCGCATCAAAATCGTAGAAAGGCGAACGAATTTGCGTGTACGGAAGACTGTTTCCTGTCGCTGCGCTGCGGCTGTGCTCATTCCCGAAGCACCGGCGCGGAAACGATCAACGCTCCCCGCGGATCCGTTGCGAAACGGGTTGTTTTTCCTCCGTCGTCGCGCGGCGAGGCATCGGGATCGTTGAATCGGATCGAGCCGAGATCGAGCGGGTGTCCATACAGGTGAATTCGAGCGTGAAGTCGGCAACAATGAGTGAAAGTCTCGAACGAACGAACGAGCGAGCGGCGAAAGCAAACGCGCGCGAGACAAACGGTGTCATCGTCGGTGTGTCTACGCCTCGCGTCGTTCGAACGGAGAACGTTAAACGCTCGTATCTGCTCGATCTTCTTGCTTTTCCTGTTGCCGTCTGCTTCCGGGACGGCCGAGTCTCTCGCAACGATGTCCTGCCCGATCGTTCGAATGTAAATCGAGATTGAACGCGTTCCGTTCCGTAATCGATTGTATTCCCTGCGCGTTGCCGCTCCGTTTGCTTTCGTACAATTAAAATTTCGTTGCTCCTCCTCGAGTTTAATCGATTCCTTCCGGAATAACTCCAATGCCATCGCCTCGATCAGCGGGACCCGTCGTCAAGGTGGAATCCGTCTTCTGCAACGGTCTTCCGATTGGTTCGTGTGATTTTCGTTAATAACTTCTAACAAAGCCTGGGAGAATATTTTCGAAAAAGGAAAAAGTTACTTCGAATGATCTTCCTTTCTCATGGAAGTACAACAGTTGTGGGACACCCTGTACAGTATTTCATCGGTAATTGTCCCAAATGTCTCCGACAAAATTGTCCCTGAGATATCCCCACTAGTGCGGGGTGTACCCCCTTGAGGGGCCGTGAAGCTCGAGAGGCCTCGGTCGCCGAGAAATATGACACCATGCGGCTCGGGTATATCGGTGAGACCATCCTAATCCGAATTTCCAACTTCTTTATTATTCATTATTTTTCATGGGACTTCGATGACCGTATTCGTGGCATTTTTCAAATCTTCATTTCAAATCTATTAGAAAAAGTCTCATAAAAAAATAAGTAATAATAAAAAAGTTATTCCTTGGTAATACATTGTGAGGACGCGCGAGCCTTTGAACTGTGCTGCCGACTGCGACTCTCCGCGTCTCTTTCTTTTCCATACGCTATTCTTCCTCGCGCCCGAAACATTAATCGTTGATTACACAAGTAAATATCATCGGAATTATATCATATTTGGTATGATTTTTATTAGAAAAATGTCACATATATGGTCATCGAAGTCCCATAAAAAAATAATGATTAATAAAGAAGTTGGAAATTCGGATTAGGTATGTTTACATTTCTCGGTGACCGAGGCCTCTCGAATTTGGCTGTCCTTCTCTACGTTCGGCAAACCTCAAACAATGATATCCCTTGCGCATAATTGTCCCTCCGCAGACCCGTGTTGTGGACAATTATCGATGAAATACTGTATTTATTACATACAGTGGACGTGGACAAAATTAAGTGGACAGGTCTAATGATCAACAAAAAATCAACGCAATTTAAAACATAATTTTAATAAACTAGAATTGTACGGAACATTTAAGTTAACAAAGTGTACTTTAATGAAATAAACAACAATATTAATAATAAAAGTTAATATAATAGAATATATTATCATTAATCAAAATTGTATACAATTTTTGGTGGTCAAGATTAAGTGGACACTTTATAAATATTTAGAAAATAAGCAATTAGTATTTGGTATTGTAACCTCTTGCTTTAATTACTGCTTCTAATCGTCGTGGGATGATTTCCACAAGTTTTTGGAGGTAACTTCGATCAATTTGTTGAAATTTTATTTGCAATTCGTTTAAAAATACTGTTTTATTATGACGTCTTCCTAATGGTATTTCCGAATCTAATAAGCTCCATAAATTTTCTATAGGATTAAGATCTGCACTTTGTGGAGGCCAATAGAGAACATCTATCCCACAATCTTATAAAAATTTTTTCGTTTTCTTCGCCGTATGCTTATGATCATTATCCCGTTGTAGCATCCATCCCTCATCGAAATCCATTTTTAGGGTTGACTATTCCATATTTTCATTTAAAATGTAAACAAACATATCTGCATTCATGATGCCATGGATGTGTGCTAAATTTCCAAGCCATACCAAGAAAAACATCCCCATACCATTATGGAGCCCCCTCCACGTTTGATGCTAGGCAACACATACTGCTTCTTGAGAGCTTCATTCGGTTTTCTCCATACGCGTGTTCTCTCTTTTTTTAATTTAATGACTCAAATTTGCTCTCGTCACTCCATATAATTTTTTTCCAAAATAATAATGGCTTATTCACATATTTTTTGCGAAAGCTAAACGTCTCTCTTTATGAAGTTTACTAATGTGTGGCTTGCGTCTAGTTAAACAACTCTTCAGATTAACTTCTTTTAATCTTTGTCTCACAGTTCTTGAAGAAATATTTAATTGTAGAGTTTCAACAATATTTCGTGATGTTATCGATGGAATACGTTGAGTTTCTTTTACAATTTGTCTATCATCGTATAAATTTGTGTTACGTTTTCGTCCTCGGCCGATTAAATTTTCAACAGTATCATACTATAAATACTTGTGATAAATTGTATGCACTGTACTCTTAGAAACTTTGTATTTTTCAGCCATTTTACGATAACTTAGTTTATTTGTGCACTCTGAAACAATTAACTTTCGCAGGTGCACGGTAAATTCTTCTCGTCTCTTAGACATGCTCGGTTTATATTTCTAATCTTGTTTAAACAAAAGTTCAATGTCTACTGAGGACGAATGACACCGCACAATGCGAGAGTCAAACGTTTGTTTACATTTTTTCCGTCCCAACACAGAATGTCCTCTGCGTCCACTTAATTTTGTCCAAGTTCTCAAAGACACCCATACAAACAAATATACATAAATATTAACAGAAACATTATATTTATGCTTTTACATATTAAATAAATTCTTTCTTTGTGTATAAACATTTTTCATGTTAAACATCTGCAATAAATTTATAACATAATAAATGAAAATAGAGATTATTCAGAATTTATGTTCTGTCCACTTAATTTTGTCCACGATTGTACTTGCAAACCTAAATAGACCCGAACAAATGTAAGACTTCGCGTAGCCAGCAAGGGTAGAACGCGTGCAACGGGACCCCCCTACTCCCCTTCGTAAACCCCTGGCCCTGGGACTGTTGACTCCGAGGAACAAGGGATGACTTCGGACAGGCATTCTGTTGAACACTCCCGCACCCGCCGGAACGTTTAGCCGATCGTATTGCGCTTAGGATAATATTTCGAGCCGTATTTTATAAGTACGCGTCCGTACAAAAATTATATAGTCTTACATAAATGTTTGAGAAGTTCGATAAATAAGAAAAAGACGCCGGGTTCTTTGTGCTCGGACGAATCCGACGTCGCAACGAGGTAAACGCGGCACGGCGCGGCGGACTGACTCATCGACCGCGAGAGAATAGGTTAATCGTCGAGCACGAACATCGAAATGACGTGTTTCGAAAGATTCCGAAACTCACGGTGTGTCCGCCCCCGCGACGCTGCCGTTAAGGCCTAGCCAGCCTCCTCCTTGGCATCCTCCGCGACATCCTCCTCGTATAGAACGGTTCGTCCTCGCTTGGCTACGTCCGCGAGACTCGTAGCCCACGTCGCGTCGCTGAGTGTCCATCGCGAGGTAAATAGGTGGGGTGTTGCCGTTTGTTCGTTCGTTCGCTGGTCGGTTTCGTCGCGATCGTCCGAGCGAGTCAGCCAGTCAACCTGAAACCGCGAGCAACCGCGAGACAACACCGTGTGTCTCGCGCGTGCGCGCGATTTCGTGGCGCCAAGTGTTTCGCCAGGCAAGGACGAAAATCGCTTTTGACACCGGGACCGCACGGCATCCTCCGATTTCCAAATCCTCGAAGGCAAGAGACGTTCGCGATCAACGGGATCTTCTAATTGGTCTCTCGGAGTCCCCCGACTACCGAATGGTGTCACGCCTCAAGGATAAAACGATTTTTGAAAGACGTTGGAAGAGTCCTCCTTGGTTCCGAGGTCTGCCACTGCGCGCGAACCAGAGTTCGAAGGAAACGGACGGTTGTCGGAAAGTATTCTAGAGAAACAGCTCGGCGCGTACAGTACCGTGGAAGTAACTGACGATTTTCGGGACTCCGATGCTTCCAGCGGAGGTTCCGCTCGAAAAGCGAATGGCGTCGGCGTGAAAATTGTCGCGGAAAAGCCAGCGGAGACGCCGAAGGTTGCTCTCGAGCCGTGAAAAGTGCGGCGCGTATCGGATGGAAAGCGAGGCGAGGTGAGTTTTAATATCGAAACCGCGACGGCGGAACGAGCAGTGGTCCGGCTCCGCTCGCTGCACCGGTGAAATCGAAGATGCGGCGAAAGCTCGATTCGAAGTTCAAAGGATAGCAAAGGCAAGACCGCGAGTGGCCGACGACTGCCTCCTAGCCACGGCTTGCCGTCAGGCTGGCCGAGTAGTCTCTCTATCGAGCGTTTTGCTCTCGCGTTACACCCGTGGAAAGTCAAAGTGAGGGAAGGGAAGGACAGAGGTGGTCGTCGCGACTTTCACGCCGTCGCTGTTTCTGCTCGATCGCGTTACGAGCGTAATCGTGGCCCGCTGCGCGACCGTCGTGCCTCGAGCCTCGAGTCTCTACCTCTACCTCGCGCACCGCTCTGTCCTCCTCTTCCGTTCTGTTCTACCGTGTACCGTGTATCGTGTCCCGTGTTGGTGAAACGTTCTGCAAAATCAAACGGTATTCTTCCGATCTCTGCTACCACGAACTCGGACGATCTTCGGAGACAAATTCGAAGTCGAATCGAAGCAAAGACCACTGTGAATCAACAACGATTCGATCGTTCCGAAATGTAGTCGTTCGCGAACGGTTCGACACCATGGTTTGCCGGGTTAAAACCGATCGGCTCTCGTTCGCGAGCCGGTGGAAAAGTGCGCGAAAGTGTCTGGACGGACCTAGGGGCCCCAGTGACGAGGGCAGATATGTCAGCGAATCGCACCGGCCCGCGTCGACCAGCGGGTCCCGCTGATAAACGAGGTCTACATTTTTTGGAAGAAATCGCGACGAGTTGGTTCGCGACGAGTTGGTTCGCGACAAAGTTGATTCGCCACTACCCGACACGGCCCGACACGACCTGTTTCTTTTTGCTCGGACGATTCGACGGAACCGTGACTCTTCCACGAAAACTGGCTTGAATTTTGAAGCACGCTAGACGAGGCCCAACAAACTCGAGAAACAAAGCCGAACGGAAACCGGAGCGTTTGTCATCGATTATCGATTATCGATCAGAGTGACGCTGCCCGACGACGACTCGCGCACGGAGACACGGCGGACGATTAGGATGCGATCGAACGTCACCCGCCACGAAAAGAAACGTTGGAGGAACGCGTTCGTCGAAGAGAAAGAAGAAGAAAGTCGAGGAATCGAAGGAAATCGAAGATAATCGACGACCACGACTCCGGAAACGCCCGATTCGCGGTGGAAAATCGTCCAAGGATCGCGATCGTCCTCCGACGTCTATATCGATATGATAATTCCGCTTATTATATTCGCGGCTCGTGCGTCACGGAGATTCGTTGGTGTGTCGTCGCGCGGCTTGCGTCGATTCAGCGGCCGTCCGACACATGCGATGCGACACGAGCAAATCTAATTAGTCGACGGTCAAACGACGCGAAATTTCTGCTCGCAGAGCAACGTCGAACGGTTGCATCGTCGTTCTCCGGTGAGGTCAGTGTCTACGATTCGTGACCAGCGATCGACGCGCGATCGAAGTTCCAGTGATTTTATGGTGCGCGAAGCGATCGAGGATTTTTCACATCGAGCGAAAGTTTGCGTGGATCGGTAATCGTCCGACCCAACAGGGAATCGAAGTGTCCGAACAATTTGGGAGGGTCGAAAACGCGTCCGGAGAATTTTCCTAGAGGTCTCTCTAGCGATTTTTCGAACGCGCGAAACATAGAAAGGTAAATCGTGTCGGAAATGACCCGGTGCGAATGCGTTAAACTCGTGATAGAGAGCGCGGTAGGAAATAACGCACACTCTTTGTAAATGTTCTTTGTTCGAACTATAACCGCAATATCCGACAATTTAGAATATTCTCCGGATTGATTTGAGGGATTGTTTTTTTTTTCACCGCGAATCGCATGAAAAGTATCGGATAGTTTCGAGTCCGAAATTGAAAACGCGTATTAGGTGAACATGTTGCAGTACTTCTTTGGTAAGGCTTCATCGCTGAACGAGTTTGAAATATCCGACAATTTAGAATATTCTTCGGATTGATTTTAGGGATTGTTTTTTTTCACCGCGAATCGAATGAAAAGTATCGGATAGTTTCGAGTCCGAAATTGAAAACACATATTCGATGAACATGTTGTGGTACTTCTCTGGGAAGGCTTGATCGCTGAACGAGTTTGAAATATCCGACAATTTAGAATATTCTCCGGATTGATTTGAGGGATTGTTTTTTTTTCACCGCGAATCGCATGAAAAGTATCGGATAGTTTCGAGTCCGAAATTGAAAACGCGTATTAGGTGAACATGTTGCGGTACTTCTCTGGGAAGGCTTCATCGCTGAACGAGTTTGAAATATCCGACAATTTAGAATATTCTACGAATTGATTTGAGGGATTTTTTTTTTTTCACCGCGAATCGAATGAAAAGTATCGGATAAGTTTCGAGTCCGAAATTGAAAACGCGTATTAGGTGAACATGTTGCAGTCCTTCTCTGGGAAGGCTTGATCGCGGAACGAGTTTGAAATATCCGACGCTTTCAGGTTGATGGGAAAGGAGAACCAGCGCGTTCGTCGCATGAGATTTCTATTTTTAAATCGTTCCCGTTGTCACGATGCGACGCGTGACCGTACTTTTTTTCGGTCGAATCGCATGCAGGTCGGACGTTCCGCGTTGTCATCGACGGGACGTGTAATTAGCGCGGTAATTGCACGGTATCGTGCGACGAGGGACTATTTTTGCCAGCGGGAGAGGGGGGGGGGGGTCGCGTTCGATGTCGGGGAACGCGAAGATTTGTTTAGTATCCGGTGAAATTCCAGCGAGTCGCGCGTGCAACGCGTGCCGCGTGCCGAAATCGTCAACAGCCGTTTCTCTCTGTCGCAAATAAACCTGTCGGTCGAGCGCGCATCGTTTTGCAATCGACGATCGCCGATCGCCGAGTCACGTTCCGTTTGTTGGTGCGTCGCGAGAAAAGAATAACGCGCTCGACGAAATTCCGATCGGCCGAGAAAAAACGCACGAAAGTTTCCGCGACTTTCGAATACGCTTTTTAATTAGCCTGCGCACGTTCGATTCGATCCGATTCGGCTATTAACTTCCTAATTCCTGTCCTTCTAATCGGTCGCACCTATATTCCCTCGGTTGACAAGGAAGTCTTATTTGTTACGACGTGCCGCGAGCAGACCTTGACTCGTTGTTCTGTTCGCCGCGGTATAATTAAAAGGGAACGTAGCCCGTGGCGCGTTTCGTCGCAACGTCGAACGTCGGATGTACTGGCCGTTGGTGCAAAGATGGCAGCCGGAAGCGATGCGGGTCCGATCGGTTATCGGGAATACATAATTTTGCTATTGGTCGAAGCGACGAACGTCGGCGAATCAAATTATGAACGGAAAGGGTCTTCTCTTGCCTCGACAGGCTTCTTTACGGTAACGGGCAGTTGTCGCGCGCCGTACGAAATGGCTGAAAGCGCAAGACCGATAAAACTAGACGAATCGTCGCGTTATCTTTGCCTAGAGGTTGGCTTCGTCGCGTCATGTACGCGCTAAAAGGCAGCGCTCGGCGACAGCGCATTATCGATAGCCGAACGCGATAACTATGTTAACAGCCGGTCTATACGCGGTAGCGAACACACGGCAACCGAGCAACTCGCAACCGAGCGACGCAGTTGTAGTGCGGATAGCTAAGACGGTACCGTTAACCGTGCAGTACCGTTCGCGAAGCGGGCGTCTGTCCCGCGATACGTTCCCTGCGATGCACCTCCGTTTCCGCCGATCGAGCGCGTTCGAAACGAATTGCCCCCAGGGGCAACGTGCCGAGGCAAACGACGTTAATGGGATCTGACATTTGGAGTGGCGCCATCTGCTGCCGAAAAGTAGAAATGCTCTGAGCTTGGCTTCGCTTGGCTTATAGCAGCTTACAACGTTAACAGGTGTTAATTAAAAATAACGTTATGGAACGGCTCCAATTGTTCCACAGCGAAGCAAACAAATTTTGATTACCGTGCAGTGAAAGATTGTGATAGTAGAGCGAGCAATAATTTGTTACTTCGTTTCCACACTTTGAAATGAAGTATGCGAAGTGAACTGCTTGAAATTTATAAGACCTCCATTTCTAAATTATAAGAAACAATTTAGCAAAGAACAGTCTATTTTAACAGCTAAAATAGCTAAAGCTAGAGTGCGTGTTGAAAGATCTAACCAGCGTATAAAAACTTTCAAAATTCTTGGTTCAGTGATGCCTGTGGCATTGGTGCCTCTAATAGAAGATATTTGCACAAATTATTTGTGGAGTAATTAATATGCCCTCATCAATTCGAAGCGGTTAGAAATTTATGAAATTATAATTGTAAATTTAGGAGATATATTAAAAACCAAATTTTTTTTTGTAAAATTAATTATTTGATAAATCATACTTTATAAAGCCGCTCTTCTTCCACAAACTTTCTTTCTGCAGGATTTGTATCTGCCCACTTACAAGTTTCACCCATACTTACAAACATTTTAAGTAAAAACAAAAACGAAGATATCGATACAATGTTAAGACCAAGCACTTCGTCGCCATATTGGATAGCTATATATATTGTCCACGCCCCCGTGTCGGATCCCAAAACGGACGAGAGTCGAATACTTTGCTCCCCGAGTGGGCTGGGCTTCGCAATTCTCCATTTCACGGGTGCCAGGGCGATGCTCCACGGGGCAATTCTCCGAGCTTCGAACGTTTAGTCGTTTGGTTTCGTTTCTCTCTCGTCAGGGGCCAGGGCAATCTCTGTTCTCGGCCTCAGCCTCGACCTCGACCTCGACACGGACGGTTCCAGACGAAAAATTTCAATTTGAAACGCGGTCGGCGAACGTTACACGGCACCGAGAAATTGCGTCGGTCGCGGTGACGCCATCTTCCTCCTTTTCCTTGGGAAAACGGTCTTGGACACAATGCGGGAGAGAACAATCGGGCTCTCGTACTTTCGTTTTGAGCGATATTGCGCGCGATCGTTTACCGCTGAAACGCATAGCTTCCTGCCAGTCATTTCCATTATTATTGTAGGTCGACCCGTATATTTGCCTCGACTTTCGAATACCGGTTTCTCGGGCCTAAACCGGAAGGTTTCAAGCTCCGGGGCAGTTCGGTTTAACTTCGAATTGAATTTTGAGAGAGAGGTTGCCACGGCTGAAATTTCATCTTTTCGTCAATTTGTCTTGTGCAAGGCGCTACATGCAAGGTTCGCCGGAGGTTATGTTTCGTAGCTCCACCTCTATCTCTACCGTTTCTCGACACGACCAATCCTGTCATTCGCAGTCACGCTCCGTAGATGGGTAAACATTTTAGGTAGAAATTAGCTGAAATTTTTGACCGAGCTTCGTATGTATCGCTGTATTTTTTTATTTAATTTATTTATTTATAAAATCGCGTCGACAAGGTCATTCGCGACCACAAGAATTATAACATGTGATTACAAATTACAGTATTTCATCGGTAATTGTCTCAAATGTCTCCGACATAATTGTCCCTGAGATATCCCCGCTAGTGCGGGGTGTACCCCCTTGAGGGGCCGTGAAGCTCGAGAGGCCTCGGTCGCCGAGAAATATGACACCATGCGGCTCGGATATATCGGTGAGACCACACTAATCCGAATTTCCAACTTCTTTATTATTCATTATTTTTTTATGGGACTTCGATGACCATATTTGTAGCATTTTTCTAATAAAAATCATACCAAATATGATATAATTCCGATGATATTTACTTGTGTAATCGACGATTAAAGTTTCGGGCGCGAGGAAGGATAGCGTACGGGGAAGAAAGAGAAGAATGAGAAAATTGTTCTGATTATACATACATATCTATTTTTTTAATTGACGATGGAGTAAGTTTTGGTGACAGACAGAGTAAACTTTAATCGTTGATTGCACAAGTAAATATCATCGGAATTATATCATATTTGGTATTATTTTTATTAGAAAAATGCCACAAATACGGCCATCGAAGTCCCATAAAAAAATAATGATTAATAAAGAAGTTGGAAATTCGGATTAGGTATGTTTACATTTCTCGGTGACCGAGGCCTCTCGACCTCGGCTGTCCTTCTCTACGTTCGGCAAACCTCAAACAATGATATCCCTCGCGCATAATTGTCCCTCCGCAGACCCGTGTTGTGGACAATTATCGATGAAATACTGTATAATCATCAAGTGAATGGCATTGAACATCAATTTATTACCGCCGAAATGAACTAGGTTATAGTTAGATTGATTAGACTATAGTATCTTTATCCAGTATAACTAGCAATTGTCCTCGATAACGATGATCGCATCTACGAACGAAAGAAATGAAACTTGTGCAAAGCACTCGAAATTCGCGCGGCATTCAACGCGTTAACTGGAAAACGGCGCGCCAACTCCTCGCAGGAGTGTCCGTGCATCGTGCACACGTGCTTCGTGCCTCGTGCATCGTTCACCGTGACGGAGGAGAACATAAATAACCGCGAGAAGAATCTCGGGTTCGATCAGCTTAGAGCCGCGTCGCAGAAGCGCTTAGACAAATGAGCCGATGACTCATCGTTCGTGCTAGAGACTTCGAACCTCCCAGAGTCTCTCGCGTTTTCGAAATACATACTCGCGATCTCGGTCATCGTTGCATCGTTCGATCGTTCCATCGATCGGACTCCCGATCCTGGCCTCGAGATACTTTCGACTCGTTTTTCACGCGGAATTACCCGCTTTCCCCTTTCCCGCGTGTTCTATGTATTTACACGGGTCGAAACAAATCTCTCGATAGCTTTCCAGTTTCGAGGGAAAGATAAACGGGCGTGCAGAGATCGTTGGCGATCCAGCCGCATCGGTCGCGGTTGTTTCTCGGCTGGTAATCGAGTCCGGCATAATGTTTCGCGTGCTCGAGTGGCCATCGTTTCACGGCGAGATGTTTTTGGCAGAGTTCCCACCGCGGAAAACTTGTCCTGGATAAGGGTCTCTGCACACCCATCCGGGACGGGCCCCGAAGAGTTTTTTTACATAGCTTTGGTATAGGCAGGGATCTCCGGGATGTCTGATCCGGTGTAGTTCCGATTCTTTCCTCGCGCGACCGAAGGGCCATAATTCTTGCATTTTCGAGCGCGCGTTGACAGTTCTCCCTGTGAATGGCACAAAAAAAATGTTTTCAGGGGCTACACAGCTCCTGAAAGTAAACTATCTAAACTAACTAGCTAAATCCCGGCCCGGCCCGTCCCGGATGGTTGTGCAGAGACCCTAATCCTTCCTGGCCGGCGATGCACGTTGCTCGTTGATCGTTCTGCGAACCGAGCCGAGTTCGCATTGTTAAATATGTACCTTTGTTCCGCGCGCGAAAAAATCCGCCAGAAGAATGGCAAACGTTTCGTTGCGACCATATTTGCCGTTTGATCGCCGTCCTTGGCGGAACGGCCGTAATCACGGCGGCATCGGATGATGCGGACACACACGGTGATAAAGAGAAAGAGAGAGGGAGAAGAGAGAGCACGATTTAGACTGTCCTTTTTAGGCAGTCCGCTGAGCACTCGCTGGCCCGGTACTCGGTAGACACGCGTTTGTCTCGACAACGCTGAGCGTCGCTCTCGCGTTTTCCTTTTTCCTTTTTCCGCGGCTCGGTTTCCACGCATCCGGCACGAGAAACGAGAACGTCCGCAGAAATTCAGAGTCCTCGCGAGCCAGCGCTTTGCGTCCAGAAAGGCTTTTCTTCTTGCGATTTCTACCCCGTCGAGAAAGCATCGCCACTCGTTTCATTTTTCATTCCTCTTCTTCCATTTGGACACAGCGAGAACGATCCGATTCCGACCGTGTTCTTGCTTTGCGCTGTAGCGACAACGGCGCTAAACTATTGCGAGGAAACTACGTAACGCGTAAAGTTGCGGTAACAACGCGTTTTTCGAGGCAGACAGAGCGTGGAAGGAACGCGTCGAAAATCGACAGCAATGGCAAGCTCGAGTGGAGGGGATCGCGTTCATGGTTCTACCTTGAAAACGGGGCCGGTCACCTAAATAATGCGATCCAAGGACGGTTCAGTTGTTCCGCGAACGCGTCGGAGGACCCGTTCCAGAGTCCCGACAACAACGGCGAAATATTTTGCTCATTTTCTCGTTCCGTTCGAAACAAGAGGTATTCGAGGACCGCGGGCAAGAGTAAAGTGCCCTTTATATCGTTGTGCTGGCGAAAACGAAAGTTGTGCTGACTCGTGCTAGGCTAGCACAATTCAGATATATGATTATATGCTGTTTGGATAAATGTTACTATCTTAAACGTTAATTGCATGTCCAAAACGATTATTTACCATAACTTCTCTATTTATTATTTTTATAAAGTAATACTTTAGCACAATCTTAGCACAACCTAGCACAATTGAGAAAATTGAAAAAAAAAACGAAAAGTGGGGGGCTACTAAAAAATCGTTTTTCTCAATTTTTGGACTTATTTTTTATATTATTGTTATAATATTCGAGCACAACCTAGCACAACTTAGCACAATTGAGAAAATTAAAAAAACGAAAAGTGGGGGGCTACTAAAAAATTGTTTTTCTCAATTTTTGAACTTATTTTTTATATTATTGTTATAATATTCGAGCACAACCTAGCACAACTTAGCACAATTGAGAAAATAAAAAAAACGAAAAGTGGGGAGCTACTAAAAAATTGTTTTTCTCAATTTTTGAACTTATTTTTTATATTATTGTTATAATATTCGAGCACAACCTAGCACAACTTAGCACAATTGAGAAAATGATAAAAACGAAAAGTGGGGGGCTACTAAAAAATCGTTTTTCTCAATTTTTGGACTTATTTTTTATATTATTGTTATAATATTCGAGTACAACCTAGCACAACTTAGCACAATTGAGAAAATGAAAAAAACGAAAAGTGGGGGGCTACTAAAAAAAATCGTTTTTCACAATTTTTAGTCTTATTGTTTATATTATTATTATAATATTCGAGAACAATGTAGCACAAACTTAGCACAACTCAGCACAACCGTTGAAATTATTTATTTCAACAAGTGGGGGGCTAACTTCTAGGAGGTTATTCGAGGTTTTCATTGGAGTTTACCGATACTGTGCGCGAGGAAGGAATGGGGTGGAGGAGGAGAAAACGGAGCGAAACACCGGGGGAAATGCCCATCGAGGTTGAAGCGATAATTTCCGTACGACGAACGCGAATGGCGGCATTGACAGCTCGATGATCCGTGTTTGCGGCGATTGTTTGGCGCGAAGCGGAGACGATTGGCCGTTGCCTCGCCTCGGTCCGGTTAGAAATCGACTCGTGGGTGGTGTCGTTGCTCGTTACGGGCCGACCGGCCCGTTAAAAGGAGCAAAAGCCCGAGCAGAACCGGTGAACAAGCCGGCTCTCGGCTTTCTTGGATCGCGTGCCCGTTTCTTATTAGCCTACATCGATCCGGCTGCAGCGTGGCGCGGCGTCTTCGACTTCTTATTAGAGTGTGACGCGCGTATCGTCCACGTGAACTTGAACGACGGTAAATCCATCGCGGTGGGCGCGCCCTGGATCCAGGGAAACCCAGAAACTCTGTTCCGCTCGCGAATTCCGCGGACGATCCGCGATATCTCTCCGCAAAGTCGCTCGCGATTCAACCGCTCGCTTCGAAACGATGCCCCAGCGGTCTCAACGGAGATTCCGTGGCTTTCGGATACCAAACTCGACTATCTGTAACTTTCCATCGCGAACCAACACGCGCGGAGACGAAACGGCACGAATCGAACGCTAGTAGAATCTTTATAATTCGAAGTTTCATCTTCGAGACGCGGATGGCTTCTAGTTAATGGTGTGCTCAAACCAAACGAACAAAAAAAAGAAAGCAAAAAGATAATGATGTACCCTAGCTTTTAGTTTGTAGAGGTTACTTTCTCCATACACTTTGGTTTTGTTTGTATCTAATGTTGTAATAAATCTCTTATGAGATTTTCTGAATAAAAAAAGAAACGCTACGTATACGTTTAGCTTATACGGCAACACGTTTGTTATAATACTGTAATTGTATTATGTTGTGATATTCGCTTGCGATCGGTATTTAACCAGTTAACTGTGTAACTCGACTTTATATGTGGCTACTACAAATGTTTGGAAACTTTATTTATCACATATTGACCTCTCGTCAATTTCTTTGTTTCGTTTCTTTACTTCGTCTTTGACATAAATAGCAAGCAATTAATTTTTAACATAAATAGCAAGCAATTAATTTTATTCCATGACGAGTATACTCGGCAAAAACAGCTAACTGGTTAAATAAGCACGAATTTATCGAAGTGGGGTGGCTAACGAGCATACTCGTTCGTTTGGTCTGAACGCAACATAACGTTTGCGGATCGGATCGGTCCTCGAGAAAAGTAGAAACGTCCAGCGTCGATCAGACACGCCAGCCTCTGGCACGCGCGTCGAATCAATTTTCGAAGCTCGATTATCTCGGAGAAGACACCGTGTATAGAAAAATCGTATCCCTCGTTTTCGATATGCATATTGTTTCGCGCAGAAGCGCTCCCAGTCGCGCAACACTCCGACGGGTCGCCGATTCTCTCAGAGAATAGCTTTATCTCCTCGATAAAGATAAGCGAGAGTAGAGAAGAATCCGGGTTCGCGGTGAGATCCCCAGTCCGGTCGCGACGTTGATGTTTGTTTGATATTTAGCGTGCTCCGTGGAGATGGTTGATTCACGGTTGTATCATCGGCTCAATGTTCGTCCCGCCGACGGCGCATCGGCTTCGCGTCTCGTCTAGGTAGCACAATGGAGCTGCGAATTAAACGAATAAAGGTGGACGACACGCGTAATTAAAGGTTAATCGAACCGACGAATGTCGTCCGTGGGAACGGGCTGGTCTCGAGGCCCGACACAGACCCTCGAGCGCAACGGCCTCGACGCGTTCGTCGTCGCTAATTAATTCGCAAAGATCGACGACGATTCGTCGATTCGTTCGATCGTCGAGTCGATCGACCGACCGTGGTGTCTCGCGCGGGATTCTCGAACACCTTTTTGGACTTTTCCTTATTTTTCGACGGTGCGCGTAGGCTCGCAGCCAACCAGAACCTGTTTTCTATTTATACGATCCCCGTCCACTCGATTAATTTGTCGTTCGAGTCGCGCAAACGTCTCGCGAATCCGCTCATAAATCGTTGCGCGAGTTTACGGGGTTTTCAACGGTTTCGAACCGAACCGGACCAGACAGGTGTAACGAGTGCTCCTTGCTCGATCGAACGTTCCGGATTGTCTCCGCGAGCGGGAGATTTATCCTGTAAGCTGCTCGTCGCTGAGATCCGAATTTTCCCAAGAGCAACAGAGATTCCCCTTTTCATCCGTAGAAGGAATTTTAGAGTCATAATGGCTAAACTGCGGATGTCTATGCACAATAAAAATTGTCCGTAGCAATCGCAAGAAACAGAAGCCGGTTTAACTGCGTTTTGGAGAACTCTTTTTTTTTAAGTTTTTTTATACAATCTTATAGATTTCGACGAGAAAACACCGAAAATGAAAACCTTAATGCGCGGAATTCATTAGTTAAAAAGTTATACGCATATAAAGTTGAACACTTTTAAGCCTCTTTGACAGGTTACAGCGCCGCTATATTGATATATTTGCTAGGTAATACACACAAAATAGGCTAAATACTTCCGAACAAATCCATTAGATGGCAGCACAAACTCGTACGTAATACATAATAACAGATTTACTAAATCAAAATGCGAAGCATTATACCATGGTCGGGCCGGTCAAAAACGCTTAAAACTGCTCATCTTTACACGCGTATAACTTATAAACCAGTGAATTCCTAACAACCATACACACATTTTCGGAATGTCTTCATCGATATCTACAGGATCACATAAAAAAAAGTTCAAAAAAGTTAAGAACACGGAGTTCTCCAAAACGCAGTCGAGCCCAGAAGCCATTTAGGTATTAGTTACTTTCTTCAAAAATTTTAAAACATTGGAATTAATGCATCGACAATCTTTGATTCTTTTAATATGTTTAATATTTTTAATTGGTCACTGATTTTTGTCGTACGTGCATAAAATTCACAGTTTAGTCATAATCGTGCAATTTAATCCAATAATTCGCCATAGGTATAGAAAAATTAACTTTAGCCAGGATTTCGGCGAAACGTGCCACTGTGCGGCGAAAAGAGAGATAGGTAGATTGATAGATACATAGAGATAGAGATATAGACAGAGAGAGAGGGAGAGTCGTTAATCGCGTTTCCCATCGAATCTCGGAAGAGACGGAACCGCCGCAGGTGGAATGGGTTAACCTATGGCGAATCAACGGTAACCTCTCCGCCGCGGATGTCATGCTGGTGCCCCTGCTCGTGCTCTCGCAGAGAGACGAGCGCCGGAGCTTTCTCCCGATGACTGACTTTTACTTTTGCCACGGACACATCGAAGACCTCGAGGGGCCTAACAGCCGGCCAACAACCGCTTACGTCTTATACCTTATTCCTCGTGCTATGCTTTACAGCGAACGCGAGCGTGACCCGCGCATCCTGTAGCTGTGAGCCTATAGCTCGACGAACCGGAAGAGTAGTCGACTTTGAGGGACCTCGGAGAAAATGCGTTATAGTCTGTCGGATTACCTTTCTCAAATAGTTAGCAAGGAGACTAGTTAGGACATAGTATAGACTCGATAAAAACTCGGTCATTGTAAAGAAAAATTGCGGATCTAGGAATTTCTTGGGACTCGCGTCCAGTATCGGTGACAGGAAAAGACAACAATTTGTCGAAGTAGCATTTCACGTAAATGCGAAATCGTTATCGCGGCGGGAATTAACATGCGTGAAAGTGCACCACCCGGTTAGTGGAACACGATAATTTTTCCATCCACAGAGTTCAGTGGTCAGCCAGAGGCACGGCGTCTCCGGAAAAAAAACCGTTCGAAACGTTTCCAGTTAGGGTGACCTGTCCAATGAATGAACACTTAAGCTGCATGTCTTTCAAAATTATGTGTGTAGTATTCGCCAACACAAATTTCATTTCTCGAGTGCTATTTCTATAAAAAGGCTGTGTAATTGTTAAGTTCTTACATTCCAGAACGAAATTCTAACAATATTTGATGGTTGTAGCTTGTATTCAAATTCTAGCATAGGATTAAATGAAAAATGGACCAAATGATCAATGAATGGACATTAATTTCTAACGAGTGTCGAAATTATGTAGTACGCATTTCCCGAGTGCTATTTCTATAAGAAGGCTGTGTAATTGTTAAGTTCTTACATTCCAGAACGAAATTCTAACAATATTTGATGGTTGTAGCTTGTATTAAAATTCTAGCATAGGATTAAATGAAAAATGGACCAAATGATCAATGAATGGACATTAAGTTTTAACGAGTGTCGAAATTATGTAGTACTCATTTCCTGAGTGCTATTTCTATCAGAAGGCTGCGTCATTGTTAAGTTCTTACATTCCAGAACGAAATTCTAACAATATTTGACGGTTGTAGCTTGTATTCAAATTCTAGCATAATATTAAATGAAAAATGGACATCAATTTCTAACGAGTGACGAGAGGTGTCCCAGTGAATGATATTTATTCAAACAAACTTATCGCAGGTCCATAGAGTCACCTCAAAATGAAAATTGCTAAACGATTACGATTAGACGATTAATTTTGTTAGACGACTACAATACTTTCCTTGATTAGTAGCGGCGAAAGGTTATTAACCCTTTCGCTACGGCAGTCCGCTCCGCCGCAATAATGCCCCTGAACGGGGTACCACGCCGAAATGTGTGCACATTGCACGTCGGTTCTCGTATACACAGATCCTTGTGTGCCGACTATAGTCGGCACTCGTACCCACAGGTCATCTCATGAATGCCGCCTATAAGCGGCGCTCGAAGCGAAAGGGTTAAAAAAAGAATTGGATCTCTTTGGCGAGATATCTGTGAATTTACAGTACAATTACTGCATAAATTTCAGCACGAGTTACATTCATTTAACGGGACAGGTCACGCTACCAATATCGTTCTTGGCGTTACCCTGCGTAGGATGGCACGCGGTACCATTTCGTTACGCAAACAGTTTCTCATAGAATATAAGCGTCTTAGGGTATGGTGGTACGTATACGATATCGAAATGTTTAGAATCGATGCGTTAACTTCTCGGATACAGAAAGGAATAGGTATTGTTAACCCATTGACTGCCACGCAAATTTAGCGCGTCTTGCCCTGGGCGCTACGGTTTTATTTTAAAGGAAACATGAAGTTTTACAAAATATAATAATATTAAGTTACTGATATAATATTGCAATGGCATTTACAGTATTTTTATTGAAAAAAAAAAACAGTACGAGATAACTCGTAGTTGGCGTCACAAAATAAGACTTCTATGCTGGGTGCCACGTACGAATTATCTCGTATCTAAACTTGCAGCACCCACTACGAGATATCTCGTAGCTGGCAGTTTTGGTACAGACGCTTACTACGAGATATCTCGTAGTTGGCAGTCAATGGGTTAAGCATATCCGGAGAAGACGGGATTTGCCTGGAAAAAATCAGATGGTTCGCTAAATGAACTCGAGTCGATTGAATCATCGGGAGGACGATGCACGGCGACGCAAAGTCTCCGACCGAGGGAAGAAGAAGAAGAAGGAGGAAAAGACTAGGATCGGATCGGAATTTCTGTTGTGTAAATTGACCTCTATTCCGAGTCGGCGCGACTCGGCGCGGCTCGGCTCGGCGGAATAGCAAGCGGAGCGTGGACGGTGCTCGGCCATACGCGCGCGTTCAAATCACCGGTGGGAGGCCTCTGCTCCACCTTTCGTATGACTTTGACAGTTCCATTATGGTATCGAAGCTAACGGCAAACAGTACGGTGGCCGACAGCGAGGTTCGCGGTGAATCGAGTCGCGCGCGCGCTGCACGCTGCACGCTCTACGCTACACGTTTTCCGTTCAACGCCGGCATGTCTCGAGGTACTCGATCGGTCGCGGTTGTTCGGTTCGCGATTCGCGACGGATATCGTCGAGACGAGCGTTATCGAACCGAGACCGCGTCAGATATCGTTGGAACCGTGTCGCGCCGACGTTTTCATCCCGATTCCAGCGGGCCCGACGTTGTTCCGCGGAGAATAAAGCTGGAGGAACGGCGCGACGGCCCCGAATCGATAGAGTCGACGTTCGAGTGCCATGATCGAGCGATTCCGTGTCTGGGAATTGCCGCCGCACCGCGCGCCGGCTTCGTTTCTCTGTTTACTCGGTTTTGCTCGACGCCTTTCGACGCGAGTTCGCGCTTAATTGGCAAAGTCGTAGCCTAATTTTTCGGGCAACCGTTTCGTCGAAACGAGCGCGTCTGGTGAACCGTTCTTCGGTGGCACGGTATTCGTAATTATCGTTTCGCAGCGTCGACACGGTTCCGGTTCTGTGCCTCGTCGACGACAAAATTAGTAGAGCAGGGTTTGACTTTATTTGCTCGCGAGGACCGTTTTCCGAGGGCTACGCCTCCTCGACCCTGCCGCGCGTCTCGCTCCCCGTGGTCGCCAACGTGCTCGGACGGGCTCAGGCGCGATCATAACAGACAGATGAACGTGGCGCATAAGGGGCGACACTCGTTTCAATAGGTTTCCACATTACCATCGAGGTACTATTGTCAATGCGTTTTTTTTTATTAGTGGTATCCCCTGTAGGCCTATTCCACTATGTCACACGATAATTTCAGCGACTTCGACTCGTTTAGAAATGATCTAATTCTCTTCGAGAATCCCCCTCACTGTCAAAATTACAGATCAAGCCCTCGAGTGTCAACGAGAACTTTGCGATCTTCAGCACGACATCTCTCTGAAAACGTGGGAAGAAAAACGAGCCGAATTCTTCAAAACGCTGGAAGAATCAAAGTACCCTATTCTTCGAAACTTTGCGACCCGAATATTCTCAATGTTTGGATCAACTTATTTGTGCGAAAGCTCATTTTCAACAATACGCTATATTAAATCGGATCACCGTACACGTTTAAATGATTCTTCGCTTGCGTCGGCGATGCGAATATCCACGTCCAAACTTTCCATAGACCTTAACAATTTGCCAAGCACGTCTAAACGTGCACGAAGATCAAGTTGTTCCGGACCGTATTAAAATTTAAACAATAGAATTAAAAACTATTTTTAAAATTTATCTTATGAATTTATTTTTTTAATTAATTTTCTACAGCTATTGTCCGAAATTATCGTGTGACATAGTGGAATAGGCCTACAGGGGATACCACTAATAATAAAAACGCATTGACAATAGTACCTCGATGGTAATGTGGTAACCTATTGAAACGAGTGTCGCCCCCTTATGCGCCACGTTCATCTGTCTGTTATGATCGCGCTTGAGTTCGTCCAAGCACGTAGCCGACCACGGGGAGCGAGACGCGCGGCCGGGTCGAGAAGGCGTAGCCCTCGGAAAACGGTCCTCGCGAGTAAATAAAGTCAAACCCTGTAGTAGAGAGTACCGTTGAATTGTCGAAAAAATGAAATCGGCCTACACGCCTGACGAGAGACCCGAGGCGGCGCAATTATTATTTCCAGCGAGCGATAATTCTCTCGCGTCTAACGCGAAATACACGCGATAACGAGTATCGTGGAAAACGGGTTTTGATAATATTCGAATCCGGCGATCGGAGAAACTGGGAAATGAATTTGACAGACGAGATTCGACCGGTCGTAGTCGGATACAGGCCAAGTTTTACGTTGCTGTTACCCTTTTACCCTTTGCGATCGTGTTTCAGTCACCACGAACGACCTCTCTTTTCTTCCTCTTCTTTTCTTTTCTTTTCTGTCGGCTCGACGAATCGCCGATCGTGGACGCTCATCGTTATTCCGCAGCTTTTTCGTATACGTGAGTCCCCGATACCTCGGCGAACAGGAACGAACGGTACCCGTTGACGCGTTCTAGTTGCACGAACTAATTGCGATTTTCGCCTTGCGAACTCGATCGAACACGCCGGACACGCCGAGATAATTACATACCGGTCGGAAACTCTCCTCGAACGGCTCGCGAAATTATCAGGCTGCGAGGCGTTGCACGAATCCTCCAGTTTTCACGGCTGCGAAGACGAGCGAAGACAAGCGCGGATGAGAAACACGGTTTAGATTTGGTTGGCTCAAAAGTTGCGCCGAGCACGTCGAGTCGAACGTAAACTTCCTCGACGTTACGAAACTTTTCTATGTATCGCGGTAACGATCGAAACGGCGAGCACAATTAAGCATCGTAACCGGTGTGCTAATTACCCGCGGAAACGTTTTCACAATGCTGCCGGCGCTGCTCGAGCGCGAAACACCGAGGAGATTTTAATTCGATGCGCGACGCGGACCGCCTCACCGCGAATGTGGATCATTTTACGCAAAACAATTCTCCGTTTGTTATCGAAGGGAAATTCACGGCGATAATTAGTTACGACGTTCGCTGGGAATGAAAACGATTCCTTCGATCGGGTATTCGAATTTAGCTGACCGTTGCGTTCTTGCGAAAAACGGTAGCGGTGGAGTGGAAGTAGGGTTTTCCTCGCGTTCTGTTCTGTTCTGTTTGGCCGGACGAATGGCGGCCAACCGCTTCCGCGGCTGTCGCGTGCGTTTCGCTGGATCGCGTGCCCGTGCATATTAATCGAGCGTCGTTAGAAAGTTGCGATCGGTTCTCAATTAACCGGAAAAGAGGGCCGGAGTGAAAACGTCACCGCATGTCGAGTCGGTACGCATCGGGCTTCGAGCTTAGAGTTTCGAGCTTCGGTCACTCTCGCCCGATCGACTCCACGATTTAATCGCTGATCGCTACCAGTTTATTTATACATCGACTCGTTGGCTCCGTCGCGGCGTTCTCGCGCACACAAATTGTACCGAGACTCTTCGAACTTGCGCCGCAGGCATTAAGCAACCGCGACAAATTTATCAATTTTAATAAATTGGCGGTCCATTTCAATTGTCGGCTATTTCGATTCCCTTCGCGAAAACTGAATTATTCGTTGCAAAGCTACCGTGCGAAGATCGATCGACACGAACGTCGACGATCTAGCAACGGCAGTCGGAGATCTAATACTACTTTGTCCCTCGGAAGAACAGGTCCGTTGGGTACCGAAAAGTACCTCGGATAATCGGACACATCGGTCATCGGCGTTGAAACTTTGAAACCAAAGAGTGTCGATCAGGAAAATGAACCGCAGGATCGCGAGTGAACACAGTGAGACCGGGTCCGGCGATTGGCAATCGCGATCGGTTCGGTGAACAGTGAAACCAACGATGTTCACGATGATCGAGCCCAGGAGCGATAGGGTGCCGGCCGGCCAGAGCAAGCATCACTGTTATCAAGTGATAAGGACCACGAGGGTGCACCAGAGTTCAAGGAGCTCCAGGATGGTCACCGTACAAGAGAAAGTCATCAGGTCTCGACTGCAGTTGGGATACTCGACGCCCACCAACTTCATCAATCGGTATTTATTTTCGATCGGAATCAATCTCTGAATCGGAGTCCGTCGGAAGGACACGCCTTCGGGATCGTCCGATAGGCTGTTCATAGCTGCCACCGACTCTTTGCGCCTTATTAATTGTAGCGAATTTACGTAAACAAAGTTAAACTTGGGGCGCGCAGTGGCTCAGTGGATAGAGCGCGCGACTACAAACACTGTGGTCGTGAGCAGTGATGGTATATGGTCTCGGTTTTTTCGCGCATGCGCGACGATTTTAGCGTCAGCGAAGTACAAAGTTGGGCTAAAATGGGGTACCTTGGTCACCCCGCATAGTTTCGCAAATTTTTTTTCGATTATCAAATATGAATGTTTAACATGCGTATGTTATATTAAAATTTTATGTGTATGTTCATGTAATATATAAATACATCTTGCACTCTTCTGTCCGGTTTCCCGCCAATAACAGTTCTCCCCTACTTTCCCCACAAACATAAGACGTACATACGTTCCTGCATTTAGTCGCGCATGCGCGAAAAAACCGAGACCATATACCATCACTGGTCGTGAGTTCGAATCCCATCGCCGTCACCTCTGGAAATTCTTCTATGTGATATTATACCACGTTGCCCAAGGTGGTTTCGAGCCCACCTTTATAAGCTGTAGGTCCTTCACACACACGTCCATACACACACACACCCATCGTACACTCGCGATTACAGTACCAAATCTCATTGTTCCACCCCCGTCGCTAATAACCTTGGCAGTTGATGCGACGTTAAATAAGAAAATAAAAAAAAAAGTTAAACTTTTCATCCTCCCACGGAAGGAAGCCCGATCGGATGGGTCCGTTGCCCTTTTCGAATTTTTCAAACAATGCGTGTCCCAATTCACCGCATCTACCGGATAGATAGCACACTCCCGGCACGAACTCGAGTTACGGGAACAGCTTCCGGCTATTTTATGGAAATTTTTCATCCGAGAGGAACCCTTTTCATAGACGGCTCTCTTCGCTATAACTTATTCACGGTTAATTAGATGCATAAAAGGGAGCCAGGCGTAGGATCGCGCGCTCGTAGATCGCGTTCCCACGCGGCGAACCGAGTCGATCCGAGCCCAGTCTCTTCGCAAATCTTCCCTGCTAATCCGTGAGCCGAGTCTGGTGGGGAAACTTTGTCGCGCCGATACCTACGTACAAAGACGAGAGAGGGATCAGAGTCTTATCGCTAAACCCGGCACACTTTCCACCGAATAGCCGCACAGTGTCCTCTATCTCGCGACGATGCTCTCCCTAACGATTTTCTTTTCCCTTCTTCCCCTCTCTTCCAGTCTACCATAAACGTACTTATGCAATTTGTATCTTCCATTGAGAATGTTCTTTTTCATTTATTCAATCGTTTTTTTAAGTTGCGCGTCCACGGTTGTATCTTTACCAGTGAACATTGGCAAGTACACGATGTCCATAACATTAATTTGACCTGGGTACCTGCCAATTGGATTTAACCCTTTGCGGACGAGTGTCGGCAAATAGCGGCCCAAGTAATTTTCCCATTCTGCAATTGCTAATAATTTTTAAAGAAATTATTACTCTCAAAAAATATCAAACAAATTTTTACCAAACACAACACTTGCTCCTTCGTTTAATTCTTATGCGTAGCTTTCAGTACACCATTTCATTTCCCAAGAAAAATTGTACATTCGAACCGTCGATAAGTACGCTAAACATACTTCCCATCCGTAAAGGGTTAAAGCAGAGAATTCGATTTGGTTGCAAAGAAGAAGAAGAAGAACATGTCTTAATCCTTTGCAATCGAAGTAATATTAATTCGAAAGTAAAGAGTCCTCTTTCAACTTAGAACATTTTCATCTGATATAATATTTTTTTTTATATTATGCACATAAAATGAAACCTGTTATCTCATACAACGCTTGAATGGTTAGTAATTTCTGAAATATAAACGAATTTAATAATACAAAAACCATTTTGAATAATGGTATGGCAATTTTTACTGGTGCCTCGGAGTCATCATTCGAGTGCATAGGGTTAACCTTCGTTAAGGTTAACACGTTGACTGCCAGGCGCATTTCCCATGGTTTGCCCAAGGCTCCAACGTGAATTTTTCATTACGCGATGCATATTATGTTGAAATATTATTTGCAGCAAATAAAGTGAGTTATAAAATCATGCTTGAAGCATTTTTCGTGCATTAATTTCTTCAAACCATTATAGTAACAATGGTATTATTGAAAAATTGATCAGTATCCATATTTACTCTAATTATGTACTTTTATTATCTGCTGCGTCGCCGGTCACCGGTGGCCCCCACGGCGCTGTAGCCAAGTCGAGTGCCGGTCACCGGTGACCCCCATGGCAGTCAACGTGTTAACATACTTGCATTTTGATTTGAATGCGTCAACTCATCACAATCTAATCAGGAAATTACAAAGAAGTACTTGTGAATTGTATCGATTCAAGGAATCGAAGCTTGGATATCGAAGATTCGTCGAAGGCCGTCCTAGTAGGTCAGCCCGTCTGGGCGTGGTTTCTTTGCCCCGAGTAGGCGTGGCTCGATTGGTCCCGATTTCGACGGAGCCAGGCCAACCGGTCGAGACGAACGTTTCGAAAATGTCGGTCGATTTGGCAAATCGGCTCGCGTCGGATCGGTATCTACTTGCGAAGAGAGGAATCGAAAAAAGCGGTGGGAGAGGGAGAGAGGGGAAGAGAGGTAGAGAGAGAGAGAGAGAGAGAGAGAGAGAGAGAGAGAGAGACGAAGAGTGGTTCGTTGGCTTCCGTTGCGTTCGGCCGGAAGAACCACGCGCGCCGTCTCGAATTCATTAAAGGAATTATTAAAGCGTGCTGTGCTACCGGTTCTGTATCCGCGGCGGGTCTCGACTAATTATCATCGAGCAATTAACCGTTGATTGCCATTAACGGTGCGCGGTGAGTGCGCGGATAGTGTGCCTCGAATTGGACACGGTTCCACCTCCGTGAAATAATATGCTCAGGCGAGGAACGCGACCGCGACCGCGACTGACACCGCCACGGCGACCACGAGGCTGCGACCGAAGCAGCACCAGCACCAGAACACGAGTAAAATCGCGGGAAATTTGATTAAACCGAAATACCCGACGCGTTTCCCGCGTTCACATGTTCCCGTGTTCCCGTGTTCGCGCTTTCCTCGTTCGAGTTCTCCTCGAATCCGTGAATTTGCCTGCGAGGCTTTTCGCGCGAGTTATACCGAAACGAGAGCATGAATAATGCAGACGTTCGCTCTGCTGGGGTTTTTCAGCTCGAATCAGCCCCGCACACCGTTTCTTTGCAGCGCGCCTCACCTCGAATAGTAGATTTATTTTCTATTTCCTTTTTATTCGCCAGCCGGCCGGGCTTTTTCAAGGAACGCGTCTCCGAGCGATGGAAACACGGATTCAACCCTTCCGCTCTTTGAAAGACGTCGGTCATAGACCAGAATGTCGAGAAACTGGATACATACATCGGAATAAGAAATAAATAATAAGAACGTTGCCGGCGAGACTCGCGTTCAACGTCTCGAATCGAATTCGCCGAAGCGGCGAGCAATTCCGCGCAATTCCGTGGCTAGAAACAAGTGTAAAATCTCGAGTAAGATTGTCGTTTCGCATGCAACTGGCCCGAATCGCGCGCGCCAATAAAACCTAACGAGTCCCGACGCTCGGTTCGGTCGCGAATAATCGTCTCGTTTCTCGTTGCTTCGCCACGATCCTCTATCGAATCGTCCCTATAGTTTTTATCAGTCTCTGGAAACGCACGCTTACCCCAGCATGTAGCAAACTCGAATCGATAAAGGGACAGTTTGTTTTTCGTTCATGGAACAGATAAGTCTTGTCCACGGTGCTGCTGTCTGCTCCCTTGTCGAACGTTTGCTGCTGCTAACGGTCACGATAAGAACGCGACGTCATACGTAAACGCGATCCATCGAATGTACATTCGTGCATACGTTCGTGCTTTTCCGTTATCGATACTCGGCCAGAGAAGAAAATAGAAATTGATTCGATTCGGGCGAAATCGTTTCGGTAAATGTATCTTTCGAATCGGCTGGTAAACGAAAAGAATTGTTTAACTCTTCGAGGATGATGGCCTATCACCGTCGATTCTTTCTGAACGATGAATATTGTATGATCTAGGTGAAATTCCTCTCGATCGAAAATGAAATATATGTAGGATCTTAGGAAAAATGAGGAATTCCGCGCCGGGAATCATGATACTGTACCAAATTACCGTACCGAATACCGCCGATTACTACGATGATAGTAACAGCAACGACGCGACGATCTGTTAAAAACAATATTATTGATTGCGGTTTTCAGAACAGATAAAAAGTACGACGTGAATGATTCGAGACGAAAATTGTAAATCTCAGACGGAGATTGAGGCGTGAAAAAGTTGTGAAAAAGTTTAATTTATTGTACTAGTTGTGATTTTTGTCTTAAATTATGTACATTTTTATATTTATCGTCTTTGATCCTACATATATAATAAATTTTGTGGTTTCGGCGCAAGGTTCGATCAAATTTAGAAACAGCAAATTTGAAATTATTTAAACATTATTCTCAACGTTTCGATCCCTATATGGATCATTTTCAAAGAGACATTTTTGCGTTTGCTGTGCCAACAGGGAGAACGATAAACAGAATATTAAGGAGTTACGGAAAAACAATACTTTAATCCATGATGGCAAATACGTAACTGATCATCAGTTATTTATATTAATTATAAATGTCTCTTGGAAAATGATCCATATAGGGATCGGAACGTTGAGAATAATGTTTAAATAATTGCAAATTTGCTGTTTCTAAATTTGATCGAACCTTGCGCCGAAACCACAAAATTTATTATATATTGTATGATCTGTTGGTGACGTAGACTCTGATACTTTCCATATAAAACCATGTTCAAATTCTAGAAAGTAAACGAGAAAGTATGAATATGTATCGTGTCTAATCATTTGACCGCGTGTAATCAATTTTCGAAATTTCTTCAGAGTCGGTACAATGCACCGACGTCCGAAGTGTTAAAGACAGCCACAATTGCTAGGGAAGTTGCAACGGGCCAAGTAAATGTTTCCCAGAGCAGTATTCACGCAAAGTGTTCCATTGACGACGCACGTCGAGAGAGAAAAAGGGAGAGAGAGACGTGTTCGACCAGCCGCGGTAGAAAAAACACGAAGCCAGGTGCATGTTTCGAGGCACTTTACGGTAAGAGTTCGTTCGTGTGCGTTTTGTGCGTCGAGCACGCGTGCACCACGGTACTACGAAGCGGCACGAGTCCCGAAACACCCGACAGGCAGATGTTCGGGCTCTTGCGAGGCTTTGATGCCACCCCGACTCCAATTTATTTCTTTTCCTGCGATAGGAAGAGAGAGATAGAGAGAGAGAGGGAGACGAAGAAGAGAGACAAAGAAGAAGAAACTCCGACTCGCTCGAGTTTCTCGCACGGTTTGCTCCTGTTTCCTCGGATAGAGGCTCATCCGGTTCGGGTTCCTGCGACCTACCCTTCTCGCAGATGGAGAACAACCTCCATCGTCCTTTTGCGGCATCGCGCGGGGGCAACCGGCAACAATCTCTCGATTAACCCCGGGACAACGGAAACGGACAAACAACTGCCGCTGTGCTGTCTGTTCTCTTGTCGCGATCGTTCACCGGGTAGTCGGAGGCTAGATAGAAAAGTCGGGGAAAAGTTTCGGACGAAGATCCGAGGGTTATCGAAACGAAAAGCGGCGGAAGGCGAAAGTGAACGGCACGCGGGCGATCTCTTCGTCGACGGTTTCCCGTCTCGACGGAAAATTGTCGGGCCGAAACAAAAAGGCGGGCGGTCTGGTCTCGTCGAGCCTCTGCTCTCGATAAATCCTCTCGCGCTGCACGGTGCCGTGCCCGGCGACTTCTATTGTGCTATGGCGACAAGCGGTGTTTGACTCGGACGCGACGCCCGCGCTCGGCAGAGCTTGAGACAATGAACGACGCCCGAAGGGTTGAAAGGGACGGTCTAGGGCGAGAGAACGAGGGGGGCAGGGGCCACTCGTTCGCTCCGACCAAGACAAAACCCTCGGACGCGAGCTGGTAGCGGGAGAGGGAGCGAGCGCGGGTTTCAGGTGGAGCGCATCAGCTGCCACTTGGACACGCGCCATAGAAACCTCCGCTGTGTTTCCATCCTTCAGACTTTTTCCTTTCTTCCTACCACCATTCCTTCCTTCCCCTTCCTTCCGGCGTTCCTTCCAACCTTTCTTTTTTCCTTTTCTCCGTCCCCCTCTAGCGGGTTCTCTGGAGTGGAATAGACTCCGCGGCCGGTCCTCGACAATTATTCTTTGCGATCCTCCGTTGATTACGAGGACAACGTTGTTTCGAGTTACGTCGCGCACGGCCTACAGATTTTGATTACAAGCATGGCCAACGAGACCTCCGTCGTTCGCGTTAATTTATTCTTGCCGCTAACGAGGGCTGACCTCCTCGGATCTCGACGAATTCCTTTGGCTATCGCGTTCTTCCAGTTCGCGCGCCGAAAATGACCCTCGAGACTAAAATTTAATCATGTATTTCATCCTGCTACCGACCCTCCATTGAACAATCCGTGTGCGCTTGGACCACATGGCTGAAGTGAAACTTCTTTTTACCAAATCGTCTCATCGCCAGATCGGTTTTATTCCTACCGCGTCGAGGTTTTACCAAATCGTTTCATCGCCAGAACTGTTTTACTCCTACTGTTATGTCCTGTCAGTGCTCAAACAGTAATTTGTGAGCCGCTGAGATACACACCTCAAAGAGAGGTAAATTAAATAAAGAGATAATCGGGTTTCGGATAACTAAGTAACTTTAATAAAACTGAATGTGGAAGACGGTATAATATAGATGTTGTATCTTAACACTTTGCCGTCCGCACGACTCGTAAAAGTTTCTTCGCTTGGCGCCGGCCGTTCTTGAGGTTATCGGGTGATTATAAATTTTCAAGTTTTACTAATGTCATCGTTACCTCTCATGATTTTTCAATCCTGCCCCCTATTTTCATGAAATTTGGAAGATATACATATGTAAATATTAAATATTAATAGTAAATAGTAAATAGTAAATATTAAATAATGCGCAATTAACACTATGCCATCCAGTACACCACTGTGGTGTCGCCGGCCGTTGAGCAATACTTTGTGCGCGACACCACTGTGGTGTCGCCGGACGGTATAGTGTTAAGTTTCTAGTTCGCAACTCTCACTCTACGACTCTTATTCTCCGACACTTTCAACGACTCTTAGTTTTTGACTCTTAATTCACGACTGACAGTTTCGACTCTTAAACTGCGACTGATGTTACAACTAACGCGTAAGAAACAAGTAACCTCGTGGGGTTGAAAAATCCCTCCACAAAGTACAAAATTGTAGGGGCCCCAGCCAATGATATAATATTTGGGAGGCTACAAATGACCTCCCAAAACAAGGGCAACGCCCATAGACGAAATACCTCGTAACGAGTGTCGCTAAACAGACGACACTCGGTTTCCTGCAATTTCGCCGGAAACCATGATTCAGGCTTAGGGCTGTAGGCCCCCCCCCCCCTGGCGCCAGGAGTGGGCCTACGCTACGCCAAATGCCATTAAAGAGCTGCACGGCTAGGCTGCCTTTAAAACAATAAATATAAAACAATAAATTCGTCAGTAGACGCTAGAGGACCCCTTCGACAATGGCACTGTTCAAAATCGACCGTAGCGTAGACCCAAACCGAAATTCGAGCCGGCCATATCATAATCGCGTCTCAACACCTACCACGTCGAGGTTTTACGCCTACCGCGCCTAGAGAAGTTTCACTTCAAAAACATCTTAGATTTAGAAACTGCAGTCTGCCCAAGAAGAAGGAGCAGTGCAGCATTAGCGCGCGTTCTTTGCCAATTATCGGAGAAAGGTAACTTCAACTCTTTCGCACTCGAGTGGCGGCTATAGTCGCGTTTACTACGTCTTGTTGGAGAGACTATGGTTCTCGATTATTTTTCCGCTAAACTTTCGCGGTAGATACAGTTTCATCGAGACGCGCGAGCATCGAAGAGCCGAGTTCGCTTCCAGTCGTTTACTTGCCGCGGTACCAGAGAGACCGGGTATTTTTCGCGACATCGCGGCTCGTTACGCGCATCGCGGGATCAACGTCACCGTAATTAAATGGCGCCGGATGCATACCGTGTACTGCACACGGTACCGGGGCCCGGTTAACTGCAGCCGAGTGCATTCGTTTGCGCGCTCGGCGTGCACAGTGCAACGACGCAAAACTACGCGACGCGACGTTCTCGTTCGCTCCGCAATTTTTCGAAATTAAACGCAGCCACCACCACTTACGGTGCAAAGAAAATATTTACAGCAAACTAATTTACTCGAAACGGTTCCAGATCCTGTCGGGTTTCGAAAGAAGACGCGTTCCTGTTCTTCGACGTCGCGAGTCGAAACGAGCCGAGCCGAGTCGAGCCGGTGGTGGGCAACGCGATTCTCTCGTGAACTCGCGCGATTCGCGCCGGTGTACAGTTAAATCGTTAACGCGCTCGCTTTAAATACAATTCTGTTCACCGGTCGCGACTTTTTCCTGCAATTACGTTTCGTTTAAGAGCAATCGTTCCATCTCGTTGGGAGAATCGTGCGAAAGTGTTATAAAGCCGAGCTCTTTGTCCCTGGGAAAGCTCGAACCCCTCCGAAGAAAGAAGAAAGTTCTCGCGGCTCCGCGAGAGATCTAACTAGATGTCTCTTCTCTTCTCCGTCCGCCTCTCTTCGATCGATCGGCCAACGACGTCTTTGAAAGATTAATCTATCGTTCTTCCTCAACGTCCCGGGGCTGCTTCGGTTCGATCGACATTTTCAAAATATCCATTGACGAACCGTGGACCAACCTCCCGAGGTTGCAGCTAAAAAAAAGAAGAGTCGGTTTATCGCAGATTTTCTCGCGATATCTCGAAATGGGCAATTGCGATGGTGCTGGATGGCGAGGTGGACGCGCACACAGTGACAACTTTCGCCGAAATCTGGCCAAAAGTAATACATAGTTTTATAATAAACTCGACATCTCGGTGAATAACTAGCCAGCGCGAGGAGGGGAGTCTGTCGGCTCAGCCCTCGAGGCGCGACGGAATCCAATCATCGGCTAACTTTTCCGGGCTCCCGTCGCAGCCTGTAAACTGTAAACGCATTTCGCTTATCCGAAGGCGCATCTCGACTCGTTACACAACAAGCTTAATTGACGTGGATTGCGTAAGGCGTGGAAGGTTGAGTGTCACGGCCGACGACGCAGCGTATGTCGCCATCGTCACCGCCGACCCTGCCATCGTGCCGTACTACCGTAACTGCCATCCTGCCATCCTGGCATCCTGCCGCGTACCTGCTGACACTCGCGTGAAAGCCGATACACGGTGCTGCGACTGTTTGGTGCACGCGGCTCGGGGGCTGCGCGAGAACAACCCTTCCTGCACCCACGCCGAGCCACGCCGTTCGGGAAACAAGGTGTCTCGGGACACTCGGCCGACGAATCGAGTGACGCTTAAGGGTCTCTGCACACCCATCCGGGACAGGCCGGACCGGGATTTAGCTAGTTAGTTTAGATAGTTTACTTTAAGGAGCTGTGGAGCCCCTGAAAACATTTTTTTGTGCCATGCACAGAGAGAACTGTCAACGCGCGCTCGAAAATGCAAGAATTATGGCCCTTCGGTCGCGCGAGGAAAGAATCGGAATCACACCGGATCAGAAATCCCGGGGAGCCCTCCCTATACCAAAGCTATGTAAAAAAAACTCTCCGGGGCTCGTCCCGGATGGGTGTGCAGAGACCCTAACCCTTTCGTTACGGCAGTCCGCTCCGCCGCAGTAATGCCACTGAATGGGGCACCGCACCGAAAAGTGTGCACAGTGCATGTCGGCTCTCGTATGCACAAGTCCACGGACTTAAGGACTGTGCATTATGCTGCGGGGGTGAGGCGAAAGACGGAAGGGGTATCAACTTGTCAGCCATCTTGGATGGCAAACACCGTGGCGCGCTCTATAGGCAGTGTTCGGATATGGTGCAAGATTTCACGCGCATGCACGGAGGTTTCAGCCTCGGTAAAGTAAGATTCTCGATAAAATGGGGTGCTTTGTACACCCAGCAGAATTTTAAAAAATTGGTATGATTTGATTCTGAAAAGTGAGTGTATAACATGTGTATTTGTGTATATTTTATAACTCGTAGGACACGTCCTGAAGTCTTTTTGTCCGGAACAGATTCTTTCGAGACATTTCCGCCAATATAACTGTCTCAGGGCTCCACTACCTCTGACATCATGATATAGATACATTACTGTTTTGGCTGCGCATGCGCGTGAAATCTTGCACCATACCCCAACGCTATCTATAGGCAAACGTTAAATGCTAGTTGAAATAGATACACATAATTTATTTATAAATTTATATTGGAGCCGAATGTGCAATATTTTGTATATATATATATATATATATATATATATATATATATACAAATACACTTGTTATGCATTCATTTTTCAGAATCAAATCATATCAATGTTCCCGCAACGTTATATAGATGGCAACACTAGTTTTGCCATCCAACATGGCCGCAGTCTACCATCCCTCCCCGCTCGCGGCACGACCCCTCTCACCCATAAACCCACTTTATGCTCAGTCCTTTAAGTCCGTGCACAAGTCATCAGACGGATGTCGACTATAGTCGGCGCTCGTATACAAAGGTCATCGGATGAATGCCGACTATAGTCGACGTTCGTAACGAAAGGGTTAAAGGTCGGGTTATACACATCCGTCCGATATCGGACGCGTTTTTAGGGTGTTTAGACATTTCCGTCCGAACTTTGAGGTAACTTGTGATGCGTTCGAGATGTTGTAAAGGAGAGCTACCGATAGTTTACCTAAAGAAGTTGTGGAGCCTATAGAAACCTTTTTTTGTGCCACGCACACCAAGGAGCCGTCACCCGCAGGAGATGGCCTCCCAGACTCGAAGAAAAAGAATCGTTGAGAAGTCGGACGCCGATTTCCGATTGCGAACACTCTGATCCGAACTTCGGACATGTATAACCCGACCTTAAAGATCGAGTTATATACATCCGTCCGATATCGGATGCGTTTTTAGGGTGTTTATATATTTCCGTCCGAACTTTGAGGTAACTTGAGAAGCGTTCGAGATGTTATAAAGGATAGCTACCGATGGTTTACCTAAAGGAATTATGAAGCCTATAGAATTAATAATAATTTTTTTGTGCCACGCACAGCAGGGAGCCGTCACCCGCTGGAGATAATATGGCCTCCCAGACTCGAAAAAAAAGAATCGTTGAGAAGTCGGACGCCGATTTCCGATTGCGAACACTCTCATTTAAACCTGGGTAACAATATTCGATCTGTTCCGAACTTCGGACATGTATAACCCGACCTTAACCCGTTCCTAGGCTTGTATACTTTATTTTCTCTGTCGTTTATCCGTCGACCTGTATCGCGCTACAATTTTCTTCTCATCCACGCTTCCTTCCAGCGATCGTAAAACTTCTTTGTCATTCGCCACCACCATTTTTGTTTCGCTACCTACGCGCAACGCGCACCACTTCCGCTTAATATTGAAAGAGTCGGACGGAAGAAAGTTGAAGTTTTCGTGAAGCTTCGAAACTTCTAAACGAAACCTACGATCTACGCGAAACGAGGCTCGTTGGTGGTCGCGGTAAGAGAGTCGTTGAACGAGGAGGTTTCCACGCATCGTTCGTCGCGATGAAAACAAAATCGCGAAATAACCCGCGGCGAGGAGCGGAGAAGAATACTCTCCGACACGAGGCTGCGGAGAGGAAATGAGAGGAGGATGAGTCGAGCAGAGAGGGTTGGCTCGAACGCTGTGCAGGTGCATAAAACATGAGACTGCGATCTCTCTGTTCTCGCGTTTCTCGTAAACTTCTAGACCGGGTATTAAAGGGAAAACAAGTTAATCGTGGAACGAATAGCACCCAGTCATTCGAGGGAGAAACTCGGAACACTAACATATTGTTAACCGTCCCATCTCGTACCAAACGAGAAACCAACGCTCCGATCGTTTGTTTCACGCTCTCTTGCATTCATCGTTTCCGTTCGCCAGCCCGACCTTTTTCATGGGGCACCTTTGACACCGCGAATTAAGCGCGTGGAAAAAGTTAAGAGTTTCGTTCTCGTCAACGATAAAACGGATAGAGATGCGATACGGACGTTTGCTCGCTTATCGCAAGAAATAAAACAACGCCGGTGCATCGCGGGAACGAGCTTCGAAATCGATCGGTTCGAGGATTCTCGCGTTTCGAGCAGAACTGGGCATTATTTCAGATACAATATTTTAAAACTTATTTGAAATATTACTTGAAATAAAAAGTTATTTCACAAAAATGTTTCACTATTTGAAATAAATTATGTTGTATTTTGTCCAACAAAAGAATTTTAGGAAATGATTATCTATTCTTTTATCTCGTGAAATAAATCAGTTCAAATAATAAAATAACAAGTTATTTTCTTATTTGAGATAAGTATTTCAAATGTCAACTAACATGTTATTTTATTATTCCATACAATAAATATTAAAAATATATTATAAAAGAAAATATGGTTTTAGTTCTTTTAAATCTTTATTGCTACTCATCAATAATTTATTTTCCAAACTAAACATAAATAAGGCAAAATTTCAACTCACAATTAGTATCATACATTTCTCTTAATTATTTCAAATAAATTTATTTCAAACGACTACGCCGAAATAAATTATAATAAAGTTGTTATTTAAAATAAATGTACTCAAATAAATTTCTCTCAAATAGTTATTTCATAGAGTTTATTTGAGATAATGTTATTTTCAATAATTAACATATTATTTTTATTTGAAATAAAATTTGCCCAGCTCTGGTTTGGAGGTTCAGAGGGATGCGCGAGGCGTTCGAAATTGTACGAGCGCGCGGATTTGTTTTGAAAGCGTGTAACGGTGTTGACTGGTCGAAGATGTAGCATTTTGCCTTTAAAATCATGTAATGTTCACACGATTAACCGACGGAGTACCGTGGAAGCGGAGAAGCGGGGAGGAGGGAAGAGGAGAAGGTTAAAATCGATCCCGGTGCAGAAGGTTGCTCACCACTGTCGAGGCCGGTGTGCACGTGCTCTCTCTCTCTCTCTCTCTCTCTCTCTCTCTCTCTCTCTCTCGCTCGCTTTCTCACCCCTCTTCCCGGCACGCCACGGTCTTGTTCACTGATTTCCGATCCTCGCGTCGAGGACGAAGAATGCCTCTGGCTGCCAGCTGCTCGCTCGATCCTTCCTCTCGATCGGGACGCTCCGCCGGAGCGGAGACGATCGAGATCGGCAGAACCACGCGATCCTTCGCGGTGTTCGCATCGCGCTCTCGATCCTCGGCAAGTTCCCAAACGTGTTATCGAAACGATTTCGCCATCGAAAGTCAAAGAGAACAACCCCGTGCGTCGTCGTGACATGAACAGAGGATTCACGGTGATTTCGCGGTGACAGTCTCAACGTCGAAGGTTCCGAGGGCCGCAAAACGATCGACATGGTCGTCCGTGTTCCCGGCTTTCTCACGGGGTACGTAGTTGCTCGATAGGGGGTGAGTTTCGTGCGATGATTCATCGCGTGATTCACGATCGCGTTGCAACGTGTTCGCGTTCGTTAACACGGTGATCGCTGACAGCTGCGAATTCCTGTCTTTCGGACAGTATGGCGGAAAACGACCGCTCGCTTGCGCAAGCTTTTCCTCTGTTTCCACCTCGTTCGAAGTCTTATCGCTATTACGGAGCACGTTGTTCTTAACAAGGCTCGATACCGAAATCTATTCGTGTCTCGTCGTTACATGGGATAGACGAACACACGGAAACCTCTCGAGCAGACAACTCCAACGCCTAACAGAACTAACATGGAACGCGCGAGTAACTTTCACCCGGCGGAAAATCGATGGGAAAATCTGTTTGTCCGCGTGGGAAGTGTCGAGGGAAAAAGAAACGGAACAGGGGAGACCGAAGAATAATAACGACGCTGCTCGGAGCGTCGAAGAATTATTTTCCGAGTGGCGACGCAGCCGCGAAACGAGCGAAACGAACATCCGAGCGAATGCGCAGGTCAGGAAATTCATTTCGGTGGAAATCGTAGGCCTATCTGCCGCGATAAGCGAAATCTCCGGAAATCACGTTTGGCAATCACGCGCCGAGCGGATATTGAATAAAGCGGCCCGACCGGCCGTCTAGCGGCGCGCGCGTTGCCACTCCGAAATAACAAACTGAAAACAAGACGAGTCCGCGAGATTGCATCGCGAATTGCGCCGTGTAGCGCGACTTTGCCGGCAAATTTTTAATTGCCTCTCGTTGCACGCTGCTCGCGAACGAGGACACGCACTCCCGCGCGCACCTTATCGTTCTGCCGTGGACTCGTTATCGTTGCCGCGGACAAGCGCCCGAAGAAATACTCGAAACGATGCTTCCACGGTGTTCGCGTATCGCGAGACTCGTAATGCAATATATTAATTAGGTTTTTACTATTGTACTCTTTCGCTTTTTTAAACCAAGGGTCAATTCTGCAAAGTCCGCACAAATCGTTCAACCATAACTCGAAACTAGGGCTGTTACTTACCTTCGAACCTTCGATTCGTTTCCAGTTAACGGATAAAAGAAATAAATTTTCATAATTTGTTTCTATATTCACTATCTGAATTATTTCAATAACTTATTGTTAAGATAATATATTTATAATTCGAATTATCCTTTCGATAGCACATTGTTAAAATAATTGTTTAAATAAATAAATTTTATAATTTGTTTCTATATTCATTATTTGAATTATTTGAATTATTTGAAGTATTTGAATTATTTATTGTTAAAATAATAGATTAAATTAATAAATTTTTACAATTTGTTTCTATATTCATTATTTGAATTATTTCAATAATTTATTGTTCAAATAATTGTTTAGACAATGTACACGTATTTACATAATTAATATAGGAACACATTTCTGTAGAGTATAAAAATTTATAATCTACAGAAATTTTTATAATCTATAGAAATGTGTTTCTACATTCATTATGTAAATACTTGTACATTCTTTAAATAATTATTTTAACAATGAATTATTGAAATAATTCAAATAATAAATATAGAAACAAATTGTGAAAATTTATTTATTTAAACAATTTTTTTACCAATGTGCTATCGAAAGGATAATTCAAATTATAAATATATTATCTTAACAATAAATTATTGAAATAATTCAAATAATAAATATAGAAACAAATTGTGAAAATTTATTTATTTAAACAATTTTTTTAACAATGTGCTATCGAAAGGATTGATTATCTTAGCAATAAATTATTGAAATAATTGAAATAGTGAATATTCGAAGGTTCGAAGGTTCGAAGTTTCGAAGTTTCGAAGTGTCGAAGTTTCGAAGGTCCGAAGTTCCCTTCGTTCCTTCGAAGTTTCGAAGCTTCGGAAAAGTGACAGCCCTACTCGAAACTCCAGAATCAGCTGACTCATCCTGTATATTTGTAACAACGGTGTAACAACGTTTCGAACGACAACGAATGTGAGTGAGCGTGCAGAACAGCTGCCTACCCCCAACGATTTCGATGATTTCTTAATATGTTGTCAAAATCGATACTATGAACAAAGTTCTCCTTTGCGCCTCAGCTGCCCTTAGTTTCCCAGATTGAATTGTGCCGCTGCAGTGAATTCTGCATACACTTGGATGTCGTGTGACTCGTATCCATTAACGTATCGAAAAATCGTCGAAATCGGAGGTATAATAGCTGTTCCGCAGGTTCGCGCGAACGTGCGTTTAGGAATGACGAAATATGCTCGTTCGGTTGGTAGATTGCCGAGTGAAAAGGACCGTTTGGTCTGTTCGCAGTTTCCCGTCGAAGATGGAAAGGCCGTCGCAGCACGGCTCGAACGCGAACCAGGTGCACAGCGGCGGGATGCACGGTGTGTACTCGTCCGGCAGCCAAACATCCCTGACGACGTCCTACATCACGGGCCAGTCGTACATACAGAGTCAGAATTACGGGCATGGGCATGGACACGGACACGTACACGGACACGGGCACGGACACGGAGGCCATGTACCGTACTCGTCGTCCTCGAACGTGCGGGTGTACTCGCACGCGGGTTACAACCAGCCGCAGAGTTACGGGACGATGGTCCAGGGCTACGGTGGCCAGCCACAGCCGGCCCCATCCTACCAACAGAATCACCTCAAGAAAGGACCTGCGAGGAACGGGGACGTGCTCAAAAGATGCCGGCTGCAGACCGCGTAAGTTTATCCAGTAGATTCTTCATCGTCGGCGTGTTTCTTTCTTTCTACTTTGTAGTTTCCATTTTCATCAACGAACAGCGTTTCAATTAATCGACACGTTTTACCGAGCATCGCGCAAATATAAAAAGTAACACTCGACAATCGCGGACAAGGTAGAGCCTTAAATTAATGTATGAATAATCAACTTGTAAATTGTAATTCTTGAGTAGTAGAAACGCTTCGTAACATTTACATTCTACAACCCGAAAATTTCATATGCAACAAATATCACTTGCGATATGTATGTAGGGATTTTGAGTGAATAATATTTAATAATATGGAAAATTAAGAAAACAAAAATGGTCTGACATAAACAAGCCCGGTCGCTTTCTCACTCTAAACTAGCTGTTCGACCTCTCGCACGACCTCTTCGCGCTCTCACGACTCGCAACGCGCTGCTCTTCGTCTCAATCCCCGAAAACGATCTCGCCACGCACACGCTCATTCGTACCGATAACATAGACACGCACTCCTTAAGAACTACAGTTCGTAGGACCCGAGAGTCAAGGATCCCACATGTATAATGCAATATTGTTGTGCTTGGGGCAGGTACGAGTTGTCGCAGGACCTGCTGGACAAGCAGATCGAGATGCTGGAGCGGAAGTACGGCGGCGTGAAGGCGCGTAACGCCGCGTTGACGATCCAACGGGCGTTCCGCAGATACACGTTGCTGAAGAAGTTCGCGGCGATCACGGCGATGGCCAAGGCGGAGAAGAGGCTCAGCCGGAAGCTGCAGGAGTCGACGGAACGTGGCTCGGCGGCGAACCAGCTCCAGCACGAGCACGGGCACGAGCACGAGAGGATGGTCCACCTCAGTCAGATCTACATACAGCTGCCGCAGACGGCCAACAGGCCGATGCCGATCAGGAGCATGTCCCTCAGGGAGAGGAGGCACGCGGAGAACTCGCAGTCGCCCATTCCGAGGAGCCAGAGCGGCAGGTGCGAGGGACAGATTACAGGTGCCGGTCATCAGCACGCGAACCATAATATCCATCAGACCGGCAGGCACACGCCTTCCCTCGCACCCAGCCCCTGCAACAGACATCAGCAGTTGCCTCCGAGCCCCTGCTGGGAGTCCAGCTCGCAGGAAAGCGGCTCCAGCATCCACTACTATAATCCCCAGGTGATCAAGCCTTTCTCCATCGTTCGCACAGGCTTCGATAAACCGCGCAGCTGTTTCTATAGAAATTGCTGGACGTAATGCCAAATTAACGGAACTAACAGACGCCCCCCACCTTCAAACTATTACAATTAGGATAGAACCCTTTAGAAAAGAGTGCGCATTCGCTGCATCCACTTGGAATTTTTCCAATCGTATCCTCAGCGCCTGGGAAAATGAAAACTTACAATTTCGATGGTAATAAATAGAATCTGTTTCGCTATCGACAGGAAGCGCTGTGCGGTCTCAGGCAGGAGACACCCCCGCGAGACCTGCTGCGGACGCCGTGCACGTCTCCGTCGACGCCCCACAACCTTCAGACACCGGTGCCGCAGAACTGGAGCTCCTCCTCGCACCTAGGCTCCACCGGCAGGTCGAGAGGCTCGGCGAAGAAGGTGCCGCCGGAAGTGCCGAAGAGAACGTCTTCCATCACCTCCAGGTCTATGGAGCCTCGTCACAACGGTCTCAGCAAAAGCGTGGAGAACGGGAGTTTGAGCTCGGTGCAGAGTTCCGGCAGCGATTCCACCAACTGCGAGAGCTCCGAGGGCGACGCCCAAAGAGGATCGCCCGTCTGGAAGCACAAAGGCATAGTGAGTCTCCCTATTTCCATCGAGAAACACCGGCTAGATCCTTCGTCGCGGTTCGACCGACCAACGCGTTCTTCCACCGTTTCCGTTTCCGTTTCAGTCGAGTTCGCCGGAGCACCAAGACTGCGCGAATCACACGACAGACTCGACTGCCATGATGAACAGCGTCAAGGACCTCGGTCACTCGCACGCGAGTTCCGGCTACCAACTTCCGATGATGGACCACTCGGAGAACATGCCGCAGACCAGCTACAAGGTGTCCGAGACGGTCAGGAAGCGTCAGTACAGAGTCGGCCTAAATCTGTTCAACAAGAAGCCGGAGAGGGGCATCAGTTACCTGATCAGGAGAGGCTTCCTGGAGAACAGTCCCCAGGGTGTCGCCAGATTCCTCATCAGCAGGAAGGGACTGTCCAAGCAGATGATCGGAGAGTACCTCGGCAATCTGCAGAACACCTTCAACATGGCCGTGCTAGAGTAAGTACAATTTACCGGTAACCGTCGGTGAAGACTTTGTCTCCCAGTCTACAATGACAGAGACTGGGCGGGCGGCACACTGGTAACCGGTGCGAATCGATGACGTCGACCGGGTAGTTACCTCAACTTATACTTAAACCGTCGCGTTGCTCGCAGGTGCTTCTCTCAGGAGCTGGACCTCTCCGGAATGCAGGTGGACGTTGCCCTGAGAAAGTTCCAGGCGTATTTCCGGATGCCCGGCGAAGCCCAGAAGATAGAACGGCTGATGGAAGTGTTTAGCCAGCGGTACTGTCAATGCAATCACGACGTGGTGACCAGACTGCGATCGCCGGACACCGTGTTCGTCCTGGCGTTCGCCATCATCATGTTGAACACCGACCTGCACACACCCAACTTGAAGCCGGAACGAAGAATGAGGCTGGAGGATTTCGTGAAGAATCTGAGAGGCATCGACGACTGCGGGGACATCGACAAAGACATCTTGGTGGGGATCTACGAGCGGGTCAAGGAGAACGAGTTCAAGCCCGGTTCGGACCACGTGTCCCAGGTGATGAAGGTCCAGACGACGATCGTCGGCAAAAAGCCCAACATGGCTCTGCCCCACAGGCGATTGGTCTGCTACTGTAGGCTCTACGAGATCCCCGATATTCACAAGAAGGAGAGGCCCGGTGTCCACCAAAGAGAGGTGTTCCTCTTCAACGACCTGCTGGTCGTCACCAAGATCCTCAGCAAGAAGAAGAACAGCGTCACCTACACGTTCAGACAGAGCTTCCCCCTTTGCGGAATGGTGGTCACGCTCTTCGAAGTTCCTCGTGAGTCGAAACAGTCTCTTTTCTTCTCCTTCTTCCATCATCTTTCTCTTCCCCGCTCGACCGACGCTCCATTAACGCTTTTATCGTTTGTCAACAGATTATCCGTACGGGATTAGACTCTCCCAACGCGTGGATGGTAAGGTATTGGTCACGTTCAACGCGAGGAACGAGCACGACAGATGCAAGTTCGTCGAGGACCTCAGAGAATCCATCAGCGAAATGGACGAGATGGAGACGTTACGGATCGAGACGGAACTGGAACGGCAGAAGAGCAGCAGAAGCGCCAGAGGCGGAGCCGAGAACAGAGATTCCGGCGTGGCCGACGTCGAGATTTGTCCTTGCCCGGGGCCCTGCTCGGACAGATCCGAGACCATCGACATGGACTCGCAGTTGAAACGCTCCGCGCTTAGCAATTCCCTTCTTGACATACACGAACAATGTGTGTAAACTTAATCACTCAGTTATCACCGCGTCTCGGCGCACGCGTCCGCGCGTTGCTCTACTAGTCAGTTCTATTTACTAACTCGGCGGGAGCCCTGCGTCCGGCAGAAAGAATCTCCATTGATGCTAGAACCGCCAACGCTCTGCCGCTTTCTATCCAAATTGCCCCTTGGAAAGGAACTCGAGCAATTTTTCGTAGTAGCGAATCTTCGCAGTTTGTCGTCTGCCAGCGTAGAATATTTGGCACGGTTCTAGCGTTAGAGAGCGTCCGATCTTGCGCAAACTTTTGCCGAAGAATACTTTCTTGCGGTAACAAGATCCGGGTCGAGTGCTTTCTCCCGGAAGTAGCGGCTCCGCCTTTCCATTGACATTCGGAACGGTTACTAGCAGTAACTCTTCGGCGTGTCTCGATTGGTCGTTGGTTAAGCAATGTTTCCTACGATCTGTTCACAGTCGCTGGTGAAAAACCTCAACGTCGTGGGAGCGTCGGCTCGTTGGATAGCGGTATGTCGATTTCCTTTCAATCCACATCAGCCAGCTCGATGAGCCAGGGCATTAAACATCCTGGACAAGTTCATCCTATACATCCGGGATCCACTATCCCTGGCGGAGCTAAGGGACTCGCACAGCAGCCATCTTTTTTAGGGGGTCTGTTCGCGAAACGGGAGCGAAAGCTGTCGCAGTCGGAGGAATCCGGGCCCTACAGTCGCACGACGGAAGTATAATCTATCCTTCCGGTGGTACCTAGTCGAACGGATCTCTCTCCGTTACGAGGACGATGTACATTCGGCTCCCTTCTAGTACGTTCGATGGTCCCCTCGCTGATTTTCCACACTGTACGCGGTGCACACTGTATTGTAATAACGTACTAAACGCTTCGAGATTGTACTAGTCAGAGGAAAAAAGGAACGCGGAAGAAGCGAGAAACGATCTTGCGATTTTCTGGATTCGACGCGACACGCGCGCGCGACCTTGAGAATTCTTCTCGTGTCCGAGTTACGATTACGAGTTCCGATAAAAATTCATTCGACAACGCGGGGGTCTCGACGGTTACGACAGAACGTTTTCATTATGCTAGAAAATATCCGTCTGTACCTCCTAGAATCAATTTGACCGTGATTCGATCGAGTCTCGCGGCCAGGCTCCGAGGCTCGACGTTCGATCGAGATTATCTTGTATATACTTGCGATCTTACAAATGTATTATTCGACGCGCAGTTTATCGTAGACATTTCTTTATACGCCTTCGTCGTGGTTCTAGATCGTATTCGAATTCTCGTAACAGCGGTGCATAGCTACACATATAAGTAACGTAGAGAAACTCGCAACTAGATGCACAATTTCCTGTAAAGTTACCGGTAGTACACCTTACGTGTTTAATATATTATTACAACCGATGTGCACGGACCGGAGACTGTCCAACGACGGCTGATTTAAACACAATGTCTCAGCGACGAACGACGAGCAATGAAGAGAGTAGAGGGAACACATGCGTAGCCGCTTTCGTTCGTGAAAATCGGGGGATCGCGCTAGAGAGGACCGAAATTTTTAGGAACCTCCCGATATTCGAAGAAAAAGTTACCCAGCGAGAAAGACCAACGGAAGCGATCAAAGTGCGGACGAATCTGTTAATCGGGAAATAACCAGGCGAACACCGGCATTTCCTCCGTAGCGTCGCGGTATTTACTCTAGCGTAATCGATTTCGGAGGTGAGAGATGAGTTTCTCTGTTCTGGAACGTCTCGCGACCTTAGGGAGGAAATGGCGTTCCTTTATACGTTGGATTCACGATCGATTAACGGGTTACGAACGCGCAGAGGCAACTGGCCGTTCGATGTAAATTTATTGGATTGGGCAGGATCCAATCGTGGTCACTTTACGGAGTTTACAGAACGGAGGAGCGAGAGGAAGCGAGCGTGTATGAAAGCGATAGAACGATAGAGCGAGAGATTCGACGAGAGATAGACGGTGGGGCGACGGCTCCCACTGGCGCGTGTATAGTTATTTATTCATCCGAAAGAGATATCGAGATCGATCGGTTCTTTCTTACGGTATTTATAATTCCCCGGTATAGATAATTTCGTTGAGCGTGCCGAGTCCCATGAACCGGTTTTCAAAAACAATCTCGACGAACCACAGAATTGAAGAAATCGTCGCAAGGCGAGAAAAGCGGTTTATGGACAGTGAGACAAGGCACTGTTCTCGATAAAGTTATATACTTAAAAAACGGTTGTACATAATAGACGTATACATACATATATAAATATATATATACATATTATATATAACGGGTAATTGTAACGATTCTAACGATGACGATAATTGTAACAAATTTACTGTAGCCTAAGAAAACAATAAGCAATCCCTCTCAGTGTTAGGTGCATGTCGATGTCTAACGAGTTTTTAATATCACACATTCGTGCGTATACACGACACACACACACACAAATAATCGCGTACGCTCGCAGACAGCGGTGTTAAAGTTTGGATGTAGCAGCGTCGGTGCGCGTTAGTATTTAGCGCGGAAGAAAATTGAAAAAGAGAAGGCGTTTTTTCTCATTGTTATTATTCATTCATAAGCCTCTGTAAGTGGTTCTGCTTGCGCGTGTCAGCTCGGGCAGTCTTCTCCGTGAAAGCGCGATGTAAAGAAGGAAAAAGGATTGTTTGCTCCGTAAGATCGTGTGCTGGCCCAATCGGGACCAGAGAAACGTTCGGTGCGCGTCCTCCTACCGGCAAGACGTTACGAAGGTACTATCGTGCGAACGGTGAAAACGTGTCGAGTCGATCGGTTTCTCATCGCGTAGCACGTAAACAACTATCTGGATCGGCGTTAGCAACATTGTCAGGATCGGGGCGAGCCTCCCTCGCATTCGAGGCTTTCGAAAGGAACGGAGACAACTCTTATGCCTTATATACTGCCACAACTCGTCCGACAAAAAGAGGAACCGACTCACGACGCGCTTTCGATCAGCGGAGAGATCTTGCTCGGAGCTGCAGAATTATACGGAGAACGGAACATTGTATATATATACATACATCTATATATATAAATATTAAACCAGCGCTCGCGCAATATCGGATAACGATGATTCAAAGGAGTATTTGATTTCAATTCGAAAGCGACTAACCGGCAAAGTTTGATACACCACGAACACAGAATTCGTTCCGAGCTTTCGGACCCCCTTTCCGTGAGGAAATTGACATTTTGTGGACTCTTGTTTAACATCTTCTTGCTCGTTCGACCCTAGGCTGCTAGATAAGGTAGCAATATTTCTCAACGGTTTTCATATTTCGATAAGTAGCGTATCGCGATTCGCCTTTGGTAAAAACTAAAAAAAAAAAGACAGAAGCAGTGTTTAAACAATAATTCGTTGACGAGCGTCGTGTAACGTTTCGATAAGTAATCGCGGCCAAAGGGTCTACGAAGGGAATAAGGACAATTGAGTAGCTGGCAAAGTGTTCATTAGAAATGTACATACACGTATAGTCTCCCATTGATCCGCGACGGTCCGTAGTCTTCAGCGTTGATAATTCTAGTCTTTCTCATCAGGAGAAACCGGAAACAATTGAACGGAACGTGAAACCTGTCGACGAACCGTCGACGTAGCTTGTAAGAACGTGAACACAATAAGAGTGTCAAACCGACCGACACAGATCGATGAATTCAAGAATTTTTGTCTAAGCTGTGGGATCGCGTCAATTTGCGCAAATCGCTCGTTCGAAGTACCGGATAGCAAATCACTGGAGGTATCTTCCCACTTTAACCTATACGACGGCACTGTTTTCTTTTCTTTTTGTTCGTTACGAGGACGCAGCACGCGAGTAGCAACAAAAAGAAAATAGGAACAAGCGCGCGACGCTACGAACTTTTATTTTATTTGTAATCTCGTCTTATCTCGTCGAGTATCAAATAAAATAAAAAACGTTTGTCGTTTTTTCGAGCGAACGTCAAACCCTGTAAAAGTGGGAATATCTTCCATCACCTTGACGAAAATTCTGTGATAATCATCATACGAACGAAAAAGAAAAGACTGATTAGAAAGATCGCCTCTAAGTTGCCGTGTTTTACAGAATAAAGATAAATGGTGATATCGTTTCTCGTGGGCGTGTGAAAGTTTGCCATTTTCATTGTCCGTCGGCTCATTCTCCCGGTACGCGATTAGACCTGATCAATCGCGATTCACCAGTTGTATTGTAGGTTAAACCGATTCGAATGTTCCCGTAGGCTCGAGTTTCCTTCGAGCACCGAATTCGTAAATAATGTTATCCGACAACCGATCGACTACTTTATCTACATTAAAGTATTTTTTATGAGATCTAGACACGCCGACGTTGACGTTGACGTTGGCAAACGGCAAACGGCAAACGGCAAGCGGCAAACGACTCGTAGTCTCACGGAAACTAGAGAAACAATCATACAACATCGAAGCAATACAACGCTGTGAAACGTAATAAAGTCGCGCTCCGAATTATCACGTATCCACGGCGATTAGGCATCGATTCGATTTGACGCGATCATTTTGACGAATAAGAAAAAAAACACGAGAGAAAGATAACGTGTCGACACGAACGCGGCGGTGTCGTTAAAACTTAGCAGACCCTATGATTTGATGAGAAAGCGAAATAAAATAATGCGTTACTACTATGAGATAACAGTTGCTCCCCCATACGAAAGTATCGCTTCCTTTGTTAATCTAACGAACGCTGTATGCACATTGTGTTAATAAAGAATTATGAGTCTGAAACGTGAATGAACGGTGACGACAATCGACCACCTAGCAGCCGCATGGAACGTTGGAACGTTGAAACGATAATCGTACGTATAATTAATTTTAATTCAATCTGTAAGTTCTGATCGGCATTTTCACAAAACAAGGAATCGTCAAAGAAAGGTCGGCCATTTTGGATTCAATTGGTACCCTCAACAAGTAGATCTAACTAGTATTTTTGACGAAAGGAAAGCCGATTTGAGACGAAGTCAAGCCCAGTTGTCTGTTCACTAAATAATCATTTATTTAGCGATACTTTAGCATACATCTGCGCGTGTTCGGTACAGATAAAACATACATGTTAGTCGTGCAGCGCGGACAAGTAGAAAAGAGTACGATTTCCGCGAATCCTAAGGCGCATTAGGTCTCAACATTCATATCCGAGGTCAGGCTAATTCGAGCGGTCTCTGCACATTTAGTAACCGGAGGCGGGAACGTTTCACCTAAAACAAGAGGACAAGACGATCGGGGATCAGCGGACTTGTTAATGTTTTCTTCGTTTCTCGCGATCGTCTCTTCGTTGATCGCGTTCATCTTTGCGTTTGGTGGTCGTGGTGGTAGAACTGCTGGCGCGTTTCGCCTGCTTCAAGAATTGATCCAAACCGAATGGATCTTCCTCGTCCTTCTCGAACTGCACTGGTCCGGATCGGGTAGTCGATCTATCTGTTCCACTGAATTCTTTGTCCGGCACGAATCTAAAAAATAAAAACGATTCCTCGTGACAAAGTACACGCTTGAAACACAGATTAGCGGAAAATAACGCGTCTCTCTACGACGAGTTGTCGTCACCGACCTATTTGTTTTAACGAGCTTCTCCAAATCATCCCCGTAAGTATCTTTATCGATATTTTTACTAGGACGATAGATGTGCGAACCAATGGAATTGGAATCTTTCCATGGTTTGTCGTATACGTTGTATTCGTCGTCGTGCCCATAGCCACTATCCATTCCTTTGGTCGTGTTGAACAATCTCTGATCGAACTGTGCCTCCCCGCTGCTAGGAATACTCTTCGCCGGCAAACCGAGTGCAATCTGTTCGCTGATGTCGCGTTCCCGTTCGCGTTGCAATCTGGATCGCTTGTCTGGTGCAGCACGCGCCAGATTTCTCTCGCGTGCACGATCCTTGTGCCGTTCTTGCCTCAGCTGATCTCTCTCCCGGGACTCTTCCGATTTATCTATGTGACGATTTCACACAACGCTATTAGACATCTTCGTCAGCCGAAGTTCTTATTCTCTTAAAACGGTATCCGAAAAATACCGTATTTCCCCCCATAGTGTCGCGTGACTCTCAAGCCTTGAAACACTGGGAGATGTCTTTTTTCGTCTTCATAGGCTTAATGATTAATGCACCATGAGGTGGTAGGGACAGCAATACGACGCTAACGAGGAAAATACGGTAGAATCGTGATACACAGTTGCTTCCTGAACAAACCCATTGCGGCGGAGGATTTTAAGCCAGCGCGCTCTTCTCTGGCCTTTTGCGCGAGCTGCCTCAAGTGATCCTCTTTCTTTTCCTTCTCCTTCTGGGCCAGCTTCTTCTCCAACTGTGCTCGCATCTCCACCGCCTCGCGAGCCTTTCTATCAGCGATATAAAGAGCCTCGGCGAGCTTGGCAAAGTTCTCGTTAATGTGAACTTGTTGCAACCCGCGACCGTCCGCAGCTAAACGTTTGTCCAGAGGAATCGTGTAGCCCTGAATAAATCGGATTCGAATGAAACCGCTGCCATCGACGCTCAAGAGGGAACTGGCCAGCTTACCTTAGCGTTCTTCCAATTGCTAATGCAGGGTGGTATTTTCCATTCTTTTTGTTCCTTCACTGTAACTTTCCTTGTCGGCGAGTGCATGACCGGTGCTGGAGGTGACGGAGGGCCTCTTGGTATTTTCTTGTTAATCCTTTAACAGTTAAACAATGTTGAATTACTTGAGGTGGTTAATCGGATAGTGGTGGTAAGTGATTCATAGTCCGAAGAGACTCACTTAAATTTTGGTGGTTCCAAAGGATCTATCTGGGCTTCCACCATTCTAATGACTCTCTGTTTAGCCCCCGAGTTGAACGATTGTCCTTGTTGCGATGGAGTGTACCGAATATACTGAGCCGGAGCCTGCTTCTCCGCGCACCTCACCGGCATAGCCGCGGCTATCTTCGATCTGGTTATTTTCTCCAAAGCTTTCTTGGTTTTGTCTGTGAGTTCGTCTATCTCGTCTGTCGGAGGACGCTGCAGACTGGGATCCTCTTCGCTCGTTATTTCCGAAGGCAGTAGATCACTCAATTTGCTGTACACAATCTGTAAAAGATCTCTATAACTACACAAAACAATTCTTAGAAACGACGAACAGGTCAAAGTTTCTGTATTCGCTACCTTGTCCTTGGAATGACCTTGCCTGGCAATCATGTCGTACTTCACCTTCCCGTACGCGTCCAGCTGAACCGCTAGAGCATTACTTGTGGTTTCTTTTCCTTTCATTCCCATGCCCAGAGGATATTGGGCCACGTGGATCTCTGGGAATGCTCCTCCATCTCCGAAATCCTATTTACATTGTGTATGCTTTTAATAAATTGTATGTAATCGAAAGTTCTGTAAGTACAACCGATGGGTACATTGTGGAAATAGTATAACAAGCAGATTCGTTTGATACATACTTCTGGATTCCTTGGAACCCATCCTTTACGTTGCCCATAGGGAGGAGCAGTGACGACTGCTTTGACCAACGCGGATACTGGCCTCTGGCGTAATTTCTGCTCACGTGCTTCATCCTCTCTGTCCCACACCACCTGTGATGGAGCAGGCAGTAAGCTGCAACAACGATTAGCGTTTGAACGAGAATATTTACAAAAACTATTTTAGTCCTATTTCTTTCTTTTTTTTCATTATGGTATTCCGATCGATGATAAAGCTTGCAATTAAGATGATAAATTGACATATCGTTCTCTCAATAGTAAACGAGTGTACCATCGACGCGATCGAAGTGCATGGAATCAAACTAACTGAGAAGCAACCTTAATTCATACACTACAAAAAACAGGGCAAACATCTCACAACGAACAGTTGTAAGAGTGATCAGAGAATGAAATTCAAATATTTATCACACCCACTAACCTTGAAAGCGACATTTTATTTAACAGCGATGCCACCAATTAAGACAACATTTACGTGTTCGTCATAACAACGAACGTAGTTATCTATCCAAAGAACAGTGCACGCATTATCGTGGAAAGAGATTTCCTAGACGGAACAAAATGTCCCTAGAGGTAAACATTCACCAGAGAGGAATTCCTCTCCGATTCAACTACTTCTTGCAGAATCATGATCTCCTGGCAGAGATGTTCGTTTTCGAGGTTTCGAAAAGATTTCTCGGACGAAATCGACTCTCTGCCGACAAGATGTGATCTCAATGAAGGTCATGGTCATACACACAGTATCCAAATACATGGATATAATCAAATATTCAGACGAAATCGCAAAATGCAGTCTGACTGTTTATTGAATTCGTTAGGATTGCTACCGTGTAATAAAAATGATCGCCGGTCGTTGTATGTTTCATACTAATATCACAGACTAGGTAAGTATTCGAGTTGACTGAAGCCATCTCAAGATGATGGAAAGAAAGTTCAGAAGAATCAAGGAGAATCTACCGCAATGATCGAATGCAAAAAGAACTGACAGAAATCGTGCATTGTTCCGCGAAATCGGTTCCGAAAAATGAATGGTGGCGCCGGTAATAAATAATTAATATTTTTATATTTATAATAGTAAACGTAATTTTTTTGTTAAACATGAATGCAGAAGATTCCCCTGAACGGCTCTATGTCCTTGGATTATTTGTTATTGCCCTAATTTTACCATAATTAATGTTTTTCAAGCACATGTGTAGTGCCTATAGGTGATTTAGTTCGGGGGCGCCACCGCGAGATGGCGAAGCTATTTCTTACCCCGTCCGCAACCCATTTTCGCAAACACCATAACCGGGTATAATTATGGGATTCCGAGATATACGTTCGATAGAGTTTTTCACTGCGAGTATTTCAAGCCCAGGAATGTCAAATTTGAGCCACTGATTCCAGAGTTATTGAATTTTTTCTGTTTCTGCGTTTCTTCGTCTCGCCGCTAGATGGCGCCACCATTCAATTTTTCGGCCCACTTTTACTATTTTAATGAATATTTAAACTTTAGGTAGATGTCTCGGATCCCTTTGGACTCTCGGAGACAGATAGCGTGCATGTGTCCACCACTATTACGATGGTGATTAAAACGCAACAAGAATTATTCATGCGTGCAGGTTTGAATTACATATAATTCTCGTTTGAATACTTTACAGCGTTTTCATTATTTTTTACAAAAAATGTATTTGATTAAAAAGCAATGACGTAGAAAAATTAACAACAATCTAGATGGATTTCACAGAAGAACAAGTGAAATTCAGATGATGCGTGATTTACAAATGTACAAGGTGATTGTTAACAATTACATCGCTTAACAACGTGTTGTTTAATCTCCTGAGGTTCTGCTTGAGCGTTTACGTTAAAGTATACTTTTCGTGATTTTGCGTCCGACAGCAAGGAGTTCCACATTGGGTCTTTCTGCAACGAACAATATTTTTTTAAGTTGATAGAGGCAGAAATTATTGATCACACGTCGTTCCAACAATATCATCTTACATTAAATACACTGAAGTTTCCACAGATTATCAGACTGTGTTTGGCTCGCGTAAGAGCAACGCACAGTCTTTGCTTATCGGATAAAAATCCGATCTTCTGGCTTCGTACGCAGGACATAATTACCACGTCTCGTTCTTGTCCTTGAAAGCCGTCCACCGTATTCACTTCAAACCTAATCTTTTTCCTAAGATTTTCTGACAGCAACGACACTCTGAAATCAGAATCGGTATTAATAATTTATTGAACAGCAGTCTGCAGGAAATGTATCGTCACTAGATTGCAGACTCTACGCATTCACAGTAGTATTTGGTCATACAAAAATCGGAATAATAATAGATTTAATACAGTATCTTCTTCGAACTATAATGGGAGTTTTAGTAAAAAGGAAGAAGATTTCTATTACTACCGTTTCCTATAAATTAATCTATAAACATCCGCAGTCTAGTTATTATTTCAAATCCCTAAAATAGTATAAACAGCACTGACTTTTCGTTAATTTTATTCAGTATCAGGTGCTTCTGGTTGTTGTACGGCGTGAGAATGCCATAGGACATACATTCCCACCCATCCATATTGGCGTGCGTCAACATCGAGTATATCATGTTTGCCACAAACTGTGCCTCAACGGTATTCGAGAAGTTATCATTGTCCTGGCTGGTATTGACATGAAAGATCCTGTACGAGTGGAACGGGAACTCTTCGTTGCGCGGTATGGCAGTCTTTAATTTGTTAGCGTAAAAGAACTTATTGGGCCACCAGCAAATATCGTGTGGCATTCTGTATTGAGTATCCAGCATGATTATGGGATTGACCGGGTTCATCTCGAAAGCGTTTTGAACTCTTGAGAAAATTGACTGATCCAGTCCCATTATCTTCGCCCGAGGACTCAGAACTGTAGCAGGCAGCTGATTAGGGTCGCCGACCAAAACCAACGTGTTCACACCAAGCATAAGTGGTATCAGAGTCTCCGCTTCGGTGCTCTGCGTGGCTTCGTCCACGATGCAGACTGAAATCCCCTTTTTATTGGTCACAAAAAGGGACTCCATCTGCTTGCTATAACAAGACGACAGGGTGCAAGTTATGATATCCGCATGTATGAGGATCCTGTTCTCAGCGGCCCGCTGTATCCTGGCAAATTCCTTCGAGTTCATCTCGTTCAGCGGCCTGCGACTTTTCAGCAACTCGTACTTGACGTTCATGTCTGCCACCTTCATCTGCAGGTGCTTCTTGTAAGCCTCGTCCATGTTGTGGGTGCTCGCTATCTCGCACTTCAGCGCGTTTATCCTCGACTCGAGGAAAGCCTTTTCCTCCTCGACGCTGTCCAGTGGAACGTTCATCGAGTTGGTCGTCGTCTTTTTCATGTCCCTCTTGGCCAGCTCTGTCACAGAGATGTCCTTGACGATTGGATGCATCACCTCCGACCGGCCAATTCTTACCATCTTGAACCTTTTCTGTTTCATGCCGGACCTGATCTGCAACAACCTCAAAGTGATCTCGTCGATGGCGGCGTTCGACGGGGCGCAGACTAGTATCTTTAACGGGTTTTCGCTGCTCGAGTACCTGTTGTTCCCATACAACACCTGGTTCACTATATTTACAATCACTTTCGACTTGCCTGTACCAGGTGGTCCCTGTATGAAGCACAATTTCGCCTGTTTTTGCACTATGGTCTCGGTCACCTTAAATACAGCTTCCAGCTGTTTTTGATTCAGCTTGTCTCGGGTAAACAATTGTTCGGGATGGATGGGGACAGTAGGCAAATGATATTGCTCGATTTTCGGACTTAAAATCAAGTTCATCACCGGTGACTTAGGAAGATACTCAAGAGCCTGTACCATCCGCAGATTCGAGCGCAAATAAGTCACGCTCCTCAATCGTCTAACTTTATTCACCAGGATATTCGGCTCCAGAGGCCTTGTCAGTACGCTGTACGTTATCAAGGCGTAAGGTCTCCTCACGTACTGCACCAGCTCCTTGTTGTAGTGCGTGAAGTCCGACAGTATAGTCTGATGAACATCGTTCACGTAGGCGAACACTTTGTGAAACGTCTGTCCCCTTTGTTGGTTCCTGGTGTACTCGAAGAACACCAGATCCCCGTAAACAGGATACGCTTGCTTCTGTAAATCCTCTCTAGTGACCAGTACCTCGAGCATCAAAGTGGTGAATTGCAGATTCGCGGACGGTGTGTTCGTTTGAATGGAGTTCTCGACGATGGAGCACATCAGCGTGGGTCGTCTGCGATCCCTGTCAATGGTTTGAAACTCTTTCGTTATCCCATACCAGGTCTCCAGGAGCAGGAGAGGCGAAATCACTCTGTAATATTCGTCGTACGACTTATAATGCGTCATCATCACGTGAAGCTCGTCATCGCGAACAACAGGCGCGGTGCTGTTCAAGCGCTGCTGCTCCTCCAACCAAACTGGACTCCATGAAAAGATACGCAATAAAAATTCGTTCGTCATTTCATTCTCTGCTGCTTCCTTCATACACCTGCGAGGCAGAGGCGCGTCCTTTCCCGCGAGCTTCTTCATAACGTTCGTCTCGTCAATTTCGTATTCGCGTACGGTCTTGATCACCGTAGAAAAAGACACGCGCTTCTTCGTCCTTTTTTCTGAAGATTTCAGAATCGATGATGCGGCAACAACAGGCGCGGTTGATCTGTGTTTCGCTCCTTCTGCGGTTTCTACTCCTCTCGCGCTGCTATCCGCATCGTTCATCCTATGCGACAATATGACCTCCTCCAAGGCATCTTCGGTGAAAACATTCGTTTTACTTTTGGCTGCATTGTTTTTTTTCGGTATCCTGCCCTCTGTATTTTTCATCCTCTGCGACAGCACGACCTCCTCCAGAGCATCTTCGGTGAAAACATTCATTTTAGTTATTGCTGCATTGCTCTTTTTCGGTATCCTCCCAAGACCGCTGAGAGACGGCATTTCTTTAACCGTCTTCCTGCCTTTGGTACCGTTGGGCGTCCTTGGACTCGCCAGGACATTGTTTGCAAGTCGATCAACAGTTTTTGGTTTGTCTTTTACGTCTCCTAACTTGGACGCGGAAATCGTGTCCTCCACAAGCAAGTCATTTCGCGTTTTCAACGATATCTTCGCCTTCGGTTTGATGGTGATGCGTTTTTTCTCCTGATTGTTCTCCAGGGATAATCGTTTCTCTTCCAGAGCAATTTTCTTCAGCTTCTGCTTCCTGTCGTCCGCTAATTGTTTCTTTTCCTCCTTCGTCAGCGGACTCGTCTTCTTCTTGCTTGGCGGAAGACAATCTGCCCATTTGTTCAACGCTCTGCGGTTCTTCTGATCCTTCGCTCGCAGGTACTCCTCTATCTTGGCTTTTTCTTTCAATTCCTTCTTCTCCTTGCTGGACAGTTTCTGTTTGGGAGGTTTCTCAGGACCTTGTTTCGCTCTGTTGGCACTGGTGCTTCTTCTTCTGGTAGGCAGATGTAGCGGCTCTATCTGAGGCACTTTCCGTTCCAGCGACTTTTTCCTAGAAGTTACTATAAGTTCTGTCGTGCTGCTTGTCGGACGACTACAGTTTTCATGCCGTCTGACGCCGAGGGAGCCGGAAGTTTTGTTCGTAAAGAACTTCTTAAAACCAATTGTACTATCGCTGAGCGACTCTATTGGGTCTATGGCACGATTCACGGAATCAACTTCCATTCTTCCCATACTGTTGCTCAACGAATGCACGTCGTTCGTGGTTCTGTCGTCTCCGTCTTGATCCTGATCATGGTCCTCATCGCGCGTATACCTTTCGTTCTCTTTCTCTGTTTCTATTTCCATTTCCTTCTCCGCTTCGAGTCTCTCGCTCATATTCGACGGTGGTTTGTCGACAGGCTTGTCCACAGACTTGCCCAAAGCGTGCACGGGCTCTTGAACGTCGACGGTTGCTATATCTAGCACTTTGTTTCTTACGCGATCATCTTTCGCTGCTGTTTCTATTTCATCTTCGTTCAGTATTTGACTACGAGACAATCGACGGAACCAGTTTTTATCTTCGTCGTCGCTATCGGATAATGAGATGACTAAATCCTCGTCGTCGAGAATACTGAATCTCTCGTGCTCCGCCTCCGCCTCCGCTTCCTCTTCTTTCACTTCTTCCTTGACCTCGTGCTTGACCGACGTGTTCATACCGAATCCTATATCGAACAATTGAGAGCATGGAAAAATATCATCCTCGGTGTCGCTTAAGTTAACAACATCCTCTACCGAAAACTTTGTTTTGGGCTGTTGTTGTACTTGTTTTAATTTGATCGGAGATATCATCGGCATGGGGATACCGTTAGTGGAATTCCAAACTGCATCTTCGTCTGTATCCGTTAATTGTAGCTCTTCTTCCATTTTGATCACCGCGTCGCCAACAGGTACAAAATTTGGAGACAATCTCGACGATGCTTCGTTCTGGTTACTTTCAATAGGACACTGTTCCACAATAATTTTACTGTTTGCATTGCTAGTAGTTTTACTGTCTCTTCTCGCACTACCGTCTTCCACTCTGTTTTCGGACTGTTTGTTACAACAATTAGAGGTATTTATAAACAGATTCTCCTTATCCTTGTTACTCGACAGATTATTCTCGGTTAATTTCTGTACATTCTGAAAGGTACTCTTACAACCACCGACAGAGATCTGTTTGTCCTTATTACCATTGTTCATATCACTCAACACGAGCGACTCTAAATTTATTGAATTTACATCATCGGGTTTCACTTCGCAGATCGTTTCAGGACATTTTTCATCTTTTACGCTAAGATTCGCATTCAACATACTACCATCGGTACGTTTGCTCGGATTCGAGGGAGTATTCGATTTAATATTATTTTGCTCAGATACACTGTTGCTTAACGAAACATGGATTATCTCAAGATCGCTCTCATCTGCCGCATTGCTGTGCTCTGAAATTTTAATAAATGACTTCAGTTTGATTGTATATACAATGCAGGTAAGAGTTTGTAATATAAGAAACGAAAAAGGTAAAATTACCTTCCACAGATTTTTCACTCGAACATGATTCTACTTTATTGTCTAATTTTGGCATTTTATTTGGGACAGCCTCTGCATAACAATTATTCCTCCTTTTACGTTTATTCGTAGGATCGGGTGAATCATTTGTTGCACATCTTGTGGTCCCGATTGTTTGATTTAATAGTGTTTCTGAAAGGGCACTGGTAGTGTCGTTATTCAGCCCTGTCTGTGGTTGCTAAAATTGTAATAGCACAGGGTAATCAACGCATGTAAATAAGAAACGCGGAAAGCAATCTCTGGAATATGCAAGACTAAATTTTACCCCGATCAAACGCAGTTTGTACGCAAACATGTTACTGTCTTCAACATCGACATGGGGACAACCCACTCCAATAATATCGTTTGGGTGCAACTGGGTTGTCTGAAATGGCTCCTGTGCAACTCCATTGATGAACAGACCATTAGCACTCTGAAAGTAGATAATCTTAGCAGCACTGTAAACAAGTCATAGCGAACGTATACAATAATAAGCTTCCTGTCGAGTTCTAAAGCAGATAAAAACCATACAGACGAATAGATCAAATTGGAACTCTGTGAGATTGCTGTTTATTAATTATGTAAATAAATATAATAATGACATACCTTTAGATCGGTAACGTATAGCTCGTTTTTGCTATGAAAAAATATGCAATGACGTCGTGACACGGTCAGACTAAGGCATACTATTTGATTGTCCTTTGCCCTACCACAGGTATACTGAAAACAATTCATTTTCACATCGATAACTTCATTATTTATGACAATTGCGTAAATGTCAAAGTTTAAATTTTTAAACGGATTTTGACGCCCGACGATATTCGAGTCACCGCTGCTATATATACAAGACCGTGATAGAAAGAAAAATTAGACGAGATGCATTGGGAACTATGATAGCGTAGTCTGGGAGTAAGAGTGATTTCACAAACGATTGTAAACATACTGTGTGGTCGGATTTATCGAGCAGAATCGTGTCAGGCATATTAATCCGTTCCAAGAGGAACTGGCAGTTGCTGTCCTGAGCATCCATCTTCCTCGTATAAATTCTCTCGGCTCGCGTCGATTCCCTTTGTTATCAATCTGTCCGCTGTTACGCTGAAAGCATTTCGCAAAGATCTCCCTGCGACCCACCAAAATCAGTTCGCAGGGAGCTTGAGCATCGCTTATCCCGGTAAAACCGTTGTCTCGCTCTTCGAACGGACAAACTCGCTCCAGATTATCCATAAAATCGCACGGAGCACATGCGTTGACATTTACCGCCTTTCACAATTGAAAATAATATCTCGCCGGACGTATCTACCTACACACGTATAGATAGGTGCCCATACTGTACATTGTACACTGTACACAAAATTCGGTTATTCGATTTCAAAGAAAATTTCGCGGCCATCTAGTGGCCAGGAGTCAAAGTTCGCCGCCTACGAGCAAGCAACCCGCCACACTTTCGTGTTCAACCGTACGCGGATCATTAGGGGTCGCTACGACAACGAATTTCAGTTATGCTTTAACCGTAACGAATGATTCTGTAGACTCTGCCAAATGCGAATTTTTATGAAAAAAAAACAAAAATTGTTTACATTAATTGAAAGATACAGGTTGGAGAAAATACAATATGTAGTACCTTTAAACGCTTCTAAATATTTTCTCTGTTTTGTATTTGACCTACCCACTTTTACCATAAAATAAACTTTTAACATATATTCTGTAGTCTACTCATAACATTGTAAATATTGAATAGAACAAAACGAATTTAACGCACTAATTTTATCGGACACTCCTCGATTGATCTCGAAAATTAAGAGTCCCAGGCAAAACTCTCGAAGGATCGCGTACTTTCGAAGAATCCTAACCTTATGTTGAACGATCGGCAATGATTGTCGAGGACCTTTCGATGTCGAAGGTCATGGTAAAACCTTAAATAAATATTAATGTCTGAACAGGTTTGCTGGTCCAGCAGCCTCTTGACAAATGACAGCCTGTCTACCCGAAGAGCATATAGGTACTTAGTACTTAGGTTAAGCCGAATCGTTAGCGGGCGTAACAAAACATTTTCTGTTTTCACGCTGTCGGTGAGTGGACGGGATTGCGAAAGAAGGACGACCAGTTCGCACGTATACGTAATACGTGGGGGACGGTTTGGCTTGTTTCGGTTCACTTTCAGTTTCGACGATCGGAACGAGACAACCCGATTCGTTGGAACGAGATCGCTGATTAAGCAAAAATAAACATATGCCAACAACCAAAAACGAAAAGCAACGATCACGCACCGTGTACGCGTATGTGTATGGGAAATCCTGTTGGCACCATTTAACGTCTATCTAGAGATTAATTTAGCGATCAATTGATCGACGGATATCCGACAAATCGGTACACATTTCAATCACGTTTTTGCCGCGAGATGATTACAAGAACACGTGCGACAGTAGTCTTATTTGGTTGGTTAATCCTCCTTTACAAGCTATGCGGTATTTCAATCGTTCTTTATCTTTCTCCCGGGCATTGACTAGATATGAAAAGAGTAAGTAGACGAGGTGCCGAGTGACATACCTATATTACCACCGATTGTATAATCGTGATCGTTTTGCGGGGGCTAACATTGGCAAAGAAGAATCGGAATCCGCCCGAAGAGTTTCTCACAATTAGTAATGCTGACCGTCAATGGATGGACGAATGTTGTACAGGCGTGAATGGAGGCCGATTATGCTCGCTCGAAAGTGAAAACAGCGATGCGAATTGGGTCGATGCGCTTTTCGGATTTGTTTGATATTCTCGATGTGTCGCGGGACAGGGCCCGCGTGTGTTCCGTATGCCTCCTGTAAAGTTCAACACTCGCCGAGTTGAATCACGAGGGTCCATGTAAAATAAGAGAAAAGAATCGTTTCCCGGACTTGGTCATTTTCTCCTGTCGAAGCTTAAAGTTTGTTCGAAAAGAAAGCAGAGCGAGTTTCTTTGATCAAAGTACTCTCGCAGGCCGAGAGTCTATTTTGAGCTAGAATATCAGAACAATCGTTTAAGTACTCACAATCAGTTTCCGACGATTCAATTGGACGAACAGCTATTACACAGTAGGAATAACAGAAACATAGAAACATAAATTATCTAGCATGAAGTCTCTCCAAAAATTGATAAATAAAGCAGCGAATAACCGGACAACATCAATCATATAATTATAAGAATGGCCGCAGTCCGAGGATTAATCGGTCAAAACGAATGTTTCCAATTGCGGGTTACCGTCGCAAAGCGGCGTTCTAGATTTTTCGCAAACTAGTTCCGAACCGGATCGGACCGAGGTCGGCTCGAACATCGAAAAATATTTTATCGTCGTCGCGTCGCATCGCGTCGCGTCGGTAGAACACACTTATTCATACCGCAAAAGTTTTTTTAAATTAGTATAAGGTAATAAGCAATACTCTTATCCGCCTTCGACGTTCCCGATACTCTCAATGCTCTCCGCTATACAAAATCTTGCCCAACCTGCCTGCGTTACAAGGTCGGATGTGCCCGAGGGGAGCGACGATCAGATTTTACTCGTTCGAATGATCCAGATGAGAATGTTGCGCAACTTTCATCGGTCCGAGTGCCCTAAACCAGTAATCGACCTCTACCTCTTCGCGTATCAGATATCTCCTTTATAGCCGCGTAATAGCGGACGCGTCACCAGTAATAATCAATATCACGTATGATTTTCATAAATGCCTTGTCGAAACGCGTGCAAGAACATGCGGGAAAAAGGAAGAAAAAGAGCGACTCCATCGGGAAAGTTTTTACGGTCTTTCCGTAATTAATTGTACATTGTTCGTAGGCAACTTGAAATTTCATTTCGAACGATAATTATTCGATGGATTAATTAATCGAATAATCAATTTTTTATATTGTGTGAACATTTATGTAAGAGGACTTCGATCCGTTTATAAATAAATAAATAAATATATGTATATAATTGTATAATATCGAGTCAGACATTTGACGAATATCTCGAGCAGAACTTTGAACGGAAATAAAATTCTATTTTCCTATATATATATATATATATATATATACAGGGTGTCCCAAATAAATGGGAACACCTAAATATCTGTCGTATTTACAGTCCTCTCAGAAAACTTCAGAGGAGAAAGTGACACTATTGCAGAGGGCAAATATAATGGTAAAGAAAAAAAATTTGTATGACGTGTAATCTCAGGAAATCGTCAATGCCTACAGATCATTTAATGCAAGATTGTAATATTGCATAAATGAGAATGGTCAACATTTCAAACATTTATTACGATATGTAAAGGTCAAACCGCCGTAAACAACGCACATTTTATCCGCTCCAACATGATTATTCTTGCTCAAGGTCATTTCAAGGTCAAAAAGGTGGTATCCACTAAATTCAGAATTTTTATTGTCTATCATGCTATCGTAAAAAAAATACTATTCCATTAAAAAAAACATCGGTGACCTTGAAATTTCATTCAAAAACACGACATAACAAATTTTTTTCTTTACCATCATATTTGCCCCCTGCAATAGTGTCACTCTGTCCTCTGAAGTTTTCTGATAGGACTGTAAATACGACAGATATTTAGGTGTTCCCATTTATATGGGACACCCTGTATATATAATAATACGACGAATATAAATTTTATAATCACTGCAACCGTAAAATAAATCGTAGTGCAAGGGGTTACCGAGTTAATTGGAAATCAGTTTGATATTACCACAGTACAATACAATGATCATACAGCTTCGCGTAAGAAGAATGGACGGTAGATAGTCGAAGAACAAGGAAATGTGACTTGTCGTTGGTTGGCGAACCGTTTAGCCGGTCGGATAGCTTTCTCTTCGAGTTTGATTTCGATTTCGATTTCGATTTTGACCCAAGACGGAAAAGACTCCTGGCTTAGATTTGGAAGCGGACACGATCGCGAACCGTTAATGGGGGTCCGACCTAATCGTTGCGAAATGTAGATTCGACGATTGGCCGATGCCGAAGGAGATCATAGGCAGCTACCATGAGCAAGTAGGGAGCAGGTTTTTCGTTGATTGAACACCGGGTAGGATGAGGCGTAGATCGACCCAGTTTTGGTCGGCGTTAAGTCTTTGTCAATGATGGGTGGGGTACCGGAACGAGACTGTTTTGTGAGAAGGGGTCGCCATTGGTACCGCATCACCATATAAGCAACGTTCGCTGCCACTGCCGAGACAGAGGCTTGCACCCCTTCGTTGATACGGGTTCTCGACGAGCAAGGTAATCGAAGATTCAACGTCGCGACAACAGCTTCGAATTAGTTCGAACATTTTGTCCAGATCGTACTTGGACCTGCCCAAAATCTAAAACCTATCGATACGTTCCCTGGCATAGACATAGACGACCGTGATCGTTCAAATCTACTGTGTTCTTCGGTTCGCGCGTATTGTCTAGCCAAGACCTCGCTTTGTTAAAGGTGGCTTTATACTTTAGAAAACCGATCAAAGTAAGCTATTCGTCGAATACGTATATACCGAGAACCGTAGCAGGTCCGTGAAGTCTACGACTTTTAGTAGTTAATAAAAACGGCTAATATTTTTTATTTATCATTAGCAACCCGCGCATATTATCATAACGTTTCCTGTTAGTTCTCTGTTCAGTGTTTCCTCGCCAAAAAACATGGTTGTTACCGTGCATCGTCTAATGTGTAATTTCACTATTTTTTGGTTGGATCGTCGTTCCAGGATGCAGACAGGGATCGTATTCGTGGCGATAGCGGCAGCGCTGCTGCAAGGTGGTTACGGTAGCACGGTGTCCATCAGGATGCCGTACCTCAGCCCGGCAGGTGTCACTTATATCAACAACGTGGAACCTCAAGGTCTTACTTACGCGTATCCTGCGAACATCGAGGCTCACCATGTCGGGTACGCCGCCGCTCAGGTACCAGCGGTCGCGACGGTGCCGTTTGTAAAACACGTGCCCACGGTGTCCCATGTCCCGGTGACCAAAATCGAGACTCAATCGGCGCTTCTGGAAAAGCAATTGGACGTGGTGAAACCGGCCGTTCAGACCCGTAAATTCGAGGTGAGTGGCAATTGCGAATAGTTTACTAGACGCTGATGCTACCAAAGTGGTTCGCGCGTCACTCAATTCAAATTCCTTGCTTTACCATTCGACAACGAAGAAGAGTCCACGGGAGAAAAGGGAGAACTTTCTGGGCTACTAAAAAAGTTGATTCGTTGATTTATCGGTAGGTCCGCCGCCCAGCGATCCAGAAACAATTCTACGACATCGAGGAACGCGTGGTGGTGCGACCAGCCGGATCAGCGGTGGTCGAACTGGATCATCCGACCTCCAAGGTCCAGAAGGGCCCAGCTCTGATCCAATCCTACCATCCGCAACAGATCCAGGGCATCTACAACTTTGCTCCCTCAACGATCGCTCCACCCTTCGCTGCACCCTTCGCTCCATCCTTTGCTGCCCCCGCAGTTCCTTCCTCCCCCGCCTCCAGTTCTAACGAAGAGAGCGTTGTCATCGACAACCCTGACTTCCGTAATCTGCAGCAAGACCAGCAACTGGTACAACAGCAGCAGCAGCAACAGCAGCAACTGCTACAACAGCAGCAACTGCTACAACAGCAGCAGCAACTGCTACAACAGCAGCAGCAAGAGCAGCAACAGCAGCAGTCGCAGGTATAAGTCTAGCGATACGCACGAGTAGATTAATATTAACACGTTGAGCCCGGCGCCGACATTGCTATCCTTTCCGTTCAGCCGGCAGCTAGCGACCACTTAACTCTTTGCGGCACAGGATTTCAGATAATAAAATGGACCCATGTTGCATAGAAATTTTATTGCATTTTAAATGAAACAAAATTGGTATATTTTTATTAATAAAGGTATCACATAATGTAAAAACATAAAAAAATACTAATAGTTTAATTAAATTTGTTGTTATAGGGTGGGACTCAAATAGTCCACCACCACAAATTTAAGCTTTAGTTTTTATTATAAAGCTTTTCAGTTGCTTATATGGAACTAATTTTTATAAAAATTAACTTACTTCATGGTGCATCAAAAAGGTGGGACACTTTTAATCCCAGCGTGCCCCAAAGAGTTAACGGCGAGCGCTTGGGTGAAATTTAACCCTTAGCACTCGAATGGCGACTATGAGGCGCCACTACAAATTGCTACACCATTATTCGGAATATTGTTTACACGATTAAATTTGCTTATATGTAATAAATTACTAAACATTTAAATATTGTATGAGGTACTATATCAGTTTCTTACGCATATAACGAAAAAAATTATGTACAATGGAAATATTCTAGGTTAGAAGAAATGTTTAGTTTTTTAGTTGAAATAGCTCCGAGTGCAAAGGGTTAATACTGTTGGTCCCAGGGACCGACGCTGTCCAAACGAAAAGTCCATTGTCGGTCCTCAGGGACCGACGCCGGGCTCAACGTGTTAACCGTAATGGGGAGATGTAAAATGTTTGTTGGTTGCTATACTGGCGCACAGAACACACTGCTGAGAACTGGCTCGAGCGGTGCTTCCAACGAGCAGCCTTTCGTTGCTCATGATCCCACGCCCAACGTGATCGTCAGCCCCAACTCCAGCCCCGAAGAGGACAAGAACAATCAGAACAGGCTGCTCGAGCTGCTGACCGCGCGCGGCAACGTGGCTGAGGTAGAGAACCTTTTAAATCGCAGGAAAACCGTGCATTTCTCTAACGAAAATGATTATCTGTTCAGATTGGCTTCGGGAGTCGATCGGGACTCGCGAAATCCGCTCTGGAAGAGATCGGCCGCGTGAGGGGTCGCGTGCTGTCCGCGACTCCAGCTCCGGACAACGCGGAGCCAGCCGACGAGCGAGTGTCGACGAGACGCGTGGTCGTCACAAGGCCCATCGAAACCCTCCAGGAATTGAACGTCGTGGAACCAGCGACCAAGATCGAAAGGGTCTCCGTCCAGCAGCCGACTCTCATCAAAACCGCGCGTCTCGATCACGTGCAGGTCCACAGTTCCGTCCCGGTGATCGGAAAAGCTCTGGCTCCAACCGTAGCCCACGCAGCCGTTCCCGTCTATCAGAAAACCATCTCGCCGGCTTATCAATACTATCAATAACCACCAACCAACCGATTTCTCTGTAAGTCTCTGTACGCTGCGACTCGAGCCGAAAGAAACAACGAAATATCGAATTTTACCTTTGGAGCAACAGAAGCTACATAAGTTAGTCACGATGGCCATAGAAATTGCACCGCGTCCAAAAGATCGTTGCGTGCGCGTGTGTTTCTATTCGAGCATGAGCAGTGGTGGGCACGGTTGGGTCTCCTCGAACGCTTGCTTCTCCCACCAACCTCTCTTTCATGCAGCGCGCACGTTCGTTGCGTACGCCAATGTCTCGTGTCTTTGTTGCCCCATTGTACCTCGCTTGCTGGAAGGGGACAGAGGACGCTACGGTGTGGACGATTTTGCTTCAATCGAGGCAAAATTGCCCATCTCTGACTTAGGGCCTCTACAGGATATTTCGAACGAAATGGTGTAATTTTTCTGACCGCTACCATAGTTCCACTGCGGTGAACAGTGATAAGAAATAGTTCTAGCGTTGATCGCCGTAATCACGTTGGTTAATCTTCTATAAAATCAGAGTAGTTCAAGATGGAGAACTTTACTACAAATATTTGGTAAATAATTTGAAAGTTCACCATGGCGATCAGACGTTTCCTTTTTCCTGTTAAGTTTGAAAACGTGCTGTTCGTTCTTATGCACTATCTCGCGGAGAGTAGCTTCCACGATACCAATTAATCTGTAACACGATGGTGGACGTTAACAATTTTATAAGCGAATCAGACGTCGTTGATGCAGCAGTACTGTAATTACCTGTAAGCTCGTTTGCCAGCGTCCAGAGTGACGCGTTCTTGCGTTTGCGTTTTGTACTGTATGTGGTATTTATACATAAAAAGATGAAAATGAAATGGACCACCCGAATTGATTGATTTCTCCCAATCCAGACCGTGTAATTTCAGACGTCGTTCGTATATCTTCGGTGCCGAAGTGGCTACGTTTGTACAAGACGGCAGTCGTTGCGGACAACCACTAATTTCGGGGACTGTCCGCAATATGTATATTATAATGCGATTGCACGAATTGCATCACCGAGAATGATCGCCGCGGGACGATTGCTTTATACATATTACGAACATGAGCACACGCAAATTCGCAACGGTTTCAATGTTGGCGAGACCAGTTTCGCTCGCGTCCCTTGTCACGCAACTGAAACACAATTTTCTTTTAGTTCTTGAATAGCCGTCGTTCTTATACGAAAACGAAAGTAAACGTTTGTAGATGGAATTTTGAGGATAATGGAGAGCTTCCCAGAATATGACAAGGACCTTGTCTCGACGGCCTCGAACGCTCGGAAACGCCTGAAAACATAAACGCACGGTTGACCAGTCGAACCGGATACAAATTAATCAGATAATTGCACACGCATGCAAACTGAGACATTTACGGATCCACGACGTTCTACTTTGATATAGAGCAATATAAACATATCGAGAAATGAAATACCCACTTCTAAACAAAGAAGAAAGCACTCGTAACCAGTGCCGCCAGATCAGGGGAAGGTGCCTCTGAAAAGTTACCCTCTCTCCGATTACCGGGTTAAGCACGCATGCGCGACGGGAACGCAACAGGAATTGAGTGGGGGAGCGAATGATGACACGTTGCGCGTGCGCAATGGGGACACAAGACGCAACACGGGTGAGTGGACAAATGACAGGACATATCGCAGATTATAGGTTATTGCCGCGTATCGTATCTATTACCTACTAAATGAAATCTGAAATGGCTTCACTGATGCCACCGATGCCAGTCGCACGCGGCACGTCATGTGACCAGTCTACGGTCTTAGTGGGGGTCGTTGGAGTGTGCTCATGGTGGTGGAAGGAGCGTCGTAGGGGCGGAAACGACATCCAAATGGATTACGTCTGGCGGCACTGCTCGTAACTCAAACATCCTCTTTATTTCGATCTTTAACCCCTTGACATACCATTTATTTTACGGTTTCAGTGATTAGAATTTATTTGTAGTTTATAATTTCCTAGAAGAAGGAGAAAATTTATATCTATTGTATGTCTGTATGTTCTCCAATGGCTACACATTAACAACAACAAAATAGAATTTTATTTCGGTTTAAAAGAAATTAATAACATATTTATTTGACTCTGTTCGGAATCTTCATCGCGTCTCTCACACGTCATTGTAGGCGAAGAGATTAATATTGTTTCGAGTGGAATGATCTATCTCAAGAGATACTTAACACTAGAACTACCGGACAAGTCAAAATGACTGGTTTCTAAATTTTTCTTTTACGAATATTGAAATTATAAAAATGTTTCCCGGTTTTAGTCAACTTTTCTATTAGAGTACATATTTAAACAAAAGTTGTACGGAAGTAGAATAAATGCATTCTTGTCGTTATCAGAAGGCAATATACACCAGTAGCGTTTAGCGCTCGGTAGTTCGAGTGTTAATAAGAATTTTGCCAGGCGTCGAAAAGGGACCGGACGCGACAAGATCTTTATTGCGATCGTTACACGGAAACATACGCAGTGAAAGAGTTGATGAAATATTCGCGTAACCGGTTACTTGGACAGGTTGCGGATGCGTCAATAAAGATCAGTGCGATCCTCAACGGATCAAGTGCACGGCCATACATATTGTTATATAAGCGCGTTTTTCGTCTTTCGTGTTTCACCGGCACGCCTCGGCGCGGCGTTCCCTTTATTACTTTTACCGGCGCCTCTTCCATTGAATTATGTGTGTACGAGTTACCCGCAACGCTTACTCGCGACGTCGCGAGTCGGGAGAGTAACGACTTCCTGATACGGGCGAGTTAATTCCGACAAGGGTAACCGCTGCCTCTGGATATATCGCCTATAAGGACGTAACATTGACCCGAATACCGGGTAGAATTGTCGAGTAGTAAGTACACACGTATATCCGCTCCCTTCTCTCCTTCGAGCGTCTCGAACAAAGCGACCAAATATTGGGTTCTTCGGAAAGTAATTTCTCGTTTTTCGTGTAGAGATGGTATTGCTTCCATTTATTATTACTTAATATTATTCTAAGTCGCAAAATCATTGTATATTTTCAGAACTGACATTTCGAACGTCATTTCGTGCCTTATAGAACTTTGTAATCTTTCAAGCATTTCTTTTGTCATCGCATCAAATATGCAAAATCAAAGTGAGCATATCTGTCACATTTTGCTTTTTTGTTACGGGTATGGTAAAAACGCGATGCAAGCAGGGAAAAAGATGTATGCTGTTTACAGAGAGGGTGTACCGGTGTATTAACATTTATTTCGTTCTTTTCAACACTTTTTAAGCGGTGTAACTATCATTTTAAATGAACGCGTCAAAAGTAATACAAACTCAATTATTTGCTAATAAAAAAGAGGAATCCTACGAACATGGGATCTCCAAGTTACTAGAAAGATGGCATAAGATCATAGAACAAAATTGCCACCACATCACTGAATAAATAAATATATAGTGAAGCATCATCTTCATTTTCCCTTGGAAAAACGAAATTACTTCCCGAACAACCCAATATCTTCGCGTTGCCTAACAATCAGCCGACTAATACTAACCCTTAGCACTCGAATGGCGACTCTGAGGCGCCACTACAAACTGCTATACCATTATTTAAAATATTGTTTGCATTATTAAATTTGTTTACTACCATACATCCCTCCAGTTTATCAGGAACATTTTAAGAATCTTAAAAACTAGAAAAAATGATAAAAATGGATTACTTTTTAAAAATAATTAATAAATGTTCATGAATTATTTCATTAAAGTTATTGTTTCAAATAAAATTCATAGTTCTTTATTGCTTTAAGTTATTTATAGGATATTCAATTAAGTTTGAAAATGGTCTAAGTCAATTAGAGCTTTAAAAACAACATTTTCGTATGAAATTCATACAAAATTTCATATTCAGAATAAATTTCCATTAATCAAGACTAAGAAAATTATAAATTAAAATGTCGCATAATATAAAAATATTTTTTAATTCGTTAAAACGCAATTCATTAAATATCTCGAAACAAGAAATATATGACTTATGACCACTTTCATAATTATGGGCACAATTGTAAGCTTACACCTATCGCATCTTAGTTGTACGAATTTTGATGCATTCAAATGTGCAGAAATACGAACGCAATTTTAATATCGCTTTGAATAAGAATCGGGTATAATCGAACTAGTAAACTGCGTGGAGATTTTTAGGCAACCCTTATTCTATCATTTTTGCCTTCGAAGAAGATCAAAATCTGATTGAACTTGTTCGAGTATCCGAAACCGTGCTTCGTCGACTTGTGTCTCCATAAAACTCGGCTTCGTGAAACAAGAGCGGTCCAGTCGCAGCAGCATAGTGTTATACATGCCGTAAATGCAAATACAGCGTGTGTAATGCGGCCCAACTCTCTCGCCCGCTCGCAAGAAACATGACTACACGTATCAAGTATGACGCGCAAACCGGAAAACTCTGCTGGACGAAAGAAATATTCGACGCGAGAGAACTGAGGTGGGCGGTTCGACGAGCCTATCCTGCGTACAATGTTTTCGCGAACTTGTCCACGGGTTTACCAATACGTGTACATACAGGGTGTTAGAAAAGTCTGGAAACGGTCGAGTATCTCAAAAATAAAGCATTTTAGAGAAAAATGGTTCAGACATGTATTTTATGGTTGCGCAAGGGCTATAAGATGGTGCCATTGGTTTGATCGTGAAGAGTCATTTGAAGGTCACGCGAAGGTTACCTCAATTATTTTAAATGACACACCCTATCTTTTATTACATACTCTTGTAACTGATCTCGAGAGCTTTCCAAAACACTCTAATCAAATGTTTTTTCGTCAATTAATTTTCGACTTATAAGGCTTCAAAGGTACAATACCGCCGGCATTAGCGTTAACCGAGATGTACCACATGGAGGAGTACACACACACAAACACACACATTCACACACAAGAGATGTAAATCCGACCGTGCAATGGCGGCGGTACTGTACCTTTGAAGCCTTATAACTCGAAAAGTAATTCATGAAAAAACATTTGACTCGAGTGTTTTGGAAAGCTCTCGAGATCAGTTATAAGAATATGTAATAAAAGATAGGGGTTACCATATAAAATAATTGAGGTAATCTTCACGTGACCTTCAAATGACTCTTCAAGGTCAAACCAATGGCACCATCTTATAGCCCTTGCGAAACTATAAAATACATGTTTGAACCATTTTTCTCTAAAATGCTTTATTTTTCAGATATTCGACCGTTTCCAGACTTTTCTAACACCCTGTATAGTATATAGCGCGGGAAAATAGAAACTATACCGCGCACGCCGTGTTCTTACATAAATACCGATCGAACGATCCGCTCGATTCTAGGAGCTTAAGAGACTTCGACGATCGTACAGAGTATTTCGAAATACTTCACGAAATACTTCACAAAATATTCACGCGTGTAAAACACCGTCGAGCCTGGTGCAAAGAGAAATGAAATTCCAGAGATTCCTTGCTCGTTTGAACTTTGCAAAGAGTGTGAGAGTAACGCGCTCGGTTTTGGAGAAACGGTCGCACAAAAACGCAGAGAGGATGCACGAAATTCTCGCTTGCAACGCGAAACACGTTCTCGGTTTACACCTACCAAATTCTACGTTGCGAGGCTTTTAACAGATTCTCGGCTCGTAACTCGGCAAGGAGTTATACTGAACGTGAAAAGTGAAACGTATATCGGTCAATGTATCCTTTATCGGTCTTTAATGCTCGGTACTCGAAACTTTAACGTTTCAGTTAACGTCGGCAGCTTTGCGCCCCGACGGGCGACGACTTAATACTTAACACTAGATTTACGGGGCCCGTCAAAATGACGGATTCAAAAATTTTTAATTTACAATTATTAAGAGTATAAGGAGGCATTCGTGAGGAATTATTAAATAGATTTATTTTATTGTGTACATATTCCAATAAAAATCGCTGAAGATCTAAGTAAATACAATTTTATTATTTTTATAAAGCAATAAAATAATCAATTTTAGTGCTCCGTAAACCTAGTGTTAATCCGTCAACGGCGTTCGTTACGTAAGATATAGTCCGCGCGCTAATCGTTTCCCTCGGTAATTCTAGTTCGAACTATCGAATGATGCATGACCCCAAACACTATCCTCGAGCCTTGAGTAGCTAAATCTACTTTCTTATAACCATAACGCTCTGGTCGAGTCGGGAGTGCATCGATTACAGACACGAAGCGATTCCTCCTAAAAAAATCAATGAAAATAATTTGCATTTATCAGGGGAATTTTGTAAGCAAAAAATACTTTGCTATTAGCATTATTACGATTAGACTGTGGATTTTATGGACTTACGGCAAAACGGTAAAAACATTTCAAGAATCTCGAAATAATGTTGTGTTGGTTTGAACTCGTCAAAAGCATCTTGCGATTAATACGGACAATATTTATTTTGCATAAAAATCCGTAGTCTAATTGCGATATAGTTCGAATAAAATTATTAGACAGCGGATCTTTATGCAAAATAAAAATTTTCTACCTGAATTGTAATAAACTGGAATGAAATAGAAATTTATTTTCTTTCTTAACATGTTTAATAGGTTGAAAATAATACAACAGTGTTTTCAAATTCCTCTAATCTTTTTACCGTTTCAAATTGCACCTACTCATTTTTTGCCATAAATGCATAAAGTCCGCTGTCTAAAAATGATAAATAAGAACAAGATATCGATAGTAATAATAAGTTGCACAATCGTGCAGGCAAGACACTGGAGTTTTTGCAAACGGTGTAGCAAAGAGAAGAAAAAGGAACTGAAAGAAATGGGTAAATGCTCGTCGACGCAGGAATCCTCACCCTTGAAACGAAGGTGGGTTTAAGAGTGGCCTCGATCGCGAGCTCTAAGGCCGACAGAAGGACCACAAGCTAGGCAATGGCCAAGAAACGTCGAATGTAACCTCAGAGGCGGCTCGGAGTATCGTGCACAGTCGCCAGCTATATAAGTAACACTGTAACGGATCTTGAATTCAGTTAGACACGCGCAAGAGCAATAACTAGATCCTTTCGTCGAGTCGGGTGGTTTGTGGAGTGTCCGCCGAGCCAAGTGCCGAATGCAGAGTGCCGAGTGCACAGTGCCGAACGAGTTTCACGCGATCCCGTCGATACAAACGAAATTTCCTGGTTGAACGAATCACCGTCATCCCGTCCGGATGATCCACGGCAACGAGCGACAGGATCGAGTTTTTCTACGTTCGAACACCCCAAAAGGGATCAATCGTCGCATCGTCCTTATGTGAGAGAAAGTCACCTATTGCTCTCGGTTCAACCTTTTCCTTCTCTTTTCTATTCAAATTGGTACGCGGCCAACCTGTTTACTTCTGTCCCCAACGCTACAGCTATTCTACGGGGTCGAAACGCTCATTTAACCCTTTGCACTCGAGTAGTGCCTATACCATTATTGAAAATATTTTTTACAATACTAAATTTGTATTTAACAAATTGGACTAAACATTTTACTAAACATTTGAATATTACACGAGGTATTATATCAGTTTTATATCTTCAAAATGAAAAAGGTCGTATAGAATGGAAATATTTTTGGTCGGAAAAAATGTTTAGTTTTGTAGTTAAAATAGCTCCGAGCTCGATTTATGGTCTCGCATCTCACGATCGAAGGGTTCAGCGGAAAACCATGCCGAAATCATGCACCCGAAAGTCGTCATTAATACTTCTGCATTCTTCGAATTTGTACGATAAATCCAAACCTAGTCGAGAACTTGGTACTTTTAGCATTTAGACAACGATTAAGGCACTATCACGTTACATACGGAGGAAATAATAAATATATTCGGAAATCTGTTGACTCACAGTCTAAGAATGTCACGTGAAATGACTTGATTCGAACGACAAAATGAATAGACAGGGAGAGAAAGAGCGAGAGATTATGTTTCGCTCCGGTTCTTTTCGGACCACGAACAAAACAAATGAAGGAAAGTCTAGTAGTCTAGTTACACAAGCTCCGTATGGCGTATACGACCAGTGTCGCCAGATCCACCCGAAACTGGATGGATTTTCCTCTCCTCCTTTTCCCCTTCCACTATCCCATTCCACTACCGCGAGCACACTCCAACATTCCCCACTAAGACCGTAGACTGGTCACGTGACGTGCCGCGCAACGTGTTACGTATTACTCTGGTCATCGGAGAGGTGGTAAACTGTACTCCCCTCGATTTCAGGGGAACCGATCTGGCGACACTGTATACGACATGGTTCCTGAAGCTGTTTCAGAGGCATTGGCTACGGTTACACGACGATTACACGTCGGTTCACCAAACTCGCAGTTTATAACATTATATAAACTATAGAAGCATTAGCGCAAATTACTAAAAAAGATATTCGACAAATTTGATAAACTTCATGACAGATAGAGAAAGAAGCTATTGTAAAAATGTCTGCACGCGCTGACGGCTCTACAGAGAATGTATCGTAGCCGCGAAAATAGCTAAAGTCTTGGTTTACAATACTTACGGTACAGACAAGGAACTATTCAAATTTCTTCGGAGAGCTTCGTTTTCGGAACTTTGAATTATCTTGCAGATCTTTCTTTGCCGTGCGTTGAAATCTCTGGTGTTCTCTCGCGACTCCGTACAGGAAAGAATGCTCTGTGAAGCGAAACAAATAGATAAAGCGTTATAGTTTAGGGTTCGTTTTGGAATAAAGAATATGCTCGAGATGGCGATCGTTGGCAGAGGTGTCGGTGAAATATCAAACCGTGACGTGACGGTTCTCTGCGGTTACTTGACTCTGGTTTTTCTCTCAGTGAAATCCCTCCCATGGAATATCTCTACCCTGGTGACATCGATAATTCTAGCTCGCGTACGGCGTACAGCAGGCCTCGAATTTAGTTACACGCGACGGCCGATTTTCGAGGGCTACGTCTCCTCGACCCGGCCGCGCGTCTCGCTCCCCGTGGCGGCCATAGTGCTCGGAGAGCTGCTCAGGCGCGTACCATAGCACAGATAAGCGCTATTCGTGGCGCATACGGGGTGACACTCGTTTCCACATTACCGTCGAGGTACTATTGCCAATGCGTATTTTTTGTTAGTGGTACCCCCTTTAGGCCTATTCCACTATGTCACACGATAATTTCGGACAACAGCTGTAGAGAATTAATTACAAAAATTATCCCTATTTTTCGAAATTTTGCGATTCGAATATTCTCAATGTTGGAATCAACTTATTTGTGCGAATGCTCATTTTCAAAAATGCGCTATTTAAATCGGAGCCATTTTAAAATTTATCTTACGAATTTATTTTTCTAATTAATTTTCTACATAACGAATTACAATAACGAATTTATTTTTCTAATTAATTTTCTTCAATAACAAAAAACACGAAATAGTACCTCGATGGTAATGTGGAAACCTATTGACACAAGTGTCGCCCCTTATTCGCCACGAATAGCGCTCAGGCGTAGCCCTCGAAAATCGGCCGTCGCGAGTAACTAAATTCGAGGCCTGGCGTACAGCGTACAATAGCGAGTTTCAATATGACGCATTGTATCCTTCCAGATTGGTCTCGAGGTCGGATTTCACAGGATGAACGCGATCATAGCGCTTGTCGTTCTCGCGGAAATCTGCGCGGCCGCTCCTCAGTATTATTTCCCTTCTGGGGTGTACCCGCACCCTACCAATCTGTTGACTTCGGCGATAGAGGACACGCTACCGAATGAACTGCGAAACGATTTCTACAAGAATCCGAGAATCGCGGCGCGACTCGCTCAAGAATCCTGGTTCCTGAACAAAGAGATGCAGGTAAACCTCGACCAAGACTGGCAAACATTTTGCTCGCTTCGGTAATGTAATCAGCTATTTTTCAGGTGATCGATCGCGAGTCGGACAAAATTCCACGCGACAAGATCTACAACGTCCTACACAACGCCGGTTTCCTGAGAAAATGAGAGATCCCGAGCATGCAATCAAAAAAATAGACAAAGAAAAAATTAATTTATCTAATATTTATTATCTTTCTTTATCGTAGCGTCTACAAAAATATTTATATCCTTATGAGCTCCCGAATTGGAAGCTTTAAATATTTGTGTGAATAATTTTGCGTTAAATGTTTCTTAGAACTTCACCTACCTAATAATCCCGAAAGAAATAAATACTGAAATGCTAGGCGCCTAAAGGCAGGCAACGCGTCGTTCGCAGACAGAAATACTTGCCTGTGAACCATAGATTCTTAATTCTTATCGAAGTATCGAGCAATCGCCAGGAAAATATGTGTATATGTTAAGAATAAGCATCCAGTTTTCATGTAGTATCAACTAAGTATTGCATCAAGAATAAATTGAAAAGGATTTACCTTCCAGATTTGAAATATTTCCAGTCTGCCAATAGGGAATTTCTCAGTTGAACGCCTCGAAGCACGCAACTCTCTGTACGTGGACGCACACATAACAACAGCAAACGAGCACACATTCGCACTCACACTCTCCAACACCATCAAGGTACAGGCAACACTGATTGCTCGCAAGTATCGCCTACTCGAACCGCTATTCCCACAACTACACCGACTCGTGTGCGTGGTTGTATAGATAAGGGGGGAGATAAGGAAAGTCGTAAATTAAAATTACAACGACGCCTCTTTTTATGTTTCCAGTTTAACATTTTCATTACCATCTTTTTTTGAATCTACCAATTTTCCGCCCCAAAGTGTCAAAAGCTTTTGTTCGACAGGCAATATAAGGGTAGCGATTCGAGCAACCGGTACACCATGAACAATCGTTTTTGCCCAGACCTGCTATATCGGATACAATCGTTGACACAAATTTGTATCCTCTCATTATAACGATGGTTCACTTTTCCAAACAGCGCATCATAATCTGTACAAAAAGAGAATGAACACAAAATATTTGAACCATAAATAATCTTTGGATCCTCTAGATCACTTTTTATATTTTATTTTTATTTTTTTAAGTTAAATTAAAATCAACAGTATCGTAATCTTACGTATCAAATTGAAAAGTTAGCTGGTAAAATTTTAGAAAAATTGTTTCCGTTCGGGCTATTTCGATTTTTCAAAGGTATCTAAAAAGATATCCACGATAGACACGTGCTCGCCCATTACATAGCGTGATTTCCTGTGAATGCCCTGATACGCACTCGAATGCAAAATGCTATGAACCTGGTCTAGATAAAAGTCTATTCGATTCGCGTATAACACACCGTTGCTCTCGTAACGCAACAATTGTTGGTTGTAACTTTCGATCAGGCGATTCAAGTATCTAGCAACGTTCACTTCGCCCATTATTCGTTGCATTCCCGGTAACTGCATTATTGGATCGATTCCGATTGTCTTCCAAATTATTGTTAAATGCATGTCGACGTTCTCGATTTTTTCTCTATCTTGGTATTCCGAGAAAAAAGTCAACAGATTCGTTGTATAATCTTGAACAGTGGAGTGCACGTACGTTTCTATAAATATTTTAATATAGGGTTTTACGATGCGGAGCAATGGTCCCAGGAACTTCATTGGATGTTTCGGATCGCAAAAAATCACAAGTTTTTGTTTTTCGAATTTTCCTGTACACTCGAATGCACAAGACTCGCTTTCATGCTTTTGCAGTTGCTCCTGAGTGGATTTCTCGTTTTCCTCATCGGAGCTCTTCTTTTGCGAAGGAACACTACTAACCCTATAAACAAAATTTTGTTGAAATTATTCAAAATGGATATTCCAGTCTCCTTTGTAACTTGCACAAACAATTTCTGAACGAGCGCTATAAACTTTTACCTCGAAAAAGCACCTTAACTTAAGAAGATACCTTGATATAAATACCTTAATAATGTTTAGAAAGATATTTACTTGTTTAAACGACAAATAGGATTGTTATAAATCATTTCCATATCCACTTTTGACCCAACCAAATCTCGTATATTATTTATTCCATATTTAATCATAGTCGGCCTGTAAAAAGTGCCAGACTTGGCTGTATTTCTTTTCGTTGGAAAACATAAAAAATAATTGTTAACGAATCTTTACCTTTCCAAAGATAATCCCCAAGCAATTACGTTAACGTTGCTGGGTAAACCCATTGGTAACAGCATTTCTGGTCTGAACATTCCACTGTTACCAATTTCGATCCACTTCTGCAAGCCGTTATGATAACAGAAGATTTCCATACTCGGCTCGGTGTATGGATTATACGCAGGTTTGAACTCCAGTTGCGTGATTCCGAGTTTCTTGAAAAATTCGTACAACACCCCTATCAAGTCGCCCAGAGTAAGATTGTAATCAGCGACTACACCTTCGATCTGATGAAATTCCGCAAGATGCGTAGCATCCAATGTTTCATTACGAAATACTCTATCGATACTGAAATATTTCACCGGTTTAAACTCGCCCTGAAATTCATTTCATTTGTATACCGTCTTAATAACATTCTATCGAAATATTCCGCAAAAATCTACTCGTATTATGTGTGCTACAGTTTCGGTTACCGTTTGCATTAGCTTGTAGAGCATTCTAGCACTAACAGCAGTTGTGTGAGTACGAAGAACATTCTTCTGTGCTTCCTCTATTTTCCAGTCGTAACGATACCCTAGAGACCCGTATCCTCCTTTGCTGTGCACTTTCCTTACTTTTTCTAGATAATCCTTTGGAAAATTTGTAGTACGACATGGGTCTAAAATGAAGAATTTTCGGGTCGCTTTAAACATCTCGTTTATTATTGATATCGCGAGAAAATCTCGGGTAAGAAAATGATTAAATTTGAAGGGGCAAATATATTATCGATAGAAATACCATATATGAAAAAGGTATCGTGAGAGTCTCTAGCCGGATGTTGCTGAGGTTGAAACAGAGCATCAAAGTTCCAGAAAGAACTTTCTACAAAATTGTTTGTTGGCATTTCCGTGAACCTAAAAGAATAAAAGAGTAAAATGTCATTAATAAAACTAAGTTGAAGGACTTTGATTTATTTTCTAGTATCATGTACCCCATTTCAAGGAAGATTTTCCTAAATTCGCTCCTGACTTTTAACAGCGGGTGCAAGTGGCCTACATTCAGAGCAGAACCCATTGCTGAGAAATTGTATGGCTTGAACTTTTTAGTTTTCCAAGCACCGCTCATTATCAAGTCTGCTGTTAATTCTGTTTCTAATTTTTCAACTCTTGTTGTAAAACTTGGACCTTTTCCCAAGAGAACCGATTTTATGATGCTGTCGAAAACAAAGTGATTTATATATAACCTCACTGCTTTACAATAATTAAAAAACCAGAAAGATTAACAATATATATGTACACTTCTTGAATGAGTTTCCTTTTTTTATAATCGTTTTTAAGACGATCGGTTAGGTCTACTAGATCTTTCAAATGATTCTGCGTTACATCCTGGATAGATTGTATTTTCTTTTTTATAATAGGCGTGCCATTGCTCTTGTCAATTTGTATCCAACCAGCCTGCAATGCTTTTGAAAATCCAACTTTTGCAAATGGTACTTTTTGTATAAGCTCAGGCTGGGGTATTCCATTGTCAGGAATAGCATTGTACACTGCTGCCTCATGACTTCCATAGTTTACAACGTGCTGACCTTCCGATGTTAATTCCCACCTCTTCTCGTTTATTTGTTGAGTTGTAATTAACTGAAAGGATCAATTCTGAATTAATAAAATTAACTTGTCAACAGGTTTTCAGCAAAAACTGAATAAAGACAGTAATTTTTAGGGTTATGATACGAATTTACATTCGTCTTTGTAAATCAATAATATACAAATTCTTAAAGGATACATTTACATACGAAATAATAAAATTCAATAAAGATTTAGTTGTTTATAAATAAATACAGTTTGTATAATTTTTGAAGACTCAATCTGTCACACTTACATCACCAACTGCTTCCAGACTTTTGATCGCTCCGATTATTTTCTGATGATTTTCTTTAAAAACATCTGCGAGAGCCAAAGAATTGACTTCCCCATGTTCGGCCAAATAATCTAAAATTTGGTCGCTCAGCTGTTTTGCCATTTTTTAAAACAGCACCAGAGATCTCTGACAGAACTACCGTGCATCAAACACAACCGGCAAATAAACACGTGAGCCAACTGTAAATCATGATATAAGGATAACCTACTCTTGCAACTCTATTGCAACCTAACACTATTCCAATTGGAATTTCAATTGATCGAGAACAACGTTGTATTTGGCGGGCCATTTAATTTAAATATCTACATATATACATATATATAGGTCATTACATATTCTAATTCATCGTATCAAGAATATTATGAATGCAACGTAAAAATGATCATTGACTAATCAAAATAAACAGTAATAATAATGCAAAGAAGTATGGAACATATTTTAATAGAAAACAGCTTAATATTAAGCAGCTTTTCAAACGAGATTTAAATCGTAACAGATACCATGGATGTCTATTACAACTGTTAATATATCCCAAGTATGCTGACAGAGGCGTGCTAAGGGTGCCAAAGAAAAAAAAACTGCAGTAACTTTTAAATATTATATTTGTAAGAATACAAATTACTTAAGTGGAATAAATCGTGAGGAGTGAGTAGCACCGATACCAGGTCTACCATGTTTTACAGGTTTGTAGGTAACAGAGAATTCTCCCAAGTAATGGCCAATCATTTCTGGTTTGATTTCCACCTGATTGAACGTTTTCCCATTATAAACACCAACGATAGAGCCAACCATTTCTGGTACAATGATCATGTTACGCAAATGGGTTTTGACAATTTCTGGTTTTTCATTTGGCGGTGTCTCCTTCTTTGCCTTACGCAGCTTTTTCACAAGTGCCATAGATTTGCGCTTCAGACCATGGGAAAATCGTCTTCTGGCACGAGCATGCATCAAAACCATGAGTTGCTCACTGTAAACAGATATATTTATTTACAGTATGAACAATAAATATTTTTCATAGGTAACTCTAATCAACCATATGCATAAATTCGAATTTCTGTGGAAGACAATACTCACTTTGGCATGTCCAGGAGTTGATCGAGATCAACTCCCCGAAAGGTGAACTTTCGGAAAGTCCTCTTCTTCTTCTGAGTTTCTTCTTGCTGAAATTCATACATGAAAGGATGAGAAAGAGGTTATGTAAGTAAACGAAAACAAAACTTCATCTTAAATAATAATATTGCTGTCTATAATCGGAGGAGGAACATATAAATCATACTGATATAAACGCTTGTAGTTTTCATGATAGATGGCAATGATTTTATTCGATGATTTAAACGCATCTGTCACACGTACCTCAGCCATGTTTACGGGTGCTGGGATAAGCGACAACAAGGGTCGGTCTTGTTCTTCTATAGCGGAAATCAATTCTGGCATGAACTACATAAAAATCGTTAGATGTCGCACCGACGTGCCATTTTCTTCATTGAACTCGTGGACCCTAAAAAGGCAGCTGAAAGGAATGCGGGTCTGGTTGGTTATTAGGTACACATAATTTCGCTATTGGTCAAAGCGACAATGTCAGCGAATCAAATTATTAAAAGATAGGTTGTCCTCTTCCTCCAGCTGCCTCCTTTACAGCAACAATAGTCGTCCGACATTCGAAACGGCAGAAAGCGCATGACCAATCAAATTATATAATTTAGTTGGCTAGCTAAAACTGCTAAAACCAGCTGCTAAAAATAATTAACCTAGTAACAAATAAAAATTCACTAGCCTATATAAGAGTGCTCACGCTCGGGGTTTTGACGTTTCCATTTTTTATATTTTAGCCTAGATCAGAACCATGAATTACTTCATGATCAGAACTTATCTAATCTTTTTACGCCCTCTGTGGGATGGATCAGAACTAGATTCAACCAATTATTTAATGTGAATAAAATGCTCCTCTCTGATGTTTTACACATGAGAAAGACAACAGAAAAATAGTTATAGTATTTTTAGGTCCATTAAATAGCTCTTATTAAAAATCATTTGATGAACTGATTTAATTAATCTATTATTATTCTATACATTCTGCCTTCTGGTCCATTTTAAAAATTCTTGAGAGCACTTCACCACATCTACCCTCCACTTTAAAGCTTGCAAGATCGTCTGCTCTTGTCTGACCAATATTTAATATAGCTATTGGCATTCCAGCGTTATTGGCTTGCAATGCTATCCTATAACCGGAATATGTAGTCAATGTAGAACCCAGAATCAGCAATGAATCAGAACGTTTAACATTATATTGTACACTTTCGACCATCGGACGTGGTACATTATCTCCAAAAAATACGATATCAGGTTTCAGAATGCCGCCACAATTCATGCAAGCAGGAACAACAAATCTCTCTACTTGTTCCTATGGAAATGTAGAGGTTGTTATGTGCATAGGGTACTGTTAGCGAAGCACATGTATAGTTACCTGCGGTATATCTACATCCCCATCTGGCCTTATCATTTGACTAGTTGCAGTCATGTTTGGATTAAGACTATCTAAAATTTCTTGCAAATAATATCTACAGATTTTATGATCACAATTGAGACACATTACTCTGAATGCTGTCCCGTGCAATTCTATCACCCTCCTACTGCCTGCTTTGCCGTGCAGATTATCAACATTTTGAGTAACAATGCTCCTAACTTTTTGCGCTTCTTCTAATGTTTTTAATATTTTATGAGTTTTATTGGGTTTGAGAGAGGAGAATCTAGAGAAACATATCATGTATAAGCAAATACACATGCACTTATTTCTGTGGAAAAGGACTTTAACCTTGGCCAGCCAATATAATTTCTAGCCCAATAGCGTTTCCTAATAGCATCGCTTGCACAAAAATCTTTGTAAAGAACAGGTTTGCGATTGCTTCTTGCATAGAGGCCAACATTTTCGGATCTATAATCAGGAATGCCGCTTTCTGTAGAAATTCCTGCTCCAGTCAGTACGCACATATTATTGTGACTATCGATAAATTCTTTCAGTCTCATTATATCTGAATCCTTGACTGGTTCACATTTTGGAACAAATGTAAAATCCGAGTACAACCTAGCTGCAAAATATCGATAACAGTTCATTCATAATTAACATAATAAATCGAGCTGCAAGATGTAATAGACTCACATAAATTAGTTGAATCTTCAATTTTATGTACAATTTTATATATCTCTCTACGAATGTTCATGTTAATATAAATATCTGTATTTATTAAGGAAATATTTTTCACAAGGTTGGAAAGTTACACTTAACGTTACTATTAAACTTTTGTCGTTTCATTTTGCAAAGTTTCTAAATATATTATACATAATACGCCATTTTGTAATGTAGATTAGGTAGGTACATACACGTGACCATCTTTTCCATTTACGAGATATTTAGGATCATTGTCTCGAAACATGTTAACAAACCTTTAATCATTCTGAAACATTGGTTTCTCGAGATCATGAGGCTTTATCGAATAATGTTTTGACCATCATTCAGCATTTTTTACATAAAATTGCAATACACTCTAAAACATAATTTCGTTGATCAAAAATTCAAAAACGCAAAGACGGTTCTAGAATTTACATGTGTAGATGAACGAAGAGCGAAGATCAACAAATTAAAGAATTATGAAAGTTCTCAGTCTTATTTAACCATTGTGGTCTTTTAATTAATTTTTAATAAACTTTTTATTCTCCTGAGGAGCACCTGAGGAATTTCATATTATAAATTAAGCTGCAAAAGTCCCTAGATTTCGTACTTAACTTGAACGTCGCCCACGAGAGTGAGAGATAGACTTCATAACTTCAGTTGAAGCCATTTGTGGAAGGTAACGTGCCGATACATTTTTGATATTGAGAAGTGTAATCGCATTTGAACGAAATGGCTGCGATTAGTTTATTAAACCCGAAAGCAGAATTTGCGAGAGCCGCTCAGGCTTTAGCGGTAAACATTTCCGCTGCAAAAGGAATTCAAGATGTAATGAAGACGAATCTTGGCCCGAAAGGCACCATGAAGATGTATGTATATTTATTCTCACGTGTCAATTTTACGATTACTTGCTTTAATTCGCCGGTTAAATTATATGAACAAACTAAATCGTATGAAACTATGAAATAATATATTATATAAAAAAGTTTGAATGCTTCTTGCCGAAGACGTTTCGTTTTTATTATCCTTATTAGGTAAGGTTCATGATTCACAAAGCACCGGTTTCAGCGCAGCCTGAAAATGACAATTTTTCATTTTTTCTACTGTCGATTCGATAGTTTCAAGCGTACTTCCCAAAACTTTTGTCAAAATGTCAAAATTCAAGTTTTTATAAAATTGGGGAACAAGCTTACCCTCGTTGGACACATGTATGATACATGTAATTTAAATAATTTTTTTAAAGGTTGGTGTCTGGAGCAGGTGACATTAAAATCACAAAGGATGGCAATGTGTTATTACATGAAATGCAAATACAACATCCAACAGCATTGCTCATTGCCAGAGCATCTACCGCTCAAGAGGATATGACAGGAGACGGTACAACCAGTACCGTGTTACTTATCGGGGAGTTGCTCAAACAAGCCGATATTTATATATGCGAGGGTCTTCATCCTAGAATGCTCACGGAAGGTTTCAACCTGGCTAAAGCCAAAACTATGGAAGTATTAGAGTCTATGAAGATTAATATCGAGCCTACAAAGGAGAGCTTGCTGGACATTGCAAGAACTTCTCTCAGAACTAAAGTTCATCCTACCATTGCTGATAAGCTAACCGAGATCTGCGTGGACGCAGTATTAGCTATCAGGCAAGGTGATCAAGAGATTGATTTGCACATGGTCGAATTGATGGAGATGAAGCATAGAACTGCAGCTGACACTAATTTAATTCGTGGTATCGTAACTGATCACGGAGCCCGGCATCCGGACATGCCTAAGAGAGTAGAGAATGCATATATATTGACATGCAACGTCAGTTTAGAATACGAGAAAAGCGAGGTATATGTTTAAAAATAAATTGGTATTTCTATTAAGACATAATTCATAATAAGATTATATGTTACAGGTGAACAGTGGTTTCTTCTATAAAACTGCGGAGGAACGCGAGAAGCTTGTGGCGGCGGAACGCGAGTTCATAGATAATCGCGTGAAGAAAATTATCGAATTGAAGAAGAAGTTGTGCGATGGAACGAACAAATCGTTCGTCGTGATTAATCAAAAGGGTATTGACCCGCCATCTTTGGACGCGCTCGCCAAAGAAAATATTATTGCTTTGCGTAGAGCAAAGCGCCGAAATATGGAACGTTTGTCTTTGGCGTGCGGTGGAACAGCCATGAATTCCTTCGATGATTTACAGGAAGAACATTTAGGATGGGCTGGGCTCGTATACGAACACGTATTGGTAAATGTTTTCGGTGTAACGTAATGTTTAGATCATTGTTTTCTACGCAATATGCGATACACGTGCTATTTCGTTTTAGGGAGAAGATAAGTACACCTTCATAGAGGAGTGTAAGAAACCAAATTCCGTGACAATATTGCTAAAGGTAACGCTATCGATATATTATAGTTTCCAATCTCATACACTCCACTTTCTAACATTATCCTGGAAATGTTCAGGGACCAAACAAGTACACTTTGGAACAACTAAAAGATGCTGTCAGAAATGGCTTGAGAGCTATCAAGAATGCCATCGATGACCGTGCTCTTATTCCCGGTGCTGGAGCTTTCGAGGTTGCTGCCAGTCAAGAGCTTCAACAGTACAAGGAAAAAGTCAAAGGGAAGCAGCGTTTAGGTGTGCAAGCCTACGCGGAAGCACTACTTGTCATTCCCAAAGTTCTTGGTAATATTTCAGATAGACAGTTTCTGATATTGCAATTATTGGTAACATTGATAAGTATCTACTACATCGCGTCTATCATTTTTGTTTAGCTACAAATAGTGGATTCGATGCGCAAGATACAATTGTAAAATTGTTAGAGGAGAGAAATGCATTGGGTGTGCCGGTGGGTTTGGATGTTTCAACGGGCGAAGCACTAAAACCTACCGACGCTGGTATTTACGACAATTACAATGTAAAGAAACAAATTATTAACTCATGGTAAGCGAATAGCAGTTAAATAACGTTCGTTGTTTATTCGATATTGTTCATGTCCTTTTTTTAATACCAATGTTTTACTTTCAGCACGATCATTGCCAGCAACCTGCTTCTGATCGACGAGATAATGAGAGCAGGATTGTCATCTTTGAAGGGCTAAGTTATCGTTAAGTTAATCGTTCATTGAAAATCCCATTCTTGGATATTTCATGTAATTTAATCGTCTCGTTTGCACGGAACCTATCGGAACTTTCGCATTATTCTTACATTTTTATATGCTTTCGAATAATACAAACGAATTGCACCGAATAACGAATAAAGTGCTATTTTTCAATTCAAGAACAGGAAAGTAGTGCATATTTATTTCTTGTTCATCGTACAAGCTTCCCGCCAGTAACTAAAAATTGGATTCTCAAATGTAAGAAACATTCACCTCGTACTTTGTACAATATACTTTAATAAAATAGAAGATTAATCGATTATTTATATGATTATTGCTTTTTCCCGTGATATATGTTACCGCGGCGGGACTGTCACGAAGAAGTGCAGTCAGGAATGACGACCAGTTTTATTATAAAAATCAAAAATATTTATGTGAAATTTTATGTTACACCATATTTACAACTTTTTTTACAAATTAGCGTAGAGCCTACCGTAACTTACAGGGTGCCCCTCAGTCTTGTATTTTTTTTCTGTTCACCACCTTGTGCTGGATACTTAAGAATCGAAGGTGGATATGATATTGTAGAAAATCGATTTCATACGCACGCCACGAGAATCTTACAACACGTCGTCGTACCCGACGTAAATGTTAACACGCAAATTTCATGTTTATATATGTTAATTATAAAGTCTATATTTAAATAATATTTCTATATCATTTAGTTCTGACAAATGTAAATTTCTGCAATTACTCTTAGTTACAATTTATGCACGACTATGTTACAAACGTTTCGCAACATAACAAATATTGAACTGTGCGCGTTAGCATTCACATCGCAGGTTCGATTTAACTATTATCTTTAAAAAATCTTGTGGTTCAGAAGGATCGATCATTCTTAGATTTGATACAGCAATATTTGACTTGATTCTTACAAGATTTAACGAATTATCCTATGTCAAAATTTGACCACGTTTGCTTCATAAGTACTTATTCAGAATTAGTTCTATGACATGTTACTAATGTTAAAATAAGATACAATCTATATATCATGAAATTTCACATATCCTACAATAAATAGATTTAGTGTTTACCTCTTCAGCTTACCTAAACTAAAGGATCTCACTTTTTAAGTTGTAACATTTTTAAATACATTTACGACTATTATCCCGTAAGTGTTGTTTTGATCTGAAGTTTTAGTGATCGTTCACCAGAATATAGCACAATGTGTAGATCTTGTTTCAAGAATCAAGTTTTTTTTTAAACAGATTATTCCTTTTTGTGTTTGTAAACCGTCTGCTATATAGTACAATGACCTCTCGTTTTGCATATAATGCATCATTGATCATATATATGAGTGTGTATGTATATATAACGTGATCGTATATAATTAGTTTAGTTCTGGATAATTTCCGTAACAAAACGTTCAAGTAAGCATTTTATACGTTCACATGAATTTATGAAAAAAGAAAGTTAAATAGTCTATTAATTCGATGAATGCACGATACGCCTACGCGTATCTCTTTCCGTTAAAACACGGCACAGTTTTTTGAATTTTATAAAAATTCACATAGCGCGTCACAAACAAGTATATCATACATGAACTTTGGTTATCATTTATCGATATGCTAGAAACGGCCAGAAAACAAATATATGTATATTCTACGTTAACTGATATCCTAACTAAAACTTAAGTTATTTTTCACACCACCGACGCAACGTCCAAACAAATTGCTGGTTTTTTTCCCTCTATATACATAGTACGTAATTACTTCGACTTCTTAAGCGTTACCGTGTCTGTCGCATTATGTTTAAGATCCCTCAATATTACTTTCGGATCAATGTTTATCACCTGCGAGAGTGTGGTACAGTTCACCTTCATTCGATGACCACCCACTACCATGTACGTGTTCAACTTAGCCAGATTAACAGGAGTTCTGGGGACGCCATAATACGAAAATTGCTTGGTTTTCGGCGATTGTTGCTTGTCGCCCATCTTAAGAGGTGAAAGGTATTTTGAATAGGGATTGGTGCTTTTTCTGGCGACTGCTTTCGCTTTGTATGGTATCAGGTTTGGTCGAATAGTCGACTTGGTCGTGGATTTCTTAGCCACCGCATGATTCTTTGGTCTCGGCAGAATTTTCTCTTGATCAGCATCAAGTTGCTCGGCAATATTTGGGTTTTGCCACTTCATCTTATCCATCATTTTCTCGAGTAGCAACTCATAATTCTGTATACTCTCTATTTTGAGCTCCATGCCGGGATGCTCTTCGGTGTTGTGCGCAGACACCTGTGTCGGCGAACTGTAGGTTCTCTCGCAATATTTACACTTGAACAGATTGTGTCTCGTCACGTGGTTCTTCATCACACTGATGGAAGTAGTCGTGAACGAGCATTCGGGGCAATCGTACCCTTTGTGTCCTTTCGTCTTCTGCTGTTTCTTGAAGTTTAACGGCAGATGAGAGTGGAACATTTCGTGATGAGTCTTCATCTTGACTTCCGAGTCGCAGAATTCGTTGCACCACTGGCAGATCCAGCCGTCTTGTTTCGACCCCGACGCGTCTATCTGCGCGTCGCTGCACGATTGTTGCAAATACAGGCCGTAAGAGGACTTCGTTTCCGTCTTGGAACATTCGGGTTTCGCAGGCCACTCTTCCAAATCTTCGTCCAATTCTATCTCTTCGTATCTGTACGGATAAATCAATTGGTCGGGCGGTTTATCCGATATCATTAAGTTGTGCACTGTACTCTGATCGTCCTTCGTGTCGGAGACCTGTTCCTCTTCTATCTCGTCGCTGCAGTCGTCCATGAGAGCTTTCTTGTCCAGGTGCATACTTCCGGATTCGCTGGAAGATTCGAACGCCGCTGCGTCGTCCGATTTGAACGGGTGATGAATCTCCCCATGGTTCCATAGCTCGGCTTTGTTGGGAGCAACGAAAGGGCAATAAGTGCACTTCAGGGCCTGTTTCGATGCTACGTGTACCCTCATGTGCCCCTTGAGACCGGCCAGATTGACAGCGACGAACCCGCAAACATTGCATTTCTCTTGGGACTCGGGTTTCTCTGGTTTCGTGGGTTTCTCGTTTTCCACGATGTTGCCCTCGCTCAATTTTCTTTTGCGTTTTTTGGACCGCTTCGGAAAAACTAAACCGTACTCTTTCTGCCAGAATTCATCTGTCAACTCTGGTCCGCCGGCGTCCGGATTCTGAACAATCTTCTCCTGACAACCAGGATGCTTGGACCGCATGTGCTGACGCATCAAGCTCTCCGAATTGGTGCTACGGTCGCAATACGGACACAAAAACCCTAGTCGCTTTAAATGAGTCAGTTGCACGTGCAATTTGAAACCGCGCCACCGCGTGAACGTCATCTTGCAGTGCTTGCAGACCAATGTCTTCTCTTGATCCTCCTCGGCTCCGCCTAAAAGAAACATTAACGAATATAAACATTGTTCAGCCAATCAAAAACCGTTCTTTAACACGAGTCTTTACCTGTATCAGCGTCCGCGATGCTCATTTCGGATTTGTCGCTCTTAATTGGACTCTCGTCCATAATAAGGCCTTCGGTGTCTTTGCTACCATCCTCCAATGGATCCACATCGAGATCGAGCTCCTTAATTTTAACGACCCGTGTATTAGACTTATTTGCGACGTTTACAGCTTTCGCAGACGCAGAAGTTTTGGCAGAAGAATGCTTGACGGTCAAATGGACGGTGGACGTTTTAGAATTATTTCCACTATCCGAGCTACTTAAATTTTGTTTTGCTATAAACGCTTTTATCGTAACCGTCTGCTTTGCCAGTAGCGTGCCAACCTACGATTGGAAATGTCAACAATAAACACAGATTCGAAACCTTTTCAAACAAACCAATTAGATGAATATTTACCCAATCTTCGATATCGTTATCCGGCGACAATGGTTCGTGATGAGAACGCTCTCCGTTGTGATGCTTCGTGAAGTGTTTGAACAAAGCGTTACGATTCACCGATAAATATCCACATTCCCTACAGTGCCACCTGCAATATCAATTTTTATGTTTTAGTAAGATAGTAGTGGATTTATTACGCATAGATCGAACCGAACCAAATTGCAAAGTGATTTACCTCGCATAGTTCAATTCTCTGTAAAGATGGTCTCTCATATCATGTTTGTATTTCGTTTTAAATTGTGTACACAGAGTACAAACATACATGTTACCATCGGATTTGCCGTAAGGACCGAATCTACCCGTATCCGACTCGTTCGAGTCATTGTCTTCGACTGTTTGAGGTTTCACGTCTTTCATTTTGTCCGCCGCGATGGGTGTTTCGCTAGAGTTCTCCGATTCGAATGGTGCTTTATCGCAAGATGATAATCTTTTCGATTTCACCGGCTTGGCGTCGTCCGCTACACTTAATTTCCCCGGTTTTATTTTCGCCGGTTTAGTTGGTTGCGGTTCCGCGTCGCTTTTTCTCTTTCCTTGCTTCGTCGAAGACTCCGCGGACGTCTCGTTCTCCTCCTCCAAAAGAATTCCACGTATATGCCTGATTCTGGGCATGTCTCTCCTCCAAAGCGGCGTGGTGTCGAAAGGTTCCTCCTGTCCGCTTTGTTCAATATTCTCCCCACTCTTCTTGTTCACGCCCTTTATCCTTTGATATACCATCTCATAGTCCACATTAGGATCGTTCGCGTGTTTACTGTTGACGTGTTGTTCGAACATGATCTTTCCGCTTGTTTTGAAGGGACACAAGGTACACTTGTACTGCGATTTTTCATCGTGGGCCGTCGAAGCGTGAGTCGCCATTTCGGCCTTGTACACGCACTTGTAATCGCAAATGTTACATTTCCAGTGATTCCCGTCCGGGTCCGGAATCTCCCCTTCGTTCTCTTCCTGCGCGGCCTGACTGTTTTCGGTATATTCCAGCTCTCTGATCACTTTAACGAAAGGTCTCTTCTCCGGGTGCTTATCGGTCAAGTGTCTCTCCACCACGTGCCTAGTCAACAATTTATCGCTTTTAGACGGCATAGAAAATGAGCCGACCAAGTCGAAGATGTTTCGAGCATCTGACAAGCATATTAACCCTTGGCACTCCGTTGCGGAGACATTCGTAATCAGCGAGTTGCTACTGGCATAAAACAAAATGCTCAAAGTGCCCAAGTCTGGCTTTAGCTATACCGAAAAATTAATTTTTCTATGCTTGTCAAATATTTCGAAATCGTATTGAGCACTTGAAAAGATCTCTGTTTAGAAAATGTTAGTATACCTATGGTAGTGATGGTTATTGCAGTGGGAACATTTATAAAGCCTAGTGTCGTGCATTTTTAGATGGACAGCCATCTTATCGATCGCTATATTCAATCCTTCTTGACCGGGTTGCGGTTGGGGACAGTGAGGACATCTGAAATACTGCTCCTCGGAATGTAACGCTTTCAAATGACACCTCAACATTGCTTCGTCGACTGTCAAGTAATTGCATTCGGCAACACCGCACACGTACCTGTTGCAAATTGCGAGGAGAACATGATATATCATTAAAACGAAACAAAATGGAATTGTGTAGTACACTTTTTTCCAAGGACACTTGCCTCTTGTGCTCTGGAACAAATTTCGGAATGAATTCGTCTTCGTCGACTTTGCTGGTCTCCTTCGGTTTCCCACCCATACGTCCATTCTGATGAGAACTACTAGCTAAATTCACCATTTTGTCGAACATTCGCTCTTTTTTGTCCAAGCAAGGCACAGGATTCACGGGACCGCTCTCCGGTACAGTCATGTCGTTCAGATGCAACGTCAAGTGTCTGATAATATTGGTTCTTACTTTAGTTGTAAACGGGCACACGGCACACTGTACTACACGGTTGTATATAGCCTGACGCGGCAAGGCTTCTATTTCGTCCGGGCCGAAAGATAGCTTTTCAAAATCTCCCGTAGCCTTATCGCCCTCTTTTTCCGTAGACTTGGCGCTTTTACGTTTCTTTCCTTTCTTATCTCCGCTTTGACTCTGCACAAAAATATACATATATTAAATACCTAGGTACCTTGGTGGGCGGACATTGATTGTTTCTATCAATTAAATAAAAATACACTTACGATAGGTTGCACGATGAACAAACCATCGACCGACGGGTTCGTTGGATCGGCTGGAACCAATTTACTGGTAGCAAATCTGTGCTTTGCTTTCATATGTGCTATCGCTTGGTAGCCAACCGTGCACCTCATTTTGCACAGAGCACAACCGAAACGTTTCAATCCGTGCACTTTCAAATGCTCCAGTAGAAACCCAATTTTCATGAACCGCTTGTTACAGTGGGCACAGTTCAAGTATTTATTGTCATCGCGTTGAGGACACTCCTTCGCGTGAGATCTCAAAGAGCTCGCATTTTGTGCACCGTAATCACAGAACTCGTAGCCACACTTGTACAATTTTGTTCCTGTGAACCCGGTATCCTTGATATCTTCCAGCGTCAACGGCTTATCAGATTTATTCGCTGCGTTGCTGGGAGTATCTGTGATTTCTGTGATTTCTGTGATTTCTGCGATTTCTGTGATTTCTGTGATTTCTGTAGACTTGCTAGAGTTCTCGTTATCAACGGACGATTCTTCCTTCGTCTCGGTTTCGTCTGTTTTCGACTTTTTCGCTGTGTCAGTATCCTCCTTTTTGCTAGGATCGAGCGGTTTCTTATCGATTTTCGAACAGCTGGAGTCGGAGTCCACAATGTCGAGGATCTCGATGTCGCTGTCCTCCCCTTTGTTCTCGGTCGCAAACGTGCCTCTGTGAAGAGACACGTTGTCGAATCGATTACCAGCACTTTTCAGAAAATCAGGATTATCGAGCAAATTTATATTTATAAATTCGTCGGTGCAGTTTTCGGGAAGAATATTAAATAACTTAGGAGTTGCCAGCAAGCTAATGTCCAGGGGATCGTTTGTGTCGTTTTCAAAAGATTGGGGTGGTGTAGCCGGATCGGAGGGTCTGTCCGAAGACGTTTTCTCCTGCAAAGGGGATCCTACGGCCGGACTGTTGCACGACCCGAATAAAGACGATAACGATTTGTTCAACGCCTCGTTTTCGTCTTTGCCTAACATATTGATGTCTTCGAGCGAATGCGAAAAGGTTGCCTCTGCGGTAGAACAATCGCCGGCAGTGTCCGTCGCAATCGGGTCTTTGGTGTTTCTTTCATCGTTGTCTACGTCAATCACTATCTCGTCGTCCTTCTCGTTGTCGTCCAATATTCTCAGAGTCAATTGATCTTCGTAACGAGACGACTGAAAAAATGAAACGCGTACGATACAATCTCGCCATACAACTCGCGGCAACACATTGTTCATTTATTAGAAATTTCGTCACCTGCGGATGAGTTCTTTCTAAAACCTGAGGTAATCGGTTACAATGAAACAAACTCAAATGCTTGTACATTTCGTTCAACGAATCCGAGCCGTTTAAACAGTACTGACACTGATACTTGAAAATCCAGTGAACCTTGTAATGCTGTGAAATAATCGTAGATTCGTTTAAAAGTTCCCCAACCCGATGTTAATACTATACGTAGATAATGGAAATGATTTGTAATCAATTACCGTTATTAGTTGATCGATCTGCAAACACGTAACAGGACACAAGTGACACGTAAATTTAGCATTTGCCGACCAATGTTTGCTTTTTAAATGTGCAGCGAATAACTCGGGAACATAGAAGATCTCACCACAATCTACGAAAATAACTTGGTCAATAATTGTCTCCGATTGCTGAGCGTTCGTGGCATCGTTCACGCTAATTAAATAGTATTATAATAAATCGCACCATGTTCGCAAATGTAAGGGTGTATACAGGCGAGTCTATTCACGTTTTCTTTGACTGGCACCTCTGTCACTGTTTTACCAACGAGAACACCGTGTAGACCAGGGTGGTAAGTGGCCTGAGAACAAAATCGAAATTTCAGAGAAAAATTTCAGGGAACGATTTTCGAGGAATCGTGGAAAATTGAAGCGCAACTCGGTACGGACCTGGTGTATCCTAACGTACGAGACTGCAACGGCTCTGTAAAAGCAATAAATGCACTGGTAACGACAGTGCGCGTGTTTCTCGAGTATGTGAGTCTTCATTTGTTGCCAATCCTCCAACGCCATGTAACAGTAGGCGCACTTCTGATAATCGAATGGCGGCTTCAGTCCCTCCTCGTCCGCGTACACGTCCGCGTGTTGCTGATAATGCTGCTGGAATTGCTCGATGACATCGGTTGTAAAGTGACATCGTCGTGCCATACATTTGTACAAGTGGACCAACTTGGGGGACTTCAGCATCACGTTGTAAGCGTCCGCGGATTTCAGTTTCAATGCCGGATCGATCGTCTTTAGAATAGTGGGTGTTTGCACCACCTTTAAGATTTTGTAATTCAAGTTGGCCGGTTGGGTCGCTGACGTTACAGTCACGGTCCGCGTTGTCACCGGTGCGACCACTGTACTTTTCTTCACAGTGAGAGGAAACTGCAACTTGTTGTCAACCTGTACAACTTTCGTCTTAGGGGCGATCGGAACGTAGTTTCTGGCCAATTGCGCGTTGGTCACCGGGATCAGTTTCAACGTGTCTGTCGCGATGGTTCGTATCGTTCGTATCGTGTTCAGTTTCTTCAGAATTAGAGGCGCGTTACTTTGCTTAGACTTTTTCAGAATCGAGACTCCGGCTCTACTCTTTACGGGAGAAATTTCGACCGCTTTTCTAATGTCGTTTATCTGCAAGAAATTATTCACATTTAAGAACAGAATGAAATTTTGAAAAAAAAATTGATTCGGCGATCGATCACTCACGATAGGGCTCTCAGAACCGTCTTTGTCAACGCCTGGTGCAAGGCTGACCACATTTTCAATCTTCAAGAACGAGCATCCCTCTTCTCCATCCGACTTTATCAATCCTTCCACCTTAGCTGGAGATGTGACTTCATCTATTAAGTAAAATCAAATAGTTTTAGTTTTGTATTGTTTTAGTTGATTTAGATTTTGTATTGTATTAACACGTTCGCTACCAACATTTGTTTCACTGCACACCTTCGTTGCTTAAATATTTTATTATTTGTCATGTACTTGCTTCGTGATAGACTAATACAATTTAGGAGAAGAATGGCAAAAATTCTCTTAATATTATGCTGCGTAGAATGGATTTGAACAACGAAATGTATAATAAAATTAATTTGACTATGTTTAAGTGTGCAACAAGATTGTGAACATATTTGTGACCGTGGTAGCGAACATGTTAAGTACTATTTGAACGCATAATTAATTGCTTAGGGTTTAGAGATTAGTTTCGACAGTGTTTGCACGTACCAGGCTTAGAAGCGGGCTCGTCTCCCTGTCCATCCAAAGGCTGGTTCAACGCGGACAACATGTCCCCGCTCAACCGTCTTAGCCTAATGAAGTTCTTGGGTGGATCGACACCATCGTGTGATATTTCATGGAACTTGTTCGCTTTACCGACGAATCGTTTAATATTAGCTATGGGCACTACGTCCGGTGGCTTTGGAATAGAACCGAAATCGAACGTTTTCTCAGCGGATTCTATGGGTTTAAAGTAACTGTCTTCTTTGCTCGGTTCGAGCGGTTTTGTGGCTTGAAGCTGAGCAGCCAACCTCTGAATCGTCGTAAGCATCGGATCCTTGGAAGAGGCGTTGATATTGGAGGTCTCCTTCAAAATCATGTTCACGTCCGTAGACAATTCTGTATCCGACTGTTCGCTGCTAGAATCGGATTCGTAAATCGCAGTCGATTCTCTCGCGTTGTCAATGTCGCTGGCTTCCGCGTCGGTTTCGTCGGTTTTCTTTTGCCCCAACGTCGCCAAAGGATCTCTCATCTTCAAGTCCGCTTGATCCGCTTCGGACGTAGACTGAGAATCGCATTCGACAAACGGTGATCTAGACTTTGAAGCGGAAGTCTCGGTCTGCTTCTTGTCCAACGAGTCTTGTGATAAAGATAAATTTGTTTCCGGTTCTTCTATGGCGGATACGTTTGAACTGGAAGGTAGAAGCGTGGTGCTGCCCCGAGATTCTATTAAATTGGTCAAAGCAGCGGAATTATCGGGAACTTTAATAGGATCTGGAATAATGTCAGATTCATTCTCGCTGGTTGTTGCCACCGCGTTCGTCGTCATCTTGTCTTTCAGTTTGTCTATGATGGAAAGGCCTTTCTTGGACGCATCTTTCTGCAGCTTAATACCAATGTTTTGAATGATCTCCTGCATTTTCCGCTTTCTCTCCAATTGTATCTCCACTTCCTTCTTCTCCAATTCCGGCGGGCAAACGAACACGCTCAGCTTGCCTGTTGGTAAACTGGCGTCTGCCTCTGAGCCGGACAGTCTTTTCGCTTCGTTAAACTCTGGTTGAAGTTCTGAACGGTCTTCTTTGTCGTCCTTCTCCGTAACCTCCGAATCCTTTATCGAATCCTTCACCGAATCCTTTACCGAATCCTTTACCGAATCCTTTACCGAATCCTTTACCGAATCCTTTACCGAATCCTTAACAATTTCAATTTCAGTTTCGCACACCGTGTCTTTCTGAGTCGGCTCTACCTCGATCTCGCGAATGGGTTCGTCCTGTTGGACGGTGTCCGCCGCATTGCTCGTCGATTCTTCCTGACTTTCCGCGGTTGGCTGAGGAATTTCCGCCTTGACGCTTCTGCTCGCCAGGACGTCGACATGCTCCGTTTTAACCGTGCCGAGAGACATGTTCACCTTAACGATATTCGTTTCGGGGTTGTCTTTGTGCCGGAACTGAACGTGTAGCTCCAAGTTCGATCTCTTTAGCTGAATATAGTTGCAGCTCGAGCACAGATAACCGTACACGCGATTCTCGTCGGGCACATCGTCCTCGGTTATGGCCTCGTTGAACGTATCCTTGAATTTTCTGCACACCTTGTAGTAATGCGTCCTCATCGAGGACTTGGCTACAGCCTGATAGGGGCAGCTGTTGCACCTGAATCGGTATTCCCCAGTGTGGGTTGTACAGTGTTCGTAGAACGCTTCGAGCGCGACTTTCGCGGTGCCCTCCGTGAAGAACGAGCAAAATCGGCAATGAAATTTGAAAATCTCCTCCGTCAGGGGTTTCAACGAGAAATTCTCCAAGTCGTTGTCCCTCGCGTCTTGGATCGCTAGCTGAGCATCGGCGAGTTTCAACCTTGAGATAAGAATCTCTTTGCCGGGGTGACTCAGCTTGTAATGGTGGACAATGTTCTTGCCTGTGAAGAAACAGAGTAAGCATTTGTACCTCTCTTGGCCGGTCCACGCGTAATCGATCAATTCATTTATGTTTAAACCGTCGAAAGCTTTCTCGGTTTCTGTTCGTCCGTTTTGGGCATTGATTTTCGCAGTGTTCTTCCGCGCTTCGTTCTTTCCAGCGACTTCAACGCCGTCGTGTTTGGCTTCCGGTGACGTCTCGGTGACGGAAGACTCGAAAGAGGACTCCGTCGTGTGGGGAGACGTTGGCGTCTTCTTCCTCTTCTTCTTCGACAAAATTCCCATCTGCCAATTGAACTTTTTCTTTTTCTTCTTCGTCGAGGATTTCTTGACGCTTTGCTCGACGGACGGCTGATCGCCAATGTCGTCGTCGACGTCCGCATCGCTCCCTTTGTCCGCCGTGCTCGTGTCCTTGTCCAAGTCATTCTTGGACTCGCACAATCCTACCAAAATATTACTCAGTAATTCCTCTTTGTTACCAGTGGCTTCCGGTGGTTTTGCCGAGGAAGCGGAATTGATTTTCTTACCAGAAGCGACGCTACTGGACATGGACACGTCCGAAATAATACTCCCTTCGTCGGAGAACGCGTCGTCCTTGTTCTCGCTGACAGCCTCTGCTACCGCCGCGGTGCTGCTCTTTTTCCTCGGCGTCTTTCTCGAACCACTTTGAACAGGCTTCTTCCTCTCAGGTGTTTCCGGTTCTGGCATCTTGTCGGCATCAGGACGCAGAGCGATGTCGACTGCAGCAGTCAGCTCGGATACGTCTATGCCGAAGCTTTCGTCGGAAGAGCTGTCGAAGAGTGTCTTCGCGTAGTCCAGTTTCGAAATGTCAGTCTTCTCGACGACGACGCGCGGCTCTTTGACGATATCCTTGTTGTTTATGCGTTTGCTTCTACGCAAAGAGTCAGGTTCCTCGTCCTGATTGTTCGACGAGATGGAACCTTGAGCATGCTCGGCCCGTAGAGCCAATGGTTGATCCTCTTCGCTGTCCGAACTCTGAGCGTGCTGTTTGGACCGTTGTCGGGTCACTCGCTGCGCCTCCTTCTTAGACTTGCCTTTAACTTTTGCGCTGTCTTTGTCTTTGTCTTTGACGTTATCCTTCGTTCCGTCATCACCGACACGGGGTTTGCCAGTTTTCTTCGACTTGGAGGAAGCTATCGAGGACTCTCCGCTGTCCGAAACCACCTCTTTCGTCGACTCATCTTTCTTGGCAGTCGGCGTAACATGAACGGAAGAGGTTGCGACCGGGTTCTCCTTCTGTGCTCGACACATCCGGTACCCGGTAGCGGCAATAACGTCGTCGCTAATGAACATCTCCCTGATGTCCTCCTGCAGCATTTCCAAAGAGTTTCTTCTCTTCGCCTTTGCTTTGGGTACTTTGCTATCTTCGCTCGGTTCTTCGTTCTTCGGGTCCTCTTTGGTCTCCGTTCCAGTTTCAGGTTTCGGTTCCTCCTCGTTCGAAACTTGTTCGTCCTTGGCCAGTTGCTTATCTCGTAGAACGTACTGCGCGGGTGTATCCTCATGCTTGTCTTCTTCTTTGGCTCCTTCGGATTTAGAGGGCACCGCGTCCAGGGACGCCGAGGTCTCGGACGCCTCGGCACGCTTGCTCGCTTGCTCCGGTTTCTGCTGGCTGTCGTCGGAAGGATTCTTCGCATCCCACGTGTTCAAGATGCTTGCATTATCGGCCAGGAACTCGTCGTCGGAGCTGTCCGAGACGATTACACGTCGCTTCTTTCTCATGCGAACCTTCTTCGTCTCCGCAGCGTCCTCCTTGTCCGAGCTGCTACTCTCGGACTCCGACTCGATGATCTTCTTGATTTTCTTGAGCTTCTTCGCTTGAAACACTTCGCCGAGCCTCTGCATGAACTTGGCCTGCTCGACGAATTTCTTCCCTTCGCCGAACTCGAACGACTTCCTGATCAACGCTTCGATCCATTCCTGCGTCACCTCCTCCTTCGGCTTGGATCCTTCCGGATCCGCGTGTTCTTTTTTCGACGGCTCAACAGAGCCGGATGCCTTGATGGCAGTGGTGGAGGTGGTGATGGGATCTGGTTCGTCTTGGCTCGGCTCGACCTGCTCTTCGACGGGTTCGGCGCGCAGCGATTCCTCTTTCGACTCTTCTTTCTTCTCGGCGACGATGATGCCACCGTCCCCGTTCCAATCCTCCTCCAACAGTATGTTGCCGTCGCTGCTGCTGCTCACCTCGCCGGAGGTGTCGTCCTTGTCCTTTCTGCCTTTGCCCTTACCTTCTCGCCTCTCCAAGAACGAATCGGCCGCCTTGGTCTCTTCGGGGATGTGACTGGACGTAGGCGACTCCAACGACTCGTTGCGCTTGATCTTCGGGATCTTGAAGTTTTGCAGCGAGCCTGTCGCGGACTTTGCCTTCGTGTCGATTACCCCGTAGAGACTCTCCAGAGGTGATTGCATCTTATCCTTGGCAGTCTTCTCTTGGGACTTGGAATTAGTATTGACCTCCGAGTCGGAACGACGATGGGCGTCAGGCGGTTTCGGCGGCGACTTGTTTTTCTCCTTGGATTTCCTGAACGGTGACGAGAACGGGGGCGCCGTCGACCGTTTCCTGGGATCTCTCTCGTTTAAACAGACGTCCTTGTTCTTGCTAGGAGGGAAGTGTTTGTCCTTGGCCAACCGAGGATCCCGTACCGAGGAGCTGCCGCTGTCTCTCGGCTGGTTCGAATTTTGGTTGATCGCACCGTGTTCCATCCGTACTCTGGGATCGCGTTCCGATATGTTCCTATTGTCCCTGGAGAATCTGTTGCAGTTGTCCCACTCGTTGTGACTATCCCTGGACCACTCCGACCTCCTCGCATCGCGATTGAAGTTACCCCTCTGTTCCGACCTTGCTCTTTCGTTGTAATAAGCGTTGCGACCTCTGCCCGTGGCGCGGTCTCTGTCTCTCGTCCAAGGGCAGGGAGTGCTGGGCCTGGAGTACGGACCAGGAGCATCCGCGGGCCCTTTCACCCCGCAAGGACCGTCATTGTCGGGCCTGTAGGGCGGGTCGTTTGGTGGTCGGGCAGCCTGCGGGTCCCATGATTGCCTCGGATGCGAGTACTCCACCGGTCTGTCGAACGACGGCTCGTACGGTCTGTTCTCGGCCTGGAAATTTCTGTATTGAGGACCAACAGGATACCTCGTTGGCGAGATCATTGGTTGCATGGGCTGTATCGGCTGTATCGGCTGCACGTTGGCCGCGTCCATGTTGGGCATGTCCTCGGGACGGGGCATATGGTTCGTGTTCGGGCTCATCAACGGTCTGACGTTCATGTTCGTTTGGAACTGATTGGGCCTTAACGGTCCCTCGTTCACCTGATGCAAGTCCACGTGGATCGGTTCTCTGACAGATCCCACGTTCCACATCTCCTGATGCATCCCCATCGGATGTTGGTAGTTCTGCGTAGGCGTGTTTGGGATACCGGTGAAATTGGAAGACGGAGGCCATTGGTTGTTGCAGAAATCGTTCGTGCCCACCGGTGCATGCATCGGTGGCGGTGGAGGAAGCAATGGAGGAAGCGGAGGAGGAGGAGGAGGTGGTGGTGGGGGAGGAGGCCAATGGCCCTGAGCAGGCATATTCCTATTGAAGTAGTCGGGACCTTCCATTCTAAACTCCGCGTCGATTCTAGGCGGAATCATATCCGGGCCCTGTCGTCTTTGGTACATGATAGGACTCCTCTCGTCCGGCTTGATCGGCCCGGGAGGAGGCACCGGAAGCGGAACGGGCGCGTCCTCGTCGGGTCTGCAATGCCCGTGCACGTTACCTTTGTCTTTGTCGACGATACCGACATTGTCACGCGCCTGACGCGGATGCCTCTCATAGTTGTCGGCGTATCGTGGCTCCGTCTTCGAGCAGGGCGAGGATGGACGACCCCAAAGGTCGACCAACTTCTCCGCGTTGTTCATCGCGTTGTACGCCGAACCGACCGGTCCTCCCTTGCAGCCGGCCGCGGGTACGTTCGGCAAACACTTTCTACTCGTTAACTTAACTATATGTTTGTCTACTTCCTCCCAGCGCCTTTCGCTCTCGCTATCGATTTCCTCCTGTGTCACCAATGGAAACTTGGATACCTTTGGGTCTTTATCCGACGCGCCTGCCGCTTCCTTGCTCGAATTGTTTCGCAGCGTTACCTCGTCTTTGGATATGTTCGATTTCTTTTCCGCCTTGTTGTCATCGCTCTCCTCGTTCAGCAACTCCGCCAGGTCCTCCATCGACAACGGGGGTTTGTTCGAGACCGGGGGTGGAGAGAGTAGCGGAGCTGGCGGTTTCGAGACCGGCCTCGTCTCCTTCAGCCTCGGGGACGTGATTTTACGTTTGGGGAACAGGATATCAGGGTCGGGCGATTTCAGCCTGGCGTCCGGCACGTTTACCGGCGACTCCGGTCTTGTCTCCACCTGGATATCCAGACCGATCAACCGGTTCTTCTCCAGCATCGACGTTAACCTTCTAGAGCCGCCCAGAGACGGAACGGGGACCGTCGGTATGTGTCTAGAAGAGTGCAACGACAACGAGGAAGCGTGACCGCCCCTTCCATCGTTTGCTTTTTGCGGCAGCTGGCTCCCGACCATTTTGATCGTGGCGCTCACGTCGTCAACGGAGGCGACCGAGACCGGGACCGACGACGGCCAGGTTTTCTTTCGAGCATGCTGTGCTTCGTTCTCCTCGAGCATGTCCCACTCGGAGAAGGAGACATCGTCGGCAACCTTGGCAGGCGTCGAGCCACGCTGCAACGAGCTCGGGGACAAGTCCAGCCGATCATTGCCCGTCCGCTCGGTGGGTATGATGATCGGAGTTTTCGTCGGCAGCGTTTCGATCGGGTCGGGACTCGCCGGTTTACTGTCGTCGGTGCGCTCGAAGTCCACGCTTCGCTCGGTCGGGATTATTATCGGAGCTACTTGGGAACCGGAGTCGGGACTAACGGGAGGACTCGGGCTAGCCGGCGTTTCGTCGATCTCTTTCCCTTTTTCGTTCTCTTTCCTTTTCTCGTCATTCGCACCTTTCTCATCGAACAGTTCCTTCGGTGGCTGCAATCGGTCGCTGGGCCTGGCGCGTTCGCCGCTCGCGACCTCCCCGAACGAACTGAAAACCAGGGAACCGAATTTAACACCTACATCCGGTCGTCAAGAAGTTCAAGCGTACTCCAATTTCTACGATTCTTTCCGTTTCATGCGTCAGCATCGGTCACTCGAGACATCATGTGCCCGATCCGTTTCTTATCTACCCCGTATGCATCCCCGTCTTTATCTTCCGATAACAATTCTGCAAACTTGTTACGTGATACTTACGTCGGAGTCTGCGCCGATCCGCCGCCATTTTTCTTGTTCGGAAAATGCAATCCAGGAGTATTTCCCTGAAACTCGTATCAGATTAGAATGATTAAAATAACAAAACCATACATGCACTACGAAAGCCTGAAAACAACCAAAAATATAAAGGGCGCTAATCTAAGAAGGAACATGAAGCGGCTACGTTTGTTTAAGAGTCAAATGAAATCGAACGGAACAGAGAGAATATCTTTTTAACTACTGTATTCTACTCTCTAAAGCATCCACCAACTTCGTTTGTGCTTTAATGTACATTGCAGACCATCGTGTGATTTTCAATAGTTGCCGTTCGTATCGCGTAAACTATTCTCGTGCGATATACTGTTCTTCGAGTGCAGTTTTAGAGATACAGTGTGCATATAGTGGAAATATGTGAATACAGTATATACACCGTAGTGGAACGAAACAGACGAGACTCAAAACAATTAGGGGATAGTTGTGACTGTTGAGGCTTTCGAGTGTAAGCCGTGTCCTAAAGGAAGAGATTTTCCTTCAGGACATGGCTTACACCCGAAAGCCTCAACAGACACAACTATATGATGCCGGGCCGTGAAAGTCTCAAATCTCTAATTAGGAGATAGTTTGCTGCTCTCATCGATATACCGACCAGCATAATGCATTTATTTAATGTTGTGTAATTGGTTTGAGCGGTGTACGTACAAGGATGCAACTAACACAACTGCGTCTAGGAAGCACGTATCGAAAGTCGAAACGATCCGCGACTTGTGAAACGATATAAAAGAGCTGTCTCGATATAGCGTCGCCCGAGTTTCTATTTTTTTACCTTCGCCAAGAAATAGTCAAGTCGAACAGCGAGCGTCAAATGTTTCTCCAATGATAACGTTCTATTTGATAAACTAACGTTTTAAGTTTTTCTCGTTTATATCTTTCATCGGTGAGTGACAAATAAAAACCAAATTGAAAGACAGCGTGAGGCTAAACATTGCCAAATGGATCGCGCACTGCCAACGGGTCCACCGACCAATTCGAGTTCGAATTTCATGTGAAATTTATTATAATTTCAATGAAAACATAATTCCCTTTGATAATTTTCTGCTTTCGAAACGAAACGTTCGGTGTACCATTGGCAGTGCGATAGCGGTTCGTATGGTATAGCTACCTTCTCTACTTTGTTGTGCAGCTTCTGTAGAATGTCTTCGCATCGCTGCAACGTCTCGATCTTCAGTCTATTTCATTGGGAAGACAGTGTCATTAATTGCTCTTTGTGCGATAATTCCAAGATATATTGTAATATTCGAAAATAAATTTTAACATATCGTCTATTCGTTTTTAACACGTTGACTGCCAGGCGCATTTTCCATGGTTTGCCCAAGGCGCCAACGTGAATTTTTCATTACGCGATGCATATTATGTTGAAATATTATTTGCAGCAAATAAAGTGAGTTACAAAATCATGCTTGAAGCAATTTTCGTGCATTAATTTCATCAAACCATTATAGTAACAATGGTATTATTGAAAAATTTATCATTATCCATATTTACTCTAATTATGTACCTTTATTATTTGCTGCATCGCCGGTCACCGGTGGCCCCCACGGCGCTGTAACCAAGTCGAGTGCCGGTCACCGGTGACCCCCATGGCAGTCAACGTGTTAATTGAAATTCGAATCTAACATTGCGCTGTTCGTTCGCGTCAATAGCGAAACGTCTCCGTCAATGTATCGACTACAATGACATGAAAACGCGAAACTGTTGCTTGCATACTAAAAAAAAAAGACAATGTCCGGAGATTCGCGTGACGTACTTTCTCTTGCTGTTCGACAGAATCCCGTGAAGGCTTTGCATTTTCTGTAGCTGTACCTCCCGTGACTTGTCCTTCACGTTTTGCAACCTCTCTATCATCGCTTCCAAAAACGGAATATATTTTTGCATCTCGGCGAACTTCTTGTCGTACTCGTCCATCTTGTTTTACGTGTGTCGCTCACCTGTGTCGGGAGAAGAAAATCTTTATACCTTTTTAATTCCGCCCGCTACCACGTTACACGTACATCATCGTTCATTTAATATACACAGACGAGCTGTTCCTTCGTTTCTACGCTCATTTATCAGTTCAACATTCGCGAAAACCGCGATATAGTACGCAAGATACAACCTTCAACGCGCGCAAACACATTGTTACGATCTCAAACAATATGGCGGCCGGTAAGAACCAACGGACGATGGAACATATTCGAAGCCACGGCGTAGCTGTGAAAATAAACTCGTCGAAATAAGTTCGTACGGTTTTTGATTAGTAACTAATTTTTTACAACCGTTTTTTCCTTTTTATTACCAGTTAGTAATAATGAATAACAAAGCCTTCGATTAAAATCCATATGGTCACAGGTAAATAAAAAGAAACATTTCCGCGCGGAGCAGATTACATATGTTTAGCATAGTTCGTCAAAAACCGTATGAACTTATCGGACTACTTATGTATATTCATTCCGACTTTCTGCACCGCATTTTGAGTGTTTACTCGCATGTCCTTGAATTGACATTCGACTCTAATATCGATAACAAACGGGCGTCGTAAACAAATTTACGTGATAAACAAAACCGGTGATGATCTAATGTCGGTCGACATCGATTCAAACAAACATGTCGGGATTCCAAATAATTTGTCTCTCTTCTGTTACATATTGTTTCACGTTGTTGCAGTTAATGAGAGAAGACGACACAGTTCTTTTTTTCTGAGAATTATTCGTGTCGTCAATGGAAATGAATTCGAGAAGATACTCATCGTTACGTAAGGCGCACGTTTCTTCGACCGTTGCAATCGCTTTTCATAAATTCGCACTAGTTTCCACGGTAGAAAAGTGACTCCCGGCTAACAGGTTAAACGCTGCCCCGGCCGTTATTTATAGACAGTTTTTCCGTGTTAACCCGCTCGTGGCCCACGTGTATCCGCTCTCTTAATCGATAACAGGAATCTAACGAACAGCGCGAGTTACGTTCGAGAACGCGTATACATGGAGGAAAAGAGTGCACGTCGATTCGTTCGAAATTGCTTTATTCTCGTACATCGTGAACCTTACCCGACCACATATATTAACGATATGTATACAGAAATAGAAACAGAAAGTAATACTTTTCACGTGCTCACTCGGATCACTGCACTCGATGTACCCAGTGTTCCTGTATTGTCGTGCGACGAAACGGAACCGTGACAACTCGAACCATTGTTCAGGCACATCGAACACAAAGAATTAGTTTGTACAACACTACCGGTAGTTCTCACACCCCTTCCAGATTCCTTCTTTGATCACTTTACCCATCGCCAACGCGAGAGACACATTCACATACACTCTTCTCATCACAGCCACGCGTATATAAAAAAAAGCAACGACACACAAGAAAGCTCTTTCAAAGAATACTTTGCCGAAACATAATCGTATCCGCGTATTCTAGTAGAAGACCGATTGACCCTCGTCTAGCAGACGTCGGGTCGCTTTCGACCTACCTCTCGAGTACAGTCCGGGGAAAAAGTTTCCGTTCGTAACTGTCTCTTGCCGGCCGAGGACAATGTCCTCGGTGCAATAGGCTAAGCTCGAAACGATCTTTGTTCGCTTATGGTCGATCTACCATTTTTCATGCTTTTCTTTCCCTCGGGTTTACTACTGTCGAGCCGACCTAACGTTTCATCGTTCAACTTTATTTCTCTGGCGGCTTTCGCTTTGTTTCGTCGAGATCGTACAATCAATTCGTAGTGCGAGAAACGAATTCTAAAATACGAATTTCGAAAATGCTGGCACGGGTCGTGAATGACCCGCCGTCGTCAGACCATTAAACGTTCATAGGCTAAAATTAAGCCAGCAAATGTTCGAACGCGTACTTTCCCTCATTGTGCCTCGTGGAACTTACGAATCGCATTTTTCTAGCTTGTAAATCGATTTCCAGGAGATTTCCAGGATTCGATTCCGTCATTTCAACTCCAGGCTATCGAAATCAACCGCTCAAAAAGGTTCTTAAGCCTCTAACTCTGGGATTGATTCGGGTCTCGTATTTTTCATTTCTTTTGTTTCGATAATTATCAATTTTGTTTGGTTTCTCTCGAGTCGGTCTTGCATAATCGTTACAGTGAAATTGTTTACTTATTTCTTCGTGCTGCCACTTTGTCGTGTCTACAATATATTATACGCGCGAACGAATACTCGTATTCTTAAGGCGTATATACTTTAAGGTTAAGCGTCTTGAAGCGATGGTTTTGCCTTTGCGCCACGGTTTGTCAACGTGTTGTTGCGATGGGCACGATAAAGTTGTCGTTCACTTCCGAAAAGACAAAAGACGCGAATACTACTGGAAATAATAAATACCTTCGAATTTTTATATGAATATCCAAGGTACACTCGGTCAGCTACCGAGCGTACGATCGCGATAATTGACGGCGGATGGCTGCGATCACGAGTTGGCTCGAGGGACGATTCCGCAGCCGTGCTTCCCAATTGTCTGGACCGTTGGTACGCGTAGTGTCTCGCATACATACGTCATCGGACCGCACCTTCTGTTGCTCGTTGCAAAATCGACGAAAAGGACGACAGAAACATCCTCAGAAGGCGTTTCTTTAGTCGCGTTTCACTGGACTCCCAACACGCGTCTTTCACGCGATCTTGCTTGACAGGAAGTAGATGGAGCCACTGTCGAGGCGACTCAAAATCGTCGATAGATAGCGGTTCGGTAGCGAAAATGGCGTTTTTTCGGTAAAATGTAACGCCGAGTCGTCGAAATTCACTCACCTGAATATTTCGAACTCGAATATCTCAAGATTCGTGCGAGGCTCGACAATCGAATCGTGATCAATAGCATGCTATGATCTGTATTTATCGATAAATCGATCGTGGATCCCGATAGGACAACGCGTTCTATTTTATGTATCGATAACTTAATTCAACGTCTCATGGTAAGGTCTAATGTAAGAAAATGGTTACTGGTAGAGTGTCCACACTATAGTTGGGTGTCGTTAAACGCAACATCGAGCAATAAACTGCCACTAAAAATGACGAACGACTAGTTTCGCGAGTGTTGCTTGCGCGACCAACCATGCTGCATTCGTTGAATTCTTCAGAGCGTACGTAACTGTGTGTAGTATCGTCGAATGCAACAATTTAATGATTAATTGATCAGGAAACACAAACGGAGAAACTCTCATTTCGAACGTATAAATGTGCCACGCACGATACGCTTAGAGACACAGCACGCGTCGTAGAGCTTGTGCATCGAAAAGCATACGTATGTATGTTGGTAACGAACAAGCAATGAAACGTACATAGGCCCCATTCACGAGTCGCCGAGTTTTTCCCTTCTCCCGCACTGTTCGCTTCGTTGTCTAGGTTTTCGTTTGTGCGTACCCTCCCTGCTATTCGTCCTTATTTACTGTTCCCCGCGACAAGTTAGCAATGATTACCATTTCGAAACAATAGATTTTGCCATGGAAGATAAGCTATACACCGTTTCATGAAAAGCTTTGAACCCTCGGATTCGTTGTTCCTCGCGACAAATGGCTTACTGTTCGTAATGTACACAGTGATCGATTTGACACGTTGGCTATACATACATACATCGCGACGAGACATTAAAACGTGTCCAGGTTCCGATGCACACTCGACGATCGTGAAATTAATGAGCGTGGAGGCCGCCGCGCCGTCGTCCGCAAGACGGTGCCCGCCCGTCGAACCACAATTCTTGTCGAAACGAACATAATAAACAATCTTCCATTCCTTACCAAAGAATAGATTGTCCGCTCACGACAGGGCACCTGATAAAACATTACACAACTGATAATCTCCGTACGCATTGATCTTTCCGGTCCACACTCGATCCTGCGTCCCAACAGCCAGAGCCAGAGCCAGAGTCAGAGTCAGAGTCGGAATCAGAGTCAGAGTCAGAGCCCGAGTCCGAGTCAGAGTCAGAGTCAGAGTCAGAGCCAAAGCCGAGACGAGAGGCCGACGAAACTATGCAAAATATAACGTGAGCGGTGTCGATGCACGGCTTATGTGCACGCACAGATAAACCGAGAATCGGTCTCTTTCTCTCTCGGCTCTGTCACGATGTCGCAGTTACGTTCGAACTGACACTTCCTTTTTTCCCCCCAAGGTCCGCAGCGCGCTCTATACAATTCCGCGACACGGGAACCAGCTAGACCCCTCACGATGAATAATCGATCATCGAAATACCGATTCGATGGGTTAATTGTCTAAGCGATACGGGTCACTTCTTACGATACACGCACAAAGACGTCACACGGTCGGATCCCACGACCAGAAGGATATCTTTTTTTTTCGCAGATGGCGAGATGTACTTTTCACGCGAGCAGACCTCGATGAATTCTCTGGCCACGATCGCCTTGAGAAACCGTGCGACACTCTCGACGACCGTTAACAATCGAACAGCGAACTAAAAGTATATACGGACGACAGTTTCTGCTTACTGTTCGATATCACGGTACACGAACTCTTGAGAGATCTCTCTGCACTGCGAGCTCTTGTCTTTCGACGGTTCCAACAAACCACCGGGTATCCCTTGGTCCTCGACGATTTCGCATAATAATTCCCGAAAGTGGTTGCATGTTCATGCGACCATAAGCATATATAGAAGATCACGTAACCATTTACCCTGCGTCTCACAGTCGAATATGTCGCCTCCAAGAGTCCTGGATTACCCTCGAAGAGTCACGGCAGGGAACTCGACAACGTGCTCGGTAACAAGACCGCTCTTGTTGGTGGAGAGCATAGCTTTTATTAATTAGAATCGCACTGCTTACGAGAAAACGAGCCGAATGGCAACCCTGAAGGGCGCACGGTACACAATGGCTGCCATTAATGGCGCTAGGCTAAATGATTTCGCATGGATCTGCCAATACATCCTACGCCATACGCTACCTATCTTTTCTCACGTTCGCATGCTCGCCATGGAACCATATTTCCACGTCTCGCCCTCTTTTTTGGAACAACGAAGCAACGGGATTATCGGGCATGACAATGAAATAGGAAGGGCTAAGATATAATGTATCCGCGTACCCATTAAATTAAACGAAACGGTTTCATTCTATCGTCTTACCGGTTTCGTCGCTCGAACTTGTCATGACACGACATCGATCACGTTTCGCAAACGTAGTGTTGTGGATAGACTACTTCGCTTTCCAAAGATCATTCTGGGACTTCGTGAATAAACGTACGCTGCGTCATCATCGTCGTCTCGTAGCGTATTTCTTTCCGACATTACTAATTACGAACGAGTACTTGATAATTATTCTCTAAATAATAAATGAAGAGTCGGATATACGTTTGTGTGTACGTTTATTACGAAAGAATACGTTTGCTGGGATTCGTAGACGCAGGAATGCACATGAAACAAAATCGATTCTTAGGTGTGGTAATTATTCATGTCTAATAGATTGCCACAAAAACACTAATTAGATGTCCGAGTAAATGTGACTCTAATCTAGCCGATGCGATGAGTTTTCGGCGGTGTTGCCAATGTTGTACGTGACCGAGGTCGTTAGGGGACAGGACCAACGATGCGCCTCGAACTACGATGAACTAAATACGATGACTCGCCATTGTACAAACTTCTGCGACTCGCGCAGCGTCCCGTGTCCCGTCAGACCCGTGTTCCTCGTTCGGGAATTCTCGGGCCGGAGTCACGAGTCTCGGCGGAAACGACCGAAGTCGGTACACTTTTTTACGAATATGCGTCGTACAGGGAAATACAAAGCTTAAAACGCAGAAAAACATAGAATAGGCATATAGGAAATGAAATGGAAACGAATTGTAGAATTGTACGATGCGTATTATAGAAATAAAATACAATTGAAAAAAATATATGTATACGCAATGATATTATTATAATTCTTTTTGTTAGCTTTCTTTCGAAGCAACTAGTTTATGAGATCACCGAAGAGTACAAAGATAATAAAAATTACAAACCATAATAAAAAAATACACCTTCGCTTTCGACTTGCGTTCACGATTTTTAAATGGAACTAAGATCGAACCTATAAAAATCTATTGTATACGATATAGTAGAATTTAAACTAATTATTAATTAAAATTAATACTTTACAGAAGAATACATCGAATAGGTACCGAAGTTTATCGCTCTATCGACATCAATCCAATTTCACTTTAATAAATAAATGAATCAACTAAAATTACAATTACAGTTCTTTGTATTTATTTGTGACGTTTTTTTTCAATTTTCACATAATGCAATATTTATTAACTTTATTTACAAATTATCAATCCAGTAGATGGACTAATAAACTTTAGTCTGCATAGGATTTTAAATATATACAAAAATTTATTATTCATGAAACAATCTTTTTAAGTTTGCATATCTGTGGGTCAGAGTTCTTCACTGTTTACGATCAATAAAGCAGGAAACACTATTACTCTTTTTATTTCTTAAAAAACTGAATTAAAAGTCTCTTACAGATTTTATAATAAACGTTTTTTTTCCACCAAATATTGGTCAAGCATTACTAGTCTTAGAAATGAAGTTTTAACATAAATGCATAATTTTTCCTCATAAAGAACATTTCTTTTTTAATTGTTCTTTTCAATTTTATAGATCTCAATTGTAATAGCCTCTCCTAAGTCAACAACGTTATTTGAAAGTGATATTTGAAAACAAATCTCACTGCCTATTTTTTTGGTACTTAATAACACTATGTAATACATTTGTTGTTGGCAGTACTTGTATTGTATCTTTTACATAGTATGGTTTCCACAGTTATGGACGCGGTATACAAGTTTAAACAGTGAACAGATATCGATTGGGCAATGAAAACTATGATTCAAATGTTACACCCTTGACGTAACGAGAACTTTAGAATAATGAAAATATTCAAGATCGCATAGTCTCAAATAACGTAGTCATCAACTGTATTGGAAAATACAACACATCACATATTTCACTAATTTTTGTCTGCTAATTAAACGAACATTACATGCTTGGAGAGAGCCAGAACGATTAATTGAATTTTTTTCTATGGAGCATATGATTAAATCTGCAGCACAGCGCAGTATTATGATTGTTACATTCATGTCCGATTAAGTTGCTTTTTGTCTGAAAGTTATGCCTTGTAAGATAGTTGCTTTATTACAAATTATTTTTGTAATCAACATTTAATGTACAATTTTGTAAATTGTACAATAAATTTTCATGAACACATTCCTAGATTTTTCAATTGGAAACAGATGGAACGAAATAGTTTAAATGGAATCTTAAACCCATCAAATTTATAGTCAAGGATACAAAGAACATATTATTATAAAAATGTTATGTGAAATTACATAATAAATTAACCCAAATACGAAGCTTGATTTTATGTAGCAAATGGTGCCGTAAATTTTGTGATTTCAAATGGAAAGTAATATCGTATAAATAAATGTAGAAAAATACTTTTCTGTCATATTAATTTTATGTTAACTCCGTTTTAAATATTTCTTCTCGACTTATAAATAGTTCAATGTATACGAATAACTTTTTTGTTTTTCTTAAATCAAGAGGAAATGTAGTTCCATGCAAGTGCCGCGAGATTCTATTGTGAATTAATCATTAACTATATAACGGAAAAAGTGAAAAAAAAAAGAAAAGAAGAACAAGTTTCTGCATTATTATTATTCATTCTATAGGCTAAATATAATTATTATAATTGTACGAAAAATGTAATCACAAAAATAACAAGTTAATTATAATGCAAATGCGTGTTGGCAGGCATATTGATATTCGAAATCTTTTGAATTTATTAATACGTTTCAATTACTTTATCCCTCTATTATCGGTGGAATGTTCTCTTTGTTCTTTTAGTGTTCGTTCCCTTCATAAATTCTGCAAATGCATTTTTTATTATATTTGCACGGTTAATCGCTAACCTTCGCTGTCAAACATGATAATAACACTGTACCCTCACACTTCTACAAAGTATATATTATATATTTATTTTTTTCTGTAATATACGCAAGACTTGGCGTGCTCGCTTTTGTTATCGTTATCTTGCATATTCATTCTGTCCGTAATAATATAAGTAGTATGACATTTTTCTCTGTATATATAACTGTACTCCAAAGTGCTGCAAACTGCAACTTGTTTTCAGGTTTCCAGGATGTCATTCGCCCAAAGGACTTTGCAAGCTTTGCGATTTGATTTTTCCATTATGTTAATTCCAATAATTTCCGATTCAGACATTCGTAAATCTTAGACGTCGAAATATAAATTGATTTGTAAATAATAAACGGATTTTCTGTCTGTGCTTAGATAAATAATATTTATATTTTGCCATTTAAAAACTATGCCTATAGTGAAATAGTATTTTTCTTCCTTGTAGTCAATAGCAATAATTTCCACGTTTCTCAGTCTTATAAGCAACAAATGTTCTCCATAGAATGCTGTTCTCGTTTAGACATGTTTCTTTTTTTTTCTTCTTGTTAAGTAATATCAATCTTACACCTTATTCTGTGTCCTCTGTACATTTGTAACTTTTTCTTTTTAGTTAACACACTTTGTAAAATTTGTTACAAATAAGTCGTGAGATACTTAAAAAGAAGGACCTTCCCATACAAAAAGGAAATACTATTCAACTCATCTGTACCGTGTCCAAAAATATTTCTGACCAAGATATACATATATATTATATATATATTAATAATATATATTAACATATATTAATAATTAATATATAATATATATTATATATATATATATATATTACTTTGCTAAACCTTACTCCCGTTAAGGTTTATTACCTAAATGACTTTGTATATGCAAACAAGATTTCTTTTTTTTGTTTTGTTATTGTGTTACTTAGATAGTCTTTTTTCCTTTCGTCTTCTTCACCTTTTGCTTCTTCAATGAGAGTGAGTTCTTCGCACTGTGTGTGTTTAATATGAAAAGCCATCTAATTTAAAAGATTTAATTTGTTAGAACAATAACTGCCAATGAAGTCCTCTCTGCTTGCAATTGTAAATATGAGAAGGTACAATATGTCGATCTAATTATGCACTGTAGTCGATGCATGTTGAAGTCTTTCTAATTCCTCCAAGGACAAAACATTTGTCTGGACAAGCTCCGGAAGCTTACCAGCCCGCGCCTGTGCAAGAAGTTCTGGACTAAACCATCGCGCCAATTGATTCGAAGTTGGCGAAAGATCTCCACCGTTTGTACCGACATATCCTAAACCAGGTGACGTTTGACGACCTACGGGCATACTTATTTGTTGTGACCGCATTATTCGCCCATCTGTGGAAACAACAAAATCAAATTTATTCGCAGTATTATCTCGGTGCATCAAGTTTAAACAACTATATACATAAATTAAAAGACGCAATGGACCATGATTGAATAAAAAAAAGAAAGGAAGAAAATATTATCAACTTAATACAGATGTGTTACATGAGAGATGACAGGGCAGTCTAAAAGAAACTATTGGGATTTTTTACTTCTAGTTGGATCCAAAGATAAATGCTGTTTAGACTCGTATAAATAAGAGGAGCATCTAATGTGTGATATTTAATTATTCCAATTTCTGAACACCATTGCATGCAATTTGATTAAGCAAGAGGAAGACACCTGAAAAAGTTTTACAACATACAGTTAATGCAACCGTGTATGTATACCAGGATATGTTTTTACGGTTGCAAGATTAATAAGAAATAAATTTATATGTTTACAAAGTTGTGGGGGATTGTACAACTATTTAATCGTGCAGTATAGTCGCTATTTTTTTTATGTAGAACCGTTGTTACCTGTACGATTGGAATTGTAGTTTTGATTCAAAACCGTTTGCATCTGCGAGTTAAGCGGCCGCTGTTGTTGCTGTGGTTGTTGTTGTTGCGGTTGGTGTTGCATATTTGCAAGATGCGACTGAGCTTGTTGCACTTTCATTTGATTGTTCATAGTGTTCGACCTCTGGTTTATTATTGAATTCTGAGCAATATTGTATTGCGACACATTGTGATGGGGCATGTTAGCAGTCATTGTATGCTTGGAGCGCACGGGATTACCATACACGCTCGAAACCGTTCTATGTTGTTGTTGTTGTTGTTGTTGCTGCTGCTGAAAATCTGAATTCCCGCTGTATTGAAATTGGGTACCAGCATTACCACCACCACCACCTTTCACTATTGGTCGACCTGTAATGCCCAACATTTGCTCAGTATTTCTTAGAAATGATCGTATATAATGTTTAAATAATATATGAAAATACCTGGATGTTGTTTAATGCTTGGATTCGACCATGTAGATTGTACAGACTGTGGCCGCAATGCATTATGCCGAGAAATTTGTGTCAGTAACTGAACTGCAGATTGCATATGCTGCATCTGTGATGCTTGCGACTGGCTTGCTAATTTCGATGGATCATTACTATTACCTACATAACAATAAAAAAAACAGCATGTTAAGGAAGCTATTGTAAACCACATAAATATAGTATACAATGTTTACAACAATATATCGTATATTCACAAACAAATATAGAAGCTTATTGTGATACCCAAACTGAATAATAAATTTTGAAAATAGTTTCAAAAATTCCTACTAATTATAGATCGAAAACATGGTGTTATGGAATATCATCGTTTCAAAGGTGGAACAACGTTGGCGAGAAATAGTGTTTTTAAATTTTCATCACAAAAACATTTAAAATGGAAAATATCAATTTTTGGAAACTATCAAACACCATGATCTTTATTGGTACTAACGTTATATTTCCCTTGTCAAATCATTGTACATGCAATTCCTTAAACCGCTTAAAATACTGAAAAAGCACATGCATCGAAGTAGAAACACGTCAAAGCAAATTCACCAAAGGAAAATGAAAATGTGTAAAGGATAACTTAAAGCATGACATGTGTTTATAAAGCTTTTTATTTTAAAACTATTTCAACATACTTTTCTTTTGCAATACGTTCATATATTATTCTGTGCAAAATGATTCACTCATATTGTTCAGTGGTACCGGTATTGCAATACTCGAAATTAAAAAGACTTATTCTCATGTGTATCATATTGGAAAAATTACAGGCAAATCAGCTTTCAAACACATTAAAGGTGTCAAGCAAGAAAAAAAATTGAAAGAAAGAAAGGAAAGAAAACAAATTTCTCATTACTTATTTTAATACAGAAAATAAAAAGTAATTTTACATCGGACAACAGTCATATAGAATCATGATTTCTTTTTTCCTCTGTAGCATGAAGTTTACTGAACGCTCAACATTTCAAGTCAAAACTTCATCATTCTCTGAATGCAACACTTCCGCGTTTCCTATCATTTTGTTAGTCTCGACTACTACCGTTTCAAACTCGAACTCTTCAGGCAATGATTTGTCACGGATAAGAGGACTATTGTTATTAGTATCGTTTATATCTGTCGTGACAGTCGCTTTAGTAGGCGTGTTGTTCTCGTTCAGTATATTATTTGTCTCGTCAATGAGGGAATCTCTTGAGGTATTCGAATTCGAATTATTGTTCGTATCTTTGTCTTGCTGCGAGAAAGAAAGATACTTTGTCTTTAGCGCGGATTCCCCGGGTTCCACGTTGCCATTATTATTCAACTCGTGCAATGGGTTTGAAGAACGTGAAGCGATGATTTCCGTTACAGTACCATGCTCTTGAGCGTTATGATTAGTGGTGATAAGTTGCGTTGCGTTGTCAGTGAAAAGGGTTGTTCGCGAATCGGACCACATTTTACACTGGTTTGCGTTACGATAATTGTTACGGTTTTCGTTAATTTTAGAAGAGTAGGAGAAAGCAGATTCTAATTGATGATTAGACTGATTCGCACCCTCAGGCTCCTTATCGGCGGTCATTTTACGTAACACCGATGTCGGGGTAAAAGCGAGCGGCGTCGGGCTCATGGTCTGCTTCGCAGGCGAGTTAACGGGACTCGACGCTCTCTGTTGAGCTTGCTGTTGCTGTTGTTGTTGTTGTTGTTGCTGCTGTTGCTGTTGCTGCTGTTGATCCTGCCGCTTGCGGTAATTCTCACGCTGCTCCTCCAACTTTTTCTTAATTAGAGTATTTTGCATTATAGTCTGAGCATGCATAGCAATCTCCCGCGGCGAGGGAACTCTATGCTGCATCACTGTTAAATAAATATAAAAAATCATGCACATATTAAAACCAACGGGTCCTCTTTAACGAACGATCTTCAAGACAACTCTGCTGTTATGGATGATCTAGTTTTTGTGTTTTTATTAAGAAGAAGCGATAGTAGCATCCTTTGAACAATCTATATCAATGTGGTCTAATCACAAATAACTTCAATCGAAATTTTCTTATTCCGATTATTGTATTGTTGTGATTTCCTTAAAACAGTGAACAAGGTACTAATGATTCGGGCTAACCAGGTCTAAATTTATTTCAAATAAAAATGAGTGATTCTAGGCTTTTATATTCCAGTTACCCAGCTAATACAAAGTGGCAACATAAAATAACAATTAATATTATTTCAAAAAATTCTACCTGAATGCTGCACCGTTAATGTGCTGGGACTAGCGGTCAAATTTGGAGATATTATCGAAGGTGGGCAATAAGCTGCATTCCAAATATCACCACACAGATTTGAACTATTATGTATACGTATATGTGTTCCGAAGAAAGTATCTACGCTCAAAGACTACTGTAATTACAGATAAGAAAAGCACACAACAATTTTGTACCTGTTCTTGCGAAGGTAACAGACACAATACAAAGTACCGAAAATAAAATTTCTTTGAGAGCGTATTGTCGAGAACAAAAATGTATCTCTTTCTACAAAACAACATTTACAACTCACCATTATTCATGGGCGATGGAATCCTTTGCTGTTGCTGTTGATACAACATCTGTTGCAAGATATGATCTTGCGGAGTAGGCGCACTGGGATGTGGACTTACGGTACGAGGAGTGGTACCACCGTACATTTTTAAAATATTGACTAAAACTTCCCTGTGACGGTGTTGCATGGCTGGGTTCTGCTCGAAACATTATTAGACGATCACAAGCAACTGATATATTTTTAATAATCATCGATAATCAACTAATAATAATAATGTCGAAATTATAAGCAAACCTGCAATTGTTGTATAAGATGTTGCCTAGTTATTTCTCCTTGTTGAAGACCCTGAATAATGGCTTGAGCTTCCGGTCTCTGCAAAAGTTCCTGACTCGTTGGGACATTGTTGAGCATCATCTGCATTTCCGGTGGCACAGGACTCACGCCTAACATTCGTTGGCCACCCATCATTATCGACAGCATGTCCGAATGTTGCTGTTGCTGGTGTTGTTGTTGTTGCTGTTGTTGTTGTTTCTGTTGCTGCTATTACAGAAATGTAAATTAATCAGAAATTCTGTTTAGGCTTCCCTTGATAAACTTTCATGGTACCAACCTGCTGAATTTGCAACACTTTCATTAGGTTCTCGTGTTGCATTTGCGCCTGCTGCGGATGCTGAGTGGGCCCGAGGGAACCAACATGATTAAAAGTCGAATGAATTGGTTCTGGGACCGACTGCTGAGAAGCAATTGGTTGGGTTTTTAGTTGCGAATTAAGTAACTACAGAAAAAAGAATATTGTTTAAAAATCGAACAAGGTACCGTGTAACCGCATAACGTACAAAAGAGAAAAATACGATAATCTTACTTGCATTAATGTTACCGGTTGCTTTTGAGAAATGGGACCATTTGCCGCTGGTATAGCTTGTCCACCAGTCACTTGAGCAAGCTAAATTTCGCATGAACAAATATGAAAATTACATATCCATTCTGATCAGAGATAGTCAGTCGCAATATCATATTCCGAGGATTACCAATTTTTTAAAAGCAGAGAGATCTTCAGTCTTATTCACACGAGGTTGATCGATCGCAGATGTAGGTGGAGGAGCACCACCTCGCATACGTGCTTCCAAATCCTCCAGGCTATGCACAACTTTTCCACCAACTTCTATAAAAGCGGGGCATCATTTACCGTTCTACTATCGTTCTACGAATCAAAAAAGATAACTTGACGAATCCTCACCCATATCTTTAATAGTTGTATTCTTCATTAGCGGTACAACACTACTAGTCGCGTCTCCTTGGCCGTTCTGACTCGGTTTATTCCCACGTTGTAACATTTCCAATAATTTCACTCCGGTGGTGGATGTAGTTGTATTTGTAGTTGTATTGGCAGGAGAGATGGGAGCAAAGTACGTGTTAGACTCGGTTACCGACGGGATCTGAATATTTGGCTCTGTAATATCGTTCAGAAGATTGTTCAATATATCATCCTGAATAGAAGTTCTGCGACTATCAACTTGTTGGACTGGACTTTCTCTCTTGAACCACTGACTAAATCGCGAACAAGTTCCTCCATTCGAGCCAACTCCATTCTACAAACGAGGGAAGAACATTTAATATGAATATCTTGTGAAACAAGAAACTTCAGCAAAGATTTGTGATTTTCACGGCCCGGCATCATACAGTTCTCGCTGTTGAAGGCTTTCATGTGTAAGCCGTGAGGAATTACCCCAGAGGAATTATTCTCCCAACGTTCCGTAAGCATTATTTTATCCAACTAGACTTACTCGTGTGCCGGATCATTGGTCGCCAATCGAAAACGGAGATTTTTAATTTATCGGCAGGACAATTAGAAAACTAAATGGAGGGATGTCCAGATTGAGTTCAGGGATATTAGCTTACACACCCGGAAGCCTTAATAGTGAGAACTGTAGGAAACATAACGCTTCGTATGTTCTATATCTCACAGTTAATAGTCCAGGAACACCAGGGAACGTGTCAGACTTTAAGAAGTCATCGAGATTGAAGTCGGGATGAGTGTCCTCCTGATTTTGGTTGGTAGTACTCGAGATATCGGTTGTCTCACAGCTCGGCTCGGTGACGGCGCTTTCGTTCGAGTCGTGATTCGTTTTCTGGGCGAGCGAGGACGATTCGTTCTGTTCCGAGATGGGGGAATGCGGCGCAGCCACGACGTTCATGGGTTGATCCATCGTGGTCGGTGTGCTTCGGCCTTTCGGCCCTGCCGAATTTTCAGTCTGCTTCTCATCCTTTTCCGCGGAGTTCTTTTTCCCGCGTTTCTTCTGCACCGGAGCCTGTTTTTTGTTCTTCGCGTTGCTGTTGTTGTTCAAAACCTTCTCTTCAGGAATATCCTCGAATCCTCTCAGCTCGATGGTGTCGTGTTGAGAAGTCGGCCCAGAACTGAACCACTCCGGCTCATCCGCCTCGTTGCGATTATCGCTGTAAGTTCGCCTGCGATCGTTGCTGAATCTTCGCTCCCGTCCACGATCTTTCTCGCGATCCGGCTGATGATTGCGGTCGTTCCGCTCGACACCCCTGTCCCGATCGCGTTCCCTTTCCCTGTCCCCATAATCGCGGCCGAAAGACCTTCGCTCGTAACGCTCGTTTCTCTCGTCACGCTCGCGCAAATTATCACGTTCTCTGTCCCTTTCTCTCACAGTCTCTCGATCCTTTCCGTCGCGAGTGTCCCTATGATCACGATCACGAATAGACGTGCCCCCGGTCGCTCCAGCACGAAAAGTGAAATCCGTACGTTCCGGCTCGAGCTTTTCGTTTTCCGGTCGAAAGTTCCAAATGTCGCGAGTCAAGATCCTACCGCTTCCGATCCGTCGAACAGGCTCCCTGTGGCTGACCTGGAATCAACTCCGGCAGTAGCAACTTTTGCGCTTTACGATTAAATATTCTACTACGAGGATTAGCTCAGAAATACCTCCGTCTTCCCTATCGGGCTCTCAGGGCGTCGGTTAGAAGATTGATTGCATATCACATTAACGAAACAACCCGAATTGAAACTCCTACGCTGAGGACTCAAAACAATGCCGTCCTGTTCTTTACGGATCCGTTCACGGGGATCGCCGTTACGACGTTTCGCATGGTTCTCAGCCACCTGATCGCCTCGTCCAGCTCTCTCGTCTTTCGGAGGTGTATCGCTCCGCTTTCTACCAGAATGCCAACGTTCGGGATCCCATACACCACGCGAACTTAATATAAGAATACAAACAAATACCAAATTAGTATAAAACAAGGCATAAGATAATAAATCGATATACAGTATTCTTTCCGTAATGGTGAAACAGATCTCTACCGCACCAGTGGCCGAGCCAGCGACGTATCGAATATCGGTGAGACTCGCGTTAATGCAAGCGAAGCAAACGATATCAACTTTTCCAATTTTTTACTTTCTTTTTATGAAACTTACCATCCTATTCGTCTCGCTCTTCTCATTAAAATTGACACCAAATTGATCATAATTATATCGTGTTTAGTGTATTCTTAATCGGGTAAATGAGACGAATGCAATAGTGAGTCTCGTTAACGAAAAAACAAAAATAAGGGAGTTTGATTTTCGGATTTAAAAGGCCGAGCTCGCACGAGTCATTTAATGTTTGCTGAACGCCCCGAAACTCAGTCCCTCTTACTTCTTCGATCGCTATCCTTTTTTACGTTCGGAACAGTATGTACAAAGAATGTAGTACCTCTTCTATAACCGTGACTATGCAGACCCAAGGTTCTCACAGTTACGGAGAGAATACTGTATCACGGTATACGCACTTGTTATACGAAGTATCTAAGAAATCAGGTCTCCTCTTCGATAGTGGCAATGTCTTTATCACCATTAACTCCTCCTAAAAACGGGAAAGAAAACGTTTAGAGACGTGCATGTAGAATTACCGTACAGTATAAAACTATAAATACAAGACATTTGCCATACCCGGGAATACTGAAATTGAGGTCTTGAACGGCCCACTTCCATAATAGAAGTGTCGGTTACCTCCCCAGCCACCGACATTGATATAATTGCTTCATCTCCTAAAAATTCAGAAAAATACAGATAACAATTAGTTATAAAATTTTCGAATTATTTGCAGAGTGTATGCACTATGCTTGTTAATCATCGTGAAACTGCAAATATTTAAAAAGATGCTGTATTTTTATAAATTTCTGCATCATTGCATTAAAAATTTCAGAAAAATACAGATAACAATTAGTTATAAAATTTTCGAATTATTTGCAGAGTGTATGCACTATGCTTGTTAATCATCGTTAAATTGCAAATATTTAAAAAGATGCTGTATTTTTATAAATTTCTAGATCATTGCATTAAAAATTCAAAATAGAATATTTCGAGTACAAATGTCGTGAAGAAGAGAATTTCTATTGTGTGGATTTCTGTGTGTATGTGTGTGTGTATTCCGCTGAACTGTTCCGAAATGAGTCTACCTGTCGGTTTGTGTACAATACAAAGTTCTAACGAACTTTGGCATTGGCGTAAACCGCCGGTGGTTTGAACGGAAATTCGAACGCGCGATAAGATTCAGCCGATTCATAAAATACCTGAAAAGACATCGGTACTTACTGAACGTCCCTCTTTTAACAACGCTGACAGATTTGTTTTTGCGAAACCATCGGCAGGCCCTAGTTTGCGTGACCAGAGTCGCGTCTAGCAACGGTGATCCGGTCGGTCCAACCAGCGGACGTTTCCGTGATCGTCGATACCAATTCGAACTAAGAACGCCACGTGACTCTAATTTCATTTTTCTTATCAAGTTTTTCGCTCGCGCGACTTTACTTCGCGATTTTCGCGGGTAAACGTTGAGGTCGGTGTTCTAATCTTCCCGAAACAGTCAAACAAATATTTACGCGTCAAGGACGGAAAAGGTCGACGATTTACCGTTCGAATCGATTAACAAAGCGTGTTCAATCGACGAACCGATCAAGATAAAATCTATATTTATAATTTGTCTAGTATGTCGAAACGTATAACGTTTTCTCGGAGAAAATTCCCTCGTGATTATTTCACTTGGCGGGAATTAATCGTCGCGGACTGCAAGTTTTGTGCATTTAAATGTAACGAAGATAAGTACAAGTGCCGAATAAAGTACAAGTAAAACTTCGATAGGGTTTCGGTCGAACCTAATTCTATATTTCGAATCTAATAGAATTCTCGGTTAAGAAAACAAGATTTTTGTAAGATAGACTACAAAAAATTGAATTCGCACGAACGTCCACAGTCTACAGCTTTCGATCAACGGGCACCGGAAAATCGCGATACTCGTGTAAAAATCAATTGCAAACAAATTAAACGGTTGTCTTTGTTCTGGTGCACTAACAACGACGTTCCCTTTCGAACACGAAACTTTCGTCTGTTCTGTTTATGTCCGTGTAACCGTGCGGCTAAGAAACGAAATTCTTAATTTTGATACTACACGTCGTCTAGCACGATACAAACTGAACCACATGCCAGTAGTTTTTAGGTGGCAAGAGTTTACCCGCGATCCAATCAAGTACGTCCCCGAGTACGTTATTGTCAACTTTCTGTTTGATTGGTTCTGTTTTCAAGAACGTTTAAACCGAATTGGTAACTGATCTCCGGGAAGAGGAACGGTCCAACGCGAGACACACCGTTAAACAATTAAACAAATATGTAGTTATTTTTTCTGATAAATTAGTCGTTTATTAAATACCGATACTCTTTCCAAACATTCGAATAAACTTAGGAATAAGCCGAAACTGCAATATTCTTCTACTGAACTGTTAGTTAACAGAGCTCAAATTTCAAATATAGTTTAACACCTACGGAAGATTTTAGATAAACAACTTGTTAATTTTGAAATTTAACACGAATGCGTAGATTAATAAATATTTTTTAATATATATATAAAATATACGTGTCTTATTACAAAATAATGATTCTGCCTTTAGATTAAATATTTTAAGTAAAGTAATTAATAAACAACGGAACTGTTTTTATACATAAAAGATAAGTTGATGCGATCGAATAATAAGATGTATATTAACATTACAAATTAAATACAGAAATATTTGATTTGGACTTATATGAATAAGAATGCACTAGAATAGAAACACATAGAGCCTTTTACTAGACATAAACACTGATATGTTTAGGTGTACGTAAGTTGGTTTTACTGAAAAAAAAACTAAAAATGTCCACAAGAAACCCATCTTATTAATGAGAACAATCATTCTAATGAGATAAATTTCCTATTAGGAAAACAAACAAAAGAGATTACTTCGTTTGTAAAGGAAGGCAGATCGAAACGAAACTTTGAACGTGGATATAAAATGGAATTGTTATTCAATGAGCCATATTACAGGTAGAATCGAAAGATACAGAAAGTAAAATAATTGCAAGAAGGCTGGTGCTGATACATACCTTCATCTTTCGGTGTTGGCAGTTGCTTGTCATTTGTCACAGACTCCTGAGACATTCTTCTGCTCTTAACCAGGTTTGTTCCTCGAGCAAGGTAAAATTTACAGCTCGCACTATACGAACTTAACGCTTTTCTAGATCCTTTATGTGATCTATCTACGTCTCATACGCCATACATACGTATATCTAATTGTCGCGTTTATACCTAGCTATATACCTTAGTACTGTTTAGTATCACAGATTGGTTTTCCCTTCTATGTCGCGAATTTTCTTTTCAAGCGCAAGAAGGAATATTCAATATCGGGCGAACTCGATCGCCGTAATCGCCGATATTATGCTCCTCCGTAACAGTTCGAATATCGACAGATCGGGCCACTCTCGCTCGTTGAAAAGAGAAATGAGGAAAAAGTGTTTACGTGCTACGGGCTGTACGGGCTTACGCACGATAACACAGAAGACGAACGCGAAATGAGCTGATTCCGCAAGATTCGAGGCACGTGTTCCCGAAAATCATTTCATTTATCCGAAAACGTCTCCTGTCGAATTATTAGCAATTCATCGATTTCTATCACACAAAATGTACACACACAACACTAGTTCACTGCTATGCAAAAATAGAAAATGGCGCACGATCCCCACTTCCGCCGTTGTTTCTCACTGCTTCCTTGATCCACAACGGAAAGCGTTCCAGCTTACTAGAATTCTGTAGATAGCATACGTCATTTCGAAGACATTACCTTCATCGAGCGCCATCTACCGAAAGTTTCATCGTTAAGGTGTATTCGCAAAAATTATCATGACAAAAATTGAAAAATTGCAGATATTTATTTAAGTATACCTGACATCACAGCCTACTCTATATACTACATACAGTACATATATACATCCTCTCTGGTATATAAACATCATAGGTATCGTACATGACAACCGAAATGGAACTCGGAAGAAATGCGGAAAGAATTCGAAATGAAACCGTCTGATTGGTCAGGCGCTTACAGCTGAGTCACATGGGTCTCGCTATTCGCTGAGAAGATTCTCACCACTACTTCAGGTGCATCTCATTACGTGCTTTGAACTTCGTGACCCGCGGCGCGGGGTCGTGCTATCTCACTCGCACACCAATAGTTGGTGGGGTCTCAGGCGAAAAGAGCATTGAGGGAGACTACCGAGTCTCTAGTATTTACTCTGTGCTATATACGGCTATATAGAAGCAAGTAGGGGAAGCAGACTCTCACCCCACCAACGCGCCAATTAGAAAGAGAGCGCATGACCGGCACTATTGCTTTCTCTCTCACTCTTGATACCCCGCGCCGCCATTGTAGGCTTCAACTGGCCCGTAAGACGGCTCAGTCTATGATAAGTCTATGGCTGTGCCCGAAATAGTCCTGCCCCTAGTCTAAATCTAGCCTGGATCAGATCCAACCTCATCTTTTAACCCCCTCTAACGCATGGATCAAAACTAACTATTAGCGTGGAACAGAACCTACCTCATCTTTTTACCTCCTCTAACGCATGAATCAGAACTAACTACCACCAATTATTTAATTTGAATATAAAATAATGTTTTCATAACGAATCAATATGCAATATGTATCGTACATCTCAGAACCTACATCATCTTTGGCCTGCATCAGAGCTAGCAGTTTAATTTTTTTGTATAAACAGGTAACTATATTTTATATAAAATAGATAACTATATAATAGGTAACTAATAAAAAATGAAATACAATATTAATTATAATGACAAGTATTCTAAACTGTAGTTGAAAAACCCGAGAAAGTTTGAAAAAGTACAGATTTTATATCGAAGCTCAAGAGCGCGACCAAGATTGTTGATAAATAGTTAATCAGGAAATTTGTATAAATATTAGCTCTCGAAGAATATAGAATGGACCTTCGGCAACATTCATTTATAGTTTTCAGTTCGATTCTGGAAGACGTTCATTAGTTATTAATAATTTTTGTAAGTCTTGTCCGAATGAAACCGTGCATATTCGTGAGAATTTAATATCTTGTATATTCCAAATGTTCGTGCATAAAGGTTACTCTGTATCTCGTGTACTATTAGCCATTTTTACTAAAAAAATACGCGGTGATGTAACCAATTATATAATGGTTGTAATCGTTAAACAAGCAGAGATAATAAATTCATTAATTACATTTTCTCGATATAATTATGCTTAGTAATATTTATGTATCATAAATTATTCTGTATCCCGAGTTCTATTACCTACTTTTACTAAAAAATTAGATGCCAAGATGGTCAAGAATTGTTACAAATATTAACTACCTAGACATAATAAATTTATCAGTGGATTGCGTTCGATAAATTAATGCGCGCGAATATTCATGTGTTAAAAGTTATTCAATATCTCGAGTTCCATTACATATTTTTACTGAAAAATTAGATGGTCAGATAGTCGAGGGAGTGCTTATCGACATAATTAGCAAAAGGAATTGTTATAAACATTATACAGCCAGAAATAATATATTTATCAATAATTATTATCACGGCGATCGAGATCTACCAAAATTAGTTGGTGTGGGGAGCGTTGCGCTTCGCTGCACATCACTGCTTACCTAACCCCGCGGAGCGCGCTCAGTCAGTCAGTCGGGCCGGGGGCTCCGACAGGAGCGGACGAGCTCTGGGACCAGGAGAGTCTTCGGCTACCTTGGGGCTGACCAGGGGTCCACCAGAGGTACCCTGGCCTCTCCTGCCTACCTTGGGGATGACCAGTGGTCCTCCAGAGCCACCCAGGCCTACCCTTACCTACCTTTAGCGGCTTAGGGTTGACCAAGGGTCTTCCATCAGTGGACCACTCTGGTGTTGACCAGTGGTCATCCACAGTTACTCTGGCCTAGCCCTGCTTATCCTCAGCGGGCTCAGGGTTGACCATGGCTCCTCCAGCAGTGGTCTACCCTTGCCTACCCCGAGGTTGACCAGTGGTCATCCAGTGGTCATCCAGTGGTCATCCAGAGCTACCCTAGCCTATCCCTGCTTACCTTCAGCTGGCATAGGGTCGACCAAGGGTCCCTCACCAGTGGCCTACTCTGGTTTACCCTTGCCTACCCAGAGGTTGACCAGTGGTCATCCAGAGCTACTCGGACCTTCCCTTGCTTACCCTGAGGCTGACCAGTGGTCCTCCAGGAGTACTCTGCTCTACTTTGCCTACCTTCAGTTGGCTTAGGGTGGACCAAGGATCCTCCACCAGTGGTCTACCCTGTGGTTGACCAGTGGTAATCGAGAGTTACTCTGGCCTGCCTGTGCTTACCTTGAGGCTGACCAGTGGTCATCCAGAGCTACTTTGTCTACCTTCAGCTGGCTTAAGCTTAACCAAGGGTCCTCCACCACTGGCCTGCCATTGTCTACCATGGTCCACCTTTAGCTAGCTTAGGGTAGTCCAAGGGTTATTTAAAACTTCCTTGGCCTACTTTAAGCTAGCTCGGGGGGGGGCCATGGACTCTTCAATGCTTCCTTCGTTTACCTTGGGTTCTGAGCCGGTCCAGTTTCGGTATCCGGCACGCAGTCATTACCGCGCTGATCGACTCAGGGACGGCATTCATTGCAATGACTTCGCATCTTCGAGTGAGTCATTTTGTTACTACTTTGTCACTATACTCGTTTGTAGAAATAGACTAGTAGTAGAGTGTGAAAGTAGTTAGTTGCATGCATGGGTTGGCCTCGCCGCCCCAACGATCAGCTGAGATGGGAACGTCCGCGATTTGCACTAGCGTTGCGAGAAAACCACGCGTTGAATTTAGTCGATTTTGAACAGAGATTAAAGCTAACATTAAGGTATAGATTGTTTAGAGCGTAGCGTTTCGAATCACAAATAGTCGCGGTTCAAAATTACATTTCATTTTGATGACTACGTTTTTAAAGTTCATATTGTTGTTGTCTTAAATATAATCTAAAGTAATCGTTTTTTGGATCTCTGTTCGTTGAATTAGCGTTGCGCACAAAAAGTTCGCGTTTGCTTTCGAGTCTTTCGACTTTTCAGGCTCCCATGCTCGAGCTGCAACGATCAACTGTGAGATGGGCACATCCGCGATTTCAAGTAGTGTTGCGAAACAAATTGTTACACGCGTTGTACTAGTATCAATTTTTAAAGTTGATGAAATGTCTAGTTAATGTTGCAAATAAATAGTCGTAATTTAAAGTAGTTCTAAAGATACCTGTTTAGAATTTTAGACGTTAGAGTTTTAAATTTCTTATTTAAATAGCATTTTAAATTCGATTTATTGAATTAGCGTTGCGCATCAAAAGAATCGCGTTTGCAATAGAATCTTTCGATATTTCAGGCGCCCATGCTCCAGTTGCAACGATCAACTGTGAGATGGGTACTTCCGCGATATCGAGTAGCGGTGCGAAACAAATTGTCGGGATGAGGCCGAAGGAGCAGACGAGGTTTTATGCCAAAGATGCCGGACAAACTGTCATTCAAAAGGACAATCATTGCAACGTCTTCGCATCTTCGAGTGAGTCATTTTATCACTACCTTGTCGTTATACTCGTCTGTAGAAATAGAGTTGTAGTAGAATGTAAAAGTAGTTAGTTGCATGCATGGGCAGGCCTCACCGCCCCAACGATCAGCCGAGATGGGAACGTCCGCGATTTGCACTAGCGTTGCGAAAAAAGTACGCGTTGCGTTAGTCGATTTCGAACAGAGATCAAAGTTAGCCTTTCTTCTAAATATAATAGCAGTTTCTATGAGCGATATAACTTGTTTAAACTATAGCGTTGCGAAACAAATAGTCGCGATTCGTTTTGCAGAAACTGTAGAGTAATCTTTTTTGGATCTCTGTTCATTGAATTAGCGTTGCGTACCAAAAGTTCGCGTTTGCTATCGAGTCTTTCGACTTTTCAGGCTCCCATGCTCGAGCTGCAACGATCAGCTGTGAGATGGGCACATCCGCGATTTCGAGTAGTGTTGCGAAACAAATTGTCACACGCGTTGTATTACTATCAATTTTAAAACTTGATTAAATGTGTAGTAAATGTTGCGAATAAATAGTTGCGATTTAAAGTAAATCTAGACATATAGATGTACAATTTTAAATGTTGGAATTTTAAATTTCTTATTTAAATAGCAATTTGAATTTCGATTTGTTGAATTAGAGTAATCTTTTTTGGATCTCTGTTCGTTGAATTAGCGTTGCGCACCAAAAGTTCGCGTTTGCTTTCGAGTCTTTCGACATTTCAGGCGCCCATGCTCGAGCTGCAACGATCAACTGTGAGATGGGCTCATCCGCGATTTCGAGTAGCGTTGCGAAACAAATTGTCACACGCGTTGTACTAGTATCAATTTTTAAAGTTGATGAAATGTCTAGTTAATGTTGCAAATAAATATAAGATTTATAGTAATTCTAGAGACACCGATATAGAATTTTAGACGTCAGAGTTCTTTTCTTATTTAAATAGTATTTTGAAATTCGATTTGTTGAATTAGCGTTGCGCATCAAAAGGATCGCGTTTGCATTAGAATGATTCGATATTTCAGGCGCCCATGCTCCAGTTGCAACGATCAACTGTGAGATAAGAACATTCGCAATTTTAAGTAGCGTTGCGAAACAAATTGTAACACGCGTTGTAATAGTATAAATGACTTAATGTCTAGTTAATATTGCGAATAAATAGCCGCGATTTAAAGTAGTTTTAGAAGTACCGATCTAGAATTTTAGATCTTAGAGTTTTAAATTTCTTATGTAATTTGTAAAAATGGTAATACTTAATTTTATAAGACTTTCAAAGTTCAACTTTACCAAATTGATACAATATTTTTGTCTAGAAATTGATATTTCTCAGGAAATTGATATTTTTTCAGGAAATTGATATTTCTCAGGAAATTGATATTTCTCAGGAAATTGATATTTTTTCAGGAAATTGATATATTTGTCATGAAATTAATATTTATTTCAGGAAATAGATATTTATTTCAGGAAATTGATATTTATTTCAGGAAATTGATAATTATTTCAGGAAATTGATATTTCTCAGGAAATTGATATTTATTTCAGGAAATTGATATTTACTTGAGGAAATTGATATTTATTTCAGGACCTGATATTTATTTCAGGAAATTGATATTTCTCAGGAAATTGATATTTATTTGAGGAAATTGATATCTATTTCAGGAAATTGATATTTATTTCAGCAAATTGATATTTATTTCTGGAAATTGATATTTATTTCAGGAAATTGATATTTATTTCAGGAAATTGATATTTATTTCAAGGAAATTGATATTTATTTCAGGAAATTGATATTTATTTCAGGACATTTATATTTATTTCAAGAAATTGATATTTATTTCAGGAAATTGATATTTATTTCAGGAAATTGATATTTATTTCAGGAAATTGATATTTATTTCAGGAAATTGATATTTATTTCAGGAAATTGATATTTATTTCAGGAAATTGTTATTTATTTCAGGAAATTGTTATTTATTTCAGGAAATTGTTATTTATTTCAGGAAATTGATATTTATTTCAGGAAATTGATATTTATTTCAGGAAATTGATATTTATTTCAGGAAATTGATATTTATTTCAGGAAATTGATATTTATTTCAGGAAATTGATATTTATTTCAGGAAATTGATATTTATTTCAGGAAATTGATATTTATTTCAGGACATTTATATTTATTTCAAGAAATTGATATTTATTTCAGGAAATTGATATTTATTTCAGGAATTTGATATTTATTTCAGGAAATTGTTATTTATTTCAGGAAATTGTTATTTATTTCAGGAAATTGTTATTTATTTCAGGAAATTGTTATTTATTTCAGGAAATTGTTATTTATTTCATGAAATTGTTATTTATTTCAGGAAATGGATATTTATTTCAGGAAATTGATATTTATTTCAGGAAATTGATATTTATTTCAGGAAATTGATATTTATTTCAGGAAATTGATATTTATTTCAGGAATTTGATATTTATTTCAGGAAATTGATATTTATTTCAGGAAATTGATATTTATTGCAGGAAATCGATATTTATTTCAGGAAATGGATATTTATTTCTGGAAATTAATATTTTTATCTTGAAATCAATTTTGCTCGGATCGGAGTTCCCTCAGGGACTCACTCACGGGATGGGGCCCGTGTGTGGGTACGGGGACTCGCGTCCCCGGGGCCACCCGAATCGCCTATAGATCGTTGCGTCCACAAATCATTAGATTTGGGTTCGACAAGGTTTCTATTCTGTTTCGACTGGTTTTTCATTTGTTGTCGATTTCGTATCAACTGGTTTTCGATTCTGTTTCGATTTGGTTTCAACTGGTTTTCGATACTGTTTCGATTCTTTTTCAACAACTTTTCCATTTGGAGTCGATTTTGTTTCAGCTGGTTATTGATTCTGTTCAAGAAAATTCATCTTGCGAAGAACATTCATCGAACGAAGAAAATTCATGGAAAGAAGAGGATTCGTCGAACGAAGACTCCAGATTATTCTTAAGTTAGTTTTAGTGTGTACGTTAGTTATTAAGATTGTCAATCGTCGTTGTAATTATGTCGAGTAATTATTGCCGTAACTTGACTTTGCTCGCCTCGTTTTGTGACTCCGACACAGCCTTCTGCCGTGTCGGCCTTGCTTGCAAGTCCTGAGGCGGTCCAGTTTCGGTATCCGGCGTGAAGTCATTGAGAGGGATGTCTAAGAGACTCGTTCACTCGTCTTCTGACGATCCTCTGTGTTAACGTAATCCTGGGCACGCCATGTTCTCATGTCACCCAGTAGCGCCAGAAACCGTTTGAGCGCATCTCTTTGCCATCTTTCTTGGTGATGGAGTGGCGGGTATCGGGCTGGTCGGCTCAGGACTTGTAAGCACTGAACGCGTCGCGTCACCCTTGAACCAGAGCCTTCTGCTCTGGTTCGATCTTGTTTGTCTCTTTGAAAGAATCAGAGCCTTCCGCCTGATTCGCCTTTGATCCCTCGTGGATCGGAGACTTCTTCTCCGATTCACACTTTGCCCCGTAATAATTGCTCGACATACGCTAAATGGAAAAGAAGTCTTTTCCATGAAAAAAACTACTTTTGCATTTAGCGACCTGCGAACTTAATTTTTAAGAATCTTCGTTGTAAGAAAGGGAGACAGAACGAAGGGAGACTTCGTTCTGCCTCCCTTTCGGGTCTCTTGTGCAGCAACCTCCTCGTGGTGAGACCTGGGCAATCGATATTATCCACAATTCGCAAGATACTATAACTTATAAATTGTAGTATCTTGCATGTAGTGGATAATATCGAGCTAATAGCTGCATATTTAGAATTTGTGTAAATATATATATTTTATATTAGAATGTAAGACTTAATAATTTCTTCGTCTTCCTTTGTTCAGGTATTCCAGGTTCAGCATTTTTTTCAATTAATAATAGAAATACGGAATTTCAATTTCAGAATACATGTACCTTCAACAAACACCTCCATTATTAATTTTTGGATTCGTAATTGGAATGTGCTCCTGAACTTTCAAAGTCCAACTTTCTCAAATTGATATTTTTGTCTTCAAATTGATATTCCTCCGATCGGAGTTCCCTCAGGGGCTCACTCACGGGATGGGGCCCGTGAGTGGGTACGGGGACTCGCGTCCCCGGGGGCACCCGAATCGCCTATAGGTCGTTGCGTCCACAAATCATTAGATTTGGGCTCGATGTGGTTTCGATTTTGTTTCGACTTCGTTTCGACTGGTTTTCGATTTGATGTCGATTTTGTTTCAACTGGTTTTCGATTCTATTTCAACTGGTTTTCGATTCTGTTTCCATTTTGCTTCAACTGGTTTTCGATTCTGTTTCGATTTTGTTTCCACTGGTTTTCGATTCTGTTTCGATTTTTTTTCAACTGCTTTTCCATTTGGTGTCGATTTTGTTTCAGCTGGTTATCGATTCTGTTCAAGAAAATTCATCTTGCGAAGAAAATTCATCGTACGAAGAAAATTCATCTTGCGAAGAAAATTCATCTTACGAAGAAAATTCATCTTGCGAAGAAAATTCATCTTGCGAAGAAAATTCATCTTGCGAAGAAAATTCATCGTACGAAGAAAATTCATCTTGCGAAGAAAATTCATCGTACGAAGAAAAATCATCGTACGAAGAAAATTCATCGAACGAAGAGAATTCGTCGACTAAAGACTCCGCATTATTTATTAAGTTAGATTTATTGCGTGCGTTCGTTATTAAGATTGTATATCGTCGTTGTAATTATGTCGAGTAATTATTGCCGTAACTTGACTTTGCTCGCTCCGTTTTCTGACTCCGACACAGCCTTCTGCTGTGTCGGCCTTGCTTGCAGGTCCTGAGCCGGTCCAGTTTCGGTATCCGGCGTGAAGTCATTGAGAGGGATGTCTAAGAGACTCGTTCACTCGTCTTCTGACGATCCTCTGTGTTAACGTAATCCTGGGCACGCCATGTTCTCATGTCACCCAGTAGCGCCAGAAACCGTTTGAGCGCATCTCTTTGCCATCTTTCTTGGTGATGGAGTGGCGGGTATCGGGCTGGTAGGCTCAGGACTTGTAATCACTGAACGCGTCGCGTCACCCTTGACCCGGAGCCTTCTGCTCTGGTTCGATCTTGTTTATCTCTTTGAAAGAATCAGAGCCTTCCGCCTGATTCGCCCTTGGTCCCTCGTGGATCGGAGACTTCTTCTCCGATTCACTCTTTGCCCCGCAATAATTACTCGACATACGCTAAATGGAAAAGAAGTCTTTTCCATGAAAAAGACTACTTTTCCATTTAGCGACCTGCGAAACTTAGTTTCTAAGAATATTCGTTGTAAGAAAGGGAGATAGAACGAAGAGAGACTTCGTTCTGACTCCTTTTCGGGTCTCTTGTGCAGCAACCTCCTCGTGGTGAGACCTGGGCAATCGATATTATCCACAATTCGCAAGATATTATAACTTGTAAATTGTAGTATCTTGCATGTAGTGGATAATATCGAGCTAATAGCTGCACACTTAGAATTTGCGGTAATATGTACTTTATATTAGAACGTAAGACTTAATACTTTCTTCGTTTTCTTGTGTCCCAGCTTCAGCATTTCTTTTCAATTAATAATTGAAATACAGTGTTTCTATTTCAGAATACATGTACCTTCAATAAACACCTTCAATATTAATTTTTGGATTTGTATTTGGAATATGCTCTTGAACTTTCAAAGTTCAACTTTTCCAAATTAATATTTTTGTCCTGAAATTGATATTCCTCCGATCGGAGTTCCCTCAGAGGCTCACTCACGGGACAGGGCCCGTCGTTGACCATAAAAAAAACACGTAGTAGACTAACGAAAACGATTTTATTTTGTAATCAATAAGTGTATTTTGTAATCAAAGTAATAACTTTGAAATTATGTGCGTGCGTACGCACGCGTGCACGCGCGTGTGTGTATATATGTGAATATTTTCAATTTTTTTAATTATTCAAAAGTTTTAAATTTCATCTACTCAATTTTGTTATAAATGCATAAAGATCCGTAGTCCAATAATAACTAATCACAAGCGAGATAAATGTAAATTATGTAAAAATAGCAATACTACCTGTAATCTGCTTAATATGCGATAAAGTTGTTATTCTTCAGAATCAAATGTCGATTCCTAAAATAGTTAATGTATAAAACTAAGTGGCGCTGCTGTCAGATTCTCCGGAGCAGATGATTCGTGCCGGATTTTACATTCGATCTTATTGCGAGAACGGTAAGAAGCATTCGCGCTGAAATAAAAATTAATATTTCAACACTGTGCTGTTAAAATTCATTAACTTTTGAGTTTACTGAAAATAATTAGCGTGGCATTCTGAAGATCGAATAGTAGTCGACTAGTTGCCTCACAGATGATATACTTGAATGAAACAGTTTCGAAAAAATAATATGTCCTTGACCTTGTTGGTTGTTATGGAAACAATCACTATATAGCACTTTGATCCTAAATATCGCGCGAATTCTTAACAGGAATGATGAGTAGAAGATCGTTTTGAAATCCGTGGGAAATATTCTTCTCCAAAAGCCGTTCTTTAATAACAACACAAAGATGTCTCACGCAGGAGAGTATGTATTTTATAAAGTAAACTTACACAAACTTAACCTATTTCGATGTTTTATGTTGTAACGTAACCACTAAAATGATTCTATTTACGTATTTGTTGCTTTAATTTTTAGAAAGGAACGGAACCGAGCTAACATGCCGGAGCCTGTACATCATCAAATAAACGCTGCTCGAAAAACATTCCAAACGCTCTATCAAATCTCGAAATTGTTAAACACGAACTTGGACCCGACTACGTTAAGTATATGCATTAGATTATGCGAAAACGGAGTGAATCCGTATGCACTTGCAACTGTGGTGAAAGAACTACAGAGAGAAGTGAATGCTATGAATAATCCACCGAATTAAATCTTCCAACCATTGTATCTGTTTTAAATGAATGGATAGTTAAGATTTGTTTTTCGTATCGATAGAACAGATTTGTTAGTATACATCTCTTAAGATATATTGCATAGAAATTTCTGTTGTATAATGAAACAATGTTGAATCGTTTTAATGAATCATTGTTGATTGTTTCTTTCATTGTTGATATTTACAACACGTTTGAATATTGTATGGTAACTAAATAAAGGTGGCATCAGATTGTCATGAGCATTGAATATATTTGTGATATATTAAGTAGAATTTACAAAAAATATAGATAAAAATAATTTAAATTGTATATCTATTCCCAAAAGTGGAGAAACAGTATCTATAGTTGTTTTTTACATAATCGGCTTATATGTAAGTATATACATTTATAAAAATATACAAACATTATATTTAAGATTCCTGAGAAATAAATATCATAGAAAATTACAATTCCTCGTTCTTGGTCTTGTTTTTATTTATTTTCTTTGCCCCTGGACTCTGCAAAGATTCATAAATTTCATTTGTTTCAATTAAATTCTATATGCAGCTATGTAAACTATTACACATTTACCTGTTTGTTTTGATCTCTGTAATAGATTTGCCCTTCTAACGTAACATGAGACAGTTCCGGTTGCTGCAATAAATAATTCTTTGCATCTACTGCCTGAGATCCTTCGCGAAACAGAAACACTGACCTTTTTAGATCTATAGAATATCTGTAAATGGAACAATTTAACATGAAATTGTTGCAGCTAAATTAAAATGTAGAAAAGCTATAGAAACCTGATCTACCTTTCGGCGATAATATGATTATTTTGTAAGCTGGTTTGCCAGATCTTCATTATAACATCAGCTTTTTCAGCTGAAATGTCCTCATTAACATCGACAAACATCATTACACCTTTGCCCCTTTTGGTCATTTTGAGAACATTGTCAGGATTTGACATATCAAGCTGTATCACATAATAATGATAAAACAAAATTATTAGTATAATGGAAATAAAAAATCAACAAAAAAGAAGATGTTCCTTTCTTGCTATACCTGTGATATATCGATCTTTGGGCTTGGTCTAAGATGCTCTGGTAATTCATCTGGTTCTAAAGGCTCTTCGTTTTCCTGAGAAATTACGGTATAGTAAATAAAATTGTTTAGGGCTATGTGTCTAATTATCGAAAGAAGTTAAAAAAACATACCTCCCACTGGTCTAACAAATGCTCTAAATCTTCGTCAGTCATATCGCGTATATCTTTTTCCTTCCATGATTTCTTCTTCCCTGATTTAGCGTTGTTAGTTGCATTCGCGTAGAACACAAGAAATATGCTACAAATTATAATTTCTCGCTTCATATTTGAATCGCACAGTAATCTTGTGGCGGGCAACACTCAACTTTCTCTGCGTTCGCGATTCTCCGATATCAACATATGTAAAAAACCATCAATGTTTTTACTAAATCGTACGGAATGATTTGCTCCGTAGAAAATATATTTACAAATTATTCTACAATTTTTGTTCCACCGAAAATCCAATTAGATAATCGAACTCCGTTCAGTTACGGTAAATGCATATCAGAGAGGAATTCCTCCAAATTCCTCTCTGTATTGCTCTGTATATACATCCAGTGAGTATACACACAATGTGTATCACACATAGCGGTTTACCTAGGTAGATAGCGCATGCGTAAACAAGTTTCTATATCATGAAGATGGCTTCGGAATTACATACTGACAAAGAGGAATTCCTCTCTGCTACTGACTTCTGTTAGAAAGCACTGAGCTATATAACATTTTTATATATCTATAGAATATTTATAAAACAATAGTTTTGGTTATATACATCAGCGCTTGAAAATAACTATTACAACTCGACACAAAATAAAAAAAATGTTGATAGAACAGAGATCTTCATCTGCCACACGATCCAAGCAGTGTCTCCATCTAGCGTAATCGAGAATATTCCAAACGGAGCAACAATATTTACGTTCTAACTTGATGATGTAAATTGAAAAGACAATATGTCACTTATACTATTGTTCAGCCTTTTTAGAGATTTCGAAATTGTGATTCACTGAAGATCCTACAGTAAGGTACGACTCGTTCCGTAATTTTTTTTAATATAAAAAAAAAATAAAGATATCATTTGCTGTGATCGCATTACTGTGTTCGAAACGAGTCAAATATGTTTTTCTATTTTTTTTCTATAATTAATCGAGTTGTCTCTCGATAATTTGTACTGCGTATATTTGAAATCACAGATCGCAACGATTCAGACGTAACGATCGATTGATTTAGCGATGACAGATATGTTTTAGGAGTTCTCCAAGGAAAAGAGCAGAACCAACAAATTCAGGTTATCGGATTGCATAACGATGGATGACATTTAAAGAGGATAATAGGCATCAATTCTCTCGAAAATATGTATTTTTCGTTCTATCTATTCACAGTAACATGCATAGAGTTGCACCACTTACTTTACTTGTGACATAGATCTGTGTTTGTCCATAATAATGTGGATAATTTATCTAGGTACCGCGTATCGATCTTACAAGTTCTTTTTCTTTTGTTTGCAAATCGCTTTATATTTTTATAACAATCCGTTGTTTTCTTTCAGAATAATATGAGATTACGTTCAATTTCATTTTGAAAAACCATTGGAATTGCTTAGTAGATATTATAAAAGATGGATGTGCTAGAGATAATGGAACTTAGGAAATTATTGCATCAAAACGGAGACAAAGTGTTAAGCGCATCTAGCAAGCTCTCCTTGTCAAGCACGTTACTCTATGATTTAAACGAAGGTTTTACTTTGATCATGAATCAACAGGAAGACTTGGAGTCTTCTTTCCAAGTGTGCAGCAGTTCTATGATCAATTTATACGAGGACCTGAAATTTTTACACGATTTTGTGCAAAAAACAGTAGGACTGAAAGTGACTTACTGGCCAAATAATCCTGTAATTCCTGTTGACATATCAAAATTCAGGCATTTAAAGCATTTGGAGCTGAAAAAGATTAATATTAATAGTGTGAAAGGGTTGCAAGGTGTCAGGGGACAACTAGAAAGTATTATCTGTGCTGGAAGAAAAGGCGTTTGTACAGTAAGACAATTATTAGGTAATTATTAGGTATTATTCTATAATGGTATTTTATTAAAAATATTTCCAGGTTAATGCATATTGTAATTTCATTTATGTGCAGCTAGATGCGGTGGTGATGCTAGTTCTGGATTCGTCTGGAGTTCGTTAAAACATTTGGCATTGCCTTATAATGCTCTCAAAGAATTGGATGCGTCTATGGAACTAGCGCTTTGGTTGCAGACGCTAGATTTGAGTCATAATTTAATAACGTCCGCGGACGAATTGGCTTGTTTACCTAACTTGAAGTATGTCAATCTTGGGTACAACAAACTGGAGGCAATTCCTGCCTTCAATAAGGCTGTATCTCATTCTTTACAAGTATTAGTTTTGAAGAACAATTACATAGAAAATTTAAATGGTATTATTAAGTCTTTTAGATTTTTATACTTTATACTTTAAAAACATTTTGTGTGGTAACTGAAATCAATCCATTACTCTTCTTGTTATAGGTTTGCAAGATTTAGGATATTTGAAAGAATTAGATGTATCCTTTAACTGTTTGATGGACCACTCGACGTTGCGGGCTATAGAAAAAATATCGACATTGTTATCGATTTCGTTAGAAGGGAACCCTTTATCGTACCATCCAAAGCATCGATTATTATGTATGCAATACTTACATTCGTGCTTGAGCGTCAGTAAGGTAAGATGTCGAGAATAAACGTAGCGTTACATTATAGAGTTGCATTGTACAGAAATACTCGACCGTCGAATAATATACACGCGAATAAAATTGTGCGATTTAGTTCGTTTTAGACCACTTGCCACTGTCCAGAACAGAAAAACAAATCATTACCTACAATCGGCACCGTACAATGCGATTTGAACAATCTTCAAGCTCCGAGCTCTTAGCTTCAATGCCTAATTCGATGAACTCCAGTATCTTATCCGCCTCTGTAAACTCGTCTACGTTCAGCGAGGGTGCAATGGGAAAGTCTACAGAGTCTATCTCAGAAAAGCCCCTCATTAAGAGAGCGATCGTGAAAGAAGCTATTATTTCGGAAGAGGAACATAATTTCAAAGACTCGGAAACGGAATCTGGCGTTTCTAGTTCTTATCTAGGTAAATCTTGTGAAATAACGGATCCGAAACAGTTTGTTACGTACTAATTAATATAATTGCTGTCACATATAGAGACTTCGAAACTTCATCTCGAGACGAAAAAACAACTTCTTGCATTAAGGGAAATGTTTGGCGAAAAGGATTGGTTGAGATGTTATGGTAGTACATTCATTCAAGATATGGGTTTACAACCCTCTCCGTATGTGTCACTGACACCGGATTCTGCAATCAAAATCTTCGAAGAAACAGAAGTAGTATTGAATGCTCAACTGTCTGAAACACCTTCAACAGTTCATTCAATTGATAACTCACAAACCGCGATAGAAGGTTCCGTGCATTCCGCGACGGAGTATAATGAGTGCAATAGCGTAGAAGAAACTCATGAGACATCGAACGAGGTTGATGAAACCGTTTCTGAAACAACGTTCAGTGAGACAACGATTACTTTTGTCGAACCCGAGCTTCCTTACAACTCGGAAGAAGGTAGGTTACGAATAAGATATAAGTTAAGATTAGAGGATTGTATCTTAATTGTTATTCGTATCTAGAAACGGGAGACTTGTATTTGGTTCAGAAGAGCAAGAACGATCACGAATTAGAGAACTTATTTTTGATAATAACTACAAAGTAAGTGTATCAGTAATAATTTAACGAACTCTTTTCTTCTTCTTCTTTTATATTAATCCTAGAATTATTACAGCGACATCAAAGAAAGAGATTCGATTACAGGAAAACTATTGAACAGTTGGTCTATGAGTTCAGTGTTATCCTGTGCATTGGGTAGAAGCGAACCAGTTACGGTAGATATAGTATTCGATACGACTAGGGAAACTCGTCGGAACAAGAGATACATTGTGGAACCAGAGGATGCAAAGGTAATCAATCGAAAAAATGTATCTTGTTCAATATCTTGAAAATGTTGATTTTTTCCAAGCCCGTTTAAGGTTTAATAAAGATGAGTAAACTGTACACGTAATATATTTATATATCTGTTTTCTAGAAAATAGTGACAACACTCGATGAAAGATTAAAGAAGCGGCCGATAGCATTGAAAGTTTTCAAGTGCATGAAATGTTCGACTCATTTTTCTCAAGACACAGAATATGTTACTACATTAAGTATAGGTGAGTTTGTGAGCAAACCGGTATACAGAATCAGATTGTTCTAAAATGTTTGCTTCTCTCCAGATGCAAAACAGTTAAAGTGTCCCGCGTGTGAAAGTACTTTGGTCATAGAAACGGACGAATTGTCGACAGTGGATGCAGAAAACGATGTTTCCGAAGATTCATCCGAGTCTTTACGTAAAGATCATCATTCGGAAAACGCTGCAAAGACTAAATTACAACATTCTGATTCCAACTCTAGCATCGGTAAGTATCATTGTAACTGATGCATGCGTTTTGCAATTGCATATAATAATCTAAGAATAGGCAAGATGTTTGTTAAAAGATTCGTACTTGCTGCAAACGCGTAATATTAGTGTTAGCGTTTCTTTTTATTGGAATGCAACCCAGTTTCTTGAAACTTGACTAGTTGAATAAAAAATAATTGCTTCATGTATAGTCATGAAGTTTCTGAAGAGATTAACCATATACATATACATTTCTGTATACGATACTGATTGCGGGTTCTCCATGAATTAGTGACTTTCGATTTCTAATCAGAATAATATTTGTGATTAATTGATTGATTGTGAACGTACTAATTATATTGCTGACAAACTACATTTTACAATCGACTGGGACTTTAACATACTAATGCCGGTGCAGGTGGAACGGAGGGTGGAGCTATATCCGTCACCACTCCTCTGGTGCACTACGAATCTCATACTCAAGCTCAAGTCTGCTGTAAGCTTTAGCCACAATAATTTTATTACTGCATTTTCTGTTCTCTCAGGCTTTCCTTGCGTTTACATCTTGAAACAGACATAAGCTATCGTAGTAGGCTGCTTAACTATTTACAGTTAGTTTATATCGATTCTTATCGTTAGCCCACGCTGCCTATACTTTCGTTATTTTGTCATACGATCTTGGAATACAATGAATCGGAATATAACTAATTTTCCTACTCGATATCACTACAGTAACATAAGAAACGAAAAATGTAATTTCTTATAGTTAGAGCTATGTTAGACTTTGATATAAACCCTTGCAATTACCTTTAAACAGTTTACACTATTATTAATAGGTTCTGCTACCAGCTTAGAAGAATCCAGAGAATCTACGCCATCTACAAATGCACTGAATAAGAAGTATGAAAGCGATATTGAGATACTCAGCAATCCAAGTCAGAGTAGTATCGAAGTTTTGGACGATGCTTCCAGGTTGGTAATATTTTCTATATTTTCAATGAATATTACCTACTATTATAATCGATATTCTAAATTAATCTTACGTACACGACTTTCTTGTGATTGTCACAGAACTCACCTGACACCGTACAGAAAGCGTTCTTCGGAAGAAAGACGCACTGCCGTTGCTCCGTCTCTCTTAACTATACCTGATGCAGCATCGATTATGACTGGTTTAACCGAGAGTAGTTCTTCAGGTTCGATGTTGCCTTTGCTATTGTAACTCGAGCTGTATTAATTCAAAAGTTATAGCTACTAATTCTGTTGTTGTTGCAGGTTCTCTGACAGACAGTATTTGTACAGCGTATGAAAATAAAATAACTAGACAAGGTAACACGGACGAGAAATCCCTTAACACGAGCAGCGACAAAGAGACCAAATTCGCATCTGTAACTAATTTAACGTCCCTTCTGGGTGGTAAGTGAAATTTACGATACGTGCTGTCGGTACTTTAGTCGAGGATGGCATTCTAATTTTATCGAACCTTCGGTCTACTTTCAGGTCTACTTCAAAGTATAAAAATCGATAGTAACAAGTCATTGATGACAAAAGCAGAAGAAACGTCACATTTCTTGGGCAATAATATTCAGTATTCTTATACAGATTTCAGTAGTGTAGATCACAGAATAAAGTTACATATTATTTTGAATATATTTGAACACGAGAACGAAGAACTCATTCTTCTGCTTAGGGTAATGGAAACCAAATCTACTCCCTGTATTATTGGGAATGGAATATCGAAGTAGAATCTTCTTAATTTATTTGCTGGACTTTTAGGCGGACATTCTAATGCGGAATATGAAAGATCCGTTTCCTGGTTGTTTTGTTCTATCGACACTGAGAGTTTATGTTCTACAAATCGATGGATTGGAAGGGTAAAAATACAATTTATTTTATAATAGTTATAAAGGGTGAGTCCGAAGAAACAGAACACCTAAATATCTTTGTTACTTTTCGTTGTACAAAAAAACTTCTTAGGACAAAGTTACACTGTTTGAAGGGCCACATGTAACGGTGTGAGGGAAAAAAAATTTTCAAGGTCATTTTTTTTACGAGATTTCAAGGTCATCGATGTTTTTTTAAATGAAATGATATATCTTCGTTAATGTAATGTTGTAGCTGACAAAATAACTAATTCATCCATGTAACACAATATGACCTACAAATGACCTTCAACCCAGAAAAATGGAATAAATAAAATTCAACGTGTAAGATTCATTTGCTTTATTTTTGTTAAAAAATGACCTTGAAAATTTTTTCCCTTACACCGTTACATGTGGCCCTTCAAACAATGTAACTTTGTCTTAAGAAGTTTTTTTGTACAACGAAAAGTAACGGAGATATTTAGGTGTTCTGTTTCTTCGGACTCACCCTGTATAATTACTGTTTATGTGATTGTCAACTTATGATACAGAGAGGACCCACAACGTTGGCTACACAAGGAAGTCAGTTGGACAATGGACAGACTAAGATCCATTGGACCATTGCCATTCAAGCAGGGTGTATTGATCGAATTAGAACAGCCTAACAGACTAAATGATCAACTACAACCTACAACCATTCAATTCTTATGTATTTTGCAAGATTTCCAAAGAACATCGAATTTTCTATTTTATATCACTGGTAAAAAGAAGGCTGATGCTCCCTCGATCATTTACGAGCGATTTAGTTACAACCCGGACCTTAAATAAATTGTATATTTGCAGATATGTCTTTACCGCCTAGTTGCGAGGTTGAATTTGCAGTGCCAGAGCATTGCACCGCGTTGATGCAGCAATTGCTAAAGGATTGCAAAAATAATCAAGATGGCGATGTCGTGAGATTGCTAGCGTTATTCTGTTCTGGCTTGCTCAAGTGCCCAAATACCGAACTGCAACAAAAACTGTCCTCTTTAATCTTAACTACAACCGCTTTAGTGATATGCAACATGCACTGGCTCTTGCCAGGCAACAAAGAAGTGCCACGTGTAATAAAGGAGCAGCCTCTGAGCAATTTAATCGGATTAGTAAGTAAATAATCACTCGTTGATTGTGATTTTGCGATCGCGCGATTTTAATTGTTATCTTTTGTTTCAGGAACATAACAATTTATCGTTAACTTTGAATTTCTTGGACGAGATAGAGGGCCAGGAGGAATCGTGGATTCTAGATTTTGTGTCTGTAAGTGCTGTCGAGACTGTTATTAATTCTATAAGACCACCATGGGAAGAATTGTTCTCGATCCCTTTGCAAATTACCACTTGCAAAACACGCGACACGACCGACACGTGAAACGATCACGCGTATGGTTCTAATAGAATGAAACACACCAAGCCACTATCGATCAGATACAATCGATTGTCTCTTCAATTGTCAGTTCTCTCGTTTGATTCTTTATCTTACTTTTTAATATATACTTCGGGCACTCATACAAATGAAACTTCAACTGGTGCTATTAATGTTAACAGTATAACACTACGTCTCAACTATTTTATCTGAAAAAAAAAAGTTTTTATATAACACTAATTAAAAGCTCAAATGTCACAATCAACGTTATAATTTTGTTGTTCTTTACGCGCTTCTGAAAACCTAATATAACATATAGCATAATATCATAATTTTTATTAAAAGAATCATACAATGAGCCATAGTTGTGTATTGCTCTCAGTCTGTGATATGTATTTTTTAATTTTTATTGTGTGTATGTTTGTGGCCTTACGTACATGTATGTTGTAAAATTGTACCATATTTCTATGTATAATAAAATATAAGTGACGCGAGACACGATTTTAAACAAACTCTAAAGTTGCAAGCAATGAAACTTTTCCTTTTATTAATCACTGTCATTGTACCTTTGGCAATCAAAACAGCTCAATGTAATTGAAACTATGTACATATGTAAAGAAATCGTTATCAAGTCTGTTGTACATGCAAATACCGTTTTCATCATAATATCATATGAACAGAAAATAGATAAGGTTGTTCGAAAATAAACGTGTCATGTATGAAATTAATTGGAGCGTGCTGAATTATGTAAGCGTAATAGGTAACATCTGTACGATAAACGTTATGCATAATGCAAACACTTCAATTTCATTTTACTAGAGTCCTAATTGAAAAGAAACACTCAAGAAACTGCGGGCGTTGGTGACCATAAAAGAAGATGTAATATATGTATGTGAGTTAGTCTGGCATATGTTTTTCGGGTCTGTACACCAAGTGTATCTTAAGCCGAATTTTGTTATTCGATTAAAATACTTTCCGATAGGAAATGAATATCATTAAACTTATTAGTTTATTCATGACCAGTAAGTTTAATAATATATTGGGAGTACTTGTTATACAACAAATAGGCCGGGTAGAATATTAATATTTCCACTGACTTTGTAGTATCGCTTGTTAGGGGGCATTTTGGGTACAGGAGAAGAGGTATGTTAACAACGAATGAAAGGATTCTTTTCTTTAAAATGAAGTATACTTTATAAATGTGAACATATTATAGATCAACATAAATGGATTCAAACATTCAAGTCCTGTGGTGGAAAGCTACAGTCTCCAGTGTCAATATCATCATTAAAAGCAGTTGCTGTTCCTTTACCTGCCCTGGAAATGATTGGTTATCACGACTATCTCCCAGGCACACTGCATTTAAAAAACAATGGTCATTCGGGTAAACGAATTGAATCCTTAATTTCTTAGCAAGTCAGCGACGACAAATTTTCAATTTTCAACCAATTCTTTCAGTGGCAATGAGTTTACATAACAACGCGACGAGCAAACGTTTGCCCTATATATTTGGTGCTACGTTTCCTGAAAACGAAGAATACGAAGTAGATCATTTACACTTTCATTGGGGTGCAAAGAACAACAGAGGATCCGAGCATATATTGAATGGCATCAGGTACAGTGTACAATAGTATACGTTTGTTCAACTGGATACAAATTTTATTACTGTAGGGTCCTACTGTTTTATTCTTTAGATACCCGATGGAGATGCATATAGTACATAGAAATAAGGCATACTCAAATTTATCCGATGCATTAAATCATGAAACTGGTCTTGTTGTTTTAGGTATTTTTTTTCAAGTAAGTAGAGAACTAATAGTACAAATAAATTAATATTGATAACATTATATAAAACTCCTGGGGTCAGTTGCAGGAAGAAGACAATGAATTGTTACATCCTATTCTGAACAATTTAAAAAAAGTGCAATGGTTGAATAAAGAAACAAAATTGGGCACCCCTATAACATTAGCTTCCCTATTGCCCCGTAATACGGATGTCTTTTATGTTTACAAGGGTTCGTTAACAACACCTCCGTGCAACGAAGTGGTGACATGGATAATCTTTTCGACTCCTGTACCGATATCCTCTGGTCAGGTACCTTTTCAATGAATCATAAGTAATAGAAATGATCAGTGTTTCAGTAATACAGATAATACAATATGTACTTTCAGATGAAGCAGTTTAGATTACTTCACAACGAAGACGATGTATTGGCAGATAACTACAGAAAGCTACAAGACCTAGGAATGAGAAAAGTATATGTAAGAAGGTTAAATTTATATTCAATTAGAAATTACAATGGAACAATATTTAATGTCACGAATTTAAATTGGTTTTGGCATTAAATGGATTCTTCCCTAAGCAAATTACAACATTATTGTAATAAATGAGATTTATTATGAGAAAATTTCGATTGTCTATTTTTTTAAAGTGACTACAGTCTCGATATAAGTTTTCATTTATTCTTCTCTGAAAACGCTTCGCACGTACTTATTACAATACATGATTATCTAAGAAATAAATGTATGTACTTACTGTGCACGCTATCTTGTATCATATCAGTTTTGTACAGTGTGTGCGGTGTACGCCCATGTGAGAACTGTACCAACAAATATATATAGTTTGTGAAGTGTCCGTGAACGAGTAAATACTTACTTAATAGAATGCGAAGGTGAAAAGAGTTGCTGAAATCTATATAGTATGCACATCAGAGTCAGAGGAAGCTTGACGGTGTCACACTTCTGTATGATGTCATTTAAATCGAGACAATCATTATCGATCCATTGTCTGACGTAATCAATGATCGTTGTGAAAGTTCGGTGATCAGATTGGATCAGATGAAGAGTAGCGCGCGGTAGTGTGTTAGCAAAAATTTGAATCGATAGTGGCAGAACAATGATAATGGTTAAGAGCATACGGAGCCCATAAATCGTAATGATTAAATATTACATTTCGCACATGGTCGTAGACTTATAAAACATATGTGTATGTAAATAAATACAGAATCCGTGTCAGGTTATGCGGTATTTTTTCTTATCGATCGACTTCACGTTTATGCGCCAACCGTTCGGTAACCCGTTGATTTCACGAACGCAAATGTTGTTAAACATTCGTTATTCGTTTCTATCGTGTTCGTAGATAATACGGTATTAAGTGCGTGTTGTCAGAGTAAAAATCAACAATGGTTTTTGAATCGATCGTTACCGAACTCTTGAACAAGGTGTTGGGGGAGTATATACAAAATTTGGATTATACGCAGTTAAAACTCAGTTTATGGGGAGGTAAGATCATTTCTATAACATTTCTATATGGTCAAAAGCATTTCACATATGTAAACAGATTGGTATTCGGTGAAAAAGTAGATGCAGGTTCCGTTCCAAATTCGTTGATGCCCGGGAAAATTGAAAAGATCTGCATTGAATGGCAAGCAGCCATGCTCAACGTAGTACAAATTTCGTAAATCTACACAGATGTATCATATTATTAGTACATTGATATGACATCACCTTCTATTTATATTTGCCGGACTGTATATCGCATATGACGCATTCCGCGGGGGGTGCAATTGTTTGTATTCAGAGGGCGAAACGTGTCCGAATTAAAAAATGAATTCAAACAATTAAACTGTCACCTTCCTATTCACGTACAATAAAATTAACTTCGTTCTACAACTACAATGCGTATACGCTTGCAATTTCCTTTCCAAAATTTATGTGTTAACTGAAATGCTTTGTACATATGCGCTTGTTAGTACGCACAATGTGGCAATAATTTAAGATTGATCTGATCACAACCAATTCCAGAAACTAAATTGTCTTGTCTAGTAAACTCTATCAAATTTTCTTTCTAGGGGATGTTGTGTTAAACAATTTATTAATAAAAGAGACTGCATTGGATGTGTTGGATTTGCCTATAAGATTAGGATATGGAAAACTGGGTTTGTATGATTTATTTATTTGTTCGTTTGTTTGAATACCATATAATTCCAAATGTGAAAGAAAACCAACTAATATAGTATTCTCTTTCCACAGGCAAACTTATATTAAAAATACCATTCAAAGACATGTGGAATGGTCAAATCGACGCAATAGTCGAAGAATTGTTTCTGCTCGTAGTACCGACAAGTCAGGTCGTGTACAATGCGGAGAAAGAGAGCAGAGTTCAGCTTGAAGCTAAGAGGGCAGAGCTTGCAAGAGTTGAAAAAACAAAGCAGTTGGCAGATACTAAATGTAAATGTCCACGATAGAGCAACATGTTAAACGTGTAGGGACTCTCATATACTTGTAGTTAAACACACATTTTTTTTCTGTTATAGCACAAGAAAAATTAGATGATTCAATGATTGAAAAGCTCATTGCCCGTATGATAAAGAATATACACGTTGAAATTAAAAGGATACATGTACGGTACGAAGATCATGTCTCTTTCAAAGATCATCCATTTTCAGTCGGCTTCACACTTGATAAATTCATTTTGGAGAGTTGTACAGACACTTGGAAAACGAATGGCAACATGAAAGATATGTACGCCATTCCTCAGATTTATAAGGTGAGTGGTGCGAGCAAAAATATTATGGTATTATACATAATAGCAGCTTCCTGTTATTAGTTATGCACGTTGGATGGTTTAGCCGTGTACCTCAATACAACTGCAGAACAGTTTAGTAACAAACCTCAATCGAACTATTCGGATCTTTTCTGCAGCGGCATTGCGACCACAGATTATAATCCACCTGGTTACCAATATTGTAAGCAGATTAATAATAGAATACCGTAGTTATCCCTTGAAACCATAGAACAATTTTCGATTTGTTTAGTGCTGGGTCCGATAAACGTGAACGCGAAATTGAAATTAAACCCAAAACCAGAAACCGACGGCAGTAATTACACTATTCCCAAAGTGTGGTTGGACTTGGAAATGCAGAAATTGAGGATAGGACTGACGAAGAAGCAATATCGTACACTCGTTCAGTTAGGCGAAGGTTTGGATCATGCACAGAAAGCAGCACCGTATAGGAAGTATAGGCCTAATTTGACGTCGTACCGAGGACACTATAAAGAATGGTAGTAGATCATTATAAATTGTCGTTAGTTCTAGCGACAATTCAATTATAAATGCAATGGAATCTTGCATTTTCAGGTGGCATTTCGCATATACTTGCGTTCTGGAAGAAACGGTACGCAGAAATCGTAGGAATTGGGACTGGAATCATATGAAGCAGCATAGGGATCTATGTCGCGAATACGCCAACGTATACCAGACAAAACTAACAGCCAAGAAAGTTGCACAGGAGATAGAGGATCGTCTCACGGAGTGCGAGAAGAAATTGGACATTTTCAATTTGGTGATTATCAGGCAACAAATTGAAATGGAAGTACGTATTACCATTAATAAGACGCACACTCGTGTAACTTGTAATTTATTTGAATATTTATGTTTGCTTGTATTTTACAGGTAGAGAGATTGGCAGAAAAAGAAAAGAATTTGAAAGCGAAGCGCGGGTGGTTCGGATTCCTCTGGTCCACTGCGCAAACGGAGGAAGCCGAAGATTTGAATTCAGCGGCAGCGATAAGTAATTGGTCAAATGTTTTCATTGCGATTAAGTCACTTTGGTGGTTTTCTTCACAAACAAGAAAATGTTTGTTTCAGTGCGGAAGTTCGAGCAGGCGATGACGCCACAGGAAAAAGAAAAGTTGTACAGAGCGATCGATTATCAAGAAAACAGTTCGCCAGCTCATTATCCTGAAACATATGTGATGATCGACACCCGATTCCTTCTTCATGAACTTCAGATAATATTTCTAGACACGGATAAAGAGTATCCGTGCATATTGGATCTTCAACTTCACGTTGTTGAAGCTGTCTTCAATTCGAGGCCAGCCGCGAATGCTATATTGTATGAATATATATAATTTTTAATAATTATTTCCGACTGCGATGCAATTCAATTACAAAATCCAGATCGTTTGTCTCGTTACAGAGTTACAGCGTCGATCAATGAAATGAAACTCCTCGGAACAAAACAGAGCGATCACGTTCCATCGCTATTTAATTCTCATGAACATAGCGCAGAGAACGTTTTAATATATGTATCGTACGAGAAGAATCCTCTGGATAAATTATGTGGCGATCGTGTTATTGTGAGGTCGACATCGGTGGATATTATTTACGATGCACAAACTGTGATAGAATTAGTTAATTTATTTAAGTTACAAAATTCTTCAACATTAAATCAGTAAGGCTAACTGTTTATTATCCGTTGCATTGTCGTTGCGCGAGATGAGTCTAATTGGTTAAATTGGTCGTTTTATTTGTGTAGGCTTCAAGCGGCTGCTGCAGAACAGCTTGAAGGTTTTAAGGAGATGTCTGCTCTCGGTCTAGAACACGCCATTCAAAAGCACTCGGTGCTAGATATACAGGTAACACTCTTCAACGACAATTTCGTTTTGCTCAGCACTAAAACAATACTCCGTATTGTTAAACAGGTTGACATGGAGGCGTCACAATTGATCATTCCGCACGGTGGCTTCTACAACAGCACAAAGGCATTGTTAGTAGTCAATCTTGGTAGTTTAAAAATGCACTCGTTAGAGACGCCAAAGGAGGATAAGACGAATGTATCTGTTAAACAGTTGATCAGCATGGGTAAAAGCGAAGAGGACGTTTTGTTGCATCTCAGAGAGCACACCTATGACAAATTTATTCTGAAAATAGTTAACGTTCAAGTACGTGATCCCGGCTTGTTGAACGTTCAACGATAAATGGAAAAATCACGAATATGTGTTTTGCTTATAGGTACTAGTTTCCCTCCCGGGGGAAGAGTGGCGCACAGTTTTATCAACGGTTGACGATCCCATGACATTGCTGTATCCGACTACACTTGAAATACAGTTTCACAAATGCTTGGTTACCGATGATCCCCTGCTCCCGAAGTTGAGGCTAATTGGTCAATTGCCGTCACTTGTAATCAATATTACCGGTACGTCCAATTAATATTTACTCCAATTAACATACTAATCATGTAGTCCTGATTTTAAAACATCTTTCTATTCTATAGACAATCGTTTGTTACAACTCACGTCTATCGCTCAGAGTATACCATTGCCAAAAGAGGAAGAACCCACAGAAAAGTCCACACTTGTACGTTCTATATTATATTTGTATTCAATCTAATATTAATCGAAGTAATTGACAAATGTTATCCACAGGGTAAATCTACTTCGCAATTGTCCCTGTTGAAAGAACTGACAGCCATTTCCGAAAAGAAGAAAGGAGAAGTTACGTCTGTGAAACAAACCACTGATCTAGAAATGAAATTTGTCATGAAAGGTAGAGAAGCACGCGTGTATTAAATCATTACAGAATAGCCTAATTACTCCGCGATTAATTGCAGAATTTGCGCTGCTGGTTTCCTCCCAAAAGGATAATGTGGTAACGCCGTTTATGAAGTTCAAGATACTGCAAGTGGAAGCAGAAATGTTACAGCGAACGTATGACCAAGAGATAATGTTGAGATTGGGCGGTGTTCAAGTAAAACAGCATTACAAAGAAGCAGAAATATTTATGGTGAACACACCTATGACATCCGGCAAAGACCAATACCTAATAACAATGCAATATATAAGCGTAAGTTACGGTAGAACATTTCAAATGGAAAAGTTTCTCTTGTATCTGTATCTAACCCCGGGTGCGGTGTTAATCAGAATATTACCGTAGGTGAATAAGCGATCTCCAGATTTTACAACAAGGCACGGGTCCGTTATTAATTTGCTGAAGTTGGAATTCACAACGTTGGACGTTTTACTTCACCAGGAAGGGTTAATCAGTCTTTTGCAGTTTGCAACGTACATGCAGGTAACCGTTGAAGTAAATAGCATAAAAATCGTACATAGAAAGTACATGTTAACCATTTGTTGCAGGATCAAATGAATGCGATAACAAAAACTGCGATGGATGCGGAGCGTCCAGTGCGTCCAAAAGTAAGTCATTTGGCTTCCATACAAGAGGAAACATCCACTTTCTTCAGGGAACAAATTCAGAGGCAAAAGCTTCGGTCAACATCATCGCGTAAGTGGTCGTTTATATCTATTCTATTGTAATCTAATTTATAATACATTGTTTCAACATAGTTGTATTATACACACCTAGGTCGAAGAAGAACGATGATCGAACATATAGATTTGAAGATTCAAACCAAAGTTGGAACCATTCGTATGAAGATGGTTAGCGAAAGCAAAGAAATTGCTGCGTTCGACGTCGACGGTATTACAGTAGGATTTATGATGAAAGCATCTTATTCCCAAGCAAACGTTAATTTATCCTCCATCAGTATTTTAGATCTTAATGCTGCGTCAGCTTACAGAGACGTAAGATGTTTTGCTTTATTAACGCGTTCTCTTTTTATTTACAAACTTCATTTTGATTAACGATTAACGATTATGTGTACAGATTGTATCAGTGATAGAAAACACCGAGTCCTTACAAATTCAGGCTATAATGTATAATATCGATCCGTCGGAGGTCGACAAAAATAATATGTCTATCACTGTTGTGATGGGCTGCTATCGTATCGTCTTTTTAAATATGTTTGTTACCAGTCTAATGGTAAGTGGAAAATTCGAAAATAAATTAGAAATTAGTTTCTAAATTGATTTATTGTTTCAGAGTTTCTTAAATCATTTCCAAACAGCTCAGCAAGCTATAAAGGATGCTTCGGCTGCAGCTGCAGAAGCTGCGAAAACGAATATTAAAGATGTACAAGAAAGAGCCACACGTATCGGACTCGCAGTGAAAATTAAGGTTTGAAACGAATAACGAATAGAACATCCTCGTGTTTTATGCGTTGTGCGTGTACGAATGTATTTCACTTAGGCTCCTGTTATATACGTACCGATGCATTCGAAGAGCAATCATTGTTTAACGCTGGACATGGGTAATCTGACGGTATGCAACGTATTTAAAAAACTGGAAGTCACGAACGAGGCAGGAGATTGTCCGATTGTCGATGAAATGCAGATTGAATTGCAAAACTTGAAATTATCTAGGTAGATTATTACGAAACTGAATGTATGCATGATTTTAATGGATACGACGCGTGTACTATGTTGTATTTTCATAGGGTAAAGCTGAACATGGACCAGTTCACAGTTGAGAATGAAATATTACTGTTAGAGCCAGTTAGTTTCACATTACTTATTAAACGCAATTTATCAACCGCTTGGTTTACCTCTATTCCGGATATCGACATGTCCGGCAGACTAAACAAAATTAATCTGCTAATTAGTAAGGAGGATTACGTGACCACGCTCAAGGTACTAGAAGAGAATTTAGGTGAGAAGGTTGAGGAAACAAAGTTTATTGAAAGCGGTATGCATAGTGACAAGAAGCTCGAAGTAGAAGTTCATCATCATCAAATTGGTAAGATCGAAAGATATATGTCGTTGGATCGACAGTCGAGCGTATAGTCAACTGATCGTATTTTTCTTTGAACAGGTAAAGTTGAAAGGATTGCCTCAGCCGATGTTGAAAACGAAGACTCTCAGGAACAAGTGCACGCGCACACGTCCATCAAATTCGAATTTGTCATGGACAGTCTTGTAATTAGTTTATTTACAGGCGGTTCGAAAATGGTAATTCGGTTTCCATGTATAATTAGCATCGTTTGCTCTCAGCAAACAATCTCAAAATGGTTTTAGCTTTAAATATCGAAATAAATTACAGCTACGGTCTGAAAGTTCCCTGCTACATCTACCTGAGAATGGATTAGCGAAGTTTAGTTTGACTCATTTCGCAGTGAAAGGTAGGATATTTGCCGATGGTTTATTGGCAACTTCTATTCTCCTGATGAACTGTACTTTGGATGACATACGGCACAGTAGACAAGGTTCTCTGATCAGAATCATGGAAAGAACGACAGCTGTACCGACTATAAATGAAGGGGAAACAGAGCCAAAGTCGGTTCGCAGTATGTTAGACATGACTTTTAGGCAGAGCCTAAACGATACTTTTGGTAAGTTTTATTAGACATTTTCCAATTCGATTTAAAGCGAGTTAATTAAGAGAAAAAACTTGCTTGCTTGCAGTCGACGTCAGAGTCTTCTCCTTCAGTATAATCGTCTCCCTTGATTACTTAATGAAAGTGAAGGATTTCTTTACCATCGAAGAAGCATCATCGTCGAAAACAACATCCCAAGGAGTACCGAAAAATTACGAAGCGGTACCGAGGAAAAGACAGACTCCTGCCCCACCAAATAAGAAGATGTTCACTATTAATCTGCACATTGAGAAGCCAGATATTATATTGCTCGAAGACATGGATGACATCAATTCAAATTGCGTGATATTGAATGTAATCAATGTTTATCTCAATATTTTACACGTTCTGTACACTATAAATTATACAGGGCGATTCAGCTAAGTATACTGCCACCGAAATTACTTATTAACTATTCGGTATACGAAAAAATGGCTGCAACGAAAGTCATATGGTTTCAATAGTAGCATACAATGTAATAAATAGCTTTCATCTATTTTGCTTTTTCATCGAGATATAAAAGTCGCTTTGAGTGCTGTTATTATAACGGGTAAATTTTAATGTTGATAATTTTAATGTAGTTGAAGAGAGAATCTAACCCTGAATAGAAAACTATGAGGATACATGCGGTGAAAAGCTAATAGTTGCCGAGATGTTCTCTATAAATAATTTTTAATGAAAGCAATGCTCAAAATGTTAAATAATTTATATACAGTGTGAGTCACCTAACGTTTGCACCTCAGATATCTTTGTTGTTTCTAAAGATACGTAAAATATGGTAAAGACAAAGTTGAATGGTACAATGTGGCTGACACGATGCCAAAAAAAAAAATTTTGTTTTTATATAATTTTTTTGTAGATATATCAAGGTCATCTTGACTTTTTTAAACGGAACCACCCTTTTTTAAACGCCTACAATGATAGTCCCTTTCATTACGAATTCAGTGACTATAATTACTCAAGGTCGTTCAAGGTCACGGACAGAGTTCCATTTAAAAAAGTCAAGGTGACCTTGATATCTCTAACAAAATTACATAAAAACAAAATTTCTTTTTGGCATCGTGTCAGCCCCATTGTACCATTCAACTTTGTCCTTACCATATTTTACGTATCTTTAGAAACAACAAAGATATTTGAGGTGCAAATTTTAAGTGACTCACCCTGTATATATACTATTATTATTTTTTAAGACCGAGCTGATCGTGAAAGTACGGCTGATGGGGGAGCACCAAGTAATAACCGGTTCGATAAAAGATTTGTCAATTCTGGCTGGTGTATACAATCCAGCGAAGAGAAATGATTGGATATATCAGGTAAAATTTTGAGGGGACTTTCTCATTAAAACGCTATAATTGTCCGACAGAAAATCTGTAGTTGAATATTGTCTGAAGGTTTTACGACCATGCAGTATTAGTGTAGCTGGCTCTACACCAGAAGGGAAAGGTCTTCATATAGATGTTTGTTGCACTGATATTCATGTATCGGTATCACCAGGTACATTAATCGCATACTGAAAGGAGATGAATTTCTAAAACATGTACACATTACAATGTTTCAATTTTTTATTTGCAGGTGTGATAGAAATATTGAATAAAGTGGTTCACACTGTTACGAAAACGGAAGTAAAAGACGAAGAAGAAGACCATGTTGCTGAAACAAATTATGAAGGATTGTGGATTATAACACCGTACGAAGAGAGTGATTTTTGGTTCCTGAAAACAGGTAAAATAAAAGCATACCTAATTTTATAATACGATATTGCAGTTAATCGTATCAATATAGCCAGTGATATTGTATTCGTATATCCTTTTCTCTTCTTGTAGAAGTTGCGATGGAAGCTCTAGAAGATTTTGTATATTGTGACGACGAAGTCGCTCCAGATTATAAACGAGAATTGGCAATGATATTTGCGCCTACAATTTTATTTACATTAGAGGCAGGTGTTGGTAATAAAACCCTACCCATGCTGCTGCTTCATATTGGATTTCAAAGCAGTATCAATGATTGGAGCTCGAAATCGGTATGAAACATTATAGTATTCTTGGTAATAACTAGACTGCGAATCTTTATGCAATATAAAAGTTGTCTGCATCGATTGCAAGAAATAGAAATCCAATAGAATATTATTTCTTCCCTTAATAATTTTAATAGATGAAAATAATATATTGACATCTCTAAATTTTTTAATTGTCCTACAAATTTTAAATTTCATGTACTCAGTTTTGCTATAAATGCATAAAATCCGTAATCTAGTAATAACATATTTATTGCGTTCATTTTAAGAATGAGAACGCTTTCAGATGAGTGTGGAGGCTACGATGTCGTTGATTATGGCATATTATAACAGTCGTCTTGCATTATGGGAACCTTTAATCGAGCCCGTAGAGGGGATCAAGAATGGTAGGCGTAGTTCTACACCATGGGAATTGAAAACAAAGGTAATACATATTTTCTCTTAATCACATTAATTACATTAAGTAATTTTGACAGGTTTTTCTATCGTTATCTGCTAGGTTCAATTTAACGAAGTCGCGATAAACTCTAGAGGAGCAAGCGTGGCTAGCCCAACTTCGGAGAATGAACCGGACGAATGGCACCAGACAGCGAAAATGTCCATTGATATAGAATCTTCGGTATGTCGTATTCGAACGAGTGTACCTGTCCCTATGTTCTAACGATACGTTTCTGAAACAGGAAAATCTGGAAATAACGGTGACCAAGACCTGTCTCGACGTGCTCAAGCAGCTGGGCAATGCATTTTCATCTGCGATGACTGCCGGTGAAAAAGGAACTGCTAAAACCGTGGCACCGTATGTGCTCAAAAACGAAACCGGTTTGGCTATGGTTTTAGATTTGGAACGTAGTCACTTTAAGGTACCTCTTATCGATATATACCTAAGTCATGATGTATGTATCGATGGTTAGTACAAGATAATGTGTTTCTTTAGGTATTTAATGATAGGTCGAAGATGATAGGGGAAAAAACGGACTCGTACATGGAGGTGATCCTTGAATCTGGAGCATCGGTGGAGCTTGCTTCGAAAAGTACGGAAATTCAAACACCGTTGCTGGATCAGCTGAAGGCTGATTCGATTAAAGAAAAAGAAGACGATAAATTCGTTATTTCGGTAGCATAGATTTCATTTTAATATTATTATTGTTTGTCGTGAATTTAAGCGAGACAATCCTTAATTCGTATACAATATTTCTTCAAGTTCAAAGAAATCAATTGCACGTTGGCTATACCCGTTCTAAGAGCCGACAAGAGGTTCTTTTCTTTGAGATATCGAAAAGAAAGTTCCGAAGAATGGGGAATCGTATCGGATGTTTTAGTGGACGAAGGAAGCACTATTGTCACTCTTCGAAGCATTCTTCAGGTAAAGCGCTTTTCGTTTGTTGCGGTAACATTTTACCAATTTAATAAACTCCTTGAAATCTTATTAAATGCGTTTTAGGTGCATAATCATTTCAGCGAACCGATATCGGTGTATTACATGACTAAACGTGGAAATGAAGTTGAATGTGTGGGCACTGTTGCTCCGGACAACAAATTGAACCTTCCATTAGACGCAGTATACACTCCGACAAATACTTACTGGCTATTTTTCAGCGTTGACAAGTAATACAATTGGATATTTCTTCTTTATCCAACCATTTCTAATTTGTACTTGAATTTATATTTGGTTCGAATCATTTCTAGGTACATGGTGTCGATAGAGCCATTCGTTTGGAAAGATTTGCAAAAGACAGTGTCTATGAGAAAACTTCTGAAATGCGAAAGTCGCACAAAACAGGAAGCAGTAGAACCGTTTTACATAAAGGTAATTGTACGAATTTGTCTATAGTTTTTGACAATTTTAGCCGACTCGTTTATTACGTTCCGATTACTTTGATAATATTGTTATTATATTAAAAGTGCACTCGGTGCATCCTATGAAGCACTGAATATATAAATAGTCATTTAATTTGAACATTGTGTACATACAGACGGTATCGTTGAAACACTGTTCAGATACTACTATGTTACATAAGCAGCAGTTTTTACTTTTAGATGTTTTGCGTGATGATTGTGATTGGTAGTATTTTCTATAATAACAACACTATTGGCTTATTATTTGATGCTATTAACTGGCGATCCATATTCTGTCGTTTCATTGATTATGTCAAGCATTCTTGCTTGAAAAGTTTACCCTCTGAACATCCAAAATATGTGGAAGCACCTATTCAGGTACTACCATTTTCCTAATTAGCTTTGAGGAAGGTTTGTGGTGTAGGTATTTGTTTTAGTATCGAGCAGATGTCTTTTTCTATCTCTGTTAGATAGTTTAACACTACATAACTTAAACGTGAATGTGTATTTATAGCAGACAATACAATAGCACATACTGCAGTTGTTAGTTGTATATTCTATTACAAATGTAACGGAACAGACAAATGTGGAAAGGAGAATAAACGGAATGAACAACAATTACTATTAATTCGGACGTAATTCCTCGAAAGTACAAATTTTCCAGGCTGTTCTTCCATTCTGTTTTATTCTTCTTCTCAATTCAGAATTGACTTTTCCATTCGAATAATACTGAGTGATTAGATGTTTCTTAACAAGAAAATCTTTTCATTTTTTATCTTTTGTTTTGCTTCACATTACGATCTCACGAATACAAAACACCAACAAGCCAATATAAATGTTGGAGATGTTGATACATTTGGTATCGTTCGTGTTTACTGTAATATGTTAACTGCATGTACTTTGCGTTTTGTTCGTGTTACTTAGAATGTATACTAACGCTGCAACTTTGAAAGTACTGTTACCAACGTAGATAGTTGTTCAAAGAATGATAGAGTAACATAGTATTACCAGTATAAAGTATAAGCAATGTGATTTGTGAACAAACAAGGACTGCTCTAATAGTTTATCGATTCGTTTGCAGGCTGTAGGAGAAATAGAACAGGTTTACTTTGAGAATACGAGCCGACATACGATGGCTAGTACCATTTACAATGTTCATTTGTATCCATCCGTATACTTGAAGAACTTTCTACCAATTGACATTATCGTGTCCATTCCTGGAGCTTTCCAAGACAAATTATTGGAAGCAGGCACGTCGTATCAAATTCCTACGATCGATCCCGGAAAATCTTATATAATCCTCAAGGTAAGTTTTATAGATTTACATTTGATAACATTGATCAATGGCTAAATGTTTATTTCGCATCTGGTTGTATATTAAGCTGCAACGTGTTTTGCAGCTACCAAATTATTTAGAGAAAGACTGGTCATGCAGAGGCGAAATACTTGCAAATCCACCAGAATTCTCAGTATGGTCCTTCGAATCATTCGATAGCGCGCAAAAAGTGGTAATGGACTTGGGAATGCATACATCCTACAAGCACGGATCTATCGTTATGGCATTGTACTGTCCATTTTGGATGTTGAATAAAACAGGTTTAATGTTGTCTTATCGGGTGAGTATCAACGAAACACGTACCTGAATAATATACCTCTTACAACGATGTAATTGGCCAAAATCTCCAATTGCTGGCTTATGTATATTTTGCTTATTATACTTGTACGTGTTCTTTTCGAACAACCAGTTTTTCCGTAAGTTTCATACATGATTTTGCTTACACTTTATTTTCAAGTTCTCTTGATTATTTTTTTTTTCTTTTAATAAGAATTTGATTTAATAACTGCGCAACATCGCTACAGAATATCTTATTTTACAATGGTATTTATTATCTAAGACACGACGATGACGATTATATACAACGACGAAACAATCATAGCAGTTTCAGCGTGTGTGTTAGGCATGCCATTCAACTACCCATGCTTGAATTTAAGAATTTATGCGACTTGTAATCGTTGTGCCGTTTTGTGCATGCTGAAAGTAGTACAATATTGCAAAACTGTTTCAACCTGGTCGTATCTTATGCAATACATTATTTTACAGAAATCAAGTAAGGGTGGCAAAGAACACTCAAGTCCAGCCAAGGTAGTGATTTCATGTTACTGTATCTTTTCATGCTTTTGAGTTAAATATCTGCTAAGTGGTGGCAATATTTTTCTATGTTGTTTATTTAAACATAAAAGTTCCATGTAGATAGAAATTATTTCGAAAAGTATATGTTAATTCCTTTGAAAGCGAGAATACTTTATGTTTTTTGTTGAGCATAATTTTGCAGTATACTAGTCTTTACTTAAGGGTTTCTAAACGATTCGAATCCGTTCAGTTTCATTTACGCCACATAGAATGCAACTAGCTCGTGAACAGTAGAATCATAAATTGGAGGAAGCTTTTTATTTAATCGAAACGATATCGATTCAATCTTGACGGTTTTATGGAAATACATAGAAAGGTATCTTTCAGAATTTGCTTTGTGTCAGGAAACCCCATCGACAACGTGCAGGGTACAGGAAGAAGAAAGCACGTTCGGTGATGACACACATTATTTTCATTTTCTATCGGTGACGTTGATTCCATCTTATACGCTATGCGACCCAACGTTTTACGTACCTTATAGGAGTGGATTAACTGTGTATAGCCCCTTGTTAATGTGTAGTAGTCCTTGTTCTGTCCTAATCGGTGCTTTCTTTTTAACTAAACTATTTAACTATTTAACTAACGACTAACAACTATTGCATACAATGTAAAATTAACAGCACATGTACACACGGCATTTGAAAATTGTAAAAAGAGAACACAACACTGTAGTCCCATTTGTGGTCGATTCATCTTGCAAGTCGTACTGTCACTTCGAGCTCTCTGATATAATTCCATCTACTCACATTCTTTTCATAGAAACGTAATTAACAAGCATGTTCAGAGCCCAAATACTTCCACAAGATTACTGCAGTTAGTTTGTTGTGCGAAATTGAAAATAAAAATTTATATATATGTATACATATACAGGGTGTCTCACCCGATTTTGATATCTTGATTTCTTCGCTATTGTTAGTCCTACCGAAAAAGTTTCAGATAAGAATTAAATGGTGCTACGTGGGACATAATTTGGTGTTATTAGTTTATTCGTGGGTGAACGCGTTAAGGTCATATGAAGGTCAACTTTGTTTTTTTAAATGGAATTGTATACTTTTTAATACATGAATCGATGCAGTTGGACTTTCTTCATGAAAAAGTATTAACCTATTTTTATGTTGAAAAATTAGTCATAAATATTTTTCAACATAAATAGGTTAATACTTTTTTTATAAAGACTGTCCGACTGCATCGATTGATGTATTAAGAAGTATACAATTCCATTTAAATAAACGAAGTTGACCTTCATATGACCTTAAAGCGTTCACCCACGAATGAACTAATAATACCAAATTATGCCCCACTCAGCACCATTTAATTATTATCTGAAACCTTTTTCGGTAGTACTAATAATAGCGAAGAAATCAAGATGTCAAAATCGGGTGAGACACCCTGTATATGTTCATAAACGAAAGAAAAGTAATTAAGAGATCAGGAACAATTAAGTAAATGAGTTCACAAGATTATAAAATTTTAATTGGTGTTGGCAAATTTTTATGTACATTGCAATTGTTTGTGTAACAACATGTAATAAGTAATAACGTGTACAACACTGTTCCCTCAAACAAACAATGTTATACAAACTAAAGAGGATAAAATCGATTGTGTTCTGTTTGCACGTCTCATGTAATTTGCTAAAAAGTGTTCTGGGCAACATTTATTGCAGGCATTTCATTGTTTAAATATTTTCAGAGCGGGGATGACTATTTAAATGTGTTGTATCACCCCGAGAATTTTAAAGGACCCATATTATTCTCGTTCCGCTCGAAAGTTTTCTTTGGTAAGAAAAAGGCAATGATCAGAGTGGAAAATGGAGAATGGTCCGATAAGTTCCCAATCGATACTGCGGGAAGCGAAGGAATGGTTGCTTGCAAATACAATGGGTTGACATATCAGGTTTCTATTTTACTAAACAATAAACTAAATTTTATCTTGAAGTATCCACACACCAATGAAACTATTTATGTTTCACAGATTGGAGTCCACAACCAACTGACCTATAACTCTCTAACGAAGCAGATCACATTCACACCGTACTATGTAATCATAAACAATTCGAATTTCCTTATCGAATGCCAAGAAGGTGATAGACCAGCCGATCCCATGTTCAAGGTAATCGTTGAACAAATCAGAAGCTGTTTTCTAATTAAAATGATCATATATGATCTACTATAGCGTTATATTACACGATGTAGGTTCCTCCCGGTGAATGTACACCTCTTTGGCCTTGCACGGAACACGAACAAAAGACTCTGAGGGCCAAGATTGCAGGTGAACCTGAAACAACTGCGCCATTCATTTACACCGAAAGCCATACAACTTTGCTAAAGTTGGAAAACAAGGTTTGCTCTTAAACTATAACTTTTTAATATGCATTTTGTTGGAATATCTAGCGAAAAGTTTCTTTTGACAGTATGGGGGTATCAACGTGGATGTACAAGTAAGCGAAGGAGGAGTTTACATATCTCTATCTGTTTACACTTACGGGAATGCTCCAGCGTTGATCGTTAATCATACTTCTCATACTATTAACTTCTGGGAAAAAGGCTCGTTGAATGTCAGGTACGCATCCGAGTTGAGAATAAGCTATTCGTGAAAGTAGCTATTCGATCTGCTAAGAGAACAATTATTTTCCAGATCTGTACAGTCGTACAATAAAATGTTCTACACTTGGGAGAAACCTGCAGGCCCGAAGAAGATAGTATGGGAGGACCATAACAAGAAAGAAATCGAAGACAATTTGAGGAAGGTAAACGATTAAATTCCAATTAGCGTATGTGCTACTACTATTGTTCGAAAACCTATCTTTTAGGATACTTTAGGTGCTTTCCAACTGCCAGATCTGGAGGAAGAAGTATTTTACGTATCATTCTTGGACGGTACTCAACGAATACTTTTATTCACGTCAAACATGAAAATCGCCGAGGACTGTCAACTGGCAGGTGATTTTGAAACGATAGAGCAAGAAGTGACGATAAGTATTCACGGGGTTGGACTGTCGCTTGTGAACAATATAACGAGATCGGAGCTGTTGTACATGTGTATAGCTAGGTAAACACTCTTCGTACAAAATTCAGATACTATTAATACGTAACGATTTAAGTATGAAATTATTGGTGAACGCAGTTCTGGAATTATTTGGGAAACAAGTAAATCCGCTACTCATCGCTGGCGAGGTCTCAGCGCGAACGAGGTGATCACAATAGAAGAAGGTTACCAGAAATACATTCGAGAATTGCAAATAGGAAGAGATCCTTCGCAGAAAATGATTCTCGAGCCGAAACTGGAGGTAATCAAAATTTTAGATGCGATCGCGAACGCTAAATACAATAGGATTAGGTACAACGAAGCGTGATTTCAGATCGATTACATGAACATGGAAATGTTGAAGCCTCACCGCAGATTTCTGCGACGAACCTTCCAAACCGGATTATGGTTACAGTACCGAACATCGATGCATCAAGTGCAATTGCATGCAAAGATCAACAGACTCCAAATCGACAATCAGCTCTCGGATTGCGTTTTCCCAGTGATTTTAGCTCCAGTTCCTCCTCCGAAAAGTGTCACCCAAAGCACCGGTAAGTCGTTATCATTTTTTTTCGAATTTCACATACTTTCTAGCCATGTATTAATCATTCGATATGCGTATCCAACAGTCACGAAACCGTTCGCTGAACTCAGTATGGTCAAACAGTTATTAGAGCACAGCAGTGTTCAGCAGTTCCGGTACTTTAAGGTTCTCATACAGGAATTCCATGTGAAAGTAGATATCGTATTTATTAATGCTATAATGGGACTGTTCGAGGCGAACGAAGTGAACGATACGGAAGAAGTGAGTTACAGTTGTATGATTTTGTTCAAAATAAAAACCGCATCGACGACTAAAGTATTTCTATTAATGTTTATGTTACGTGTTTCAGATCGCGTTGTTTAAAGTAGACATGAAACTGGTCGATGAGCCGTTGATGTATCACGTCAGCCTGATCACAACAGCAGAGCAAAAGAACTTCTTCGATCTACTTCATTTCTCTCCATTGAAGGTTTGTTCCGGCAAGATTTGACGAAAACTGTTGCTCAACAGGAGACTTTAATTACAATCTTGTTACGTTCCGCAGATACACATAAGTTTCTCGATGTCTGGAAGCAACAGTGGACCTTCTGCAGTGCCTCAAGTATTAAACGTGTTATTACAAGGGATTGGTGTCACGTTAACCGACATCAACGATATCGTCTTCAAGTAATTAAATATCTAACTCGATCACCGGGCGAGCGAGTACATATCCGATCGCGATCACTAAGTTTTGATTTTTACAGATTAGCATATTTCGAAAGAGATTACACTTTCATGACAAATAAACAACTAATTTCCGAAGCAAAGATGCATTACGCGGGCCAAGCGATTAAACAAGCCTACGTTCTTGTATTGGGACTCGACGTGATCGGCAATCCGTATGGACTTGTAGTTGGTACCATGAAAGGAATCGAGGATCTATTTTATGAACCTTTCCAAGGTGCTATACAAGGACCTGGAGAATTTGCGGAAGGACTGCTTCTTGGCGTGAGAAGTATGCTGGGCCACACTGTTGGCGGAATGGCAGGAGCTGTGTCGAAAATTACTGGAGCCATGGGTACACCTTTCAGTTCGATTATTTTTGAATGCTGCCTTTATCGTTCGTGACTGTGCATTTCACAGAGAAATTATTTCTGTATATTAGGCAAAGGCCTTGCTGCTCTAACATTCGACAAAGACTACCAAAAGAAACGACAGGAACAACTTAACAAACAACCGACTAATTTGCAGGAAGGTCTCGCCCGGAGCGGAAAAGGTTTGGTAATGGTACGTGTGAAAAATGAAAATTGGAAATTATTGAAGTATTTTTGAAATGTTTGGAATTATCTAAACTGTAGGGAGTGTTCGATGGCGTAACCGGAGTCGTAATGAAGCCAATATCGGGTGCTAAAGAGGAAGGTGTGGAAGGGTTTTTCAAAGGATTTGGAAAGGGTGTCGTGGGTCTCGTTACCAGACCAACTGCCGGCGTTATAGATTTCGCTAGCGGATCGCTGGGAGCAGTGAAACGGTATCGGAAATATCATATATTTTACCAATCGTTAAACAGCGTAAATTAAATCGTTTGAATTAAATTTTAGTGCAACGGAGTTGAACGAAGAAGTGAAGAGAGTGAGGTCACCTAGATTCTTCCAGCCGGATAATTTAGTTAGGCCGTACATAAGGGAACAAGCCGAAGGACATAAGATTCTAACTGTATGCATAGTATATGTCTTTTTAGCATAATCGTGTAATTAGTAGGAGCATCACATCATTCGTTCTTGCAGGAATTGGAGAAGGGAAAGTACGCGACCACCGATATTTATTTCTATCATGTGTATATTTCGAAAGACGTGATATTACTCACCGACAAGAGGATAGCATACTTGGAACATTGTGATTTGTTCGGGGGATGGAGGGTTAGTATATTTTAACAGCGCGTAACGTTTGTAAGCGTAATTGCGATCTAATGCAAGATAATCTTCTAGGTGGATTGGACTCACACGTGGCAAGAAGTTGGTGAATTGCCAAGGTTAGTCGACAGGGGTATCCAAATCTCTGTTAAAGACGGCAGTAAAAGAAAAACACTTGGGAAAATATTTGGTAGCGCAGATCAATCAAAAATACTTTTAATACCGGATCACACTATAAGACAGGTCAGTCATTCAGCTTAACGTTACATGAGAAAAAATAGTTTAAACATTAACACTCTTGTATCGTTCACAGATTTTATATAATAAGATACAAGAACAAATTGATCAATGCGGTCTGTAATGTTAACACCGAAAAGGATAAAAGTAGAAGACACGTACGACGCATAATTGAATATTTAAATGCAATTAATTAAACCGATAATTACTGGCATTGTAAACATATATAATAAGCTTAGCAAGCTTCGTGGGTGTATACGTTGTAAAAGATTTTTCTACAAACACTGTTTACAAGACTGATGTTTAATCGGGGTCGACCGAAGTTAGAGAAGAGTCAGTATGTAGTATCTTTATTCTTATTATAATCTCGCGTTGATTGAGAATTTCTATATTTTTATTACGTATTGTTACGTTTTATATTCGCATTTGTGTTATACAGCATGAGACCGTTGTTGTACTATTCTTTATTGTTGAATATACTACAACATACATAACAGACGCATACATATTATATACAATTCAACAGCGATGTATATAATTTCTACGATACGTGCATAAGAATGCAATGTTGAACGCACATGCTAAATTCGATTACACTTCTATAGGTACCTGTTCAAATGTGTTAGCATTATACATAATGTGTACAAAATGAATTGAACCACTTTTATGTACAGTACTACATAGTATTTGATACAGTTTATTACTTGTTACTTGGTATTTCGACCAGTTGCGTACCAGTGATTTATGTCAGTCCATATTTTCCACATTGTATACTACATACACGTCCTATAGAACAGTCTGTACGACTAATTGTTAAAGATTAAACTCTAGAGTATCCCGTTCCGTTTTCTTCCACGGCTTATCAAATTTAGAGTACCTTGTCATTCAAAACATATATATATATATATATATATATATATATATATATACATAGAGAAACACGCATAGATGTATTATTGCGTATTGTTTGTATAAATGAAATATGTACCATACGATAATAATTAAAACGCCTTTCGCTTACTATTAATTTTATTGTTTCCTTGCATTACTTCGACACTACACAAAACTATCTCCATACTACAATACCACATTTTATTCGATGTATTGATAATGATTATGTTTGTTCACTTGTTCATTTGCAAATGTTTCCAAAGTCTGTATTCAGCCAGAACTGGTAGAGGGGAAATTTGCAATTCAAGAAAAGAAGTTATCGTTTCCTGTTCACCAGTTGAGTAAATTTGACTTATGCGTTTATTCAGTGCTTCAGATGCAGTGCAACGTTGATATAACTATTTGATAGTATCGATTGTCATCAATTATTCGATGCAAGGGGATCAAGCAGCTCAACAAATCGTATCGGGCCCTCCGCAATTACCGTCATTGTACACGGGGCAGAAAATTCGGACGGTAAGCAACACAACTACATAGAAGATGGCAGGCAGATATTACTCTTTAACAGTAACATCGATATATTATTAGGGACCGTATACCGTTACCGTTACCGATGATATGGTAGCACAGAGAGAAAGAGAGAACCAAGAATTGTATAGAGCTTGGCGCGAGCAACAACAAAGAAGAGCAATGGGACCAGATGGGGATGGAACTGATTATATGGGCGATTTTAAATACGAAGAAGTGAGAAGAAGCTTCATTAGGAAAGTTTTTATAATATTGACACTTCAGTTAATATTCACAGCGGGTGTCATAGCAGTTTTTCTCTTTGTGTCAGTATCATAAATTATGTACTAACATTCCAGCATTGTTTTCAATGATCTAACAATCTTTTCCACTTATACTTCAGGGATGTTGCAAGAAAGTTTATGATTCTACATTGGTGGATATGGATTATAGCATTGTAGGTGGTGGCAATATTTCTGTACAATGAATTTTTCTAATCGGTCGATCGATTTATTATCTGTTTCAGTCTGTGCTTCACTATTTCTTACTGTGCTGTGTCTTGTTCCACACATGCTAGACGCACGCCACCTTTAAATTATATATTGCTATGCAAATTGGTGAGGCAAATAATCATATTAAAAGGAATGACCGATCGATAGAATAAGCTCGTAACACATAAAAGAAGAAGCAAAAGTTAAATGTTATCATTTGCAGACATTAGCCCTTTCATATTTAGCTGCGTTCGCATCTGTCTCGTACGAGATTGAAATCATCTTCATGGCATTAGGTATGACAGCGGCAATTACGTTTGGAATTGGACTTTTGGCAACATTTACAAAGGTAGTTTCAACATCGTAAGGACAGGAAGGGATCTCGATTGTTTTACATAATTTCTGATCGCATTACAGTTTGATTTGACTATGAGAACTGGACTCCTGATGATCGTTGGACTTGCTTCTATGCTTGGGATTGTTGTGATGACGATAGTGCTTATCTTTACGTACATTAGAATATTGCACATTGTGATTTCTGTTATAGGAATGATCATGTTATCAATGGTTAATATGAAACAAATATTTCCTATGAATGATACGCAATATTTTGTTTCAACACCCATGAAACAGTACTTTTTACTTATTTCTACGTATATTTTAGTATTTATACTTTGATGTGCAAACAATTATGGGTGGACGAAGACTAGAGATACAACCCGACGAAGTTGTATTTGCAACGGTCCAAATTTATGTCGACATTGTATTGTTGTACCAATATGTTCTAATGTTCATGGGTTTAATGCATAATCAATGAATGCTATGAATAACGATGATAATCCTGCATTTGCAATGTACCCTTGTTTTTATTATTATGAATAAAATTAATAAATACGGTAATACAAAGTTAATACTAGTACAAACAAGCTCAAATTCTCTGCAGTTATTTGTATTACAACAATACTCCGAATGCAGAGACTCGTTACTTATTACAACCAAAAAACTCTCTGTTACAGCTTATTATTTTGGTCTCCAAATAATACAATTTGAAAATTAATTTTTTGAATTGAATTCGAATGTTTCACCGCTAGATGGCTATAGCATTTCAAATGACCGTGGGAAGGCTATTTCCAAAAAAACCATCACTAGACTAAATTATGGGAATCTGAGGTGTAGGATCGATCAGGATCGATGCACAGGATCATTACGTACAATTTGGCACCAAAACGTTTATGATAAAATCACTGCAATTACAAGTTTTGTTGAATTCATGTCGAAGTGACACTTTATGTATTGATCGGCTATAAAGGAAGTCTTACTAATTAATAGTACGTCATGGTTGCCGAGCAACAGTTTGTAAACACAAACATAACCTCTAATGTCATTGAAATGTTTATTTGATGCAATGGAGAAATGATTTTTACGAGATTTGTACCTACGTATGTGGTTGGTTAGATTCTACAGAACGTGGTTTATATAAATTTTATTTCACACGATTCGAGTGGTATGAGTTGTGCGACTAGAATATTATTTACATTAAATCGTTTCAAAAGACATCAAAGGTTCAGTTCATATTACACTGTATATCATAATGAAAAGCGAGGCATATTCTATGTGAAACTGGATAAAAATTGTAAGTTGTATATAAATATTCCTGCAGGCGTAATTTAATATAATCCTGAATCTATAGAATGTTGTTTTTGTTTTATTAGCAAGAGCTGTGCTACAATATAAAGAGGAAGGAAGGGATATGCAAGCGATTAATGTGCCTTATAGATATACAGGACAAGGTATAGCTCGACTGCTCGCAGAAGAAATAAATTATTATCAGCTTTATTATTTTAATGCAGAACTACTATGATAAATGTACAACACAGGAATGTTTTTTAATACACTTTGACACAGGATTTACGTATGCGACAGTATATCATTATTATATGTTCTTGTCCTGTGACTACATGCAAAAGTACTATCTTGCAACTAAGAATTCTGATATAGAAGAACTGATTGTTGGGCTACTAAATATACTGGAAGGACCCGATTCTGAACCATTGGTTTCTGAAGATTTTTGATATATCCTACATAGCATTTTTGTTACAACGAGCTCTTGCATTTTATGAAATCACATATCTTAAATGTATTTACACAATCTGCATTCTAGCTAAAAATTTACTATTCGAAATTGAGCGTTTATACCGTTTGTACAAATGGAGGAAGTAGAATATACGACCATTATCGAGTGGTACTGTCGTCAATTTTATTACACCGGCATGTTAACATATTGTAAAGAAGCGTGCGAAGCATATCCGACAAGCGATCGTCTTCGAATTCTGTTTAGTCTTGCGTATGCATTAACCGGGAGAACTCACGAAGCGATTAAAGAATGTGCATCTGTGTTGAGCAATGCGGACGCAACGTTGGCAGCGTTGGTTCTCCAGAACATTGCGTACGCGAGCAGCGACAACGTTGAAAGGTCTACTCTGATGCAAATTGAAAGTAGGATCAGAGACGAGAGAAGAAAATCACCGCCGAACGCGTTGTCAGTGGCAGCATTGGTGCTACTTTTATCCCAGAAAGCCGAGAAGGCCAAGGATTACATAGAGAAAGCTTATAAGCTAGATCCGTCCAATACAAACGTTCTTCTCGTTAAAGGCTGGGTAGATCTGTACACGGTGAACAAGACCACCGCGGACAAGCCTAACACGTTCGAAATGGTTTTAAAAGAGCACCCGAAAAACGTGTACGCTCTCCTCGGCTCTGCAAAGTACAAGCAGCAGCACGGCGACAGTGCAGGAGCAATATTAACATTGAATTCGCTGATAGTACGTTACCCTAAGTTGTACTTGCCTTTAGTAGAGAAATTGCACAATCAGTTGGCTACGAAGGACTGGGACCAAGTTCTGGAGACGGCGAACAGGATATCGTCCATTGACTCGAATAATATAGACGCTTTGAAAGCACGAGTGTTCATCACGTTTTGCAGAAATGGAAATCACGAAGACGGATTGAAGGATCTCCAGACGTTCTTCAGACATTTGATCCTGACAGAGACGCGGAATGTTGCCGTATTGATTAACAATGTTCAATTGTTCTCGCGATTGGTGTGCAAAGATCACGAGATCCTGTCCGAGCTTGCGAGAACGGTGGACCGAGCGTTACAGCACAATCCTAAGAACGCGGACCTGATGGTCGAGTTGGGAAATTTGTTCGTGTCGCAGGGAAACGCGAAGGAGGCAGAGCATTATTACAAAAACGCTGTTAAGATAAACGAGTCGTCCTTCTCGGCTCTGATAGGCCTGGCGCAGTGTCAGCTCCTGGACAACTCCATAGAGGGACTGGACTTGGCGCAACAACAAATCGACTTTCTGATGGAGATGCAATCGAACTCGATGAACGCGGAGCTGCTCTTCATGTCCGCGAAAGTCAAATCCGCAGCTCCGAGTCTGGCTCTGACCGACTTGAACAACGCGGCTACCATTATTCTGAACAACTGCAAGCATATACCTTACGGATACGACTACATAAAAAAATTGAATCCTGACTTGTGCCTGGACATCTGCAAGCAACGTTTGGTCTACTCTATAACTAACAACGTAACGAATCCAGAGGAGAAGGTGTTGAACGATAAAGAGCCGTGTCTGTATCTGTTGGAGCAGCTGACGAACGCCTATCCTGGATTAACAACAGCGCAATTGTTGCTCAGCAAAGCTAAGATACAGAGCGGCGAGTTGGAGAGCGCTGGCAAAATATTGAAGAACATTCTGAACAACGTTGACTCATCCAACGCCGAAGCGCATCTGTTAATGGCTCAGATTTTGGCCTGCCAGAGGAACTATCAGCTGGCTTCGCAGAGTCTAGAAGTCGGTCTGAGCTACAATTTCAAAATCCGGGACAATCCCACTTACCATTTGATCACGGGAATTGTTCAGAAGGAAAACAAGGACATCGAGGGCGCCATAAAAAGCTTCCAGACCGCCATGTCCTATGCAGGACTGCAGCCTCACGAGGCGAATCTGGAGACTGTGCGTATCTCGGCCTCGGACATCGCAACGCTGTATCTTGAACTGATCTTTGCTTACGGGAAAATGAGACGATTCGACGAAGCCGTCGCCGTGATACAAGAGGCAAATTCTAGGCTCGGGAACACTGTCGAGGAAGGTAGAATACTGATAGGGAACGCGGAGTTGCTTTTAGAGATGGGAGAGTTGGACCAGGCCATCGAATGTTTGTCCAAAGTCACTCCGGATCAGCCTTACTATCTCCAAGCGCATACTCGTTTAGCCGAGATCAACTTGAAGCACAAGAAGGACCGACTTGCCTTTGCCATGTGTTTCAGGTTTCTTTTTATCGTACTACTTTGCCTCCGTACTAAGGAGAATACGATATCGACGATATTCGTTTGTTTGCAGAGAATTGGTGGAGCACTGTCCAGGTCCAAAGACGTACAGCATGTTAGGCGACGCGTACGTCTCCATACAGGAACCGGAGAGAGCCATAGAGGCGTACGAGCAAGCCTTGAAGCAGAATCCTATAAATAAGTTGCACATAGCCAGTAAGCTAGGGAAAGCTCTGGTAAAAACGCACCAGTACACGAAGGCGATCAATTATTACTGGGACGTGATCAAACAAGAGAACTTCAAGGGCTTGAAACTGGACCTGGCCAAGTTGTTTGTCACGATGAAGCAGTACGATAAAGCGGAAGCTACATTGGTGCAAGAACTGCAAGGCAGGTTTCTTCGTTTCTGTCCGATATTCTACGATGGTGCTCTTGCGACTGATTTTGAAAATATGTCTAGATGGACGTCGGGATTCCGATTTGACGAGCTTGGAAGTTCGTGGGCAGCTTTTGCTACTGCTGGCGAAGACCAGAGAGAAAGCGGACAATATCCAGGGTGCCCTGTCCGCGTTGAAAGAGGCCAAAGAGAACCAGCACAGGTACATACAGCGTCTAGGTAGCTCCTCGTTGGAGGACGAGAAGCAGATCTTGGCGAATATTTGTCTGACCATGGCCGACTATTCGTCGTCCCTGAGGGACTACGATCAAGCCATACTGTACTACAAGGAGGCCTTGACTTACAACCCCGCGGACGTGCAAGCTCTTTTATCCTTGGCAAAGATATACATGCAGGTGAAACTCTCTCTCGAGTCTAGCCTCCTGGTAGATCGATCGATAGTCACCGAAGATCTTTAATCGGCAGACCAATAACTTGGACAGATGCGCTCAGAGTTGTACAGCTCTTTTGAACGCCGATCCGAACAACGAAGCGGCTTCGATAATGATGGCCGATCTTGCTTTCCGCAAGGTAGACTTTGATACCGCGGCGTATCATTTCAAGCAATTGTTGATGAAACAGCCGACCTATTGGACTGCCCTGGCGAGGCTCATCGAGGTCTCTCGCAGAACAGGTAGGAGAGGCGTTGCAACGTATAACTATTGCAAGTATACCGCGTCATTCAACTAAGCGTCTCACTTTGATTTAGTTGTAAACTATTTGGTCCACCAAGAAATTACTGAAACAAAAATTATACGGTTTCAAGAGTAGCGTGCAATGTAATACCAAGAATATTCAAGTGGCACGGTTAGTTGAATCACCCTGTACTATCGATTAGGTCTGCGACTCGTCCAACTTATTCGATTCAGGTAATATGGACGACCTGGAGGAATGGCTCCACCGTGCAGAGCTAGAGTCGAGCGGGTCTAACTTGGCAGCTGGCTACTACTATTGCGCCGGCTTACTGGATTGGCGCACGGGCAAATTAAACTCTGCGCTTCGTCAGTTTAATTTCGCGAGACGCGACCCCGAGTGGGGCCAACAGGCAATATACAACATGATCGAGATTTGTTTAGATCCGGACGACGATTCCTCTCTGTCCAACGAGGTGTTCAACGACGAGGACAGCGAGTACCAAGACTCGAGAACGATGGCCTTGAAAACGGCCTGCCGGTTGCTGCAGGTAACATTGATCAAATTACACGCGTTCCTAAGGGTGCGAACGAATAAGAGATAATCGTTTCCCTGGTTCAGGAGCTGAATCCTAAAGGTAGTCCCCACGAGATGCTGACTCACAGGCTGCTCAGCAATTTCTTTCTGCTGAATACGAAGCAAAAGTCGAACATAGAGAAGGCTCTGCAGGACTGCACCGCGTTGGCCAGCCAAGAGGCTTTGAGGGACCACGTGGGCCCAGCCCTTGGGATGGCGATGGCCCATATTCTTCTGAAGCAAACGCCCAGGGCGCGGAACCACTTGAAACGGGTCAGCAAAAACATATGGACCTTCGAGGACGCCGAATATCTGGAACGCTGTTGGCTGTTGCTCGCCGACATCTACGTGCAATCGAACAAGTACGACCTGGCGAACGAGTTGCTGAAGAGGGTCTTGCAGCACAATGCCACCTGCGTTAGAGCCCACGAGTTGTCGGGTCATATCGCCGAGAAGGAGCAGAATTACAAGGAAGCCGCGCTACAATACTGTCAAGCTTGGAAGTACGGCGGGAAGTTTAAGCTCTCGGTAGCTTACAAATTAGCTTACTGTTCGATGAAGGCGAAAGCGTACGCGGAGGCCATCGACGCTTGCAACGAGATCCTCAAACAGAGTCCCGATTATCCGCGCATACGGAAGGACATCCTAGAGAAATGTATCAACAATTTACGCACCTAATAAATAAATTTACTAGGGTACTGCGCCCTTTTTCTCTCCGCGTTTCTAGCCTGTAGCATTCGAAGGATCGCGAAGGCGAATGGTATCTTATATATTAAAGCGGTGAAGATAGCATACACGTACTTTTCGAAGTAAACTTCAAGGACTATTTCCATTGTTTCGAGGGAGCGATCGCGAACACGTAGAATATTTTCTCAAGCACCGCGTCGTAGCGAAATGTATTCCAGGGGCGACGAGAGCGATGAGATCGTCGTGACCCATGGGTCGCGAAGCAAGGACAATATCCTGCGAGTCGTCATCACCGACGGAAGCAGCGATATAGCTCTCGCTCTCGCCTATAGGATTCTCACCGAGGAGATATTCGAACCCGATCGATCGATCTTCCTCAGCATATACGAGTTCCATAGCAGAGCGGTGTTTCTGGAGAGCGCCGCCATCGAACTCACTCTGTGCAGCCCTAATTTCTTGCACGGTAAAATTAACGGCATCCTCCATCTCAGTTCCTACAAACAACATCAACATCGTCTTTTTTGCTGCAGACGTTGTATACGGTTACGACGAATCAGTCGCGTTCAAGGACGCGGATGTAGTCTTCTCCATCGGTCCAGCGAGAGAGTACGTGTTCAACGATCATGAATACAAGGATCCGTTCTTCAAGGAATATGTTCGAGTTGTCAAGTCATACGTAATTTCCGTCGTCGTCACGCAAGTGTACTAGTTCCTTCGATACAGTTTAATATTTTCCGAAATCGTTGCGACAGGGCGAGTTTATCGAGAACTACGCGAAGAAGGACGTAAGGGTCATAGCGCTCGGGCACACCGCCGCTAACATAATTTCCCGCTACGCGACGACCACCCCCAGGGAAAACATAACTGCGCTGTCGTTGTTCAATTGGCGGATAGCTGCTGCACACGTACGATACAGTCCGCCCTTCTATACCGCGTTGTACAAAACTTGGAATGATAGTACAAATCGGATCGACTGAAATTAAACTTGATAACAAATCAAATCGCAATTTTTGCTCCTCATTACGAGAGCACCAGCGTTGGAGGAGGGTTTACTGTACAAAGAAGAAGAATCGGGAAAACTCCGACATTCTGGTCCTCGCGTTCTAGACTCTAGAGCAGCGATGGGCATGGGTGGAGCTCCTGAAACACCTGCTTCTCCCAACAACCTCTCTTTCATGCAGCGCGCACGTTCGTTGCATACGCTGTGATGGGAATGTTGGCGCTTTTCACGCGCATGCGCGGCGATTTTAGCCTCAGTCAAGCACGAAAATCGGGTACCTTGGTCGCCCCGCAAATTTCGCAAAATTTATTATGATTTGATTTTGAAAAATGAATGTACAACATGTGTACGTATATATATATATATATATATATATATATATATATATATATTTAATACATATATTTATATATATATATTTAATACATATATATATATGTATTAAAATGTAATATATACATACGTACATAGAATATATAATATATAAATATATAATATTTATGTATCTATGTACAATATAATATAACTTACTCTTCTTCATCATCTTGGGAATAAGGAAGGGAAGGGTACTAAAATAACTTTAAACGAAATATATAATAACAAACCCACTACTTTCGCCCCAATAGTACCCCACCAACTTCGGACGTAGCTTCGGTGCTGCCGAAACTCGCGCATGTGCGTGAAAAGCGCCAACATTCCCATCACTGGATCGAGGCAAAATTGCCCATACCTGCTCCAGAGTCTAGAGTCTAGACTCTAGACAATTATATACTCGTTCCAGATCTCAGTCCAAGCGAACTGTCATCCGACGCACATCAAGAACATTATAGTATGGGGCACAAACAACAAATTCTGCTTCCCGGATTGCAGGTACATGTACCTGGCAAACGGTCAACCCGTCACCGACGAGTTGAAGGTGTGGCTGAGCAACGAGCTTCCGGCGGTAAACATTTTCTTCGTCGATTCCTGAAAAAGCTGCACACCGGATACGTTTCACTATGAACCGCTCGTTCTCCGACAGATTATGCGAGGTGTTCTACGCAGACCTAGGTACATAAGGTCCATGGCGTACGCGCTGGCCGACCACTGCAAAATTCTATGGAACGGCACCCCGGAAAATCAGTGGACCTGCATGGGGGTGCTGTCCGATCATTCTTACGGCATCCCGGCCGGATTATACTTCTCTTATCCCGTTTTCTGCAGAAACAGGCGGTACGAGATCGTGCAGGTTCGTTCAGCCGATCGAATCGACTCGATTCGATTAACGCGACACGTTTAACTTTGTCGGATCGTTTCGAAATTCGATACAGGGTCTAGTCGACGACGAGTACGTCGCGAGATACCTCTTGGACGTCAGCAGACTAATGATCAAGGACGTCGAAGCCGCCCTCGAGCTCTGCGCGATCTGAACACCGTTTGACCCTATCCAACGGAAAGTAATTACACGTTTTCTTACACGTTGTTGTATTTTTTAAACAGTTGTACTTTCCACTTGAAGAGTGGTTTTTACAAGATACAGGTTTATTTACAAGTGTCCTGGAGAATGCAGGTGCAAGTTAGAGAGGGAGAGAGAGCGTTTGGGGCCGTGTCGCGTGTCAGTGGAGCCATTTATTTGTGCATCGTTAACATGGCACTTTTGTTAAGCGAACGAGCGCTCGTCGGCGAAAGGTCAATCACCATCCGCTAGCGTACAGGCTGTCCCGAAAACGATAATCCGTTTCCCACCTTGCTTCTCGGTGATTTTATACGATACTAGACGCTTACTTTGTTTAGGACACCCTGTACACCGGTCGAATTAGCTATACGACCAACATAAAAAGTATTTTGAAAATTTTCGTTACTTTCGTTACTTCGGATCTTTACGCAAAGTAAAAATGTTCTAAATCAATTGCAAGAAGCAGAAACGGCATGAAAATTGAAACAATATATACAGGGTGGGGCACTATAAACACAGGTCACTTGAATAACTCGCTTGCTTTTGAAGATAGAAGAAAATGCATCGGACCAAACTTACTTGATATCGAGGCGCTCGTAATCTGATGTCATTAATTGTTTTATAGGTGGAGGCGTCGAGGTGATACGAAGGTCAACTCTGTTTTTTTAAATGGAACGGTATGGTTTTTTATTTACATTCTGATAGTGTGTTTCAAGACGAATACAATGACCTATTACGAAGGTCATTCAAGGTCATTCAAGGTCACGCAAGGTCAACTGCAATAGAAAATAGACCGTCTCAAAGAACTCTTCGAATACTACGACGATTTACATGTAACATGTTATTTAGGTATTCACTGCTACTTCAAGTGTTCAAAATGACGACCCTGAACACGGAGACATAATCTTCAAAAGCAAGCGAGTTATTCAGGTGACCTGTTTATAGTCTCCCACCCTGTACATACAGGCTGAGTCACCTAACGTTTGTACCTCAAATATCTTTGTTGTTTCTAAAGATACGTAAAATATGGTAAGGACAAAGTTGAATGGTACAATGGGGCTGACACGATGCAAAAAAAAATTTTGTTTTTATGTCATTTTTTTAGAGATATCAAGGTCACCTTTACTTTTTTTTAAATGGAACCACCCTTTATTAAACACCTACAATGATAGTCCCTTTCATTAGGAATTCAGTGACTATAATTAGTCCAAGGTCATTCAAGGTCAAGGACAGAGAAAACGTATAAGATTTAACATCGATACATGCTTGTAAACGGGCTTTGAAGGAATGTTGCACTCTGTCCGCGACCTTGAATGACCTTGAGTAATTATAGTCACTGAATTCGTAATGAAAGGGGCTCGCATTGTAGGGTGAGGCAGTAACTATTGCCACCTCAAATATATTTGTTGTCTTTAAAGATACGTCAAATGTCTGAAGGACAAACTTGAATGGTTCAGTGGGACTCACACGATACCAAAAAAATATTTGTTTTTATGTCATTTTTTAAAGATTTTCAAGGTCACCTTGACTTTTTTAAATGGAACCACCCTTTTTTAAACACCTACAATGATAATCCCTTTCATTACAAATGCAGTGACTATAATTACTCAAGGTCATTCAAGATCACGGACAGAGTGCAACATTCCTTCAAAGCCCGTTTACAGGCATGTATCGATGTTAAATCTTATACGTTATCTCTGTACGCGACCTTGAATGACCTTGTGTAATTATAGTCACTGAATTCGTAATGAAAGGGACTATCATTGTAGGTGTTTAAAAAAGGGTGGTTCCATTAAAAAAAGTCAAGGTGACCTTGATATCTCTAAAAAAATGACGGAACGGACCGCGAATATCCACGCCGGCGTCAACGTGTTAAAGTAAACTATCTAAACTAACTAGCTAAATCCCGGTCCGGCCCGTCCCCGATGGGTGTGCAGAGACCTTTATCCTGTATACAGGGTGAGTCACCTAACGTTTGCACCTCAAATATCTTTGTTGTTTCTAACGATACGTAAAATATGGTAAGGACAAAGTTGAATGGAACAATAGGGCTGACGCGATGTCACAAAAAAGTTTGTTTTCATGTCATTTTTTTAGAGATATCAAGGTCACCTTGAGTTTTTTTAAATGGACCCACGCTTTTTTAAACACCTACAACGATAGTCCCTTTCATTAGGAATTCGGTGACTATAATTACTCAAGGTCATTCAAGGTCGAGGACAGAGATAACGTATAAGATTTAACACCGATACATGCCTGTAAACGGGCTTTGAAGAAATGTTGAACTCTGTCCGTGACCTTGAATGACCTTGAGTAATTATAGTCACTGAATTCGTAATGAAAGAGACTATCATTGTAAGTGTTTAAAAAAGGGTGGTTCCATTTAAAAAGGTCAAGGTGACCTTGATATCTCTAAAAAAATGACATAAAAACAAAATTTTTTTTTTGTATCGTGTCAGCCCCATTGTACCATTCAACTTTGTCCTTACCATATTTTACGTATCTTTAGAAACAACAAAGATATTTGAGGTACAAACGTTAGGTGACTCACCCTGTATATCTGTTTGGAAGGGCATTCGATCGGTTAAGCGAGTCACTGTGTTTTACAGAAATGGCCCACTGTGCACCGGTAGGTAGAGTGTTGTGAAATTAGTTGTATAGCGACGTCCGAGCGGTTCCTTGCCGAGGAGGTTGGTCGCGAAGAGGTTGTTTGCGAGATCGTTTGCGCGATCGTTTTCAGAGATCCAGATACATGATCTGTGTAGCGGAGATCGCCCCGCAGGCCGCCAGGGTGCTCGCCACGCAGACCACGGCGGTGGTTGTTCCCGATTTGCTGACGATCGTGCCGAGACAGCAGGAGAGCAGGAACTGCGCCAGGAATACCATCGACGAGACTATGGCAACGTCGGTGCCGAGGCCGCGTACTCCTTCGCTTTGCACGGCTTCTCCGTCGACTGTCACCTCGAACTGCAAAGTCGATCAATTCGATTACCGCCCGTGTATAGCTGCGTATACGTCTCGGACATCGTGGGGACATGCACCGAGAAACTGGATGCATCGTTGCATCACGTTCCCGAGGTCCTAATGGCATTATACACTGCTGGGGAAATACTTGTCGTGCTTCGCACTCTGCCTTCTCAGACTTTTCTCGGATGACTACTCGTTCGCACCGTTAGCAATGTGTGTTTTTAACTGACACGAGTACGTCCCATTGTCTCTATCGTAAGATTGCACTTGTCGAGTGAGAACTAAGCAGTTTGTTCCTAGATTTTTCTCGCGAAAGCGTCTTCGTGGTATTAATCCTTGCCGCGTTAAGAATGTTGAAGCATGCTCTCCAGCAAACGTATTCGCTTCTCAATATAAATTGTCATTAAAATATCACGTTGCATTACCCTCGGAGGCATCGTTAAAAATTACTACAGTATAATTTGAAACAGTTCTTACATTAATTACTGTCTTTATGTATAATAAATGTCTAAATTACATTCCTCTTGGGCAAAAGGAAACAGGTTGTATGTAGGGACTATATCTCAGATAAAAAAATGTCCGAATTCTGGAGTGAAAATTAAAACCAGTTGATAATTGCATAAAAACGAAACGATTCCCGACCGGTTCAACAGGTCCAGTGTCAGAGATACGGTTTCAGAACAATTGACGATGGGAACGCAGAAGTTGAAGCCTAAAGGACACCGGTGTCTGTAATAGACACCAGTCTCTTAATTGCCTCGAGCGCCGGCCAATTTGCCGGAGTGGATCGAGACAGTCTATCGTCCCAAAGCAGTATGATATCATGTACTCGCCTCTGTTTCATCTTACGATATTTCGCTTAATCCTCCAAGAGAACTTTAGTCTTATTGTTCCCCCGGGAACAATGAGAAACGCCTAGAGGCATTTAATGGTTCTGGAGTTTTACCGTTGCACAGCGAGGAAGAGGATTCTCGTTACTTACCGTCGACGAAGCGTGGTAATGCGCAATCAACAAATACGGCATGGTGAACAGAGTGGAGTACATCACTCCGGCTGTCCAGGAGAATACGATCACTCCCACGGGGTGCTTGGTCAGCGCCATCATCATCATTCCTGTGCTGTAGAACAGCAGCCCGCAGACGTAGACTCTTTTAGCCCTGTTCGCCACAGAACAGATTCGGATTATTGTTTCGTTGACGTTGACAGACTGCGGATCTTCGCACTTATGTATCGTATACGTAGACAAATTAGAAAGAACAGTAAATCACAGTTTCACAGAATTTTCATCCGCATCCATTCGTACACGAGATTAGATTTTAGTTTCGAATATTCTTCGTGTATGTCTACAGAAACGGTGATTTGCGCAAACATCCGCAGGTTGTTCGACGAAGAGGAAATGTTACTTGTAGCGTTCTATGAGCCTCTCGATGACCAACGAGTAACAGGAGCAGGACAAGGAGTACATGGACATACCCCAGCAGCCGAATCTCACTCCGCTTTCGTAAAGTTCTCGCTCCTTGCTGCCATCCGGCGCCTACAAAACACAGTTTCATTTAACGTACTTATTCAAAGCACAGTTGCATGCATTACATGCAAACGTTTCAGTCTTTTTCAAACGTTCACGCATAATAGCTCATAACTATAAAGGTTAACAATCTTCGGTCTTTTACCGCAATTGTCCATTTGCTATAGAAGCGTCTAATTAACCAACTTCCAACGTATAAATTCCAACCAAATAACCAACGTATAAATAAAAGAAAATTTAATGGAAAATTAAAACTTTTGTCCTGCGCCCAATTTATATCTTGCAATCATTTATACATTAACTTCCAACGTATAAATTCCAACCAAATAACCAACGTATAAATAAAAGAAAATTTAATGGAAAATTAAAACTTTTGTCCTGCGCCCAATTTATATCTTGCAATCATTTATACATTAACTTCCAACGTATAAATTCTAACCAAATAACCAACGTATAAATAAAAGAAAATTTAATGGAAAATTAAAACTTTTGTCCTGCGTCCAATTTATATCTTGCAATCATTTATACATTAACTTCCAACGTATAAATTCCAACCAAATAACCAACGTATAAATAAAAGAAAATTTAATGGAAAATTAAAACTTTTGTCCTGCGCCCAATTTATATCTTGCAATCATTTATACATTAACTTCCAACGTATAAATTCCAACCAAATAACCAACGTATAAATAAAAGAAAATTTAATGGAAAATTAAAACTTTTGTCCTGCACTCAATTTATATCTTGCAATCATTTCTACATTTTTGCTGTTCCAGAGATGGATTTGGAAAGAAATTATTCCGAATGTCGTCGGTTATTTACTTGCGGATTGCCGCCATAGACAGCTTCCCCGACGAAATCCGTGAAGTACAGGGAATAGCAGACGTGCGCCATCCAACAGAATAGGTTCGTCAAGCACACCATGCGAAGACTGTGCGGCATGTAGACAATAGACATCAGGTACTCTCTCAGCGTGGCCTTAGGGTTCGCCGCGGGATCCTCCGCGTCTGGTGCCGCGGAATTGATCTCTTGCGGTATCGCGTCCGGCACCATGGGCACCTGTCCTGCCCTTCTCGCGTCCTTCTCCTGCACCGGCAACGGCTTCAGGACGAATTCCTGTTTATCGTCGGTTCGTTGATTATTCGACGAAACGGCTGCAAGACAGCTTCGCGTGATCTATCAAGGATCGTTTTTCTCTTACATCTTTCTTCGCGGTGTCCTGCTCGGTGTCCAAGGTCCCGTACGACACAGATTCGTCTGTCGTGATCTTCTCGTGTTCCTTCTGCTCGTCCTGTCTCTCTTCGCCGGACACCTGAAGAGCAAACTGTTCTAGAATACATTTTAAATATACGTGTTATTCGATTCTTTTAACATTTTGAGTGTCGCGTCTTCCGGAAGTGGGAGACGGAAATATTTGTCTCGATATCGATATTCGTAGCAAATGGTAAGGATTTATGAAATGCAAGACGGTTGAAAGACCACTTACAGGACGGCACATCTTAAATTGTCTTAGATTCGAGGCTACCGATTGGACATTCACAGCGTTAAATCGAAATCAAATTCTTCAGAAATGTAGGATCTTAGGAAAAATGAGGAATTCCGCGCCGGGAATCGAACCTGGGACCCTCGCGGTTGTAGGTGATCAACTCTTACACATCTCCACGGAACCCTCCTACTTTTCCTAATCTCCATACAGTGTATTCGGTCTGTGGGATCAGGACCCCCCAGACCAAATACTGTATGGAGATTAGGAAAAGTAGGAGGGTTCCGTGGGTATGTGTAAGACTTGATCAGCTACAACCGCGTGGGTCCCGGGTTCGATTCCCGGCGCGGAATTCCTCATTTTTCCTAAGATCCTACGGAATTACAGCGTGTACAAATGCTCTTCGAGAAACAAACCATTTGGTCACGAAGCTGCTGGTACTCTTCCCTCTCCAACAGCTCCAAAGGGATCTCCTTGAAGCTGGTGATAGTGCAGAACACGCATATAACGAAGATGATGGTGATGAGCGTGAAGGTCGCGTGCAGATGACCGCCGAGCATCACGCCGATCGCCGTGGCGTCCCAATTGATGCCGCCCAATCCGTAGCCCATGAATCCGCCCAGACCCGCCATTATGGTGAACGTGCTCAGGCCTTTCGCGTGGTCCTCTGCGACAAACGATTTTCAGTTATCCCGCGGACTTTCCCCACGGTGCGACGCGACGGATCTTCTTGCGAAAACTTCTGACAAATGTAATTATTTACTTGCCAGGTGTAGTGACGTCGAGCAGATAGGCCCTGGCAGGGCTCTGGCAAGCGTCGGCGTCGAAGTCTAAGAGCACCGTGCCCAGAATCGTGAAGAAGATCCCCCACGAATGCGAGGGTGGCTTCGGAGCGTCTTCCTTCCCCTGTTTCGCCGTGGTCCGGTGTCCGAGAGGCACGGTGTAGTTGGCGTGTACCGCAGGGCTGTCGCCGAAGGCGTATCCCATACCCTCGCCGTTGGGAACCAGGATCAACCCTGAGGAAAGAAACAAACGGACGCGGAGCGATCGGTTTCAAGCTCTAACTCGGTCCTAACTCCGGCAAACAGACAGGAAGGGATCGCGAAGGCTGTTACCTATTAGCACTCCGATCGCAAGGAGGAAGATGAACGGCCTCCGTCTGCCGTATCTCGATCTGCATCGATCGCTCAAGCTGCCCAATATCGGGGTGACGAAGAAGCCGATCAGAGGGCTCAGCGCCCACACCAAAGTCATGTGCTGATGGTCCACGCCGATCTTCAACAGAGTCGGCGAGACGAACGCGGTTTCCGCGGCGTACGAAAACTCGATACCCATCACGGCCGCGGACACGCGAACCAACTCCCCTCGCGTCTTTTTCCTGAAGAACGAATATCCGATTTCAAAGATACAAATGTTACGAAGCAAATGTTATAGTCTACAGGTCGGAAGGTCCGGGTACCTGTAGACGTGCGCGTAGTCGTCCAAAGTCCTCTCGAGCTTCGGCGGGCCCCGCAGATGGTTTAGAAACCCCTCGACGCCCTGATCAAGGGGTACGCTGTTCTTCCACTCCTTCCAGACCTCCCACTTCTCTTTGATCTTGTCCCGAACATCGTGTACCCTTCCGGCAAACCCTTCGTACTCGTGCAATTTGTCCACCATGGCTCGCGAGGTTCACGATGATTCGTTTCCAACGTCGATCAGGATCTCACCGCTCGACCGGCTTGACCTCTGTCTGCCGCCTCATCCCGAACTATTCTATCGTTGCGATTCTATTCTTAGAGCTTTACTTTCACGAGCAGAGAGATGTATGTATGTATATATAGAAAGAGAGAAAGCGAGAGTATGTTCAATCGAAGGACATGATCGAGATCGTTCGAAAGCTCATCCCGGTCGAGTGTCCGAGGGATCGAGAGATCGCGAGAGGGTGTATATGGTAAAGGGGTGGTTATGTGTGCTTCGCCGACGAGACACGAGACCCGACTGACGGTCCCGCAAGCTCGCCGCCAAGACGAAAGCTCGAGCGACGTCGACTTTCACCGAGGCGAGGGCCAACAGGGGCTCGGTCGGCTCCCCGTCGATCCTCGTCGATCCTCCTCGCTCCTCCTCGCTCGCCCGACGTTCCCAGAGGATGTAAAATGAGCTTTTCGTGTACCGAGGGAAACTTACTTACCCCGGCCAGGATAGCCAGGATGCTCGTTAGAGTTGATTAAAGTCGCTTCTGTCAGTTGGAAAAGCTCGATGGAATCTGTTGCCCGACCGCGATCCAACCCTACTTGGACTTTACGTCGCGACGAGGATTCTCGCGTGCACTCTCGGCTCGGACGCTGTGGTCTTATCCGCAACTTCCTGGGACAATTCCCGGAGCGGTCGAACAGGACAGGGGATGCTCGAAGGACTGATCATCGCGTCGGCTGGAACGGACTTGGACGATTCGAACCTCAACTCGATCCGAAGAGAATCGTCTTCTTGTTTGCTAGCTCTTTCACCGAAATATTATTTGTTAATACATGCTTTCCTGACGGAAGAGTTCAAGCTGAGATAGTTCGCATAGTCAACTCCGTACAGAGAATCGTAAAGCGAAGGGTCGATCAATCGATAGACTGTCGATGTTTATGCATAATAAAAATTGTCTTCGTTAATTGTACGACGTAGAAGTTGAACAGAAAGTTGTTTCGTTTCTAAACAATCTTAACACGTTGACTGCCATGGGGGTCGCCGGTGACCGGCACTCGACTTGGCTACAGCGCCGTGGGGGCCACCGGTAACCGGCGACGCAGCAAATAATAAAAGTACATAATTAGAGTAAATATGGATACTGATAAATTTTTCAATAATACCATTGTTACTATAATGGTTTGATTTTAATATGCATCGGATAATGAAAAATTCACGTTGGCGCCTTGGCCAAACCATGGAAAATCCGCCTGGCAGTCAACGTGTTAACAAGCTGACAAGCTGAGTATTCTCATTCTCGTATGTTCCTCTGGTAATGATTTGAGACAAATTCGTATGACCTCTAAACGTTCGCGAGAGATCATCCGACAGAGCATTTCTGCGACGGGTGGCGGGGGGTGTTTGGCCGAATAAATTCAGGTAGCCGTGAAAAAGAGTTCGATCAGTGCGCGATGAAGTTGTCGATGCGTATTGCTGTCGTAAGCTCTGACAAGGGAAAAGCTCGGGCCAAGGCCACATACGCAACAAGACCTAGTTTGTAGGACTTCCCTCGGCGGAGGCAGTTGATATAATACGATGGCTCGATACGCTCGAGACATGTAGCGACGGTGTAGCTAATAAGCAAATAGAGAGCTTGAAAAATGATTACGTTCGCGTGCGCGTTATCTCGTCGTCGAAGACGATCGGGTGAACTCGTTTAGGCCGCGGAACGCCACTAGCAAATCTGTCGTTGATATCTACAGTAGCTCCCCTAATATGAGCCATAGAAAAGATCAAGTAGTCACTACGCGACTGAGAATTGGACACTCAAATGTTACACACCTCCATAAAATCACGAAAAACCCCCCAACTCTTTGTATTCCGTGTAACATACCACTGTCTATTGAACACATACTTCTTGAGTGCCCAGCTTTTTAAACTCAACGACAAGCTCTCAATATACCAACGGATCTTAGTGAATGCCTCAATGAGCAAAAAAACATTGCATCTGTCCTTTCCTTTCTAAAAAATGTAGACCCATACCACACAATCTAAATATTTCCTCATGCGTGTAATCATGTATTAAATGCGAACACTTATCAACAATACACTGTACTCATAATTGTATATCAAAAGCGGTTTCTAATGACCTCGATGTTAATGCGACCTTAAATAAACAATACTAAAAAAAAAAAAATCTGTCGTTGACGTTCCGCGCATGGTGAAGCTCTTGACACGTTTGCTACCACTGTCGCAGATACGCGACGTCCGCAATCTCGTAGTTTACTTAAAGATAGTCAAACGGATTTTGTTCACTTTGCGTTTGAAAATTATAGCGCACGGTATAATATTCAGAGAATCCTTGATTTTCTTCAGCTGTATTGTTTTGATATTTCATAAAGAAGGTACACAACACTCGATAAAACATTTTAACAGGGAAGATTAGCAGCAAAACAAATGCCGATAGCGAACGTGCTAAGTATGCGATCGTATGTTAATCGTCCCCTAAGACAGTTTCTTTGTCTCGAAAGTTCTTAAGGTTACTTTACAGATGATACATTACGCGACAACCGGTTTTTCAAACAATCAACGACGACGAACGAGAAATCGTTAGTTTCGTAGACCATTCTCGTTCATATTATTCATTGTCCTCCGCAGATGGAGCGTAAGCCTGATTACACAACGACCGATCGCTTTGATAAGAACAAAGACGGCATTTGCACGTGTCTTTAATAGATGATGCATGCGAACTCATTAGCAGAACGCTGCCGTTGCGCTGGCTGCGCAAGGCTGACCAAGGCTGGGAACTCGCTAAATAAGAAAGCTCGCTGATCAGCCTTGGATAACCAAGCTTTCGTAAAAACGACGACCGATTACATTTTTATAATTTGATCTGGTACTGTTTCTCGTTACATAAAAAGGATTCAATTACGTGCTTTGCAATAATGTCCTCGAGGACGGATAGCTTGGTACAGTAAATCCTCTATAAACGCATAAACTTCGGGTGGATAGCTATGCGTTTATCCGTTACGGGTAGCTATTTTTCGAGCTTCAAAGGCCGAGCCGAACTTAGAGAAGGACAGCGCGTGTAAAGGCGACTACGACTCTCCGCGTCTCTTTCTTTCCCATACGCTGTCCTTCTTTGCGCCCGAAACGTTCATAGCCATTTAAACCACTAAATACTACAACAGTATTTACACATTTGAAATCATGTCGTGTTTGGTCTTGTTTTAATCAGAAAAATGCCACGAATATATCGATGAAAGATTCATAAAAAAATAAGTAATAATAAAAAAGATTAAGTATTGGTGTTACGCTGCGTCTCGCGTCGCATTAGTAGTAGCTCACACCGATATACCCGAGCCGAGATCAAATTACTAAAGTGGAGGGGATATATTTTATGCGTTTATCCGTTACAGCTTTTATGCGTTTATAATTCCATAACGCTATTTCCGAGAGCTTCAAGTACCTACAACTCGAAACTTCAAACTGTTATATCTCATCATGGAAGTATCTGACAAAAAAATGTTTCGGACAAAATTGACTTGTTTTTTCCTGTAGAATATAAATATGTAAAATTTTATAGGGGGTTCCATTTAAAATTACAAAGGTACCTCCCCTCCCCCGTTAAAGGGGAAGGGAGGCCACTTCACGTTTATGTAGTCAGAAAGGCCCTTCAGTTCCATGCAATTTAAGACTAAGAACTTTAAAATCGATGGCATAGTTTTCGAGATATTGAGCTGTTCAGCTCTCCACCCTTTTTCCTCCTCTCACACACTTTTAAGCCGCCATAAGAGCTTCTAGGATTGCATTGCATTTACAATATTTCAAATCGAAGGGAGAACTTAATTCGAAGATCGAAGGGCCTTCCGACCCTGATACGGATTGTGTTTTATGTTCGAGCATCGAGGGTCTACCGTATTACGGTATTTCGCTTGGAAATGTTCGCCAATTGATTTCGTCGTGTATTCGCGAGATCGACGATCGCGGGGGCGCGAATCGAAGCATTCCGTGAACGGTTTGGCTGTCCTGGTCAGAGTGTTATTGTCCCCGAGGCGGATTGTCTACGACAATGGAGCGAACGAGCTCCTTGTCCACGTCAGCCCGAAGCCGTCGGTGTTTGTTCTACCGCTTGAGGACGCGAACGTGTTTACGCGTGTACGCGTCCGCCACCGTGTCTCTCTCTCTGCAAACCTGGAGCGTCCTCGACGAAGCTTTTTCCATCGCCATCTCGCGCCGCACCGCGCCGATGTAATTTCCGGCCGGGAAATTGTACTTTGCCGATTCGCTCGTGTTCCTTTCGAAGCGGATTTTCAATTCGATTTAACGCGCGCCCGGGGGGTAGGGGGTGGAGGCGAGATTCCGCGCGGATCCGCGCAGACGTCCACGGCCGTTTGCTTTTCTTGTCCTCGTCCTTTTCATTATCCGGCTCGATATTAACGAGTCCGTGATACTTGAACGCAAGGCGAGACCGTTATTACGTCTTCGAAATCCTACGCGAACGCGGCTGATCGTTCCCGTAAAGATGGGAAGAAAAATCGAAGGGTCTTTCGAAGGGGTACCAGAATCAATGTACTTACCGAAAGACTGAAAGCTCCTGAAGAATTTCATATATCTTGCGAGGACATCTTTATCGCTTTGCGAATTCTTGCTAATCCTGAACTTTATTCTTGGTTCTTTGAGGTCTCCTCTTCTCAGAGTCCATGCAATGGATCCTGAAAGTACATATATGAATGTAAGTTAATTAAAACCGAGGGGTGGATAACGCGATATGTTTAATTGAAATAAATGTGGGCGTAATACCAAGAGTCTTTATTCAATGCAACTGTACAAGACGACAGTCGGAACAAGAATGTCCTGCTGTCCCAAAAATCCTAAGCCGTGAGAACGCCTTCGACAGTATGCCTCTTTGTTTATGACACCCCCAACCTAAAGGACTTTCCCTTAGGGGGGGGGGGGACAACGCACTGACAAGAGCCCCATGGCCTGCCTCGACCATTTGCTTATTTTCGACTTTTCTAACATGAACGTTTTCATTCTCGTTAAATCGTCGATGTTCTAAATGTGATAATTTTGTTAAAAATAATGTTCGTACGATAAACTTGGACTCGTTTTAAAGCTTGAAGCGTATAAACGACGCGTTCGTTCTCCGAAATACCGTGTCGGAGAATAAAGACCGAAGGGACGGTGGATTATCTCGCGATACATCGAACGAATGTCGTCGCGTTGGACCGATAGAATGAAGATTGAAACCCTGAATAAAGCGTAACGCGTTCCCCGTAGTTCCGATTCATCGCGTCGCTGTTACTATCGTTTTTCCGTCACGGAAATTGAAACGAACGGACATGTGCGCGGATCTAGAGCGAAAAATCGCTGCAATAGGGATCACCGTTGATCCAGCTGATCGCTTTCGGCTGTCCCTCCTATTAGGGAAATTCCTTCCTACGTCCAATAAGAAGCAAGTCTACGAGGGAGAGCCTGTCGGTACTCTAATTTCTCCATTGTTATACGATAAACTCCTGTGTCTTGGGGGAAAAAAAAAACGGATTTGTATTCTGCTCTGTTCTTTCAATCGTGACTATTAGCGTTGCTGACAATAAATAGCGCGATAGCAATGAACACTGTATTAGGGTCTCTGCACACACATCCGGGACTGGTCCCGGAGATTTTTTTTTACATAGCTTTGGTATAGGGAGGGCTCTTCGGGATTTCTGATCCGGTGTGGTACCGATTCTTCCCTCGCGCGACCGAAGGGCCATAATTCTTGCACTTTCGAGCGCTCGTTGACAGTTCCCTCTGTGCATAGCACAAAAACAATGGTTCCAGGGACTCCACACCTCCTTAACACTTTGACGCCGGCATGACCCACCGGTGGCCCATACTTGTCCGTTCCCTGCGGCGGCGTGACCCACCGGTGGTCTATGCGAGATTGTTCCGTCGGGCGGCATGCATCACCGATGGGCCACGTTTGTATATCAAAAAATACGTAGTACAAAATGTTATTTTATTGATTTAACATTATACATTAACATTTCTACCTTATAATCAAACATTTAACACAAAATACATAACTTATAATTTAATCAATACATTAAATATAACAAAATATAACTACTTATGTTACCGATGCAATTTTTTAAAACATTTTAAACAAAGTGCCGGCTTATCCGGACAACTGCTACAAAAGGTCATTACTTTTTTTGTTTTGTTTGTGGCGTACTGTGTACCTTTTAAGCTTGTTAAGCGTTTGTAACATTCTTTACATCTTTTTCTCATCTTCCTCGCGGATCCTTGGTATGAACTTAAAAAATGCTGCCCCATGGAGTGGACCGCTAGTTGGAGCACCGCCGCTCGGAACGGACCGCGAATATCCACGCCGGCGTCAACGTGTTAAAGTAAACTATCTAAACTAACTAGCTAAATCCCGGTCCGGCCCGTCCCCGATGGGTGTGCAGAGACCTTTATCCTGTATACAGGGTGAGTCACCTAACGTTTGCACCTCAAATATCTTTGTTGTTTCTAACGATACGTAAAATATGGTAAGGACAAAGTTGAGTGGAACAATAGGGCTGACGCGATGCCACAAAAAAGTTTGTTTTCATGTCATTTTTTTAGAGATATCAAGGTCACCTTGAGTTTTTTTAAATGGACCCACGCTTTTTTAAACACCTACAACGATAGGCCCTTTCATTAGGAATTCGGTGACTATAATTACTCAAGGTCATTCAAGGTCGAGGACAGAGATAACGTATAAGATTTAACACCGATACATGCCTGTAAACGGGCTTTGAAGAAATGTTGAACTCTGTCCGTGACCTTGAATGACCTTGAGTAATTATAGTCACTGAATTCGTAATGAAAGAGACTATCATTGTAAGTGTTTAAAAAAGGGTGGTTCCATTTAAAAAAGTCAAGGTGACCTTGATATCTCTAAAACAATGACATAAAAACAAAATTTTTGTTTCAGCACCGTGTCAGCCCCATTGTACCATTCAACTTTGTCCTTACCATATTTTACGTATCTTTAGAAACAACAAAGATATTTGAGGTGCAAACGTTCGGTGACTCACCCTGTATATCAGGGATGGGCAATTTTGCCTCAATTGAGGCAAAACCGTCCACACCGTAGCGCCCTCTGTCCCCTTCCACCAAGCGCGGTACAATGGGGCAACGAAGACACGAGACATCAGCGTACGCAACCAACGTGCGCGCTGCATGAAAGAGAGGTTGGTGGGAGAAGCAGGCGTTTGAGGGGCTCCACCCGTGCCCGCCACTGCTGTGATATTATCGTTAGAAGAAGATTTCCAAGAATACGTCTTGGAGAATCTTCTTAGCGTGGAAGCAATTGTATTACGCTTTTACACCTAATCATCGTTCGCTCGGGAGATTTCTTGACCCCGGTAAACCGCCTCAGATTGGACGCAATATTTCCGATCCTGCCCAACCGGAGATTTCATTAGAGTGCATTATTTAATAAATTGGAGAGCAAGCAAGCTTGTCGGTTCCGTTCTAGGAGCTCCATGCCGCGTTTCTGTTTTGCTCGTGATCCTTGTCCCACGGAAATGAACCGAACCGAAGCGAAGGCTCGATGTTGTTTAATCGAATAATCGGATTGGACGCACGATCCTCCCGGGCAGAAGGATCCCTCGTCATTACCGGGAGCAGCACCGTCTTCCGCCGGTATTTCTCCGAATAAAATCTATATTGAACCTGCATCGATCGTTGGGCGCGATCGCGAAAGCCGGGACAACGGGAAGAACCAACGAAATCGTTTCTAGGAAAACGTCTACGCAAAAGTCGAACCTTATCGGTGATGTTTGCGCAAACAGGGTGGTCGTTCGCAAACAGACGATGTTTGAACATCTGTAACTACGACGACGACGACGTCCGACGGCATCGCGCGCTCTCGGCTAGCTGTTTTGTTCGCGACGAATGTTATGCAGCGTTTCGATAACAGGCACATGTTTTTTTTATAAAAAAAAGATTGGTGTGTGCTTAGACCACATGGCTGAAGTGACACTTCTTTTTACTAAATCGTTTCATCGTTTTATCGTTTCATCGCCAGATCGGTTTTACTCCTATCATGTCGAGATTTTACGCCTACCGCGTCGAGGTTTTACTAAATCGTTTCATCGTATCATTGTTTCATTGCTTCATTGTTTCATTGTTTCATCGTTTCATCATTTCATCGCCAGGTCGGTTTTACTCCTATCGTGTCGAGGTTTTACGTCTACCGCGTCGAGGTTTTACTAAATCGTTTCATCGTATCATTGTTTCATTGTTTCATCGTTTCATCGCCAGATCGGTTTTACTCCTATCATGTCAAGATTTTACGCCTACCGCGTCGAGGTTTTACTAAATCGTTTCATCGTATCATTGTTTCATCGCCAGATCGGTTTTACTCCTATCATGTCGAGATTTTACGCCTACCGCGTCGAGGTTTTACTAAATCGTTTCATCGTATCATTGTTTCATTGCTTCATTGTTTCATTGTTTCATCGTTTCATCATTTCATCGCCAGGTCGGTTTTACTCCTATCGTGTCGAGGTTTTACGTCTACCGCGTCGAGGTTTTACTAAATCGTTTCATCGTATCATTGTTTCATTGTTTCATCGTTTCATCGCCAGATCGGTTTTACTCCTATCATGTCAAGATTTTACGCCTACCGCGTCGAGGTTTTACTAAATCGTTTCATCGTATCATTGTTTCATTGCTTCATTGTTTCATTGTTTCATCGTTTCATCATTTCATCGCCAGGTCGGTTTTACTCCTATCGTGTCGAGGCTTTACGTCTACCGCGTCGAGGTTTTACTAAATCGTTTCATCGTATCATTGTTTCATTGTTTCATCGTTTCATCGTCAGATCGGTTTTACTCCTATCATGTCAAGATTTTACGCCTACCGCGTCGAGGTTTTACTAAATCGTTTCATCGTATCATTGTTTCATTGTTTCATTGTTTCATCGCCAGATCGGTTTTACTCCTATCATGTCGAGATTTTACGCCTACCGTGTCGAGGTTTTACTAAATCGTATCATTGTTTCATTGTTTCATCGTTTTATCGTTTCATCGTATCATCGTTTCATCGCCAGATCGGTTTTACTCCTACCGCGTCTAGGTTTTTACACCTACCGCGATGAGGTTTTGCGCCTAACGCGCCTAAAGAAGTTTCACTTAAAAAATAAAGAAAATACAATCGGAAGCGTTATGAAATTTTTGACTATATCCCGTTTCACGGGTATAGATCGTGGATCTTTCTTTATTAAACGTACTCTCGACGCACGAACACGATGACTCGGGACTTCCATCGCTCGGAGATCGAACAACGGATCAATTAGTTCTGTTAATCGATCAACGATCATGCGAGCTTCTTACGTTCATTGAAGTCCAAGGATATCTTAGAAAATATATACGGGTAATTAAAATCTGCAGGTTCAATGTCGAGTTCAAATGAAACCGTAATAACGATCCGATCAGAACAACCGGTCGTTCATCGAGGAAACAAAGTTTTCCTTTCTTCGCGGCGACGGAGCTCGCTCGTAAAATCGTTTTAGACGCGAAACGAGTTCCGATTCTTAGACGGGAAGAAGGTTAACGGGGAAATTCCGCCCCGGAACAGGACAGAAATCGCCCGATGAACTTCGATGGCCTCTGCTTCTCTCGTCCCTGCGGCCAGCGTAAGGAAAGTAATTCGGTAGAACATCCGCCAACCGAATTAATACTGAGACGCGACGGTAGAAACATAAGGAACGCGAAGATCGATATCCAGTGGCTCGTGAAGCGGGAAGTTTTCGGTCAACATAATTCGACGATGAACGTTAGATAACGAACCAAATGTTTTATCTTACATATTGTAGAAACAGGATCGTTCGACGTCGCAAATTACATTAACACTTTCGTTACCAGCGTTCGTTTTAGCAGCAGCCTTCATTTTTAAAACATTTTTTGAAATGCAATATATAGTATACTCTTACAATGTGTAAACGAAGTATCGTCGCAATAAAGTTATACACTCCCCACATCTCATAACATGCGCTACAATCTCAAATAACGACATGCGCAAGAATAATTCGATTTTTGTTTGGTGAATTGCAAAAATCGTGACGTCGGTAGTGAACGTGTTAAAAAACAAATAGAATTCGAACGGGCGAGATTCGCCTTCGTGGACGAAATTACAAAAAAAGTCTGCAACGAGAAAAATTGTTTTTGCGCTAAACGAATTGTAATTTCGCCTACGTCAGGGAAATTCAATGATCGCCGGGGTGGGACGAATGACGTCATAGAGCGCGTTTTACGTGGACGCCGAACGTTAATTAAATTAAGGAAGTAGGATGTCTTCGCGGAAGCCGTAACTCGCCACTTGACCCGGCCAATAATTGGCGGAATTGCCGGAACTGCATCGCGTAACAACAACGACCGTTTGATTGACAGAAAAGGGAAAGAGACGGGCCCAACGCGACGCGCGACGGTTAATTGATCGTCGGCGGACGCGGAACTCTTTTTCGGAACGAAAGCGTCTCCAAATTTTGATAAAAAGCGTCACGAAAGACAACGGTCCCTCTCGGGTACAGCAGAACTCTTTAACCGAGCCTATTAACCAGTTAGCTGTGTTTGCCGAGTACACTCGTCATGGAATAAAAATTAATTGCTTGCTATTTATGTTAAAATTATAGTGAAAATTAAAACGCATTATTAATTTGTCGACATTTTAGAATTTTTCGAGTCAAAGACGAAGTAAAGAAACGAAACAAAGAAATTGACGAGAGGTCGATATGTGACAAATAAAGTTTTTAAAAATTTTTAGCAACAGGTGAAATTCCTCTCGATCGAAAATTGAAGTATATAATAAATTTTATGATTTCGGTGCAACTATGATCGAACTTTGCGCCGAAATCATAAAATTTATTATTTTTAGTAGCCGCATGCAAAGTCGAGCTATACAGTTAACTGGTTAAAACCCAGCGTACTATTACTCGTGCAATACTAAATCAAACAACTACTCCCAATATTACTTGAAAGAGTGTGTAATATTTAACTAATATATTGCAGATCGTATATCTACAAAAGAATTTGTATAACAAAAACTGATATTAGTAAAAAATCATAATTTAATAATTACTAAAGAATTTCGGCGAAACTTGCCATTGTGCGACGCGCGAAGGTCCGGTCGAGTCGGTCGGAGAATTATGAAACTTGCGTTTCACATAAAAATCTGCAGTCTACTTGACGACAAACGACTGCTACGTCAACCTTCGCTTTTCTAACGGAACATTTCAATCGCGAATGAAACGTATTACTTGAAAAGTGATACGAGTCTACGGTTTGTTGGAGAACCAAAGAGACCGAATCCGAGAGTGAATTTTGTCCGACGACCCATGTTTCCGTGTGACGCACGACGCGACGCGTTGTCGAGAGCGCGTGGCTGGCGAACAAGTGTGCCGAGGACCGGCGATTTTCGCAGCTGTATTTACAGCACACGTGTAACGTATAGTTACCGATGCCAACTACAAGTACAAACGTAAAAGAAGAGCGCTGGCAACGCGCCCCCGAGCACGAGCGGTCTCTCGATGTTTCTTCGGGGTCGGACAACGACACGAGCGATGCGATGGTCCGTGGCCAATTTCGAGGCTCAGTCGTCCTCGGTTCTTCCTCGGAGTCTTTTATCCCTGTAAACGGTAAACGGGTCGCGACCAGATCTCGAACCGTGTTTTTCCACCCCCTCTTCTTCCGGTTCGTTGTCATTTTGCATTGTACCGGGTCAGAAAAAAACCACGCGATGCTCGTTTGATTGGTACCGATCGAGAGAGGCCACCATTCCGAAGAGGTTCTTCGCGGACGACAGATCATCGCGTGTTATTGCGATCGACAGGATCGAATGGACACCCGGATCGAGACCGGTGAGTCCCATAATCACTGAAACAACAGAACCTTGTGACAATTGTGCGAAAGAATTCGGTAGACTCGCTGGACAAGGACGATAGAGTGTCTTGTAACTAGACTGTGAATCTTTATGCAAAATAAAAATCGTTCGCATTCGTTGCAACACATAGAAAACTGTTGGTTTATTTAGTGGTTTTGTTAAGCTGTTGTTAGTCTACTTAATATTAGGTGAAGTAAAGAATGCCATCACTTAGTCTACTTAATATTAGGTGAAGTAAAAAGTTCTGAGCGCTTTTTCGCTTTATTTCGACGATGATATTAACATAGTTAGGATTATTCGATTTAGATCAAATATGCGCCATTTTGTTCAATAACTTTTGTCCATTTTGAAGGCAATTTCATAATTCCGCGGTTGAAGAAGTCCTCGTCCCTATTGGTGAAAAACTTGACCAGCTCATTTTCACAAGCCTCTTTAGAGGCCAGTTTTGTACCATCAAGAAAATTTTGCAGAACTTTTTACTTAACCTAATAATATATTTTAGATATCGCGTATGTTTCATTCAGTGATTAGGATCTATTTTCAAGCAAAAATATTTTATACGCTACATATCTCTTTTGACTGTCAGCGTTTATTTCGACAGGATAAAGACAACCCTCCAAATTTCGAGGTAGGAAATTTCGTAGAGAATACTTTGCACTTTAGTTTCTGTAGAAATATTTGATACGTATTCCGTTTGGACGCGTCAGGATTTATTTCGAGGGGGTGAAAAGTAACGATGCAGCGAAGACGATGCAAGAATGATTGCTCGAGCATCGCTAGCCGCGAGTCCCCGAATAGCCGAACATTAAAGGCATTTAATGATATTGCGTAAAAGTTCTATCGTCAGTGGTCGCATCTTTCTGGTCGAACAAGTCCGTTATCGCGCGATGTATGTAACACCGTGATGAGCGTTCTGCCAATAACGTGTCGCAAACGAACTAGAATGAACAGACTCGAACCGATATGTTTATCAGTTAGCAAACGAACCGCGCGATGCTAACAACTAGCGGTAGCGTTCTCGAAAATTAGTGAAAACGACGTCGTTTCACTGGTCCAACAACAGTCATCCGCCTTTTCATCCCATTATTATTTGAACGAGTAAACGAGCCGTAACGAGCTTCATCGGACCACAGATTGACAAGATATGACAAGATTGGCAAAGTTTAACCCCTTCGCTTACAATATCGTGTGAGAGACGCGAAGAAGATTCTGAACAGAGTTTAATAAAATCAGTGTAATTTCTTTCGATCGAAATGAAGTATACAGTATTTCATCGATAATTGTCCACAACACGGGTCTGCGGAGGGACAATTATACCGGAGGGATATCATTGTTTGAGGTTTGCCGAACGTAGAGAAGGACAGCCGAGCTCGAGAGGCCTCGGCCACCGAGAAATGTAAACATACCTAATCCGAATTTCCAACTTCTTTATTATTCATTATTTTTTTGTGGGACTTCGATGACCATATTTGTGGCATTTTTCTAATAAAAATGATACCAAATATGATATAATACCGATGATATTTACCTGTGTAATAGACGATTAAAGTTGCGGGCCCGACGAAGCATTGTGAGACTCTTTTTTTCCCATACGCTATCTTCGTCGCGCCCGGAACTTTAATCGTTTATTAAACAAGTAAATATCATCGGAATTATATCATATTTGTTATCATTTTTATTAGAAAAATGCCACAAATATGGTCATCGAAGTAAATAATAAATAATGAATAACAAAGAAGTTGGGAATTCGGATTAGTGTGGTCTCACCGATATACCCGAGCCGCATGGTGTCATATTCCTCGGCGACCGAGGCCTCTTGAGCTTCACGGCCCCTCAAGGGGGTACCTCCCGCGCTAGTGGGGATATCTCAGGGACAATTATGTCGGAGACATTTGGGACAATTACCGATGAAATACTGTATTAATAAATCTTATGATTTCGGCGCAAAATTTTTCTTTTGTTGTTTTATTATACCCGTTGCACAGCAAACGCATTAAAACTTCTTGAAAATGATCCACACAAGGATCGAAACGTTGAGAGACTAATCTAACTGCAAATTTGCTGATTTTCAATAGGATCGAACCTTGCGCCGAAATCATAAGATTTATTAATATAGATTCTAATAAAGATGTTATTAATTTCCTTTAAACCGAAATATGATCCTATTTTGTTGTTGTTAATGTGCAACCATTGGAGAACATATAGACATGCAATAGATATACATTTTCTCCTTTTTCTTAGAAATTATGAACTACAAAGAAATTCCAATCGCTAAAACCTTAAAATAAATTGTAAGTCAAGGGGTTAACATAGTTTGACACTGTTCAACGATGTTGAAAACTCGACGGAACATATAAGACCACCTAGAACCGTGTTAAACTGCTTCCGGTAAGCGAAACTGATATCGCACATAGCTTAGCATATCTGAAAATACCAGATCTTGTAAAGGCACCCTTCAGATCTACATCCTCTTCGACGTTTTCACAGCTTGCACTCGCCCGACCAGTACACCCGATTGTCAATAGTATTTTCTGTAACAGAGAGGATCATCCGAAATTCGAATAGAACGTGACAAGGTTCTAGGCTACGCCAGGAGACACCAAAACGTTCGGACATCGTAATCGGTACGGGAAACCCAAAGACAGGGTTCTGCAACGCAGTTTCGACGGTTACCGGGGAGAGAAAGGCGAATCGCACGCGGGTCCAGTAATCTCCGTATGATTATCGAGTTAATTGTCGCTTTCAGGGAATCGATAAGGCTCGAGACTGCAGCCAGCAGAATCGAGCAGAATCGGGCCGAGCCGAGCGAGTGGCTGTGTCTAGCTAATTTATCGGCGCTGATTTATCGCGGCGATACGCGTGGCCGCGATGTCAACAAGACTTATCGCGCCCGTTCCGACGATTCGACAATCGTCTATCGTCGGTTCATTAAAACGAAAACAGCTCCGGTCTGAGCGTGTCTCGTTTGGAAACTGACCGGGGACGACGATACCGAAATCCTCGCTCAGGTTCTCTTCTCCTTCGAATCTGTGGGCTCGCGTCTGCTCGAAACCTTCGATGTTCAATTTCTCGATAGCATCGTCTCGCGAACGTTTCGAGTTGCAACGGCAAGGAACATTTTCGAAACGCGCGTGCTCTATAATGTCGGGCAACGTTCGTACAACCAAATCGGTGCGTTACTAGTCAAAAAATTGTTAGAGATGCTGGCGGGCAGACGCGACGCATCGGATTGCGATTGTTCGTAAAAAAGTAGCAAGTTCGAAGCCAACGCTCGACTAAATTCTGCGGAGTCTTTCGCTCTCGACGGCTCTATCATTTTCTTCCGACGCGGCGCGGCGTTCGACTATAGCTATCGGACAGGTTTTCCCTGCGTTTCTCTCGGTTCCCTTCACTCGCGCCTCCCTCGACCGAGATGCAATATGCAATGAGAAGGAACCTGTCGCACGACCGTTGCCGCTGCTGTGCCAGATTGTTTCGCGCAACGACCAGGTATCCGCTGGGATAAGTGGGATAAAGGTCGACTTAGGGTCTCTGCACATCCATCCGGGACGGGCCGGGCCGGGATTTAGCTAGTTAGTTTAGATAGTTTACTTTAAGGAGGTGTGGAGTCCCTGGAACCATTGTTTTTGTGCTATGCACAGAGGGAACTGTCAACGCGCGCTCGAAAGTGCAAGAATTATGGCCCTTCGGTGGCGCGAGGGAAGAATCGGTACCACACCGGATCAGACATCCCGGAGAGCCCTGCCTATACCAAAGCTATGTAAAAAAATTCTCCGGGGCCAGTCCCGGACCGGGATTTAGCTAGTTAGTTTAGATAGTTTACTTTAAGGAGGTGTGGAGTCCCTGGAAACATTGTTTTTGTGCTATGCACAGAGGGAACTGTCAACGCGCGCTCGAAAGTGCAAGAATTATGGCCCTTCGGTGGCGCGAGGGAAGAATCGGTACCACACCGGATCAGACATCCCGGAGAGCCCTGCCTATACCAAAGCTATGTAAAAAAATTCTCCGGGGCCAATCCCGGACCGAGATTTAGCTAGTTAGTTTAGATAGTTTACTTTAAGGAGGTGTGGAGTCCCTGGAACCATTGTTTTTGTGCTATGCACAGAGGGAACTGTCAACGCGCGCTCGAAAGTGCAAGAATTATGGCCCTTCGGTCGCGCGAGGGAAGAATCGGTACCACACCGGATCAGACATCCCGGAGAGCCCTGCCTATACCAAAACTATGTAAAAAAACTCTCCGGGGCCCGTCCCGGATGGGTGTGCAGAGACCCTTATACAGACGACTTTGTCGGATCAGACAGAAATATTTACCCAGGTTTAAATGAGAGTGTGTTCGCAAGCCGATATCGGAGATCGACTTCTCAACGATACTTTTTCTTCGAGTCTGAGAGGTCATCAATTTCGAGCGGGTGACGACTCCTTGCTGCGCGTGGCACAAAAAAATTTTTCTGTCTGATCCGACAAAGTCGTCTGTACAAGGGTTTCTGCACACCCGTCCGGGACGGGCCCCGGAGAATTTTTTTACATAGCTTTGGTGTAGGCAGGGCTCTCCGGGATGTCTGATCCGGTGTGGTTCCGATTCTTCCCTCGCGCGACAGAAGGGCCATAATTCTTGTACTTTCGAGCGCGCGTTGACAGTTCCCTCTGTGCATAGCACAAAAAAATGTTTTCATGGGCTCCACACCTCCTTAAAGTAAACTATCTAAACTAGCTAAATCCGGAGTGTTTCACATGTCATGTGTGGCGTGTGAAATTTTTACATGATGCGTACAGTTGCAAAGTATGCATCGTAGTGGGCGAAATCACACTATTGCTTTCGCTAAACTCAACATTTTATTATTTTCCGGTGTATCTGAAATAATTTTTCTTATCATATATTAAGTTGGAAGGAAAGGTCTGTCGCATTTTAAATAAGCATGTAATTTTGCTTGTACGTCGAAAACACATGTAGCCATTGAGATACGGGAATTAACAGGTAACCTGAAATATGACAACAAGTTGTTACAAATAATGGAAAAAACGAAATTTCAAAGAAGAAGAATCGTAGAAAACGACCATTTCTTAAAAAAATTTTTCACACTTGAACCGATGGAAAAATTTTCAGAACAACGATGTCTCTAATATATTTTCTAATAATTATTTTAAATCATTATATAAGAAAAATTCATCAAGTGGCAGGAACGTTCCCTATTTTCATGATGTTGTAAAGGAGAGCTACCGATAGTTTACCTAAAGGAGGTTTGGAGCCCATAGAAACCTATCTTCTCTGCCACGCACAGCAGGGACCCGTCACCCGCTCGAGCTATACGGCCTCCGACTCGAAGAAAAAGAATCGTTCAGAAGTCGGACGCCGATTTCCGTGTGCGAACACTCCCATTTAAACCTGGGTTACAATATTCGGTCTGATCCAAACTTCGGACATGTATAACCCGACCTTAACTCGACCTTAACACGTCCGATCCGTCGCGCGTCGCTTCGGCGTTTTACGACGCTTCGCGATCGCTCTGCACGGAGGAAGAAAAACAGTCGGAAACACGCGTATTTTGCTAGAGCCCGTTCGACAAAGAATCTCTTCTGGTTAACGTCCGCGAGTCGCGGGCTATCCGATGACCGACGCGAGCGGAACGTTGATCGGAAATAAAGAGAAAGGGGACAAAAGACGCGGTCGGTCGCTTTAAATAGCCGACGCACACGCGCCACGGACCACGGGGCGGCGCTCTCGCTTGAAAAAATCCAAGTAAATAAACATTGAACTTCGAGTGGCTGTTAATCAATGGCACCGTCGTAACTTTCCCAGCCGTCCAGCGCGCCGATTAGTTTATCTGCGACTGCCGGCTCTATCGAAATTCCTCCGACATGTGCGCCACTCGCGATAACGATTTCTGATTACCACGGAAGTCGAATCCGTAAATTTTCTCCCTGGTGTCTCCGATCGGGAATTCACCTGCAAGCATAATTACACGCTTTTTAATAAACGGCGCTCGTCTATTTTGCACGAAGAAGCTTGAAACTGTTCGTTATCTCGCCTGTGCGGCGGGATAATCCTCGAATATTGAGATTCGTCGCAAGAAAGCCGAGTTTCACGGAGACGCGTGAAAATCCGAAGAGGTGGAAGAGAATGTGTGCCGAGGTGAATGAAAAGGAAGAGCGAGACCGGCGAATGACGTCACTGTTCGCCGCTTTATGCCCGAAGATGACATTTAAAACGGGTATCGCTCGCAGCGAGTGCAGAGACACGCGCGAATTCCTGGGAACCGGTACTTTTCGTAAGCGTAAGGAAACGTTACAAACGATAAAGAACAAGAGACGGTGGAATGAGATAACGTAGGGAAGACGGCGGGGCGAAAGCGGTGTCCGCGACGGGATTGCAAGATTGAGAAATTACCCAGGTACAGTATTTCATCGATAATTGTCCACAACACGGGTCTGCGGAGGGACAATTATGCGCGAGGGATATCATTGTTTGAGGTTTGCCGAACGTAGAGAAGGACAGCCGAGAGGCCTCGGTCACCGAGAAATATAAACATACCTAATTCGAATTTCCAACTTATTTATTAATCATTATTTTTTATGGGACTACGGTCATCGAAGTTGGAAATTCGGATTAGTGTGGTCTCACCGATACACCCGAGCCACATGGTGTCATATTTCTCGGCGACCGAGGCCTCTCGAGCTTCACGGCCCCTCAAGGGGGTACCTCCCGCGCTAGTGGGGATATCTCAGGGACAATTATGTAGGAGACATTTGGGACAATTACCGATGAAATACTGTACTACCTCGTAAACGCGTAAAGATTCGTACACGATAGTTACGATACAACGCAACGCCCCCCTCCCACTATCGTTAACGCAAAGGACTGCAACGTAATTTCCGTGTTTTGTTTCGTTAGGAATTTTTCGCGAGCTACCTACAAGATCTATCGAACTAGAACTTGATCGGACGGTTATCCGCGTCTTGTACTATGCGCTCAAGTTTTTTCATGGCAAAACACCGACTGGCCCCGATTCGACGCATATAGAAAGGAACCTTGTAGCATCGAGCAACGTTTCTCGGTTCCGGAGCGTCTTGCAAGGGAAGGGTAAGGGTCTCTGCACACCCATCCGGGACGGGCCGGACCGGGATTTAGCTAGTTAGTTTAGATAGTTTACTTTAAGGAGCTGTGGAGTCCCTGAAAACATTTTTTTGTGCCATGCACAGAGGGAACTGTCAACGCGCGCTCGAAAATGCAAGAATTATGGCCCTCCGGTCGCGGGAGGAAAGAATCGGAACCACATCGGATCAGAAAATCCGGAGAGCCCTCTCTATACCAAAGCTATGTAAAAAAAACTCTCCAGGGCCCGTCCCGGATGGGTGTGCAGAGACCCTAAAGGTCGGGTTATACATGTCCGAAGTTCGGATCAGACCGAACATTTTAACCCAGGTTTAAATGGGAGTGTTCGCACACTGGGTGGCCATATATCTCCAATAACTCAAAAAAAAGGTTTCTATAGGCTCCACAACTCCTTTAGGTAAACTATCAACAGGTCTCCTTTACAACATATCGAACGCTTCATAAGTTACCTCAAAGTTGGGACGGAAATGTATAAACACCCTAAAAACGCGTCCGATATCGGACGGATGTGTATAACCCGACCTTAAGGTTGTTCTAAAAGGTCCTTGCGTTTTCCACTAATATACGAAATGCGTTCATAGACGAGGATTCGTCTGCGCAATGCGAATTATTGTTGGGCGACCAACCAGAAACGGCAGTCTCATTGTTCACGCTGAGTCGATCGTTTCTAGGATTTGTGCATCCCCGTTATTCACCCTGGATGAAATATTTGCATTCCCATAATTCGTGCCAAATCTGTATATGTATTGGGGTACGAACTCTAGGAAGCAAGGACATATTAGGAGAGAAAGTGATCGCGAACAAAGGACAAGCAGCGTATTAAAATTATGTCCGATTACAACATTATTTTCTTCGGTACGCGCAGTTATTTTCTCGAGAAAAAAAAAGTTGACAGTTGTCTCCGATGGAGGAGCGAAGAGACGCGCGAGAAATGGTTGCGACAATCGTAACCGATCAGATCGGAGGGTAGGCGTGGATTTTTGGTGATTCCTTGGGGATTGGTGCGTGCAGCTAGCGCATCTGGTGCATCTGGTGCGGCTGTTGCAAGGCCGTTAGCGGCGACTAGCGGTTACAACCGAGCGGGAATGGGAATCGAGAATCGACGTCGCAAGTCGGCGGAGTCGGCGCGCAGCGATGCGTTAGTTTCGCGCGCGTACGATGTCGGGCGATATCGCTCGATTGGAACACGAGCCAGCCGCGTCCGACCCGCTAGTCGCTGGGGACGCCGTCTCCACGTTGCAAGGTAAACCTATCGTCCAACGTTTTCTTCGATTCGCTCTTTCCTTTTTCCTTTCCCTTGTTTCTCTTTTCTCTCTTCTCTTTGCTCTTTGCATCGTCACCATGCTCAACGTCCTCTCGTCTCCACTCGCGACCAAATTGTGCCGTTTCCGCGAAACCCTTCTCGGACCGCGTCGACGACCTCCAAAACAACACTTTCCATGGATCAGCGCTCGTTTGTACGCGTTCCTTCCTCCATTCCTCGAGAAGCTGTAGTGTCAGCGTTTTAAGCAAAGTTTGCGGGTTCGCGGAGGTCTTCGACGAGCAGGTGATCGAGGGCGATTCAGAGGTGATTCGGAGTGATCCAGAGAAACAGTCTTCACTTCGCAGTGTGTTTTCTTACAATCGGATCAAATCGTTTCTCTTTGTTCTTTCGCTGTTTCGCTATAGTGGTAGTTTTAGAGACAGTTTCCGGGATCCCAGCGATCTTTCACGATGATCGAGAAGACGAAGATGAAGAGATCCCACGGCCGCGAGGATCCTCGCATGTGTTTCCTTGGATCGGTTCGTTTTTCTTTGTTTCGTAGAGATTGCTCGGGTTGCGACAGTGCGATTTTTCGTAAGACGGTTGTTGGTTGGTTCGCGACGGTTCCGAGAAGGTGGCTGCGAGGTGATCGAAAGACGATCCAGACGATCCGTATACCTCGTGCCGCGGTGTTTTTCCATAGGCTCAACGGTCTCGCTGAACGGTCGTGCGTATCCCTTTTGGAGTAGACTGTGCCTTTTTCGAACAGACACGGTGAGCTTGACAATCCACGAAGATGATACTGGAATTCGGTATTTTAACGCTAAACCTACCGAGCCTTAAAAGTATGTGGTCTGGATTAGGTATACATATTATCTTATAAAAATGACAAGATTGGATTTCTTTAGATTTTGTGCGGTTCTTATTGTAATATGTCTTCTACTAAAGATATTTATTGAATAATTTCTTGTGGAAGCAGATTTATAATTTCAATGATTGTAAAATAAAAAAATGTGGAACCGATCATTTCGACCGGTGGTGGTAGGTTTAGCGTGGGATTTACCTAGCTCACATTCTCATCGAAAGAAAATTGAAATTCTGATACAAAGAAGCAATATGCGTCAGAAACGCGTTACTATCTTCCTTGAAAAGAAGGATTTCCTGTTACGCACATTTACTCGAGCGGAAACATTAATTGCACGCGAACATTGATCGAGAAACGAGCGCGAGGCTCGAGAATCGATATTTGAGTATCCAAGAACGTTCTTTTTAACACTTGGCATGCGGATATACTTCGCCGATTGAAGACCGAGAAACTCGAAAATTGATACTTGTGGGAATAAAAAATGCGAAACGTTGCCTAGCAACGCAAACGACACACATACAGTGTCACACGATGTAATTATACAATACTTGCTATCCACCACAAATCTACGAAAAACGTAAAAGTACGTTGCCCGCATGCCAAGTGTTAATGCTGGGCTGTCAGACCCATTGGAACAACATACTCGCAATGTAGGATTGCAACCTCGGTACATATTCGATAGATGAAAAATCTTTTTCCGAATTAATTAGAAACGAATTGATTCTAATCAACGCCAACTCTTCAGACGGTGCGCTTCCATTATCTCTAATACCATTTTCTAATACATTTTTCCCTCTAAATCAAGTCGTTACGGTTGTCTAACGTTTAAAGATGATTTATAACGGGCAATTTTATCGTTAAATCGAGAGACGATATATTCAGAAATGTTATAGTACACCTTGGGCTGTCGCTAGAGTAATAAATCTTTGAATTATCAGCATACAATGTAAATTTACGAACACAGGATACGTTATCATCAAATAAGTCGAATAGGGACCTTGAGGGACTCCCAACGCAACGTTCGTGTACAGTGCGCTCTAAAAGTGTCGATAACGGATTACAAGATTGCAACAAGAGATTAATGGCTAATCAATTTTACTGTCCATGAAATTCGATCGTTAACTCTTTGGCATTGTTACAAAATCATACTCGTAAATCGTGTAATTTTGATTATTATTACTTGATAAAAATCGTACGCGTATTTCAATACCAATAAATACCTATGCGTGCAAAATCCCAATGCAAAGGGTTCGACAGCTTTTCTGAAAAAATTCCTAAAAATTCGCGCAAAAACGGCCTCGAAAATAAGACTATCCCATTAAAAGCGCACGGATGATCGTGCCACATGGTATCTACGCGAGATCGATGATGACAGTCAAAAGGGAAGGCGGTTCCCGAGGGCGAAACAATTTCGCATGGAGAGGAGACCGCTGTTTGCCAAAGTGCTCGAAACAAAGAAACGATCGTGGAAGTCCCGCAACTGGCCGGGGGGCAAACAAAGTGATTTATTGGAATGAGAGAGAGAGAGAGAGAGAGAGAGAGAGAGAGAGAGAGAGAGAGAGAGGCTGCGGACGCGAATACGTCGACGTCGCTTTGTCGGCAGCGGTTCTTGTTCCTCGCTGCGACGAGTCTTTGTCTCAACGCGTTTTGCCGTTTCCTAGCGCCACGTGGGACACCGCTCCGCGCCGCTCCGTTTTTCACTCTCCCGGAATAAAAGCCGGACAGCTGCCCGTTAAACTTTCACGGCTGCCTGTACCGCGTGTTCCCTTTCCTTCTAACTCTTTACTCTCTCTCGCTCTTTAAAGCGCACGGTTCTTTTCCTAAGGGTGCGGTTCTACTGCACGCAGCCTACTGTGAAATCGCGCGAATAAACGATCAATAATTTTGTTGTGTGTTCGCAGGTAACAAGCAGACGGCGGAAAATGTCGCGCAAGATGCCGTCGACCAAACAGGTGCGTCTTTCGTTCCATCGTTATCTTTGTAGTCTCAATTGGGAACGGAAAGATCATTTTCTTCGCGCAAGAATTCTATCGTCGCGACCGATTTGTAAAATGATTTTATTCGCCAATCGCTCCGACCTTTAACTTTCGGTTAGGAGTTAATTCGAATCGTTGTAACGGTGGTTAGAGCTTTTTGCCCTTTTTTTTTCGTATCGATAGTGCACGCGCGCGGCACATATGTATAAAGTCTGCATACATGCATCTGAAATCCGCAGTCTAGCCGTCGTAAATATATTGTAGTTGCGACGAGCTTGGCGAAAGCGGCATCGAAAATTCGAGTTATCAAACTGTCGGTTGATAAGGCGATCCGCAATTTATCACTGTCGCTGGATGCGCGTGAGCCCACGCAATCCGTTTTCGTTCTGCGAAACCCGTTTCGCCGTGTTATGATCGATTACCGGAAAAAACACATGCATTCGGTAGGAGAATTTCTCGTTTAAACCGTAAGGTTCCTTAGGGTGCAACGAATTTACACGTTTCCTTTCGCAATCCTTAGGGTTTGGCAAGTTTAACCTTAAGGTTATGGCCGTCTGCAGTCTGATCTTCATGAATGTGGCGTTCAGTATTACTAGTATTGGATTTATATTACCGTCGGCAGCATGCGACTTCCAGATGACCACGGTTGACAAGGGACGATTGAGCTCCGCGCCCATGTTAGGTAACTATACTCCTGAAAACATATAATAATTTAGTCGTAGGTAACAATAATTATCGTCGGAAGACCTTGGAAGCTGGCACAGGAGCGGTACAAGTAAAGTGGAATGCGGTACAAAAAGCATTCGCTCGCTTCTTTTTTTATATTTGCGTGCAAATACCATCCTTCACAAATAAACCTACCACCATCGGTCGAATGATCGATCTCATGTTTTTTGTATCACAAAACGACAAAGATTCTTCCATAGGAAGTGATTCAATAAATTACTTCATTCGAGCACATATCGTGATCAAGATCGTGTAAAATCTAAATAAATACGGCTTAGTCAATTTTATAAAATATCACAATTTCATGTTTTTTATATCACAACCATTGAAATGACAAAAATTCTTCCATAGGAAGCGATTCAGTAAATTATTTCATTCAAGCACATATTGTGATCAAGATCGCACAAAATCTAAATGAATACGGCTTAGTCAATTTTATAAAATATCACAATTTCATGTTTTTTGTATCACAACCATTGATATGACAAAATTCCTCCATAGGAAGCGATTCAATAAATTACTTCATTCAAGCACATATAAATACGGCTCAGTCAATTTTATAAACTATCACAATTTCATATTTTTTGTATCACAACCATTGAAATGACAAAATTCCTCCATAGGAAGCGATTCAATAAATTACCTCATTCAAGCACATATAAATACGGCTCAGTCAATTTTATAAACTATCACAATTTCATGTTTTTTGTATCACAACTGTTGAAATGACAAAAATTCTTCCATAGGAAGTGATTTATTAAATTACTTCATTCGAGTACATATTGTGATCAAGATCACGTAAAATCTAAATAAATACGGCTTATTCAATTTTATAAATTATCACAATTTCATGTTTTTTATATCACAACCATTGAAATGACAAAAATTCTTCCATAGGAAGCGATTCAATAAGTTACTTCATTCGAGCACACATTGTGATCAAGATCACGCAAAGTCTAAATAAATACGGCTTAGTCAATTTTATAAAATATCACAATTCCAATCACCATTGGTGATTGTGGTAGACAGTGGCCAATTTCCAAACTTCCAACGATATTTGCTCCGGAAGTGCTTTAGATTGCCCTCGGGAGTAAAGATGCAAGAAAAATAACCCCGGAGAAAAAGATGGCAAACTATCTATTTTATTCTCCCACCTTCTTTTCGCGTAGGAGGGAGTCTCCGAGATAGATGTACGTTCGCGGCCATGAATGCAATTATTCCTCGAATCTCTTTTGGAACGTCCTGTAGAAGGAATAACAGGCGATTCCCGTGACTCGCCTCGCGGCCGAGAAAACGAATTTACGATATCCGTCGCTTTCCCGATTTTCTTGGCGACGTTCGCCGTTTCGATGCGGTTGTTTTGCACGGTTTCCAACTCGGAACTCGACCGTCTGCCAATTCGATATTTATAACCACGAACAAAGGTTGCGGACACCAGCGGATCGAGTCGCTGGAGGCCGTTTCTTTTAAGAGCGAATGCTCCCGAAAACGGAGCACGCTTAATAATAGCTACGACCGTGTCGCGATTTCTATACAAAGCCACGCGGTTTAATCGATTCGCACCAACACCAGCGCATAGTGACCCAAAACCAAAAACCACTGAACAAAATTCATGTCTCGATTAACTCTCGCGATGCAAGAGAGTTATCGATTCCTCTATTTTGCATCGGATCGATCGAGCGTCGTCGCATGAAATTCGAAATTGTTTCAAAGTGTCGGGAGTAACGCACCCGAAGCTTTCACACGCGATCGATCGCATCAACGAAGCGAAACGGTCGCGCGAAGCTTTCTAATCGCGGAATCGAGGGGCCATTTTTGCTGGTCAATTTTTGTTCGGCTGGCTCGCGCGAACACGTAACAGCGAGTTGGCGTGCAATCAGCGAAACCATGGTTCCCCTTATCGCCGGAATTATACTTTCTCGCGTGGCATTCGGTGGCATTCGGTGGCACGCACACACGCCCCTTCGTTCCTCCTCGACTTCTATCGCCGCGTCAACTCTACACGTCGTTCCAAAAACGATGAAACCAACAATTACACTTCTCCGCTTCAATCAGTATTTTTTGTTTTTATTTATTTTGCTGTTCACGCAAAAAATTAAAGAGATTCTTCCACGGAACCCACCTGACGGAAAATGTCGAAAAAACTAAAATTGGTTCTCTTATTTCAAAAAATTCCACAAAATGATGCGTGCATTACCGATATCGGTTTGACAACCAGAAGACGTTTCAGCGTTAATAGGACGAAGATACCGCAGTTGAAACAATACGTACCTATCGGTTTTGGCCACGAGCTGCAAAGTTTCGTAAAAATAGTTTGTTTTTCATTTGAGATTGGCAAACCATTGTAGCGCAGTCTGCAGCATGGGTGACGCACGTGGCCGTGCGATATCGAGCGAGCGTTGTCGTGGCCCCCGGCCGACAAATCGGAGAGGAAAATTTTCATTGGCGCGAGTCGGAGGCCTTTAAACGGCACGCGACATAAATTGAATGAATCGGTTCGCGTCTCAGGGACGTGCGACCATTGGTAGGCGCCGCGCCGTCACCGCGAGAACTTCAATTTGTCGGCTACTCCTGCGAACACAGAACATCCGTTAGTATCTTTCGAAAACAATCCTCGTTCGTCGATTTGTCTCGACGAAAATTGGTTCGACATTCGATTCCATTTTCTATTAGAGTCGTTCGAATGCAATTTTGTCTTTTGTTCGGCGGCGAATCGATAAAGCGAAAATCATAGCTCGCGCGTGATATGTATTCCTCGCCCGTTGTTTTGCATATCTCGCGAGCGTCGCGATACATATATTTATTGTTAGTCGAACCGCTGGCGCGTTCATTTACCTTCCGCCTCGAGGAGTTTGAATACTTTATTACCGTGACTCGGTGCGGCTAATATTCACGCTGTGCTACAGGGTGTCGAAAAAATAATCATTCTCCGTGCTGAGGTAATTCTCCATCATGAACGAATACCCGTAACCAGTGGCGTATTACCCTATGGACAACTTGGGCAAATGACCGGGGCTCCAAGCAAAAGGGGGATCCGAACACGAACCAAATATTTTGTATTTTTATGTAAACGTTTTTCATGGATGAAGGAGAATTTATTTCACTTTTTAGGCAAGAATAAATATGTAGATGTTTTTACAATTGTTTTATCTTTTCCAACGTGAATGTTATTTATTTGGGGTTGGGGGCCCCGAAATTCTACTTTGCCCAGGAGCCCCAAGTAGTCGCAACACGTCACTGCCTGTAACAATGAATATAAAAATGATGAGTGTTTCTTTACAGTGGACGATCATAGACTGTTTTTAAGTAGTCTGTATATCAGTCTTCATCGGTGTATAGATAATATCGTGACACGTCCTCTGTGTCTAATCGGAACAATCGCGTCCAACGGGCAATCGCTGAAGCGTCTGGGTTAATTTCGCAGGTATGTTGTGCGGATCTTACATCTGGGGCTGTTACGCGGCCATAAAAGGCCGGAGGATGTCCTTGCTGGTAGCTCTGCTGCTGCACGGGGTTTCGGAGCTGTTGGCGTCGGTGGTACCTATATATTGGTTCTTCCTGTTACTGAAATTTTTGAGCGGCGCAGCGTTAGTATAGCATCGTTTAGAGCGCTCGAGGGATTCTCGCGTGGGACAACGGATAATAGCAAGAGGAATGTTTGCAGGATGAACGGACAGTCGGCCGTGGTTTTCCTGTATCTTGGCGAATTCCAACCGAACAAATACCGGGACAAGATGCTCTCGTGGATGGAGATGGCATGGGTGATGGGAATGATCATTCTGGCAGGTAAACACCTCGTTTGGCCGAGTATTTATGGTCCGGACTGGTTCCGAGAACCATTTCCCCACACCGCGAACACTCTGAACCGTGTCCAACCGAGATCAAAGTATTTACTTGAGAAACGAGGCCCGGAGAAATTTCGCGAAAAACACAAGGAGGACGAAAATTATTTTTAGCATACTTCTTGACGGGTCGAAACAAATTTTCCTTAAGAAACAAAATTGTGTATTGCTATAGTGGGGAGATTACGATAACCGTGGCCCCTACTTTGAAGGTTATATTTGTGTTCCTGGGATCATTTTAAGAAAAAAATGTGTATATAACAAGTATCCAATGGGCTCCGTTTAGCCGGTAAAGTAGATTTCTTGTTTTTCATAAAACTGCAAATATCTCGGAAACTATGCGAGATATGGCAAAATATTAAGAGACCTTTTTTGTAGAAAATTGAATTTTCTATAAAAAACGTTAAAAAAATATTCACTGTAATTTTGTGGATTTTTATTTTGTTATTTACCGACAGTCGCGAAAGAGTAGATCACTTAGTTTTCGAGATATTCGAAACTACTCCTGGATTGAGCTCCGCGCCCATGTTAGGTAACTATACTCCTGAAAACATATAATAATTTAGTCGTAGGTAACAATAATTATCGTTGGAAGACCTTGGAAGCTGGCACAGGAACAGTACAAGTAAAGTGGAATGCGGTACAAATTTTAACAATTTATGTCGTATGACTTTTTTCTATTAGCTGCGCAGTTTCTGAGTATATTTATATTTCGGTGAAGTTGGAGAACAACTGCCTCTCCCGTGAAATAATGGTCGGGTGCAAGTGAAAAGGGTTCTGAAAAGACCAAATTCTGAATAACATCTACAATGGGAAGATTATGTGAACAGAATGAGTTTGGGTTAGGTCGTGAGTGGGGGTGTAGAGGGCCGGCCTCACGGCCGGCCCGACCACGCATACGAAAATCCAGGAGTAGTTTCGAATATCTCGAAAACTAAGTGATCTACTCTTCCGCGACTGTCGGTAAATAACAAAATAAAAATCCACAAAATTCCAGTGAATATTTTTTTAACGTTTTTTTATAGAAAATTCAATTTTCTACAAAAAAGGTCTCTTGATATTTTACCATATCTCGCATAGTTTCCGAGATATTTGCAGTTTTATAAATACAATAAATCTACTTTTCCGGCTAAACGGAGCCCATTGGATACTTGTTATATACACATTTTTTTCTTAAAATGATCCCAGGAACACAAATATAACCTTGAAAGTAGGGGCCACGGTTATCGTAATCGTGCCGCTATAGTTAAAGCACATGAATGATGTTAAGGGAGACGCGTTGTGTCCAGTATAAATTTGTTTGATATTTTTTGAGAGTAATAATTTCTTTAAAAATTATTCGCAGTCGCAGCACGATAAAATTGCTTGGGCGACTGACAGTCGACAGGCGCCCGGAAAGGGTTAAACGCGGTTTTTGTAAATTTTCTTCAAAGCGAACGCTGCGCTTAAGTACTTTGATCTTGGAAACTATTCGTCGGATCGAATTGCACTTTTCCTTTAATCTAGAAGGCGCAGACTATCGCGAGATAATTCCCGATTTCCGCCGATTCGTTTGCTTTCCCAAGGAATATTCTAAGAGATCGAGAAGATCGATACCTTGTTTTTTGTTTGATCGGTCAACGAAGGTGTCGGATGGATCATTATCCCATTGGAGGTAAATATCGAGATCGCCGGCGTGACCTTCCATTCGTGGAACCTGTTCGTGTTCATTTGCTCGCTGCCGGCACTGTTCACCGGCACCTGGCTGCTCTTCTTCCCCGAGACGCCGAAATACTTGGCCGAGACCGGGCAGAACGTGCAGATGCTGGACGTGTTGATGAGGATGTACTCGGAGAACAGCGGACAGCCTCCTAAAGAATACATAGTGAGGGCACAGTTTACTCGTCAAATATTGATCGTTGACGGCAAACGTCTTCGACAAATATATCGTCGCAACGGTCGATCGATAGTTTGCCATCTCTTCCGATAAAATCGGAGAACCCACTCGTTCAGACATTCGAGCGACTGTTTGCCGAAGCAACGGTTGACGCAAGATCATTTTTCCATTTCGCGAAACGCTATTTGAACGCCTGGTTATTAAAAGGACGTATGTTACGCTTCGTGTACATTAAGACTTTAAAACAATTCATTGCAAACGTACGTCCTCCTTCCCCTTTAAAAAGTATAAATTTCATTGACTGGACTAGCTAGCCGGTCCTCTATTTCCACTCGATAAAAATAGCCTTAGAGAATTATAAATAAAATTAACGTTGACTATTTTACAATGAAATTAGCTCCTCTAATCTAGACCAATCGATTTCAGACTAAGCTTCGAAACAGCGGCAATAACAACCTGAACGACCTGGTGCACCGAATAATGCACATGAAAGAACTGAAGGAGGAAACCGAGGAGAAGTCGTTCAAGCTTATGATAAAGGACATCCTGACGAAGACGATGCAGATCCTGAAGCCGCCGTTCCTCTGCCGCACTATAGTGGTGTGTTCGATCGCCTGTTTCGTCACGTCGGCGTACTACACGCTGACTCTATGGCTTCCAGAATTGTTCCACAGGTACGCGGACTTCCAAGAAGCCTACCCTAATCAAACTGCCAGCGTCTGCACCCTGAAGAGGGACAGGAACATCACGGAAGTGGTAAGGGATAAACGATAACCAATAAACGATTCGCGTACCACTTGTAAGAAAAGACTCCTTTCGCATTTGTTCTTCTTGGAATCAGATGTCGACCGACGACCCGTTTGGCTGTGAATCCAAAGTACAAACCAGCGTGTTCGTCCACACGTTCATCCTGGGAGCCTCGTGCATCCCCACGGGCTTGATACTGCCTATGCTCGTCAACTATGTGGGATACAAATTCTTCCTTGGTGAGTCCAAGTCATTTTCCTAATTACGTACACCAGGGATGGCCATTTTGGTCTCAATTGAGACAAAACCGTCCCCGCCATAGCGCCCACTGTCCCCCACCAGCATCCGCCGTTACCATAAGGGTCTCTGCACACCCATCCGGGACAGGCCCCGGAGAGTTTTTTTACATAGCTTTGGTATAGGCAGGGCTCTCCGGGATGTCTGATCCGGTGTGGTACCGATTCTTCCCTCGCGCGACCGAAGGGCCATAATTCTTGCACTTTCGAGCGCGCGTTGCCCTAGTAGCATTTATGGTTGGCCAACGGTGGCCAACGGTTGGGAGTTAGTTGGGATATGGTTAGTGGTTTTGCCTACAAATCCCCAACGTAGGGCCGACGACGAAAAATGATGTGAATTTGCCAACGAACATCCAACGTTGAGCCTACAGATATTATGGTCGGTTAAATAACGCGAAATTTACGACGGTGATACTACATTGGCCCAACGAAAATCTGCCAACATTGAAATATGTCGTCTAACAGATACCAGAAATGTAATGTTGCTGCAACCAAAAACATGTTATATTCCAAATTCATTTTTTTTTCATATTTCTAAATATACTCACAATTTGTTATTTTTGCGCGATAGTTGATGCACCAAAGTTTTATTGTGTGCAGCCTTGGAGTTTATTTATTTCTTTAAGTTTCTCCATTTGACAAGGGGAAGGTACGGGTGTTGCATTCGCTTTTAGAACGACAGTATGCGGAGGTCTCAGTGCTCGTATACCGTAACGAAACCCTTTATGTATTATAATTTACATTTGTCGATGTATCTAGTAACCCAAATCATAGCATATGCAACCACGAAATATCTATAGTTACGGCGGTAGCGTATCAACTTACTACGCAGAGGATCCAGGTTCAAGTCCGACGAGGGTACGAAATTTTTTTTTCTTTGTTCCAATTTTTACCGTGGGGATACATTGTTTAAGTATTATTTATTATATTCTGTGAAAACAACCAGATCAGAACAAACGTATTATAGTGACGTAGGCTCCACGTTGGGTATGATCGTTGGCCCTACGTTGGCCGAGATCGTTGGCCCAACGAAAAAAATAGCGACATTTCTAACGGTTGGCCAACGAATACTGCAACGTAGGCCCAACGAAATGCCAACCATAAATGCTACTAGAGTGACAGTTCCCTCTGTGCATAGCACAAAAACAATGTTTCCAGGGACTCCACACCTCCTTAAAGTAAACTATCTAAACTAACTAGCTAAATCCCGGTCCGGCCCGTCCCGGATGGGTGTGCAGAGACCCTAAAGCAGGCATGGGCGACGCTGGCTCGAAAAACACATGTTGCTGCTTCTCCTCTTCGCCTGCTCGGCGAGGCAATCCCCACCGCGTCCACTCCGACTCTCCCTTTAGCAGGGGCCCCACGATGCTGCACCTATCTGCCGATGCAGCATCGTGGGACTCGTGCTGAAGGGAGACTCGGAGTGGATGTGGTGGGGATTGACCACTGATATACATATATACTATGGATACGGCAGAGATGGGCAATTTTGCCTCAATTGAGGCAAAACCGTCCACACCGTAGCGCCCTCTGTCCCCTTCCACCAAGCGCGGTACAATGGGGCAACGAAGACGCGAGACATCAGCGTACGCAACGAATGTGCGCGCTGCATGAAAGAGAGGTTGGTGGGAGAAGCACGCGTTTGAGGGGCTCCACCGGTGCCCACCACTGTACTATGGACACGGTATTGTCATAAGCCAGCTACACAGCTTTTTGGTCCGAATTGAACGTAGATTTGAATGCCAGCGCCGCTATCGTTCGACCGGTGTACTGTACCCCTCGTACTCCTCTTCACCTTCGTGATCCTCTATACTTCGCCATGTGTTTGCGTCCCTCTAGATGGCGCTGCTTTCAATCGAGTTGATTGGACGTCATTGACACTTTTTATTTCGTAGCGTGTCAATGGCGTCCAATCAACTCGATTGAAAGCAGCGCCATCTAGAGGGACGCAAACACATGGCGAAGTATAGAGGATCACGGAGGTGAAGAGGAGTACGAGGGGTACGGTACACCGGTCGAATGATAGCGGCGCTGGCATCCAAATCTACGTTGAATTCGGGACATTTCCAGAATCCGAATCCCGTATCCATAGTATAGAGATCGGTGGGATTGCCTCGCCGAGCAGGCGAAGAGAAGAAGCAGCAACATGTGTTTTTTGAGCCAGCGTTGTCCATGCCTGCCATAAAGGAAAGAAGTGCTTCGCGGACAGTGCGCAGGCCTCGCGCATGAAAGAGAGGTTGGTGGGAGAAGCAGGCGTGTGAGGGACTCCTACCATGCCCATCCCTGACGTACACTGTCCAGCAAAGATGAACACCAGCAGAACAGCTGCCGACCCTCCGATCTCGCTAACGTGCAAACTAAAAAGTTACTCAAAATGTCTACAACATGCCCAAAAATCATCGAAATCGAAGGGCCGGTAGCTGTTTTGCAGATTCACACAGCGGTTTGTACTGTGGCCTGTTCAAAGGAATTGTACCGTACATTGTCTCTGTATTCCAGTGATAACAGCGTTTGTGCCCGCTGTCGTGACAGCCTGCCTCTTCCTGGTGCAGACGTCCACTCAAAACCTAATACTCTCGTGCGCCTACGAGTCGATCACTTCGGTCTGCCTGAGCGTCGTCTACTGTGTTCTGGTGGACCTCTATCCGACGCATTTGAGGTGCGTCTAAAACTACAAAAGCGCAAAGACACGAGCTTTAAAGAACACGAACATTATTTCATATATTCGATAAACCTTGCAGACCCGCTAGACTTCTGCCGGTCTTCGTTGTTTCTCTTTTAATCGTGAAAAGCAATGTTTCCCTTTGGCCAATACCTTTGAAGAACAGGTACTCGAAGCGTATCGTACGGTTTCAACGATTCATTGAGTCTTTCGCGTCCGCGTGATTCATTGCCACGATAATCCTAAGCGGGCACTCGCTTATCGATCGACGCACCGCCTCGCACGCGCGGAAAAAGCTAATCGAACGACTCCTGTTTTGGCATCTCGGCTGTTTTTTTACACTCCTCCAACATATCGAGAGCGGATCTTATCGATCGTTATAAATACCCGTTGGAAATAATTATTTTCTCTCGGTTCTATCTGAAGTCGAGATCGGGTCGCGACGATTAGTTTCGCCACGATATCGTCGAGCCGATCGATCTTGAACGTTCTCGAGTGGACTGCAATTCAGTGTCGCATGCTACATAACAATGTTATCGAATGCCGATCGAAACGGGTAGCAAATATGCGTCGAAAAATTCTGAGCGCCATTTCCATCTATAGTCTCATTCATTTGTCATTAACATCCGCTGCTCTCGATTCTTAATTAGCACATCGCGTCTCGCTCCCCGTGGCGGTCGTAGTCCTCGGAGCTCCTCAGACCCGTGCCTACCGTGGGTCCGAGCAGTGATGCCAGAAATGTCAGCTGTTCGCGCGTGGCATCAGTACTGCACTAATTTCAAATTTTTGAGAGTTCTTTAAGGCCCTGTTTTAAAAATAATGTTTTTCATTCAACATTCACATACTTTCTTTACCTAAAAAAGTTCGGATTATACAGGATAACAAAATATAAAATTTTATTTTATTTGGCAGAATGTGCAAACAATACCAACATTTGTTGCAAGACAAAAGAAAACTGCCAAGAACCTTTCCAGTATCCAAAATAACAAAAATATATTTTCTAATTATATAAATAAACAAGTAAATAAAAAATAACGTCCGTTATCTTCAAGTTCGTCTATGGCAGAGCTAGGTCCCGGCACGCCACCTAGATGTCTCTCTTTTTTGACGCGTATACGTTACTGGGTGGTTACTGGATTCCGCGTGCGCCGCAGTACGCAAGCGCGAAAAGCTGACATTTCTGGCATCACTGGGTCCGAGAGTATCCCCAATACGCCACACGAGGTACATACAGAACATATTGCAAGCGGTGGGCACGGGTCTGAGGAACTCGGAGGACTTTGGCCGCCACGGGGAGCGAGACGCGCGGGCGGGAGAAGTAGGCGTCTCCCTCGAATTTGCCTCCAAGTGAGCTACTTATGGACATGCCTGTCGTAGATCATTTCATCCTACAAGATTCTTTCGCTATTTCCAAAATTCTATGCGGTCAACCCGAAATGCAAATACTCTATTCAGTGCCCGTTTCTTTTCCGTTCACAAAACCTAATAGGAATCATTTGTTCGTATTAATTTGAATTGTTTCGTCTTCAGAGCAATAGCGGCCGGTCTCTCCGCCTTCATTAGTCGAATAGGTGCCATAAGCGGGACGCTGATGATCGGCTACTTGATCGACGACTACTGCATGCTGGTGATCCTGATAGTCGCCGCACAACTTTTCCGTATGTATCGCTCTCTGTAACAGTACACAGAATCCGATAAATATTTAAATATCACAGAGTCGTGTCGCGACTCAAAATCAAAGCAAAAATCTAGCGAACTAAATTTGTGTGCGACACAATTTGTACGCTTTCCGCTAATTAATTGTCCACACGAACGAAAGCAGATGGCTGACGAGTTAATTTTTGGTTTCAGTGAGCGGAATACTTGCTCTGTTCACACCGGGCAGGAAGAAACCGCCGAAAACTCCGGACAACGAGAAGTCCTAAATAAATCGGAGCCATTTTCGCCATCGAAGAATTCCACATCCGTAAAAACGTGTTACAGACAATCTAACGTCGTGTATCGACACAACGTGAATGCATTTCATGTAGAAAATGGGTCGAAGAAAACGGGCGTGGCCAGAGCCGTAGCCCCGCCCCCGGATGTGCTATTGGCCGTCGAGAGTCGGCGAGGAGGTCCTGGTTGCGTGAGAAGAATTTGCGCGCGCGCGAGCAGAACGTACGCGCCTGCGTATATAGTAAACGACCTGCTCGACTGTTTGAAACGGTCGGAGGAATCGAAATTTTTCTCTTTAAAAAAGCGAGTCAAATTGAACTGGAAATCGATTTTCTTCGGCGAAGGATCAATTCCGATCGACTCTAATCGGTTGAGAGCGAGGCGGGGAATCGAATGCAACGCCAGTTACTTAAGCGGTACTTAAATCGTGTTACTTAATAGTTCGATTCATCGATCGCTTCAAGCGGCGCGACCTCTCGGCACATTTAAAAGATTTCAAAGGATCGACGTGCCGCGCGACGACGCGAGTACGCGCGCGTCTCGTTATTCGAGGAGCAGTTAATTAGTTAGCGATTAGTGCCTCTTCGATAAGAGTTCTACCGTCTACCGGAAGCCTATTAACACGTTCGCCACTAGCATTTGTTTCGCTGTCTACCATCACTGTTAATATCTTTGATCGAATCCAATGCCCCTGCTTTACGAAATATTAACCCTTTGCACTCGAATCTCTGAGTCACCAACAAAAATTGCTATACAATTGCTATATAATTCAATTCGTCTCTATTCTATGAATTGCTAAAAGTTCTACTGTTGCACGAGAAAACAGGTTTTAATTCAGGTGTGTACAATGTAAAAAAGATACATAGAACAAAAATATTCTAGGTTGAAAGAAATATCTTGATTTTGGAATTAAAATTTCTTCGAGTGCAAAGGGTTAGAACAGTTTAACAGGAGAAAGCGATGGAGTCGCTGAATATTATTCTGTTTACTATGATATTAAATAGCAGAGAGTATAAAATTAATTTGTCTATCGCTTAAGTAAATTGCAAGATCGTGAACGTCGCATAGACGTGTGATAGCGAACGTGTCAACAGACTTTTCAATAATTCTGCTGTACCAAATGGAATCTTAAAAATCTTCCTTTACGCGATAATCCCAAACGAAATTATTAGATTACGTTGCTGAGGATGAGTTGTTGGTTTACGATTGAAGTTCCTGTGGCTGTTGAAGAATCTATTAAAACATCCACAGCTATGGACCTCCAATCCATGGACTTTCAAAAGTTATGGAAACAATCGCCGGTAGATAATTGTATGTTTAAGTTACGATGCCGCGTGTCCGATCGGTTGCTCAGGCCTGCCTAACGCACAGAGAACGATCATTCTCAAAATACTCAACGAGACGCGGTTCGGTGTTCGTTAGACTAATTTGTTCAGCGGGGAAATTTCGAAAGAAACGAGCAGAAAACTAGATACCGCTTAGTAAAATATTTGCTCGACGGTGCTCGGTGAAAATGGCAGAGGGCGAGTGGAGGATCTTTTATTGGACCGTGTAGCTTCGCGCGAAATTCGACATTGAAAAATTCAGATGGAGGAAAGCGGTGAAACATTTGCGAGGAACGAACGCGCGACAGTGATGTTGTTTTAATTGAAAAAAGGTGTTGGATACCAGCGGCTAGATTTCTGTCGATACGAGAATGTTGCAGGTGACGAGCGCCTTTTCCTCTGCCGACGCGTTCCGCGTGCCTGTACTTAATCGCGCGAGAATAATAATCGCCCTCTGAACTGCTCAATCGGACGAGAATCACCATCGCGGGAAAGCGATACAACGTCGGTAAAACACTCAACAACGAAGCAGATTCGATACAATCGTCGCGCGACTCGATCGCGCGTCCGCGACGCGAGTCGTCCGTGCCTTATTATACACAAAACTTTATTTTTCTATGTACGAGACTTTTTGTATTGTCTACTGTCTATCATGCCGGCCATTGAGGTGAAATAAAAAAAGTATTCGTATCCTAGCTTGACCAGTAATCACTCCACGAAGTTTCCTTCGATCTCCTTCATCGTCGGACCAGAGAATATGAATCGTTTGCAAGTAACGCTTCCATGTAAAAAATAATACCAGTTTTGTCAATCGTGGCGGTGTGTACGCATTTAGAACTCCAGTTATAGTCAAATTGATTGATGTAATACAAATACATCGTAAGGAGAATGATTAATTTGTTTGGAATTTTGACTGGGACCACTTTCATAATCACCAACACAATTATTACAACTTCGTGACGTATCGTGCCGTTTTATAGATTCGTTGTATAGCTACGAAATGTTTTATCGATGCGCTCGGAACAACAAACAAATCCACCGCGTTGCTAAAATTAAACTCTCGATAAAAAGGATCCGAAACGATCTACGAATTGGAAACGATGGACCTTGAACGAGCAACGTCGTTTAGAGCTACCGGGGCTCGGAATAATCCGGCGATAATGTATTATTTTACAACATAACGAGGAGATTGTTGTTTCGATGCTAATGCCGACGCGTTGTACGTTTTATGGTGCAGCGACGAATCGTTCGGGATCCGTAGAGGTTTTCCTTAAGCGCTTTTAATTGCGGGTCTAGAATCGAACGCGAGATCCCCGACTCGATACGCGAGGAAGTTACAAAATACAAAGCATGTTATCGCTGGTCGCATCGATCGTTGCAGCTCCGATAGCATCCGGAGACTACATCGATCTTCATTCTCTGCTCGAGATCAAAACCATCGAAAGCAACATTGCATCCCGTTTCATCTCTAGTTCCCAGGATTTGGGACCAAGGTAAACGGGTGAGTCGAAGAGGGCGAGGACGTTAACAATAAATCTACCACGGTCAAATTGACTGGTTTTCCATTTCGCAATTATTGAAATTAGAAAAGCGATTTCATAGGAAATGACTGAATCGACTTCTATATTTAAGCACATGTTGTGATGGAAACGGTACAATGTTTAAATAAATTAAATCTTCTCACTTGTTTAAGGCGTTTTATTTTTGTATGTTTTGTGCTTGGTAGGTTTAATGTTAAGCCGAAGCTTCCGAGTCTCGGAGCCAAAATCAGGTATCGTAGTCAAGTTTACGAAAGCATAGTTTTGGAAGGGTTGTAACAGGTTTACATCTTCCATTTGGCACTTATTTATCATCTAAAAAATGCTCTTTTAACTCTACGCAGTTAGACTTCATCCGCACTTAGATATCGATATTCAACGAAGCAAAGTACGCCGATTTCCAAAGAAAAAGTACTGTTTCAGGCATTTTTCTCAATTTTTAAAAGTCTGCGAATCAATCTCGCATTTGGCTCTCTGTGGACAAGCACGTTTTTTACGACCAATTTTTTTAACAACGACGTTCATAATTACGACCAATTTTTTTCACCGTTCTAGGTCTTAAAAAAATCTAGAAAAGTTCTGGAATAGTTATTGAAGTCCCCCCAGTATACAATATTACACAATCTTGGAAATGTAAAATGTTTAAAGCAATAATGGGAAAAACTAAATAGCGAAAAGAGAACAATTCAAAAGGGTGAAGAATATGCAAACAAAAAATGTGATAGAATATTGAAGATAGGTGAAAAAAATTTGTGTTTCGTTCAGATTTTTAGGATTCTGGCCCAGTGTGGTACACCAGTGGTAATGATCTGATCTGATCGGCGTAGAGCAAAGAGCAACCCCACCCCTAGAAAAACGACCAGGCGCACGCTACATGCAATGTTTGTCGAAGCGGGTCCCAGACATGAATCGAGACGGTGATGCAGTGCACCGCGTAAGCGCGACAAGACCGTCGACCAAATTAGACAGGAAGCGACGGCATCGGTCGCGCGTTTCCACATAACTGCGTTCAAAGAAAGAAGAAGAAAGAGCCGCGTGTCGCGTGTTTCTGGCCCGCTGGTTTCTTGCTTCTTGCTCGCTATCTTGCCCGCTTCTTGTCATCGGTAATAGCCGGCCTGACGAAACGCCATTAAACGGTCCTTAGCCGCGGCTTCGGGATCTAATTAAGGGCTCGTGTCGTAACCGGAAACCGAGTCATCGCCTCTTGTCATTGCCTAGTCTCGACGATTCCGGGATCGGTTCGACACACTGTCGTGTTCGACTGCTAGAGCCGGAGAGAATCGAAACAGACAGAGGGAGAGAGAGAGAGAGAGAGGGAGAGAAAGAGAGAAAAAGAGAGAGAGTGAGAGAGAGAGAGACGCACAACGACGACACGTGCAGAGGATGCGTCGCATCCAACTATCGACAACTATCAACAACTATTAACAGCCCCGTAGAGTCCGATCTTAGCCGAGGATTTAAAAGTGATCGAGGATCGAGTCGAGACTGATCGATCCACGAGCACTCGACCAACAGCTATCGACACCGAACAACGTCCCCGCGAAAGCGAAACCGATATCCGGTAAGAGAATGAACATGCACCGTGACACACGCACGCAAACACGCCGCATCCATCCCGCAACGATTTGTGTAGCGACCAGATCGGTTGGCGATTTCTTTTACGATTCGATTCGTTTGCGATCGGTCGGCTTTCTTTTTATATTCGTCTGTACCTCCGTCGTTCTATCCACCTGGCCGCCGCGCCCCACCTGACCAGAAACGCCGTTGACATTGAAACCAGGCCGAAATAGAGCGAATTTGGAGTGTAGCCATTTCGCGGCCAGCATCTTCGCGGATCGGACACACGGTTTCGGGGTCGCCGAGGAACGTCGAAGGGCTATTACACGCTCGCGATACCAACTCGACCGTAATTTAGGCATTTCAGAACTTTACATCCATATCGAAAACACCTCTGATCTTTTTCGAATCGATCGGTCGCTATATTTTCTTGTTGTTTATCGCTTGGCAGCGCGTTGGTCGACGCAGCTGTCAGGTCCGTTCCACCGCGGTGCTTTATTCGTTTACAGCACTAGCAAGTTTGTGAAATGCGAACGAGCGTGTATCAATCTCGCAACTAAATGTACAGACGACGTAACAAATTTTCCTCGCTTCAGGTTTTCAGAAAGTCGTCGATGAGCACGGGAGTTCGCTTCAAGAATGACAAAGTACGTTTCGTTAAATTTCGACACAGTGTTCGGTATATAGATTCAATTATTATTAGATTGCGGTTCTTTATTGTATTTACGGTACGTACAAAATTAGAAGAAACAAGCAAACCCGTGTGTCGACAAGAATTAACAAGATCTTGTTCCTTTTTCTATCAAAAGGACTTCTGTTTGGCATTAGAGATTTCTTCCCTTGTTTCGATTTTGACAAAATATAAATTTGCATAAAGAACCACTGTCTGTGTACAGAAAAAGTCTGATGAGAACATAAACGAGGCATTACCGTAGGAGAACGAGAACACCTTCCGTCCGCCGAAAGATCAAAATCGGTGATAGAGCAGACACGTTGTACCGATGACGGAAATATTACGACGGCGATCGAATTTTTGGCGCGAATCCACCGGGTGAACCTCGCACGTGCCAACAAAGTGAACGGCAAACGACGCCGACGGTTCGGAACTGTAGAAAAATTAACACTGTATTTACCCGGCAGGCTTACCCAATAGCTCTGAAATTCACAGACCAACAATTACGAATTTCCTTATAAATTGCTCAATAGTAATTTCATTCGTTAACCAACCAACAACATCCAACAATAGAAATAGTTTCTTTTCAGACCTGTATTCTCAACCACTGATTAACAGTTTTTTAAATGTAGCACTATCGATATACATATGGACTTCCGGTAGCTGAAGCGTTTAAATAGCTTCACTATTTGCTAAATGTCTTTGATCGTTTCGATATGTTCGATTGCTACATAACGTTATAAAGAATATACGATATAATTGTATTTGGAAGAGCCTAGAGAATCGTTCAGGCAACTTTTCTCGTTAAAACAGAAAAAAATTAAAAAATTTCATTATTTCGGCTTTAACTTGAATTTCTGACTTTCGGATTCGAGTCGGGCGCGTCAAAATCTTTAAGAGAACGCAAAAGATGTTAACATTTGTTGGACATGTTATCGAATGTCGAACCAGCTGTGTATTTTGTAGAGATTTCGATGATGTTTGAAATCTACGGGTGTTATTTGTCAATTTTATAGACTCGTTTGAGCTGCTGTAAGACGTAAACAGGCTCTGATCTTTTCCGTTGGAATGTCTCCTAGACGTGTTCAAGCTCCGATAAAGTGCGTCGTCGGCGTCGTCGTCCTGATTACGTAAGCCCGAGGCTTGTTAGCTGGTTTCCGAATCGAATTTTCGATCTCTTACTAATCAGACGCAAGGATTAGGGCCGCTGGAACGATCGTGGGATAAAGATTGTTAGCTCTGGAAGTTAAAAAAACAGATCGGAATCAACTATTTTTGGTTCTCTTTTGCCATTTCGGAGCCGGGGATCGGATAAAATCGCCGGTTTGATCGATCAAAATTTATGGTCCCGGCTTGAGCAAAGCCGTGTCGGTTGCTTCCAGTTTTTGGTACGCAAACATGCCGATTATGAGGCTGTAAATCCTAAATCCCGTGACGTATTTGCTCGGCATGCCGCACCTTTAACCGTACAAACAAATTTCAAATAAATCCTTCAACGACTTCGTATTAAATATAATACGGTTGCTCGAAACAAATGGTAGACGTTCCTGAAACGAGGAAACGGAATTTCTGGTAGCGTTTTTCTTTCCCAAAGTTCTGCAAATTTTCCTATCTTTGCTATTCTATCGTTCAGGGGAAACGCCCGAGGTATACCAAAATGACTCCGGACTTGTTTCCTCGATAAAAATGAATCGACTCGCGCAAGAGAAGAATATGATTCGAGTCGAGTCCCGACAGCCCTCGTCAAGGTCTGCCCTGACGGATCGAGGTCTAGGTTAAATCTGGGTTAAGTTAACAGTGGATCAGAGGTAACGTTTGCATCGTTGAACAAACGTCTGTCTTGGAAAGAATGAAATTTTAGGTTGACGCTGTCGTCGCTGGTCGACGAGCGATAAACGTGTTTGTGCTCTTGAATAGAACGGTATTCTAGTCTCTTCTAGGCTGGATTATCGTCGACCTTGACCACTGCCATGAGAACATCCGAAAACGCGATGATCCGGCTCGATAAAACGTTCGACGTCGATTTCTGCCGAAAATCGAGAAAATCCTCTTCGAGAAACGGCCAAAACCAACCAACTGTTTCTACAAATAATTCCTATACTCTGTGGAATTTTTCTCCAAGACCTAATCTTTGTCGCGGATCTCGAGGTAACGAATTATTTTCAGGTCTCGTAATTAGCGATCGAAAAACGAGGAAATCCTTTTGCCGAGTGAAGCGATGGACTTTTACAAGAATGATAGGTAGTGTTTCCGAATTTTTGGGGATCCCACAAGTTGGAAGCGTGCAGAATGAAGCACGTGTTCATCGAAAACACGCTGTTGATGACGAAATAGATTCGTCGATAACACGATCATAAATAAGTCTTGCGAAGAGATAGGATCGTGGACGGTAATATCGCCGATCGGTATTTATATTTTCGTGGGGATGATCGCAAGGCAAAAGCTTTTGATAAAAGAAAAAGAGAACAGTCCGGTGGTAGTGAAGGGGGCTGCATCATCGATTCCCTTGACATTCGATCGCGTTGTTCTTCGATATCAGCCAGCGTATCTAGACAGCGCGATGGAACGCGCTGAGTCTACAAGTACAGAATTTCATCGGTAATTGTCCCAAATGTCTCGCACATAATTGTCCCTGAGATATCCCCACTACTGCGGGGTGTGCCCCTTTGAGGGGCCGAGAAGCTCGAGAGGCCTCGGTCGCCGAGAAATATGACGCCATGCGGCTCGGGTATATCGGTGAGACCACACTAATCCGAATTTCCAACTTCTTTATTATTCATTATTTTTTTATGGGACTTCGATGACCATATTTGTGGCATTTTTCTAATAAAAATCATACCAAACATGATATAATTCCGATGGTATTTACTTGTGTAATAGACAATTAAAGTTTCGGGCTCGATGCGTATGTATGGCATACGCTATCCTTCCTCACGCCCGAAACTTTAATTGTCTATTACCCAAGTAAATATCATCGGAATTATATCATATTTCGTAAGATTTTTATTAGAAAAATATGATAGGCACAGATAAAAAAAGGTTCAAAATCATGAGCATCACTTTTTTCTTCACAACTCCAAAGAATAGCAATTTTATAAAATTTCTTTTTACACATTATCTAGTAAATTAATCCTTCTAACCTCTCTAAGAAATTTAAATTATTTGGACCAGTTTTAAAAAGTTATACATTTTTAAAGGGTGTACTCGAGTATCCGGCCGCCACTGTACACATGTATGTGTCTGTGGTCGCAAACGTGTTAAAAAAGACGCTGCAGAGTTCGCATAATTAGACTGTAGCAGCGATGGCCTATCCGTAACCGTGAAAGATACGAGATCGTGTTCGCAACTTACGTTGTCGTAGTATATTAGATTGTTTAGAAGAGACGCAAGCAGGAATTTTTGCTCTCGATGTTTAATTGCGGCGTGTTGGAGTGTGCTTTAACTCTATCGGATCGTATACATCGCGCACCGCGCACCGCGTACCGCGCACTGTGCGCCGATGATATACTACCAGGACAAACATATCAAATGGTAGTTGACGAGCAAACTGGGTAACCCGAGACTGCGATGACGACACGACAATGACGATTTCGACGCTCGTAAATAATCAGGATATCTCGTCACTGACGCCCGAACCGATATTTCATTCCTTTTCCTAAATGCGTTTTCACAACCAACGTTGTTCACCTGATTCGACTTAAGGTCGGGTTATACACATCCGTCCGATATCGGACGCGTTTTTAGGGTGTTTATACATTTTCGTCCGAACTTTGACGTAACTTGTGATGCGTTCGAGATGTTGTAAAGGAGAGCTTCCGATAGCTTAGCTAAAGGAGTTGTGGAGCCTCCCAGACTCGAAGAAAAAGAATCGTTGAAAAGTCGGACGCCGATTTCCGTTTGCGAACACTCTCATTTAAACCTGGGTAACAATATTCGGTCTGATCCGAATTTCGGACATGTATAACCCGACCTTTAGCCGGCGCAAACACGAGCAAATAGAGATCTCGAAAAAGATCTTAGGTGCACGATCATCTTCGCGATCCGCTGACTCGAGAAGAACAGGTGTCTTCTCTGTTTTCGATAGAGGCGTCGAACGAGCACGTTACAAAATTCTTAGACGAAAACCGATAGAGCCCTTCCTCGATGTTCTAGGCTTCCGGTCCTCTAACTTGACATCTTTAAGTTTTTAACACGTTGAGTCCCATGTTTTTCTGAAATGGAAGACAGAATTATTTTCAAAATGCGAGAAGGTTGCGAGAGTGCAAACGCTATCACGCATCTCAACTTTGTTACTTTTATACCTTAAACTAATTTACAGTCATCTTATTTGAGGCTGCATGGCTGGCACTCAAAGTGTTAAAAAAATTGGTCCGAGAAGATGTTGCGCTAAGGAGACCTAAAATTCCTAGACGAAAACCGATAGAGCCCTTCCTCGATGTTCTAGGCTTATTGTCCTCTAACTTGACATCTTTAAGTTTTTAACACGTGTTTCTCTAAAATGGAAGACAGAATTATTTGCAAAAAGCGAGAAGGTTGCGAGAGTGCAAACGCTATCACGCATCTCAACTTTGTTACTTTTATACATTAAACTAATTTACATTCATCTTATTTGAGGCTGCATGGCTGGCACTCAAAGTGTTAAAAAAATTGGTCCGAGAAGATGTTGCGCTAAGGAGACCGGGTAATTCGAAAAGAATTGTTATATTTCATTTGAAAAGCACAAGTGGAGAAAGTATGGTACAACTTTCTTCGATCAGCAGTATTGTCGAAAGAACAAATGGTTCGAGGAAGCAAACACTCGGGATAAGACTCGAGTGCTTCGAGTGCTGTTCGAGCATCGCAATCTTGCCGTGTCACGATTCTACTAAAACGTGATTATCGATGAATTAACTCGTCCCTTTCCGGTGCAACAGTGTCGAGAGTTTCGGAATCGCGAATGCAACAACGGTCTCTCGGAGCGAATGCTCCCCTCCCCCTCCCACGATAACACAGTTGAAACTGCTGTCACGAGATTTTTTATTGCTCTCGGAATTACGTTTTGAATAAAATACGCGAAAACTGTTTGCCCGCGTCCCGACTGCGCGGCTGTCGCGCGTCGTCGTCGTTTTCAAAGATATCAAACAACTTATCTGCCGTGTTTGTCGACCTACTAACAAAAGGAGAAACAGGGGATTTCGAGCGTGCTCGTCGCCGTCGACGTGTTTCGGAATTAGATGATGTCGAAGAAAAATCCACCATCGAACGTCTTTGCCTTCGACAGAGTCCGGAAACTGGTCTAGATGGTACTGAGGTGATGGACACGTGTCGGAGCAATAAATATTAAACGATAAATACTAAGCTAGAGTTTATTTACACTATTTACACTTAAACGATATGTATATACAGTTCTTAACCGAAAACATAAATGATATCAACGCGTCGCGTCGTTGCGGAACTTGCCCTATAAGCGAGGGTAGCGTACGGATACGAGCGTTTTTCTCAAGTCAGAGGTTACAAGTCGAATGAATCGTCTCCCTTGTCTTTTAACCGTCGCGTCGTTTGTGGAGGTGGAAAAAGAGAAAGTTCACTCAAGCCGTGGGAAAGGATTTTCTCGAGACCACTGGAAAAATCCCGAGTGGCCGTTACCCAAAATATGGCACATGGCCTTGCAGTTTCAGGGCTCGGCCGTTACACTGAAATAAACCATTCGGGTTCGCAGCGCAACGAAACCCTAGACGACTTGGCCCTATACGTTACAGTACCCAGTGTTGTCCGATTCCATGGCTCAACGCCAATTCTGCACTGGACGATAAACGTTGACAGAATACACGTGAATTCGGAAATCGTTTCTCTCTATCGCCCTTGCTTTTTGAGAAATTTCATTTCCAAATCGAAGTGTTTTTTCTGTTTCGACCGTGAGAGATATAGACCAATGGTAAAGGGAGGAGGAATGAGCTGAACAGAAAAGACCGTTCGAATGACGAGAAGCACACAAATAAGTAGGGAAAAGGGTGTTCGCGAGTAGAAGGTTGTATCCTCTATTTTGCAGTCTCGCACGGTGTGTGCGGTTGGAAAAGTCCACAAAAGCTTCGGCGGCTTAGCAATAATCGCGAGGTTCCTCGAAACGCTGAATCCGTCGAATGATTAAAAAGAAAACACGATGACACAGGTAGGGAAGATCCGCGGTAGGTTAACATTAGCAGATAGTCCGAAGAAGAGCGTGGTAGGGTTGTGTTCAGGGAAGAGCGTAAAAGAAAGGGAAGGGGATTGTATCTTATCTATCGGGTACCGGTACCGAACGAGCTACCGAAAAAACAGTAGATACGTTAAAGCACGATCAATTTCTGATCAGTTGCACGGACGCCGTCGATCGTTAACGGTTCATCCGTCGAGAGGAATCACGGGCAAGGATCTAGCTGATCTGCATCGAGAAATCCCGGGAGGAGCAACGAAATAAAGAAAGAGAGAGAAAGAGAGAGATATATATATCAACGACGAAGACATTAGAGAAGAGAGCAAGACCGTTTGAATTTCGAGGAGAGAGAAAGATCCGCGGTGGGAAAAATCGTCGAATTCGCGCTCGGGCGATAAAGACGGCAATCAAATACCACCGAGTGTTCACCAATGAGCGTGGGGTGCAGTGGTTCGAAACAAGCAGAAAACCGTGGAACGCGCACAAGAAACAGACAGTACAGCGCTTCGCCGACCGAGGTCCTCCACCAGGTAGCCGGGTTCTCATTGACGCCACCTGACCCGAGCATCACCGGCGAACTTCGTGAGACCGACCACCCACGCAACGTAACCACCGTACGCCATGGGTGAGTATCCACGAAACCACCATAGCCCGGGAGACACGGCCAATGTCTGAAGACTATATATGTATTTTTTCGTTTCAATTCAACTTTCGGTAAAATTGTATAGAATTGAAATTTTTATTTAAAAAATTTAGGGGGTACATTAGATAAAAATGGGTTAATATAAAATTTTATGTATGATTTAAATTAGTAATTTGACATCGGTAAAATTGTATAGAATTGAAATTTTTATTTAAAAACTTTAGGGGGTCGATTAGATAAAAATGGGTTAGTATAAAATTTTGTGTATAATTTAAATTAGTAATTTGACATCGGTAAAATTGTATAGAATTGAAATTTTTATTTAAAAAATTTAGGAGTTTGGTTAGATAAAAATGGATTGGTATAAAATTTTATGTATAATTTAAATTAGTAATTTGATGTCGGTAAAATTGTATAGAAGTGAAATTTTTATTTAAGAAATTTAGGGGGTAGATTAGATAAAAATGGGTTAGTATAAAATTGTATGTATAATTTAAATTAGTAATTTGACATCGGTAAAATGGTATAGAATTGAAATTTTTATTTAAAAAATTTAGGGGGTCGATTAGATAAAAATGGGTTAGTATAAAATTTGATGTATAATTTAAATTAGTAATTTGATGTCGGTAAAATTGTATAGAAATTGAAATTTTTGTGAAATTTATATTTACAATTTTACCGAAGCTTCAATTCTTTCGTTTCATTCTGTGAGAATTAAATTTTGTTCACTAAAAGCAGTGAACGCGTTTAAAGGATTTTAAAATACTGTTCTATTGTATTCAACTGTACAAAATGATTCAGAAAAGAAACGAATGTCTGTAAAGCTTCTGCATTTGGCAATTAATACAGACAATTTTTATTTCGCATAAAATTCCACTGTCCGGTTATAATATTCGTATTGGCAGAAATTCTTACTACACAGGTTGCAACATAAATGTGTCGAGAGCATAAAAATATTCTAATTCGAAGGATTCGGTTAGGACCCATTATAAATGTACATTACTGTGAAGGATAACAAGCTGCTTGCTTCGTCAGGAATTACACAATCGATTGAATTATAAGAGTATAATTCTGTTCTTTATTAACAAATGAAAAGAGGCACCTAGACAACTGAACCGCATTTCTCGATACCTTGGGGTAGCGCGCCGCTCTATTGGTTCAGTAAAATGCACGTTAGCATGACGTTGAGAAAATTATCTCTAAAGGATAATGAACGTGTACACGGAAGATGTTCGTGCCGGGAGCGATAAACGAACGATAAAAATGAAATACTCGATACGGTCCTGATCGGGGGCCTGTTGATTCAGAATCGCCTTGTTAGTTTCATTTTGCAATTAGACATCGTTATTTGCTTAGATTCCAAGATCGTCCTTCGGCTATTTCCAGCTCCACGATTAACCCGATAGCGAACTCCGAGTGTTTTGATCGATACCGGCCCGGTATTGAGATCACTGATAAATAAGCCGACGGTACTAATACACTTTAATTGAAATTCATCGTTTGTCGGAAAGATTTGGCGAATTTTCCAAATTTTATCAGCGGAAAGAACGAACACGCGACGTCCATCAAAAAGAGGACGAACGAACGAGATTGCTCGGATTGATTTTCGTTTTGTTTCTTTTTTTCGACAGGTCTCGACTTCTTGGCAGACGGAGGTGCCGATTTCGAGCATGCAATCACCGTAACAGGTGAGTCACGGAAGCTTATGCTTCTTAATTGCGCATTAACAAAACCCGAGATAGTCGGGAGAAGTTTATCGTGTTATCGAGAGCAGTTCGAAAGCTGTTGAAAGCTTTATCTCGAGCAACCGTGTCGAATCTGACAAAAACAAACGACAGTGCCCCCGACGATTTCCTGTTTCCTAACACTCGAAACATAATCGCTAATTATTTGCATACAATTCGACGCACTCGTGGAGCCCGAATCGATCGGCAACGAGAACTTATCGATGAGACATTGCAAAACGAGTGGGTCCGCGATTGTGCTCCCTCGTTTATACGTACAACGTTTATACGATCCTCCAATGATCCTCGAAACCTTAGCAACATTTTCTGCATACCGATTTTTGCCACTGTAAAACGTAGTATGTTTGAAAATAATGTATTTCGTGGCGAATACTGCTCGAATTGTACCGGTACTTTGATAAAAGATAACGCGCGTAGGGCGACACCTCCGGATAAAGTGGTAGCAAGTTCAAGAGCGCCGGTCGAGTCAAAACATTTCTCTTATCGGTGTAACCTACTAAAACTATCGTTTCCCGAATCACGGGACGTGTTCTGAACGCTTTCGAAAAATTCTCCTCGTCGACTCGAGTTGTTGCATCATTGGTAAATAAGAAATTCCTACCTGGTCGAATCGATGCACGGCAATCGTTCAATTTTTGTTAGGATTCGGCAAGTTTCATTACATGCTGCTGGCGGTATGTGGCCTGATCTACATGGACACTGCGATCGGGGTGACTATACTCTCGTTCGTGCTGCCAGCTGCTCAATGCGACCTGGAAATGGACTCTACGTCCAAAGGGTGGTTGACGGCATCCCCCATGTTAGGTAAGCTGCAAAAACCATAAAGAAGTTAGTCTAAATTGTTCTAGTCTAAATAATAGTCTAAGTAGTCTAAGTAGTCTAAATAGTCTAAATAGTCTAAATAGTCTAAAGAGTTTTTACGTATGACTGAAATCTAAACGCTTCATCGATCGGGCTGAAAAAGAAAGAAGAAGATCAAAAGCAAACCCGAAAAAACAACGTTCAGTTCGTATGGATAAAAACGCTAGAAGACGTACTGTAAAGAAAACACAAGATGGAAACAATTTTTTTGAAGAGTGCCTGACCAACGCTGACTTTTTCCACTTAAAGATTTATAATGTACATTGTATATCTTTTTCTACTTGATCATTTATTAGTAATAAATTATTAATAATCTCTAGAATTAATAAACTGCTTCATGCACATCTATATATTTGATTGTATTGTATCTATATCAGATTGTCTGGCCAATTCCGCGTCTTTCCACTGGAACCAGTGACTTGCATAGTGTTCGCTCCAGATTCCTCCCACTGTTAGCAATAGTTGAGTTTTAGAATTATTTTCCTGTCCATGAAACGGATATATGCAACAGCTTTGAGCGGATATATTCTGATTTGCCATTGTCATTTCACGGCAACGTCTTAACAAGTCTGTTAAATCGAAACAAACGACAGTACTTGAACAAAGCGAAGTTTCCTCGCATTTTACTTTTTAATATCCGCAGGAATGGTGATTGGATCGTACATATGGGGATGCCTGGCTGACACGAAGGGCCGGAAAATCGTGTTAATCGCTACGTTGCTGATGGACGGTATCGTCGGCATCGTCTCCTCGTTCGTCCAATACTTTTGGGTGTTCCTGGCGTTCCGTTTCCTCAACGGGTTCGCGTAAGTACGCTTCTCTCACCGTCTCTCCGACTTCTTCATTTTCATTTTCTTTTCCTTTTTTCTTTTTCTTTTCCGTTTTCTTTTTATTTTTATTTTATTTCTATTTCTATTTTTATTTTATACACACAGCGTTACGGGAGCTATGGGAATTTGTTTTCCGTATTTAGGGGAGTTCCAGCCGACAAAGTATCGCGAAAGATGTCTTTGTTGGATGGAAATGTTCTGGACCGTCGGAGTTATAGTATTACCACGTGAGTATCAAACTTTTCTACGATGTTGTCGAGCATCGTGATCCCCGATCATGCTCGTGGCTTACGCGACCATTGAAATCACCGTAACGCGGCCTGTAATAAGCGCGTATTACACAGTGTGTTCCCGAGTTCGAACTAAACGAATCATTATTTTATTGCTCGTTGTTTCATTAAATAAGTTATTTAGACTCTGCGGTGTCAGAGCAGTCTACCTATTACCGACAGCGTCAATGTTGAAATTCAATTTTTGTTTTTGGACGCAGTGATCGCGTGGCTGATCATACCAATGGACTTCATGTACGTCTCGGACGCGTTCTACTTTAAGTCGTGGAATCTCTTCGTAGCGCTGTGCGCGTTACCTTCGCTGATGCTGGGCCTCTGGTTGTTCGCGTTCCCGGAAAGCCCAAAGTTCCTCCTCGAGTGCGGGGAAACGGAGGCTGCCCTCGAGGTCTTCAAGTGGATTTACTCGCAGAACACCGGCGAAAATCCCGACAGTTATCCGGTAATACCCTAAGGAAAAGAAAAATATGGAAGCCCGAAATCATTTTGATTCGAGCCGACGCTCCGGAGTGTACAGGGTGAAGTGTTTAGAACAGATCGTGCGAACATCTCGTTTGCTATTTATGATAGGACAAAATGCATCCAAAAATAATATAGATGATTGCACTCAAAACACAGATTCGGGTGACACCTGTTTGAAATGCTTGACCCTATTGAGAGATCCCTGTGAATGGAATCAAATTATATATTATAAAAAATAATAATATTTTATTTCCATTGCGGGGTACAAACGCGGACCTCCGCTCTGCTTACAAACTCCACATTTCTTTCCAACGCTTCCATTGAGAAAGAGAGAGAGAGAGAGAGAGAGAGAGAGAGAGAGCACACAGTTCATTCATTCCTCACACATTCACTCTCTGGACCCTCAGTTCCGCTGCTCACCCTTTCTCGCATCCCTTCCACTATCTTCATCCATACTTCCCCTTCTCCTTCCTCCCCTAGCACCTCTGCCACCACTTCCTGCCACCCTTTATCTCTCCCCCAAACTGTAAATTCCTCCCATATATGCTCCCACGACTCTACTCCTCTCCCACATACCCTACAACTCCTTATGTCTTCCTCCTCCCAATACCTTCCCCCTTTTATTTTACTCCCTAATCTATATCCCGCTACCAATTGCCACCTCTTTTTCTCCCAATTCTTCCTCAGATACCCTGGTACACCTTCTCCTTTTACCATCCTATACCACCTATTGTACCTCGACTCCCTTCTCCTTTTCCATCTTTCCTCCATTTGTATACTTTTCTCCTTTCTTATCAGCTCTTCCCCCCTTAGTCGACCTTCATCCCTCAACTCCTCTACTTCCTCTATACTCCACCCCTTACTCTCGTAAAACCTTCCCCTCTCCTCTTCCCATCCCTCCAACGCCATACCTCTCCTGGCTCTTTCTCTTACCTCCATCCAACATTTCCTCGCCAAGTACCCCCCTCTTCCTTCGCTCAGCTTCCTCCCATATTCCCACGCCCTCGTACCAGCCCTTCCTGGCAAATTATATATTATTATATATTCTTGTTACAGGTGAAGTGTCTGCAAGAAAAAAACAAAGATAAGAGCACGAGGTCGCTGAAACTTCACAAGAGGAAAGACCTGAAGGTCCTGCTAAAGGAAGTCAGAGACCTCACGGCTGCTCTGTGCAAGTCGCCTTACCTTCGCAACACGCTCTTGGCCTGCGGCATTCAGTTCGGCTTGACCAGCAGCTATTACACTCTCATGGTCTGGTTTCCCGAATTGTTCACCAGGTAATTGTCGCTCTGCTTGGCTTATATGTCTGTCAGTCCTAAAATCAAGAAATTCGAAATACTTCATTTTGATTTCAGATTCGAGCAATTCGAGCACCAAAATCCTGGCGAGACCACCTCGGTGTGCATAGTATCGGCTTTATCGGAGAACGCGACCGACGTTGATCCTTTTGGATGCGACACCGTGATCGCACCATCGGTCTACCTGCACACGGTGTACATCGGACTTGCCTGCATTCCAGGATCCATTATCCTTCCTCTTTTCGTGCACAAACTGGGCGCCAAATTCTTCCTCAGTAAGTAATTAAGCGATCGCCGTGAATAAAATTATAGCACCTGTAAAATTAGATCCTCTAAGCCCTAAACCTCATTTGCAGACCGCAAAAATTCCTAGTTCTAAGAAAAAAAAATACGGCAGCCGATTTTTTTCCAAGAAGGTGCGTTGCGACGATGCAATAATAACTGTGGCAATATTTCTTTTCAGTCATGTCTTTGCTGGTTTCGGGGGCGGTTACGGTGGGCTTCTACTTCGTGGTCGACTCGACGCAAAACTTGATATTGTCCTGTGTGTTCGAGGCCCTCACGTCTCTCGGTATCTCATTGGTGTATTGCGTAATCGTCGACATGTTCCCGACGAATCTCAGGTAAGCAGAGGCATTACCTTGTGATTTATTTATTGGAAGGGGGGGACAGGTGAACAGATTAAAATTGTGTATTTACACAACTCGTGGTGCAATCAATTATCCGCGACAATGATTCGCCTCTTAGCATGTTATTGTGCTCCGACTCTTCCTCCTTCTCCCTTTCCCTTTTACTCCCCCTCCCCCTCCTCACTCTTTCTCTCTCTCTCTTTGTACGACAGAACGATTTATGTACCATTGAAAAAAACTCGTGTAAACCATGGTATCAGATAGTTCCACGAATAGCATTGTTTTATAACACTATTAACTGGGTCAAATTCTCGGTTCTCCAACGTCCTTGGATCCTAAAAAATTCCAATGTTTAAGACAAAGATATGTAGGATTTCAGGAAAAAGAACGGGGGCACCCGTGCCGAGAATCGAACCCGGGCCCTCGCAAGTGGTAGTCGATCGACTAACGCGCTCACCCACGGAACCCTCCCTCCCTTCTTCCTAGTTTCCTACGATATTTGTGGTCTGGGGGTCCTAATCCCACAGATATGTTTACCAAATTGAAGAATTTTTTTTAAAAGCCTTCGTCTTTTCAAAGACGTCTCGAAATTATTTTATTTATTTTTTTATTGTATTTATTATATCAGAAATACTTATTTGTTAATTGAAGGAGAGATAAAATGTGAAACGATTTAATTTTTCAGAGTAATGGCTGCGGCGTTGTCTTTGACAATGGGTCGATTAGGCGCCTTGGTGGGCAACTTGGTGTTCGGCTACCTGATCGACTTAGCCTGCGTGGTTCCTATAATTTTATTTGCGGCATTTTTATTCAGTGAGTACTCAAAATATTCTAGAATATCTGGCAATAATTGGCGATCATTGAAAAATAAATGAATGGCTCCTTAACTGCAATTCCCGCAAGAGATACGTGTTGCGTTAACAGGGGCACGCCATCGGTCGCCCTGATTGGTCGGTTGATGGCCAATCGCTGAGCAACGGTTAAGATAGCGGGAAGAACTTGCAGTCATCTAGCTATTCAAAATGCAACTGTTTAACGGTTAATCTCCGTTATTTTTCAGTATGCGGGTTCATGTCGTTCCTGTTGCCGAAAACTGGCAAAGAGACGCTCGAGTAACCGAAAATCGCAGTCGTCTCCTGGCGAGAATCGACTAAAAGGTTATACATATTTATCGAAAGTAGGTCGAAGAACTGGAAGAAATTCGGTCTCTTTCGATTCGTCTGGAACGTGGAACCAGCTTGAAATACGAAAGAAGTCTTTCGACACCTGTTAACCGTGCATATCGATAAGTGAACTGCAATTATTCGTTAGTATTTCTAATAAATGCCGATTGAAAACACTGACCCGGTTAACAGGTTAATAGAGGCAAGGAAACATCCGTTCAGAGTCTGTTTACCACTTTCGGTTGCTTCTGTAAATTGCGCGCAGGCACGTAATGTAATTTATTCGCGGACTTGATTCCCCACGATTTCTTTCGTTTCCGATTTTATCCTTCTCTATCATACGAAAAGAAAACATGTTGTTCCGGAGCGTTGTAAATAACTTCCGCTGTTGGCGGTGAGAATAGACTTGCGAATACCAATAATAATTAGACTGTGCATGTTCGTGGAGCACTCGTGCACGTAGACTGTGAGTTCTATGCATTTACGGCATATACCTCGGAAAAAGCACTGCTGTGACAATTTCGTAAAGTTTCACGAAGGAAACAAAACATTTCTTTGAAGTTCGTGTACCGAAACTTGTTAATTCGTCACGAGAGCAAAATTAAATCGACAAAAACGAGCGGAAGTTATTTGTAACAACAATCGATGTAATTGGTATACAAAGAAAATGTATTATCTTGTACGTTCGAAATGAACGCAATGCGAATTCGAATAGTAATTTATAATACTGATCACCTTCCATCCTAGTAGCATCCCTGGATGTTCATTTATGTGAGAAATAGGTAGATGAACTGGCACTACTCGCAGCTATAATAAATTCCTGCTGTCACTGTAGATTAATTTAATATTTGCCTAATACGTTACCGAAATCGCAGAGAATTCTTACAGAGGCAAAACTTTTGGTAGTTTCCACTGCGCATGCGTGATCAAGTTTGAACACCATGAACATAGCTTCGAACTATTTTTATAAATTTCTTACTTTAGAAACTTACTATATAGATGTCTACTTTATCTATAGCGCAAAGATATAAATTACATTAATTAATTATCGATTCGACTCATTGTTATCCACATTCTTTTTAATTTATTACGTAACAAAATCAAAAGTTTCTACAGGGTTATCACCCAGTTTTACCTATGGTCGTGCCAAAGAGTAGGGACACTCTTTGATCGGGATCTGTGGTATTGGCAACACTGAAACATGAAATGTCACTAGGACGCGGACAACCTAACCGCAATGCAACGCAACACAAAGTCCGTCGATAGCGTAGATTGCTGTGTTCAGTTACATATTAAACACGATGATGAATAGGGGAAGATAGTAGGTATCAACAGAACCCGAATACGCGAGTACGTGATGAGTTACGTATAATCTTTTGTTCTCTCTGTTCGTGATATGATAATCGGCCCGAAAGCGGGGAAAATTCGCTCGTGGTGCTGTTTCAACAGCTGATCAAAGGCGAGAGAGGCAGGCAGAATCGCGGGGAAAATTTGTGGTTTAGGTCCGTGAGTCGGGTGTCCGCGGAGGAACGATGGCTGGATTCGTGTTGAGGGTTAAAACGAAATCAGGTCAGAAGGTCGTGAATGGATTGGTGCCCGAGGACAAGGTATCCGAATTGAAATCGAAGCTCGCCGAGATCACGGGCATACCAATTGGTGCGCTCCACGTTCTCGGCGGGTTTCCACCGAAGCCGATCAATCTGAACGACGAAACGGCGACGATCGTGAACAGCAGCATCGTTTCGGGGGATACCTTGATCGTCGAGGAGAAACCGGTCCAATTCAACGGGGAACGTAACCCCGACGAGATCGGTCGGCCCCACATTGTCAACGATGAGAATTTCGTAGATACACCCGGTGTTTTGATGAAGAAAGACGTGCCTGCCGATAACTCCTGCTTGTTTACCAGCGTTGGATATGTTCTCAATGGTACATATCGTTATGTAAACGGTATTGGGCGACCAAAATGTCGTTTGAAAATCGCCATTAATTTTTGCCAGATTACTCTACTCTCTGGTCCATTACATTTGTATAGAAAAGCCTTATACACCTTTTAATCTCATAGTATACTTTCAGGTAAGGTCGATCCCAGTTGCGCTAGCTTTATGAGAGAGATCATAGCGAACGCCGTGGCAGCAGACCCAGAGGAATATTCGGAAGCCTTCTTGGGAAGACCCAATCACGAATATTGCAAATGGATTCTAAAGTCGGACTCTTGGGGAGGAGCTATAGAGCTATCGATATTGTCCAAATTCTATGGCCTGGAAATAGCGGTAATCGATAGTATCAATGCTATCATCAATCGGTTCGGAGAGGATCAACACTATGCTCAAAGAGTGTTTTTAATATTCGATGGAATCCATTATGATCCTTTGTATTTGGAACCTCTCGATGTAAGCATTATATCTTGAAAGGCGATATGCTGTAATATTTTGGAGCAAAATTTGCCTACAGATTGCATTTTATTGCAGGGTGGGAGTATACAAACGATTTTTCCTACGGAAGATACAAGGATATTATTAGAAGCTGCGGAACTAGCGAGAGAAGCGAGATCTAGTCGTCAATTCACGGATGTTCAAAAATTCACCTTAATGTGCAACGACTGCAAAGTTAAATTAAACGGACAAATAGCCGCTCAACAACACGCAAAAGAAACTGGCCACATGAATTTCGGCGAGGTAGCGGCATAGCAAAATAAATCTGTTCTTTGCCAATTATCATTTACTTTTGATCAGATCGCTGATCGAGAATCCTGTTAAATCCAAGTCTCAAGCGGAATTTTCTTCTAAAACGAGGCTAACAAGAAAACTGGCTATTTGATACGGATATTATTGTTGACAGCAAATATGCAGTGCACTATGAGGATTGTTTAGACAATTAATCTACGCAGGTTTTTAATTTTGTCTAAAGATTTGGAATTCTTTGATTAAATTTTTGTTAAGAAAATCACTTGGGTGTATCGTTAATATATGCGTTCGAGCCCTAAACTACGTAAAATTCTTTTCATTTTACGTGTCAGGGATTTTGAAAAAATTATTATTTATTATGCGTGAAATATTATTCTGTTGACTGTAGGTCTATAATCAGCTTGTAAGTATGACCTCTTTAGCGAGATTAAGAATCTGTGATATTCGGTTAAATTCGCCTAAACGAAATTCATAGCCATGACCGTCAGAGAATTTGTTCCTTGCCATATATAAGTAAAACTCACGAGAAAGAAGCGTATTCGCGAGATGAAATCAGATTCAATTAGTTTCGCTTATAACAAGCAAATCGATTTAGTACTGTTGTTAGTAAATTTTATATCGATAAACTACTGTTCACGATGGAGAAGGCAGAACGAAAAAGAAAATAAATCACTATTAATACAAGTAACATCATACTTTTATCAAGAAAATAATGTTACTCATTGAATATTGCAGAGTGTTGTCTTAAAGGTTTGATCTCTATGCTACGATAGTTTAATTTATGGTCCAAATATGTATATGATGGAAATTAAATGGTAAAAGTGCACAATGAAATTAAAATTACCAGCTGAACCTTATAATATATAAGGTTATTACATTACTAACTACATTAGGATATTGTAATCATTTTGTTATCAAGATTTTTACTTGATTCAACAAGCACTAGATAAATATAAGAGTTCCAAAATAGAGGAACATCCAACAAGATTTTTGTAATAAAGAATAATATTTATTAGAAATATATATCGATCTAACGCAAGTTTTTTTTTATGTGCAAGAATGTAGCTGATAGTGTCGTTGTATTACACACAGAGTATAAAAAAAACAAACAGTGCAATTGTTTGTCAAGAAAACCAGTGCGAATTTATTAGATCTGAGTAAAAGGATTTGCAATTGTTCGTTACTCAGGAACTACAAATAATAGAGATTTACACACTTATATTTATATGGCAGGATAGTGCATTTTGTAAGCTCCATCCTTTCAACAAAGCAGAATAAATAAGCTATTTACATTATTTGACGTTTTACTTACGCGTCTCACAATCAGTTTCAAAAAATCCAACGCCGCGAAAAATTGATGAAACGTAAAAAAACCACTTTGTAGAAAAACACAATGATTACCAGAACCAAGGCACAAGTTATTAGCAAGCAGATCGAAATATTTTTCAAGTTAAACCGTTAAAAACAACGAGAAAGTTCAAAAATCACTTTCAGCGCGCCACATTTCAATTCGTATATTATCTGAAGTTATCGGCAAAACAGGTGGCGTAACAGTAACGTTGCTGAGATATGAAACGTTCTCATAGAGGCGCGACTCTGACAGTTTTCAAGAACGAATTTCCAGTGCGCATTCGCGTACAAGTTTATAAATCATAATTTTACAAAATAGACATGCAATTTATTTGAAATGTATAAAAACATATTCAGCCATGCGTGGGATTAATAACTCGTAAATAAAGCATTTCGGCGCGAATTGGTAAAGAAAAAAGGTGCTTATATAGAATTACCTCAGGAATCACACCTATCTTTTTTCCTACACTCTTACTTGGACACCCTGTATATCGAATATACAGGTTTCGGTTCATAAAATTGTATAAACAAGTTTCCCTTCTAACGTGGTACTCTATGATTGAAGCAGAAAACGACGCTCCGTTTTTAGTAGCATCAGTAGCATCAAGTAGCATGGATCGCTTTGTAGCATTGGTTTAGTAGTCTGCCAACCGTAACAACGGCTCTACGTTCGCCTGGTCTGTTACACGAACGTAATACGGGTATCAAGGGAAAACAGGAATGTGATTTTCGTTTCACAGAGAAACAGAAGGTGTAGCTTCTTGCGATCGATCGCAGAAAGCAAGAGCTCCCTCGATGAAGTGAATGCGACTGTCATTCGTGAAAATTTGGGCATGGTGTGTCTCCAGGGAGGATTATTCGTATAAGATGTCGCCAACATCGGTACATTTGGCCGAAAAAAATTTACTAACGAATAGGTGAAAATGGAAGATGAAGCGGACCTGAGGGAACAATTGTTTCACAATACCGTGCGAGAGAACATTGTGAGTATGATTTCGCCCCACGATCATTCCCCCTTGTTTATCGACCACCGACCGATACCGAGGGCTCTCGAAATGTCTTGCGACGTTCCTGAGATCGCCACGTTCCCTGTGATTAGCTTTTACGTTCCTGCGTCAAGCATTTCGTTTTTCGCCAAACAAATTTTGCCTTAACCGCGATAAAAATGCCACAAAAAATCCGTCCGATGTTCCTAACCTTCAAATCGTCGACGTAAACTATTATCGCATGCAATTACAAATCTGTTTCAATAATGTCTCTATTTAGTTACGAATACACAATTTGGTAACTATGAACTAACAAAAATGATCGAAAAATGTAATATTAATTTTTGTAGTTTTTGCATTCGTGCGAGGAACTTTACAGTTACTGACTTACGCTGACAATTTTTATACGATACATTATTATTGTTTATTGGAATCTTTTTTTAATCGATTTCACGCGCTGCAATGTGTAATCCGCGAAGATAAGGAAACTGTATTTCCTTTCTTGTCGTGGCATGCAATAATCTGTATAGATTCGCGGATGTACAGTACGTATAGAAAGAATAATGGAATATGGTCAGAATCACGCTCATTGTCATCCGTTGATGTCACCTATGGAATCCTTCTTGCAAAGCATAGATAAGAATACGATTCGCTAAATATCTTTTTGTCGCGCTATTATCATAATTTTTCGAGACACCGGCAATCCGATAGAATCACTACCTATAGCAGCATGCGTCGACCCGTTGTCCCGCTACTACTCGCTGGGTGCAATAATAGATTGCGAATGTTTGCACCCGGCATTGGTGTTTACGCCGCAATTTGTACGCAAAAGGTTTAAGTTGCCAGGCGAAAAACGTCACGATAATGCGGTTTGACAAGCGGGACGTTATGTCGTCCCGGGAAGCACCGCGTAGTTTATACCATTTACCTGTTGGTAACGCGGTACCCGCGAATCTGTTTAACCGATCGACTTAACTTTAAATCTCTAACGGTAGCGCATCGCGCGCACGGTTTCACGTGACGCAACCGTAAATATATGAAAAAAGCCGCTATAGTAGACTATAAACGACGCATAGTTCCAGCCGAGTTATTTAGCCTTGACTTCGGTGTGGTTTTGTTTAATCGATTCTAACTGGATGATCGTCGACGTCGGACGCCGCGAACAGAGTCCGAAACGACGTATCGGCGTTCGCGGGTATGCTTTCCCAATACTTTCACACGTAGAGTCGTTGACCACGCGTTATTTCTGATCCTCGACCGGTTTTTCCTTCCACCGTCGTGTCCTCCTGTAAAAAGTTGTTTTCAGCGCAGCGGGCTGCATCTCGACCGGCTGCCGAGAGCGCATTCCAGATTAATTCGCCTAACATTCGATACGATGCCGCTCTTTGTTTATTTTTTGCTCCGGGGAAAGATAAATCCGCGTGAGCGCGGTGCATCTGTACCTATTTAGATACATATATATATATATATATATATATATATATATATATATATATTGTATTATAATGTATATACGTGCATATGTACTCGCGACACGCGTGTTTACTAACAGTCCGCGATAAGAACCAGTCTTAAACGGTCGGGTTGCGACGACCATCGCGAAGAATACCATTTAGGCCTGACAAGTTAGCTGGCTGCATTGCTCTTGATCTAGAAATGCTAAAAATACACTTGCTCGGTCAAAGACACGTGCGGTCTATTGAGAAACGTGTCGGCAATCTTATCGTCTCTTCGTTCGACGTTTATATGCCGCGTTTCGCTCGATCGAAGCGCAACGCGGTCGATCGTTCTCTCCGTTAGATCCTCCGCGTTTTTTGCGAGAAGTAATGCGCATATTAAATCTTCCGTGGGCCGTCGGATATAAATCGAACTAAATTTAATGACACGTGATCATAACAGGGCATATAGAGCATCGAGAAATTGCATTGCCAGATTTTATTCGCACTGTATCGTTGACTCATTTTTTAATATCAGGACCCGACTTCTCCATATCGCGTAATTCTATTCACTCGTTATCAAGTAGCGTTTTCATTGTCCTCGGTTTAGTAACTCGTCTATCGCGTAGCTCGCTCTTCGTTACAGCGTGTACTGTACTTTTTGGTACACTCGGAACCGAAAGTAGCGAAACGGTGAACGGTATGGAATTCCACTAATGAGTCTGAAGCGTTATCGAACGATAGATAGATACACGGAGAATCCGTTTCGAAGTTTTCGGGCACTCTAGAGTTGCTTCGAGTACTCTCGAACCACCTCTGAACTAATCTCGTTCTCAGCTATCGAATAATCCCTGCCAACCGAGGCGTTAGCGCGCAACAAAAGACTATTTAAAACCAAATATCGGATGACCGTTCGAATTATTTCAGTGTATTCTGTGCACTGCACTCGCTCGAGATAGATTATCTAAATAGACAGGCGAAAGTCGAAAGACAATTACATAGATACAAGGCAAAGATTAGCATAGATGGACCGCACGATTTGTATGCCAGACACGCTTTTTCTTTCCCGGGGACAACGCACTTTTGCCGTTAGCGGTTCTTGGCATCCCGGGTTTTCAGCGACGTGGCAACGATAGACCCATTGGCAAATATGTATTCAGCGTATCGAGAACACGATAGCGACAACGCGTTGCCTGTTTCAAATCTTGATTAGATGCGCTTCGAGTAACGAAATATCGTGTTAGATACACCATGTTCGATTAATTCGTGGATTAATTCGTAATTTGAACGGTTTTCAAATTGATCGATAACTTATCGATATCTAAACTGATAATGTTGTACAATAAGAATTAATTGTCTTCCGGATATGAAACTTTGAAATTGATGTTTCGAGTGTCGCTTGAAAAAGGATTTGTCTCGTACAGTTTACGTGACACGCTCGAGTGTACCGAGGGAGATGGAGAATGAATGCGAGCGAGCGTGATAACCGACGCTCGTACACGGAAGCCTGTTGTAACCGAGGCCTCCTTCGCAATTAGTGTAATGGTGTCCCGTTCGATGCTATGGGGACGCTCGTTCAGCCTCGACACATTTTATACTCGCGTTACAACAACGACGAAATCAGAAACGTTCTCCCTTTAATGTAGAAGCATTTGTTTCTACGGTGTTCGAGCGATTCTCGATCGATCGGAAAGTTCAGCGTATTAGACCTGTCACCGACTATCATAACAATACATATATCACTGCCGAAGAAGCTACATGTTATAATCCACTGTACACCTGCAGCATTACCACGTTTTACGCAACTGATTTCACACTGTAATTTACGATCCGATAACGAAGTCATGTGTGTTGACGCACGGTTCTGTACGGAAAAGAAATAAATATTTATTGTTTCATCGAACGTGCGATGTATTTATTTATTTAATTAAACATGCGGATACATTCGAAGCGTATGCTCTTGTATTGGCAATACCGTATGGGGGGTGGAAATTAAGTTGCGTGGTCGTACGATACTTGTCGGCCCCGAGCAGAGCGTACAAATAATTTTCATTCAAAGGCACGCATGGCGGATCACTCGAGTTTGCGTTTGCTCGAGCAAATCAAAAAGCGACTCGGATCAACGCAGATTTGCACGCTCGATGAGCGCGCTAAAAGAGCATACCTACACGCGCATGCAAACAGATATACGTACGCGCGCGCATGGACATCGTGGATGATTATTAAGCGTTCGTATGGTTTACAAGTGCATCTTAAGTTTCTTTTTGAGAACAGACGTCAGTAATACGACTAAATTAAACATTTCAACAAATCAGCCAATTTGAATCTTGAATGAGAATGAAATTATTCTATTCTTTCAGATATTTCTCCTTCTGTTCCTGGTCCTTTACGTCTCCAGTTACGCTTTGATCGCGAAATTTCGCCGGAGAGATCGCGAGGATTACTTTTCCGTGGACGAAGATGAAGCAACAGTTTACCGGATCAGTCTTTGGTTGTGCACCGTCGCTCTGGCGGTTTCCGTTGGGGCGACCTTACTACTTCCGGTCTCCATCGCCAGCAACGAAGTTCTCATTTTATACCCGAACAGCTATTATGTCAAATGGCTGAATAGCTCCCTCATTCAAGGTACGATAACTCCTCAACTTTTCGGAACATAGTTGCCTTATTAGATTTTTTAATTATCTTCAATTTTTCATTAACAAACAGGTCTATGGAATCATGTGTTCCTCTTCTCAAATTTGTCCCTGTTCGTCTTTCTACCGTTTGCTTACTTATTCACAGAATCCGAAGGATTTGTGGGTTACAGAAAGGTAAGGATAATTCCCTCTGGACTTTGACTATTCTGTTTTTTCCAATATTTATATCACTATTTATTAACGAAATTGTTATTTGGTTTCAGGGTGTAATGGCTAGAGTGTACGAAACAGTCACCGTTCTTTGCCTGCTGGGAACGCTGGTGTTAGGAATGACGTATGTTTTATCAGCACTTATAGATCATCAGAAGTCCAGTCTTCACACATTGCTCAGTAAGCGAATTAAAATTAAGTCTACCTCTTTATTCAACCACAAACATATAATCGTGCTTCGTGTTACAGACTTGTGGACATACTATTTGCCTTTTCTCTATTCCTGTGTTTCTTTTGTCGGCGTTGTCATGTTGTTGCGTGAGTATAAACGTGTATTTCAACAGAACGCTAGTAAACGTTGTAGTAAACAGCTTCTGAACGAAAACGTATCGTTACAGTGTGCACGCCCGTGGGCTTTGTAAGATTGTTCGGAGTGGTTGGCTCGTTTCTCGTGAAACCGCAGTTCCTAAAGAACTTGGATGAAGAGTTCTTTGCGTACAGATTAGAAGAGGAGTGTATTAGAAGACGGTTGGTCACCGATCATATTCTTAAGATCGTGAAATTGTTCGTCGCAAATTGTCTTATACGTTTGTTGGGCCCGCAGGTTGGAGCATGCGAAAGCAACGGGCAAATCGTACGTTTCACCGGTACCAATGTCCATACCTGCGTGTGGTTCGATTCTCGAAGACGATGAACTTCTTAACGTGAACCCGAGCCTAATGTGTTTAAGGAATGGTGCTCTGCAACGCGGATTGTCCCAGCGATTAGAAGATATTCAAAAACGGCGAAAAGTGTTAGATCAGCAAAGGCGAACGTGGTGGGTTCGCCGCACTTTGCTTTACCCTTTGGCCATGCTAGCCTTACTCATATTTTCCACTGCCACAGCCCTGTTAGCTGTTCAAAACACGTTAGAACTACTAATCGGAATAAAGGCGCTGCCTCTGAGTACCAGGGTTTGTATCGATCCCTCTGAAACATTTAAAGGAACACGTGTGTTCGCTTTGGACAGCCGCAGTCAATAAAGATGGATTCGATTTATCTTTCAGCAATTTACTCTAGGTATTAGTTCATTGTCGAAGCTTGGCCCCATTGGAGCAACCATAGAGGTGGCAGTGATATTATACTTGGCAGCGACGAGCGCGATAGGCCTGTACACGCTTCCAGGAGTTCGAAGAGTCCAACCACGATTTCATTCCACGCCTCTCACCCACGTCATCGCGAACTGTGCCCTACTTCTTGTGCTAAGTTCCGCGTTGCCACTGTTATCACGGATATTAGGTACGTCGTCCATTGAAATAATTCGAAACGTCTTCCACGTCGATCTGCAGATATACATATATCTAACTATTTGCACTATCTGGATTTCTAGGTATGACAAACTTCGATTTGCTTGGTGATTTCGGGCGAATCGAGTGGCTCGGTAATTTCAAACTAGTATTGTTTTATAATTTAATATTCGCCACGGCGGCGATCACTTGTCTCGCGACCAAGTTCACGGCGACCGTTCGCAACGAGATTTACGCGAGATTGAGGAGCAGTTTGATAGGAATTTTTAGAAGCGAAGGTAAGAAAGGCCCAGTGGGGATGTTTTCTCCAAAGGAAGACTAGACTGACTTATATATTGTAAATCGGAAGAAATATGTAGAATTTAGCATTACAAACGTGTAAGCAAAGACAGACCGACGGACAGACACGATTACGGTATGTACTTGCGCGATGCGAAAGAAAGATAAAGTTCTATATAAAGTTTTTAGGATAAAGAATGGAGAGTGAGTTACGCGAATGGAAATATGTATAATTGGACTTTGATGAATATTTAACGACGGAGAGAGGCCAGTAAAAGAATATCCCTTGCGACATCTTTTTCACGTTGTCATACATCTCTATGCGTGTGCGTGTGTGCAAATAGCCGTATCGATTATTTATTACAGCTTTGCTATTTTAATAATTATTCATCGAAAACTATTCATACCGATCTTGTTGTGAGATAATTAACTATATTAATTCACAGCAATGACAACAGCAGTATTGTGATAAAGACACAAATATGTGTGTGCACGTGTCGAGCGACTACGCGGATTACGATTCTAGCAAATAATACATGTATAGACACACTCACACGTATGTATGTGTAAATGTATGCATTCCGTGTGCATACATATAATAATACATATGTATACATACATACATACATATCTAACGGATATTCTCTTGCAGATGACTTGTAGAGCATGTTACAATAAGTACGTATTCCACAAAACGTCGGATACAAGGTCCAAATTTATTTTTGTGTGACTTGAATTACTTTCTCTTCTGGAACACTTTTCTTTTTCTTATAGAAAATTTATATACCACGCTTATTGTGCCTGGTAAAAAGAAAACGTTTTGGTTTCTTGCTGAAACTCTGTTCACATCCTAGAGCATCAGTGAATCAATTGATTAAATTGAAAATACATAGTTTGTTTCCTTTTTTATAAATGCACCCAGTGTCGGCAGTTACAAAATATCGCTGCCGACAAAGCGAGCCTAATACATACGTCATATATCACGCGTTGACTGTGCTCTGTTATAGTAGTGTTCTTTTAGTAATTTTGATGAAATGCATTTTATCGATCTTTTCTTGTTCAACCCCCTCATGATCCCTATCGCAGGAATCGAATGCGTTCGTCGTATTAGGAAAGTAAACAAACGATGCGCATTTACAGGTGCATATAGACTGCATAATGATAACATGCAGAAAATTCAGATGTTATCGCCTTGACTGATTCGTGATTTATTAGTTTATTACCGAGTGCTAAACTCTCGAATTAAGTGAATTATTTATTTACTTCGATCTGTACATCTCGGTTCTCGATCGTATTTAACGTCTACGTCATAGCATTCGTCACATTTATTTAACAAGTAAACGAATGATATTTTACAAGAATATTATGTGATATATATATCTCGTCAAGAAGACAATACAACGTTGTTGAACTTTTGCACACGCAATGATGTACTCACCAATGAACTATTAACAAATTTAATTAGGGAGAGATACCTCAGGATAGAAATTATTGCTTAATATTTGTTACTACAATACCACGTTGTGGATCTATTTGTAATAAATCGAGATTCTCGTCCGAGAATTCGCTGTACACTGATACTTAAGAGAATAAAAAATACTTTAACTTCACCTTTTTTCCCATCGAACGTAGAATTCTAATAGATATCGGTATAGTATATATAGAGTATAGACTCTAAATCTATATATATTGAAATGTTATCGATAAACAAAAAATAAATAAATTATAAATCGCATTAGTAGCAGATTTATTGATCGGTAAAAATTATATACATAGCATCGTAATGCATGGTAATCAATCGGACACGAGACGTCGTAAACCGTGGTTTCCCATGAACTTAATGATAGCATTAACTCCAACACCCCTACGTACAATTTTATAATGATTCGGAACCGACAGATCAACTATCGTCGACCCTTTTCTTAAACGTTCGTTGACATTACTGACTGTGCGTATGTCATAAAATATTCCATCCAACTGAGGCCATAATTTTTCGAATTCTTTCGGATGCAAACAACTGGGCTCGTTGCTAAAGTTCGCACTTGTGAGCGCTAATGGTCCAACTGTATGCGCAACGCAGTTTAAAAATTTCTTATCCGGTACTCTTATGCCTATGGTATCAATGCCTGGATTCAGGTCGGGATTTAATTCTGGTTGCCGTTTTACAACGATCGTGTAAGGGCCAGGCAATAACGAATTCAATAAGTCTGGATGCAGATGATCTACAACACCCCAGTACTGGATATACTTAACGCTGCTGACAGAGATGCATAATGGTTTATTCTCGTCTCTCCCTTTAATTTTGTACAGTCTTTTGATAGCATCGGTTTGCAAAGCGGAACAAGCTAGACCGTATACCGTATCTGTGGCAATTGCCACGACTTTGCCTTGCTGAAGCAGTTCAGCGGCTATGGATATACTCCTTTTTCCTTTGCATATCCAGTGCTTGGAATCCAAGTATTTTAACTCCTCGACAGCACCTGCTGCGGCGATTGTCATTGGACCTAATTGCTCCATGGCCGAAAACAGTCTTTTTCCAGTATACTCTGGATGAAATTGTATCTTTAAAACATATTAAAATATTTAATGAACTACGGTATCTCTATACTAAAATATGATATTTGGAGTTTCGTACTCGGTGGTTCTCATAATCTCAAAAGATGCGCGTTTGAAATGTATGATTTATGTTCGAACCTGCACAATTTTTTCCCTACAATGGTCGTACCTTTATTCGCGCCAGTTGTGACCACATTGGGGATTGCAACATTTGTAAAATGTGGTCATGGGCTCATCCGCGGACCGCGTTTGTATCTGCATAAAATACGCCCGAGAATTGGAGCACTTCGGGCACCTTTCCTCTGTTGAGTCCACGTTCTCCCAAGCTGCACTTCCACCTAAAACGTCGTCTACTTCCTTCAGCTTTGGATACGTACGACTACTCACTCTCCTTGCTATGTTAAAAATATAAGGGCACGTGTTACAAGCGAAACGCAATCCAGCCAAAGCTTCTTCTACCCGTAGCACATTGCCGCAGATTGTACAAAACATTAACATGTTACTGACATCTGTATAATAAAATCGTTAACAAAACGATCAGCTTATCTTTCAACGCTAACAATAAGGGGAATTCATTATTTATTCAGCGTCACTTAACATAATCCGAGTCTTTGGTTATGTTATTTAATGACCGATGCACAACAGCAGGCTGTGGCCGAGGTAGTACACGTGACTCGGATCGGAGGTATAGTATATCAACAAGACATATATATATAATTAGAAGAAAATAATCTCGAAGTGAAAAAATCCTATTTTACCCAAATTTAACATTATAAGAATAATCTTGTAATAATAAATATATATATATATAATTTCGTAATAAATTCAATTTTCAAAAAGGATTTTTAGGGATTTGAGGATTTCTTGAAACGTTCATACGTACTTACCTTAATACGGTAACGCGAATTTTACTTGAGAATTCCTCCTAGATTGCCAATGATCAATTCACAGTGTATATGTAGTTTGTGTATGGTATTTGTAATAAGTTTCGTACAATTTGGTTATTTTTAAATGAAAAATGATGGAACACCATATCGAAAGTTGCTTTGGATGAAGTAAATACCAATTTGGAAGACGAGAATAAAATGTCATGAACTTTATGTTTCGTCGAGCTGGATAAATTTAGGTAAGGCACGGTGAAAAGGGGTTATGACGGTAAAGATAACCTACGTATACGCGACACCGATAAATCCCTCTGTTTCTTAAAATGATACTCTGATAAATAAATACATTTTACGACTAAGTTAAGTTCCGCTCGTTTCTTTCGCGTTCGAGTTACGATTCGACGTAATGTTCTATGTGTCTTTCAGATTTCGAAATAAAGGCTGTAAATAGAAGGAACTCGAAAATTAAAAGCGTATCTGTGCACAAATGCGGTATTTTTTCGTCTTGTAAACTAATCGCATTATATCCTGTTTCAACATGTTTCAGAGGTGCGTATTTCATGAAAAAGTGGTAATGTGGTACAAAAAATACATGAAACATTTATTTTAGGAGTAGAATTCTCTGTTTGGGTGCTTTGAGACTCCAAAAGACGAGCATACAATCGAGATGCGAGAGTATATTGTCGAAAGCTGAAACAAGGCAAAGGAAAAACCAATTATTCGACGAAGAAAAGAAAAGGCAAAAGTCGTCCATAGGAAGAATTGAAAAAATAGATGTGAAATATCAAAATGCGGTGGAGGAGATTACTCTTGTAATGAACAAGAAGCTATCGACGCCGGCAGACTGCGCTAAACATATTTCGGAGGGTGTTGTAAAAATATCGGCTCTCGCCTTGGTAGATGGAGCGATTTGGGACATGCATAGACCTCTAGTCTCGAATTGCACACTGGAATTATTGAATCTGCCTAGTCCAAAAATACATGCTGTGAACTTGGCATTTTGGCGAACGTGTTCTTTCCTTTTGGGCGCTGTCGTGGATTCTTCGTTCAAGGAGGACGTCAAGCTTCACTTACACAGTTTCCCGGTGCCGAATATAAACGCAGGAAGCTTCGTATACGACGTATACCTCGAGCTGCCCGATTGGAAGCCCACCGTCGAGGAAATGCGGGCCATGTCGGCTCAGTTCGTAAAACTGACCAATCAACAGATCCCCATCGAAAGGCTAGAAACCACCGAAGAGATCGCTTTAGAGATATTTCAGGACAACCCCATCAAATTGCAGCAGATCCCAGACATAGCGAAAGCCAACGAGGAGAAAGTGGTGCTGTATAGAGTCGGGGTACACATAGACATCAGCAAGGGGCCGATGGTAGGGAACACCGATTTGATAGGTCGCTGCACGATCGGCGCTGTACATAAATTACCGCAGAGCGAGAGCGTCTACAGATTCCAGGGGATAGCTCTGCCCAGAGGAGTTCTCCTGAATCATTATGCCTACAGTATACTAGAGAAACGTGCTCGAAAACTGAACGAGACGACTTGGATGAACCACACAATAGAGGATAGTACGAAATCGTCTATGAAAATGTCTGCTTCGAATTAATTTGTTACTTTCGAATTTGATATTAATCGAATACTTTGATACTTTAAGGGCATAGCGTAAATAAAATTCTATAACCGGCATTCTTTATTCTGGTTACTCTATATACATGTACAGGATGTTCCGCCCGTCATGGACACTTCAAGTAAGTTTTTAGTTCTATTTCCGTGTTAGAAATAAAAGGAGGTTCTTATTTTTCCGAATGTGCTGATCGGGAGGGGCACCCTGTACACGCGTACATACATGTACCCACTTTTTTACGAACAACCGCTATTAAATCTGTGTGTTTGTTTCTGTATAGGTGTATAACTAATAGGATAAAAATAAACATAGAAGAGGTACAGGAATCCGTATAATTTCTGTTAGGGATTTTTGCGGCCGCACCGCGAGCTGCGCAATTCCCAGACGAAGGTGCCTGGCAACCTGTTGGCTACCGACGCGGGACACGTCACCGTCATCGTCAGGAAAAGCTGCTGGTGTTTGTACCCTTTCGTCTCGTAGGCTTCGAGCTCGTCCGCTCCGAGATTCGCTTTGGCGGCGAGCGGAGCCAGCTCGGGGCTGCACTTGAGCTCGATATTGATCACCAGATCGAAGGACGGTGTCGAAGACCTTGTCACTTGCTGTTCGGTGTCGAGGTCGGTGTTCGACGAACCCGCGTTGCTCGCGAACTTGCTTTCGTAGGCGTATTTGTTCATGTTACCGTAGTAAAAGAATTGGCCACCGTATTCTCCGTAACCCGAGTACGTGGACGCGGGCGGTGGTTTCAGCGGGAACGGCAGAGGTATCTAGAGTAGAGAGCGAAACGATGGGAAAAGCGGTGTTTCGATCGGTTAAAAATAACCGCTGGTGTTATCACCTGTAGATTCAGCTCGCTCTTGTAATGCCAGCTATCGAGCAGGTGCTCGTTCACGCTGCCCACCAAACGGCGCAGCCTCAGGTACATGAAACGCTGCTCGTCCCTCCACGAGTTCTCCTCCGAGTTCTTCGTGACAGCCAGGCACGTGAACCAGGCGCGTTTCATCACGTACCTGAGCTTCATGCTGACCACGCAGCTGCCGGACCGTTTTTTCGTCACCTTCGAGGATAACGCTTGCCTGCCCTCCACGAGACAATCCAGAACGTCTACGACTTTGCAGCCTGAGACTAGCACGGATCTAACGATATATTAACGATTGTCACGTAAGATGATCTTTCGTTTTACGCGAGATCGTCCCCCGTCTATGCAGCTCGTTTTTTTGTCGAGATAGAATAAGAGGCATCGAACTGGTACCTGGTCCGAAAGGATTCACCTGTTCACCCTGCGCTCCGAGACCTTCTCGAAAAAGTTCATGAACCGTTTGCAGACGGTGGCAAGGTCCGCGACAGAGGTGTATATGTCGCGGGACCACTCTATACACGCGCGACACTTCATCGTTTGGGTCAGCAAGTCGTTTAGATAGTCCAGCAAGCTGCCCGCGTAGAAGCAAAGCCTGGGGAACCTTTGATGTCCCGTAGGCGGATGCGTGTACCTCCAGGTTACGGCTCTGAGCAGTTTATACTGTGCTTTGATCAACTCCAAAGTGTCCAGGGCTTTCATACAGGACAACACTTCTAGGTTCGCTTTGGTCTGCCACAACGTTTGCTTCACGCGTCTCGTTAGAACCTCTATCCTCGCGCCGGTAGCGAGAAACGCGGCGTTCAACACCGCCGCTGCCACTGTCGAACAATGTCTGAAAGAATGGTAATTGGAACTTTTGTCACTTTTCTCCGCAGGATTAAACTAGATAATCGTTGCTGTATCGTGGAACAGGCATGGGCACAAATTATCCAAAAAGGGTACTATCCAAGCTGAGAGCAACGTAACCACGCCTATTCGTGACACGCCACGCCTACTAATAAAGACAGAGAAAGAGAGAGAGAGAGAGAGAGCGCAAGCTGCATAGTTTTTCAACACCGGCGAAACATTGCAAGGATTTCTGCCTATGCCTGTTGCCGAGGCGACTGTAGCCTAGATAAGGAAACCACCTGGAAACCAAGCGCACCGAAGTGGCCACCTCGTGGAACGGAAGCAACCGGAATATCATCTCCAAGACTTCCGGCGGGAGCGTGTCCAACGCGTACCCTCGGTAACTCGACTCCGTAGCACCCTGCGAACATCTTGAATCTTCCTGCGACTCTTCTGGCTCTTTGTATTTTGTCGCCGGCACTTTCTGCCGCTTACGCGCGTTCATTTAAAAAGGTGAAACAGTCAAAAAGAGATTCGTTCGCGTCTCGAAGAACCTTGTCCGTGTATTTCGTTAAAACGCTGTTCCCCTTTTATTCATTACTCGGTAAAACGTTGCTCTCGTTAAAAAAAGGAATTTAATAAAACTATAAATGACCGACAGAGAGACAGCGAAACAAAGTAAGCAACGTGTGGTTGCACGGTCGAATCACTATTTTCGATCTCTCGTTTCGGAATTCCATTCCGTGCATTGTACACATTTACACGTAAGTCGATATAATACGGACATCACTGGTTATCATTGAAAATAACAGGTATCTTTCGGTCGATTTATTAGACTTATATTTACAGATCGGAGGGCGATTGGAATCAAGATTGTCTTTGGTCTGTCTGTCTGTCTGCCTGTCTCTGTGTGTGTGTGTTGCTTGTTCGGGCGCAGATTTACAGACGAAACGAATGTACAAGCCTCGGGAGCATGGGAGTAGAAAGTAATCGTGTGACGGAACCGAATGCGTTATTACCGATAATAATCTCTGAGTCGAGTCTAGGTCAGGATCGATACAGTAATCGTGCTACACGGAGCTAGGAAAAAAGACTGGAAAGAATGCCAGCCTAGTAGATTAACAACTCCGCGCAGTACGTTACCCCGTATTGGACTCTCGGTACAGTAGCGTTCAAGTGTCCGCTACTCGGTAAAGTCCGTGCCATTAGAATGAAACGGAACGACCGTGTATACATCTAGCTCCCGCTTGCAGCGACCTTGGGTGCTCTCTCCGAGAACGGTAATAGACGTAAGAAACTTGTTTGTTTGGTCCATTCGAGCGCCAGGTTTGATTATCATAAAAATCAGTGTGTCGTTCCACAGCTTCGGAAAAAGAGGGAACGATGATCGCTTGTGACTTTTTCAACTGAAACTTAAACTTAAACGGAGAAGTTGACCGGCATCAAGAGAGTGAACTTGGCGTGGTCGACGGGCAGCTCTTCGGAGGCGCAGGGGCTGATGCTGTCCAGCAGGCTCTGTATCGCGTTCTGATTAGACGGGTGCTTCCTCTTGGTGTGCTCCCGCCTGTGCTTCAGCTCCTTGAACGTTTTCCCGCACTGCTCGCAGACGTACGGCCTCGCGGCCTCGTGGGACCGCACGTGACCCTCGTAGTGACTTTTCCGGACGAACTTCTTCCCGCATTGGTTGCAGTCGAACTGAAACCGACCTTCGTGCGCCGCAACGTGCGAGCTCAGCGTCCATTTGGTCTTGAAGGTCTTCGAGCAGTAGTCGCAGCGGATCTTCGATCCGTTCGGCTTCTCCGATTGGAGAGGACGCCGGGGGTTCTTGTGCAGGAGCAACATCTCCTCCAGCAGAAAGTCATCCTCCTTCTCGCCCTGCTCCTTCTCCGACTCCGCCTTGGCCAGCACCGATTGCGCGTCCAACAGGTGCGCCGTGTGCCGCTTCATGTGCTCCTGAAGCTCCACCTCGTCCTTCGAGCACACCCCGCACAGGGCGCATACGTTCTTGTCCGTTGACTGGTCAACAAATCGAAATCGAGATTAGGAAACGTTCGATCGACTGCCGTGGAGAGGGGGCACAGGGGAATATATGGGTATTAACAAAAACGTATAGTATACAGGGTGCGGCGCAAAATTAGTCCCCACGATTTTTTAGCCCCTTCAGGTGGTCGGACAGAAAAGTGTTTCGTACGAAAGTTAATCAGTATTTAACCGACAAGAAATTGCAATTTTTTAAATTAAAAAAAAATCGATTTTCAACAAAAAAATCAAGGTCGCTGTCATATCTTTTAATGGAACTGGGTATTTTTAATTTCATAATATTGTAGGCGACGTCGAAACGAATTCAACGACCTGCTATACGATGACTTTCAGATGACCTTGAAAGAAAATATCGCCATGAATCAATTGCCAGAATATTTGAAATATTTCGACGGTACGTAATAGCAACTCGCATTTAGAGGTAAACGAATGAACGTAAACATTGCTTCAGAACTTAACACACAAAAAACCAAATTTATACGGACCCACATTGAAAACGCGAATGTTAAACGTTTACATGTATTTAATTAATAATTAAATTAAATTTTCGAACTGCATCCCATCTTGTTTAATGCAAAGTTCTGCTCTTGGTAACAAAGTCTTATGTGCAGCTTCCATTAGAGAACTTCTTTTTACGGATGATATTTGTTATTTTCTAAAATTCTTCTCACACTCCTCTCTGGAGCCTGTTTCTGCAGCAATTGCACGAGTAGAAGTATGTGGATTTACTTAAAAATAAGCTAACACTGTTACAGCGTTATTATCATTTGTTGCACATTTACGGTGACTACGATGCTTTCCATCTTGAAATTTTCCATTGACACGTAGATAACGTTCAACATTACGAAATGTTTTCGGACATGGATGATTTACATCCGGATATTGTTCCGCATATAACATTGCAGCCTGTCGAACATTTCCTCTACACTCGTGAAATATTTTTAACATATTTATTTTTTCACTATTAGCGTACCGGTTCATTGTTATAACGTATCTCACAATTTCATGTAATGAACTAACAAATTCACGAATTCACAATGTTTACGTTCAATTGTTTACCTCTAAATACGAGATGTTGCTATTACGTACCGTCGAAATATTTCAAATATTCTGGCAATTAATTCATGGCGATATTATCTTTCAAGGTCATCTGAAAGTCATCGTATAGGAGGTCGTTGAATTCGTTTCGACGTTGCCTACAATATTATGAAATTAAAAATACCCAGTTCCATTAAAAGATATGACAGCGACCTTGATTTTTTTGTTGAAAATCAATTTTTTTTTTTAAAGTAAACTATTGCAATTTCTTGTCGGTTAAATACTGATTAACTTTGGTACGAAACATTTTTCTGTCCGATCATCCGAAGGCTGAAAAATCGTGGGGACTAATTTGCGCCGCACCCTGTATAGAGTATAAAAATTTGTGCAACGATCGTGCAGTTATGTCTTTCCCGTATAACTGTTACAGCTAGTGCCGTGTCTCGAACATCAGCGTACGCAAAGGGTAGAACGCGTAGGCGCGGGCGGAGATCGGTTCGCCGGTTTACCTTCTCGTGCGAGCTCATGTGAGCCTTCAGCTTGATCTCGCTGGTGTACTTCTTCTTGCACTGCGGGCAGCTGTAAGATTTGCTCTCCCGATGACCTGAGTCGTCGGGCCACGCTGCCGCCTGTCTGTACGCTATACTCTCCGACTCGCCGATCCGCGGTTTGCTGGCCGTGTTCTCGTGATTGGACAGCTTCTCCTTCCTCATCTCGTGGCGGAGTATGTGACGCTTGAGATCATGGGCCCTGGAAAACGCGCGGCCGTATCTTGCGCAGCCTGGATAAGGGCAGCCCTTGGTCTTGTCGTTCCTCGGACGGGCCGACGGTTTCGCGCGATCCTCCCGAGTGCAGTCCTTGCACGGCTTTTCGATCTTCTGGCTGCTGACGGTCGCCAACTGGGCCGACAACGGGATCACGATCGAGATCGTCTCGTTCGTGCCCGGGTTCACGATCGGGCCCACGTGGATCGCCGGCGGCGTCGCCAGGGAGAGCCCGCTCTCGCTGCTCCTGCTCATCGCTGCTCTATTCGCCAACTGTGTGAAACGAACAACTTTATCTTATACGGTTCTCGCTAGAGACTGCGGATCTTTATGCTAAAGAAAAATTGTCTGCGTCTATTGCAAGAGACAGGAGCCAGATAGACAATTTTCCCCATAAACGGACAATGATTCGCAGTTTAGTTCTCACTGTTAAGGCTTTTGGGAGTCAGCCGTGTCCCGAAGGAATTATTCTCTAATGTTTCGCAAGCATTGCAGTCAGCTTCGTCGGAGGGTCGAAAACAAAAAGAAATAATTCCTCCAGGATACGGTTTACACTCAAAAGACTTAACTGTGAGAAACGTAGAATGCCCGGTTCCGAAAGCCTCGAATCTCTAACTTCATCTTACGTCCGACTCGAACCTCTACCGGCCTGCTCCGAGGTGCAGTTTTTCGGGAATTTTTGTCGCCTCTCGAGCAGACCATCGAAAATTCGGGTAAGCAAAATTGATTTATACCCGTCGCCAATTTGACGAAAACTAATATCAAATCTATTGATCGATTTGCCCATTCAAGGTCGAAACGAATAGATAATCGCAGAGAAGAAAACGGGCCGAGGAATCCGAAGACACGCGAAGCGGAAGCGTACGTTGTATACTATGTCGCCGAGAACCGAGGGAAACACGCATCGGAGCATGGATATTTATAAAATGTGGACGCGGCGCGTGGCAATAGACTGTCCGGAACGCGTCGAGCGTCGAGAGCAACAGCGTCAGCCATCTTGAACGAGATGAGAGTATAGTTGAGAAAACAAGAACGCGAAATCGAAGAGAAACCCGCCTCGGAGTCAGCGCGTAGTTTGAAATCAAACGGGGGAAGCTCCTTACATCGGACGAGTTCGCGCGCGGCTGCTGTTTCGATCGCCCTCGCCCCTTGTTCGCTTCCGCAGCGTCGCGACGCCGTGTCGTAAACCGTGCAACGTGCACCGTGCGATGAGTCACCCTTCTCGGAGAGGATCGACCCCCGGAATCATCGGTTCGGTCCTGGCTGGTCCATGCGACCAACAAATTCTCTCTTCGCTCGTATTCCGCGCGTTTTCCGCTGGTTCTCCGCTCGGTCAGGGTCAGTGTCGCGTTCAAGGGTCGTTCGTCGATGAACGTCGACTTTCTCGAGCTATCCGGTCTGTCCCGAGACGTTCTCGGTTTTCTCGCAGATGGGAATGCGTCTCTACCGCCGTTCCTCCCTCGCTTTCTCCGTCAACGTTTCTCTGTCTGATTCTGTTTTCTGTCTCTGTCTCTCTCTGATTCTGGTTCTGTTTTCTGTCTCTGATTCTGATTCTGTTTTTTGTCTCTGATTCTGATTCTGTTTTCTGTCTCTATCTCTGATTCTGTTTTCTGCCTCTATCTCTGATTCTGTTTTCTGCCTCTATCTCTGATTCCGTTTTCTGCCTCTGCCTCTGATTTTGATTCTGTTTTCTGTTTCTGATTCTGATTCTGTTTTCTGTCTCTATCTCTGATTCTGTTTTCTGCCTCTATCTCTGATTCTGTTTTCTGTCTCTATTTTCTGTCCCTGTCTCTGTCTCTGTTTTCTGTCTATATTTTCTGTCTCTATTTTCTGTCTCTGTCTCTGTTTTCTGTCTATATTTTCTGTATCTGTCTCTATTTTCTGTCTCTGTCTGTTTTCTGTCTTTGTCTCTGCCTTCTGCCTTCTGTCTCTGTCTGTCTTCTCTCTTCTGTCTCTGTCTGTTTTCTGTCTTCTCTCTTCTGTCTCTGTCTGTTTTCTGTCTTCTCTCTTCTGTCTCTGTCTGTTTTCTGTCTTCTCTCTTCTGTCTCTGTCTGTTTTCTGTCTTCTCTCTTCTGTCTCTGTCTGTTTTCTGTCTCTGTCTCTGCCTCTGTTTCTGTTTTTTGTCCCTGTCTCTGTTTCTGTTTGTTTTTTGACTCAACGGCAGCGGTTATGGCAACAACGACGCATCCCTATCTCGTGCAGTCGCGTTGCAATGCTCGACGACCGAGCCAACACCGAGACGAGACGAGTCTCCTCGCTTTGCCACCTCTCGCTGGGCCGCAACGTTTTCGATCGCTCACTTTCCTCGCCGCGATGAAAGTGTGCTACTGATCAGGAACGCGCACTCTCCCTAAGCTCGCACAGCCACTAGGCCAACGGTAGACGCGCGCGGCACGCTCGTTTCACGGGCATATCTTCGACACGGTTCGCGCATGTCAACATCGGCCAACTAGAATCTACAGGGTGTTCCGTTTCAACGTCCTCCTCTCTGGATCGTCCGCAAAATTATTGCGAATACGCGACACGAGAGTCGAACGGTTCCGAGGGGTGGCGTTCTCGATCGGTTAGACTATTCCTCTGAAAAAAAATGCTCCTTCAATGTGCTCGGCTCGTAACTAGAAATCGTCGATTCGGGATTGCGTTCGAGCGTCTGCGAAACTGGGCGATAAAGTTTTAAGCCGTTCGCAGTTGAGAACTATTGATTCCAAACTGCGCGAAAGGTTTTCGAAATTTGGCGCTCGGGCTCGAAGCCGCCCGCGGCTCGGTCCGATCGATTCAAGATACCGTGTACATACTCTGGTTCGTCCAACGTTCGTTGCGGCGAAAAGAAAGAAACTATTCGTTTTTCGAAGATTGCACCGATTATGTGCGCGCTGCGGAAAATGATGGAGAAAAGATAGAGGGTCGCAGCGATGAGCGAGAAGACGGAGAAGCGGTCGGTTGATTACGAGTGGAAATATATGCGTGTGCGCGGCCCCCGCTCTGTAATCGAACAACCCTCCATTACCTGACACAAGGACGCGTGCACACGCATAACGCGTGTCGCAAATGCACCGGCACTCGTTACTCGAGCACCGTATTAAGTAGAAACAGCGGACAGTCCTCGGTCCGCGTGTCATTTTAAACGATGCACCGCACGGATAAACCTAAGAACTTTGTTCGATCCGAGAATGCGTACGAGAGTACCGAATGCATCGAAAGACGATACTCGATATATTCCTGGATGATTTCCATCCATCTTCGTCCATGGAACGGAATTTCGAAAATTTTGACGAGATTAGCCCAACGTTGGAACGGGTTAACGACGAATGGCGCACCCTCCCAGTTTCCCTCGGGATTGCCGTGCCTAATCAGCTAATGGCGCGCACGAAAATAATTACCATGGAAAAGAACGATCCTTGCGGGAGGAACGCGTACAGAACGCTGCTCGTTGACCCGGCGAAACTTTTCATTACATATTTACCCCCGTAATATACGATTTAATCGCAAACGCCTACCAAACACCGGACACGCGCGCCGACGACAACAGCTGCCCGATAGCGTTGCGCCGCGTTGTATCGTCCACCTAATGTAATTAGCTTCTGCTAATAAACTAATAAACGCGAGCGTGACGGACCAGCCACGCGGTGATTCGAAGTATTCGCGCCTTTCTACTCGGACCAAATTTCACGCGATATTTTCTAAAGGTACGCGTCCATCTGAGAGTTTAAACTCGCGAGTTACTCTCGAGAGTCAAATTTGACAGTGTACACGGTATTGTGAGGGCTATCGGAGAGCTCCACGGAAAACTCTCGGAAAGAAATCAGAAAGATGAAAAACGCTAATAGACACGTTCAATTTTTCCCTCGGCGAGCAACTGTCAGCTATACGAACGCCATTCGTATTGCTGAGAGTTGTTGAGATGGCTTTCACATATATGTATATTATACTATATTAGTTTTACTATATAGCTTTACTATATAAGTATTATATATATAAGTATTATACTTATATTACTTTTACATATATGTATATTATACTATACATTGTTGTATATATATATTTATATATACAACAATGAGCGGGAAACAGTGGTCTGACACAGAAGTGGAACATTTAATCACGTTGTACGAAAATAATGAATTTTCATGGAATATCAAACACCCAGATTACAAGAATCGTGATAAGAAAAATAATATTTTTAATGCATTCATTCGTACGAAGCTTCTAAACTGTTGTGCATCTTCTATATGCAATTCTTGTATAAGTGTAGAAAATGCATCCATTTTATTGCGTCGCATTATCCATGGTTTAATCCAGTACTTTCTCTTTTTGGAATATTTCTTTTTCCTTATTACATACATTGCAACGATTGCAGCAAACTTTGGCGCATCTATTCTGTTCACGAGTATTCTAATAACTATCAAGATTCATCTGAAAGCTGTACGCACGAAATTTAGATGGCCATATATCTGAGAGGACTTTCCGAGAGTCGACTGTCGCGTCAATCTCCGAGAGCAAAAAATTTCTGAAGTACTCTCAAATGGACGCATAAATTGAGAGTACTCTCGAGAGCAACTATCGACAGAAACTCTCAGATGGACACGTACCCTAAAGATCGAAATCTTTGCAACTTTTACGCGAACAAAAACCAAGTCCAATCGGTTGGACGCTCCGGCCACAGTTTCAGATTGCACCCATTGTTAGGAAAGGCTGAGCTAGTCGAGCAAAGTTCCACGGTCTTGGTCCACGATGATGTACAAGTTTGTTCGCCGTGACTTCGCCTTGGTGCGACGCGGAGCACCGAAGCGCTAAAAGCATTCGAGCGTCTACGAAGAGCCCTCGTAGATCGCCGTTTCACCGTTTCTTATTATAATTCTCTATCGTCGGCAAGCGAAGTGTAACGCGTAACATGTGTAATATAACATACGCGAAACCCGATACGAATCATTTAATTCCACGGAGGCACGCACGAGTGTGGCACCAGGCCACGCGTGAATTTCCTTCTCTCCTTCATTCTAGAATTCCGGACCAAATTCAATTCGTTGCCGTTGCGTTGATTTCACCGCGCGGAAAAAACAAGTTTTCTATCAAATCGCCGCGGCAGAAATGGGTCGAGGAAACAAGAACGCTATTTTTAAGAGGCACGTTTCAAATCCGTTTCAACGGTTGGCGCTTCGATTCGAATTTTTATGGCGGTACTCTCGGAAGCGAAAAATGTTCCTCCGTTTCTTTCCGATCTATCCGAATTTTCTTATTCCTAGTATTCCTCTGTTCCAGTCGCGGACTGTTCTAAATAAATGATTCCGGAATTAACCTCGTTGCTGGAAGATTTCTTGCGCGGCCAGAACCCGCTCGCATATAGAAGACTCGACTCGTGGATCTTTTGTCGTTTTTCGAACGCGAGGGAAAGCGTGCCGCGCTCGTGTGCGCGCGATTTTCCTCGAATTCCTCGGCAACGAATTCCGCTACGAATTTCCAGTCCGGTTATTATAGCGACGCGCGGCCGTCGTCCAATAATTTCACGTAGCCTCGCTTTCGTAATTGCCCGAAACGCGATCTTTTTTTCCGGTGTGCAACGCGACCGTGAAAGTCCGCTGGCACGGTATACCCTTGCGTCGAAAGTAATCGTTTTGCTTTTCTAAAACGATACCTCTCGCGATTCCTTTGGAAAAGAACCGTGAGACAAAAACGTCCGAACCGAGAGAGAGTGGACAGTGCGGAGCCAACAAAGTGTGGCAGCCTTAGCGTTGCTCTACGCCGCTGTCGCTTTGGAAAACTCTTTATTTCCTTGCCTATTGTTCTGTACTCGGCGCGGACCTGGTCGATCCTAGTATACATCCCTGCGACCAGATTCGCGCAGGCCTAACCTTCTCCGCTGCCTTTTCCAGTTTTCGCTTGGGCCCTTAGATCATATATACTTATAGACCCGGCATAGGTATAGTGTGTGCATTGAATGCAATGTTCCAAGTTAAAGAGTATTTGGTGGCCTCTTAGATGATTCAAAATGGTGGATAGCGCATGAGACGATGCACGTACTGCGGTAGAAGCGTCACCAGTAACAAAGAGAGAAGAGCAGCTACGCATATAAAAGCGAGATAAACGATCATATTTGTTCAGGTATATCTTAAAAATTTAGAAAAATGGTGCACACTTGTTGCATAAAAAATTGTAGAGAACGACGAAACCGTGATATATATAATATTATGTATTGTATATAATATATATTATATATAATATATGCATTATATATAATATTATGTATTGTATATATAGTTGAGCAAAATTTATATCTAAATAAAAATTTTGAATAACGAATCAAGATAAAGTATCTTTTATTCGCGAATCGTTATTTGAATAATTATTTATCTAAGTAATGCCCAACTCTGATTGTATTCGACATATACATGTACCTATATTGTTCTTACTAGTATTTTTTTAAATAAAGTTGTGAGGAAATAAATACATATTTCATATTATCAACTTCTACATTAAAATTTATCTTTTTCCCAATTATAATCAACAAAATGAGTTAGGCATATTTAAAATAACTAGAGCAAAGTAAGAATGAACGAATAATAAAATTAATGTATGTATATTACAGTTACAGTTTCCATAAATATCTGTACAGAATCAGATGCGATGACGATTCCCCTTTCCCCTCTAGCACTTTACCACCAAGGTACTGTGATTTCTCAACAGACTATAGTACTTGGCCTCCTACTTCATCTTTTAATCTTGGAACATAGGACGTTATCTGTAGCCGGGTCTATAAGTATACATATATGGTCTAAGTTTGGGCCTGTTTAACACTAGATTTACAGGGCCCGTCAAAATGACGGATTCAAAAATTTTTAATTTACGATTATTAAGAGTGTAAGGAAGCATTCGTGAGGAATTATTAAATAGATTTATTTTTTTGTGTACATATTACAATAAAAATCGCTGAAGATCTAGGTAAATACAATTTTATTATTTTTATAAAGCAATGTAAAATAATGAATTTTAGTGCTCCGTAAACCTAGTGTTAATGTCTATGGTCAGGCCCGGGCGAACTTTCCCTTTTTTTGGCATCCTTTTCTATCGCCCTTCTCCTCGCTTTCCTCTCCTTCATTTCCACTTTTTCCTGGAGAGTTTTCTAAAAGTTTACAGGGCATTCGGTAATGAGTCGTCGTCGAAACAACGAGTCTCCTTTTTGCGCACCGAACCTTTGTTTTGAATAAATGCGAGTTGAGAATATATTCTACGGTGTCGCATATATTGTTCCACCTATACCTCCACAAAAGAAATATAGCCGATCGCTAAGATACTCTATGCCCTGGTCAAAATGGCGACGCATTCACCCATTGGGACCATCGGTCTTTAGGCTCTCATCTTCAGCTCCATTCTCAATCGTATCGACAAGTTCCGCTCAAATGCTAAACGATTCTGGTAAACGTTGGAGATTGAACTCGATCGGGACATTTATGCACGTATGCATATTTCAGCAAGAGAAATGACAATTGAAAGCGAAGGTGGCTGCTTTCTAAATAGTGGGTGACGGCTGGATCGTATTATCGGATCGCGATCTTTTCGCAGAGTTTTGCATAATCCGATGCAACGATATCGCAACTAGTCGCTGATTAGTAGATCAACCAGAGTCGATCCGCGCAAAAAGGTCGATGCTTGGCGAAACGGGGCTGCAAGAAACCTGGCGACTCGAAATCGCATCGGCAATTAGTTGAAAGTGTAAACGATACTAATCGATGTACGGTATCCGCTAATCGCGACGAATAAAGAGAAGGCAGCGATATCGGAGCCGTAGGCTCGAGAGCTCCGTTAACTTTCGTTAGTGAGAGCGATATTCGCTCGATCGTGGCTCTGCTCCCAGTTCCCATTCGCGAGTCGCGATCCCAAGCGCGTGTGATCCCCCTTCTTCGATGACGATCGAGACCGATCACTTTCTTCCAGGCTCCTTCGAAGGATCTGCTCGTTCCGCGGTTCAGCGATTCGGCGTTCCAGAGAACGAGGATCGCTCTTCGTCGTCGTCTTCTTCGGTGTGGTTTCTCAGGCCTTCGCCATGATTGTCCGCCGAGGCTCGACCCACGGAGGATCGTGCCGATTATGAACTGTGAACGGTGAACAGTGGACAGTGGACAGTGGACAGTGAACAGAAATCGCTTCGTGCTCGTTCGCTTCTCTCGAACTTCGCCCTCTCGATCATGAAGCGGTGAATCGACGAACCAAGAGGTACATAGAGGTGCACTCTGCTCGCCGGAAATGAATCTTCGCGGTCGACTAACGATACTCCTTTTCGTCCTCGCGGAGATCGACCGTGCGACGCCGAGGATCACGGACAATCATTCCGGTGAGCAATCGATTCTATCGCCTGTCTCGACTTTGGATACTTAATCTTTCGTCGACACGATTACTCTCGCGTTAAGGTCGGGTTATACAGAGCCGTCCGATATCGGACGCGTTTTTGGAGTGTTTATACATTTCCATCCGAACTTTGAGGTAACTTGATGAGCGTTCGAGATGCTCGAACAAAGGCCAAGAGCCGAAGATCGTGTCATTTGCTACCCTAACCCCAGGGGTTCCGAGAATCTTTTACTCCACTCTATAGCTCGTGAGATGACTATGCTAGAGTCGGACGACTGGCCGCAAAATATTTTCCTCGAGGATATGCTCTCCGATCGCTGGCGGCACGAAGGCAGAATACATAACGTTTATTTACAAAACTATTAGCTGGAACTTTTCAGAGTTCATCGTGCTAATAGGCGGGGAATACCTTGCTAAGGAATTTAAACGTTATAACAAAAAATGTTATGTCGCATTTTAAATAAGCATGTAATTTTACTTGTACATCGAAAACACATGTAGCCATTGAGATACGGGAATTAACAGGTAATCTGAAAGATGACAATAAGTTATTACAAATAATGGAAAAAAACGGAATTTCAAAGAGGAAGAATCGTAGAAAACGACCATTTTTTTTTTAAATTTTTTTACACTTGAACCGATGGAAAATTTTTTAGAACAACGATGTCTCTAATATATTTTCTAATAATTATTTTAAATCATTATATAAGAAAAATTCACCAAGTGGCAGGAACGTTCCCTATTTCCATGATGTTGTAAAGGAGAGCTACCGATAGTTTACCTAAAGGAGGTTTGGAGCCCATAGAAACCTTTTTTTTGTGCCACGCACAGCAGGGAGCCGTCACCCGCTCGAGCTATATGGCCTTCCGACTCGAAGAAAAAGAATCGTTGAGAAGTCGGACGCCGATTTCTGTATGCGAACACTCTCATTTAAACCTGGGTTACAATATTCGGTCTGATCCGAACTTCGGACATGTATAACCCGACCTTCAGTCGTCGAAAGACGAGCGAAGCGTTTAAGTTGAAACGCATCGTCATCCGAGGGTGAAACAGTGCGCGTCGCGGGGAAGACGCACAGTGTATCGACCGATGCGATGGTTTCTCTATTCATGAGAAACGGATCCTTGCTTGCGATCGCGTTTTCCGTTAATCTCACTTTCCACGCGCGAATAACCGAATGAAAATCATTTTCTTGCGCTTCTCTGAAATAGAGAAACTATTCCTCGAAGAAACGGCAAAGGAGAGAACGCGATTAGATATTTTTACGGGAAGGTTATCGATTGCATTTTCATTCTTTTTCCTTTCGAGGATGAGCTTTCTATTTTAGGAGACCGTATCTGCGTGGTGAAGTTGAGGAGAGAATTTTCTAGGGAGGGAGTTGACACGCGCGGAGTCGTTGACTAAAAGACAGCGGCAATCGGGTGAGAACCTTGAGCTTTTTAAATAACAGAGTGCGGATGTCCGACAGCATCGCACAGACAGCCCCGAGCGATCTTCGGAGAGGGCAGCAGCCAAAGGAACTCGACGTCGATCGGGAAGAAGAGCGCCGCGGCGAGCACCGGCAGGATCTTCAACGGGAAACCGAGCAGAAGAGGCTCCTGGCCTTGGCAGGTGTCCCTTCAGCTGTTGCATCCGAAATTGGGATTCATAGGACACTGGTGCGGCGGTGTACTGATCGATCCTATCTGGGTGGTCACCGCAGCCCATTGTATTCACAAGTGAGTTTCGCTACCAAATGCAAACGCAAACGCGGATCGTTTTCTCGATCGGCCATCTTTGATTTTGCAGTGACCTTTTCAACTTGCCCATCGGCGCCCTGTGGACGGCGGTCGTCGGAGAATGGGAACTGGATTCCGGCGGTCGTGGCTCGGCCAGGCTACCGGTCGAACGAGTTATCCTCCACGAAAGATTCAACAATTATGTTCATGATATTGGTAGGTGAATGCTCGATACTGTCTATGGCTTTTCTACGCGGTGTTAACCCTTTGCGCCCGCGGTAGGTAATAAGCTTGATGAAACATCCCTGCTTATGTTTCTCTATGAGTCGGTCCAGTGCAAAGAGTTAACTGTTGGACAACGGAGACTTCGGGATTTCATGGTTCGCCTTAACGTCAAGGATCGTTGAATCTAGTGTTTCTTACTTTACAATTACTGAAATTATAGAGATGCCTTTATGGGAAATTGTTGGAAAGGTTTCTTTGTTGAAATATACAGGGTGTCCCACGCAACTGGAACAGGCTGTACCTTCTAAATGTTTGGGAATAGAGGAAAATGTTATAAGAAAAAGTTGAACGGCATCGAACGGCATACGCAACTAATTTTATAGACTTTTGTGCATCGGTGCATCCGAAAAATGCAACTGTACTTTTTTTTAAAATGGAAACCTACGTATTTGACTGCACCAATCGATGCAATTTGTTGTGCCCTACATAAAAGTACTAACGTACTTAAGTCCTAAACTTATTCGTTCGGAAGTTATTTCGCTCTGTCGGCAAGTGTTCTGGAGTATCGCGTAGTGCTCCATTATAATGTTTGTAACTTTTAGTTACGATAACGTCCGAACGAATAAGTTTAGGGCATAAGTATGTTACTACTTTTATGTAGAGCACAACAAACTGCATCGATTGGTGCAGTCAAAAATGTAGGTTTCTATTTAAAAAAAAAAGTGCAGTTGCATTTTTCTGATGCACCGATGCACAAAAGTGCATAAAATTAGTTGCGTATTATGCACCGTCCGATGCCATTCAACTTTTTCTTATAACATTTTCCTCTATTCCCAAACGTTTAGGAGGTACAGCCTGTTCCAGTTGCGTGGGACACCCTGTACACTTAGATAAAGATGGCACAGAATCGGAATGAATTTGATCTTGTCATTTTTAGAATTCATTATCCGCCATTCACTTTGAATACTTGGTTAGGTTTAGTGTTAATAAACGAAGAAGCAGAACGAGGTGGAAAGAAGGTGTGCTTTCAGCTCTGATGAAGCTCGCCAGACCGGCTCCGCTGTCGAAAGTGGTCAGAACCATCTGCCTGCCCGAACCAGAGGAGAAGCTGGCGAATGGCCATTGCGTCGCCTCCGGCTGGGGCCGTTATGGTCTATCCCAATCGCTTTCAACAGCCTTGCTGGAAGCGTCCGTGCCGTTACTCGATCTCGAGAAGTGCGCGAAAGCCTACGGTAAATCGGTACCCATCCGAGGCGGCCATCTTTGCGCCGGGCATACGGATGGCTCCTCCGGAAGCTGCGTAGTGAGTATTCTTTCGAACAATGAAAAAACGATTACAGAGTTTTTTTCCGGATATTCGTAGTGTAGGATCGTAGGAAAAATGCGGATTTCCGCGCCGGGAATCGAACTCAGGACCCTCGCGGTTGTAGCTGATCAACTCTTACACATACCCACGGAGCCCTCCTACTTTTCCTAATCTCCATACAGTATTTAGTCTGGAAAGTCCTGTTCCCACACACTCGGCCATCCTGCTCCGGCATTCGCCCTCGAATGTCCGTCGCTGCGCCATCGTCTTTTTGGTCTCATCAACACAACTCGTCACCAACTTCGTCACTTTTCGGGAAAACCATCCTACTGCCATCTCTAGCAGTTTTCCCTGGATGTGTCCCTTACTTCGCTTCGTCGTCCTTTCGCTCACGTGCGTCCGTCTTCGCAACGCTTGCTTACTGCGTTCGTCGTCTATCACCATGCGGGAATCGGTGTTCCCCCCATCCCGGCTGAGCCCCCAAATGTAGGATCTTAGGAAAAATGAGGATTTCCGCGCCGGGAATCGAACCCGGGACCCTCGCGGTTGTAGCTGATCAACTCTTACGCATACCCACGGAGCCCTCCTACTTTTCCTAATGTCCATACAGTATTTGGTCTGGGAGGTCCTGCTCCCACACACTCGGCCATCCTGCTCCGGCATTCGCCCTCGAATGTCCGTCGCAGCGCCATCGTCTTTTTGGCCTCAGCGCCATCAACACAACTCGTCATCAACTTCGTCACTTTTCGGGAAAACCATCCTACTGCCCTCTCTAGCAGTTTTCCCTGGATGTGCCCCTTACTTCGCTTCGTCGTCCTTTCGCTCCCGTGCGTCCGTCTTCGCAACGCTTGCTTACTGCGTTCGTCGTCTATTCACCATGCGGGAATCGGTGTTCCCTCCGTCCCGACTGAGCCCCCAAATGTAGGATCTTAGGAAATATGAGGAATTTCGCGCCGGGAATCGAACCCAGGACCTCGCTGTAGCTGATCAGCTCCTGCACATACCCACGGAACCCTTTTACTTTTCCTAATCTCCATACAGTATTTGGTCTGGGAGGTCCTGATCCCGCAGTAGATTCGAATCGAAAAGCTATTTCGCGATTAAAAACGATGATCGATCGATGCTTCAAGATGGCAGTCGTAAGCTTTGCCGAAAGATCTGCGAACGTAGGCTGTTTTAATCGCTGCTCGAAAACTCTAGTAGCATTTATGGTTGGCCAACGGTGGCCAACGGTTGGGAGTTAGTTGGGATATGGTTAGTGGTTTTGCCTACAGATACCCAACATAGGGCCGACAACGAAAAATGATGTGAATTTGCCAACGAATATCCAACGTTGGGCCTACAGATATTATGGTCGGTTAAATAACGTGAAATTTACGACGGTGATACTACATTGGCCCAACGAAAATCTGCCAACATTGAAATATGTCGTCTAACAGACACCAGAAATGTAATGTTGCTGCAACCAAAAACATGTTATATTCCAAATTCATTTTTTTTTTCATATTTCTAAATATACTCACAATTTGTTATTTTTGCGCGATAGTTGATGCATCAAAGTTTTACTGTGTGCAGCCTTGGAGTTTATTTATTTCTTTAAGTTTCTCCATTTGACAAGGGGAAGGTACGGGTGTTGCATTCGCTTTTAGAACGACAGTATGCGGAGATCTTAGTGCTCGTATACCGTAACGAAACCCTTTATGTATTATAATTTACATTTGTCGACGTATATAGTAACCCAAATCATAGCATATACAACCACGAAATGTCTGTAGTTACGGCGGTAGCGTATCAACTTACTACGCAGAGGATCCAGGTTCAAGTCCGACGAGGGTACGAAATTTTTTTTCTTTGCTCCAATTTTTACCGTGGAGATACATTGTTTAAGTATTATTTATTATATTCTGTGAAAACAACCGTAAAAGAGAAGATCAGAACAAACGTATTATAGCGACGTAGGCTCCACGTTGGGTATGATCGTTGGCCCTACGTTGGCCGCGATCGTTGGCCCAACGAAAAAAATAACGATATTTCTAACGGTTGGCCAACAAATACTGCAACGTAGGCCCAACGAAATGCCAACCATAAATGCTACTAGGGAAAGCTGTACAATCCGCACGATCGCATGAAATAGAACTCGATCGAAATCCACTCAGCTAGATTAGAAGTTTCGCGTCTCCAGGATGCTATAACGAGGCTACCGGCCTTCATCGACAAGATAAATTGCTCTAGCTCCAGCAATATGTATACAATAGCTGGAAGATTCGTATTCGATCCGATTAATTTTCTTGAAATTTTTCCAAAGTTCTCCCGCAACACGGTTTATGGACTGTTCGCAGGGTGATTCCGGAGGACCTTTGCAGTGTCGTCGTTCAGACGGTGTCTGGCAATTGGCAGGGGTCACGTCGTTCGGTTCGGGATGCGCCAGACCAGGATATCCGGACGTTTACACCAAGGTGCAGCACTACGTCGACTGGATCAAAGATACCATGAACAAAGACGAGGACCCGCAATATTTGTAACAATTGTAGATACCGTTCGTGTAAATATCGTTCAGAGAAAGCATTGTAAATAAGTATATATATATACGGTTACGGGATGACCGAATTGACAGTAAGTGCCTATTTAAGGCAGCCTAAACCTAGGTTGAAACGCGCGACGCATCCGGCAATCGAGTATCGTTGGGACGCGATCGCAGAAATCGATTTGAATATGAAAGAAACGTCTGTGACCAGGATGGTAGAAAGTTTCGAAGAAAAGCCATTTGCCAGAGGCCAGGCAATCCCACAGACAGGTTTTCCAACCCTCGAGATGCCAAGATCTGCATTTATATGATACGGCAGAGTGATACGAAACCTAACTTGTTTCGCATCCCGTGCGTACGTTGTATAACACCGCGATTGTGCGCGCGACGCGCAGAGTGATTGAATTCCCTTGGATGATGTTAGAAATATCGATCTACAGGTTACATATTCCACCGAGAACCTAGAGAGGCAGGGTACACTAATTATGAGCCCAGCTACATCCATTAATTAGCTTAATGTCAGGCACTTAAGCTGCCTATGGAGTGTTCGTGTTCTGTTGATTGAGTTTTCTTCATCGTTTCCTCTTGACATCAACATTCTGTTATTAGAAAATATTGCTCGCATCAGATGTTGTTGCAAACAGTCGGACAAACAAAAACAATTAAAAGAACAATTATAAAAATTATAGAACCCCACCCTTCCTCTCCATCCTCGACACTTTACCCTTCCAATCCCCGGTCCTATCCCTTACAAAATTTGATAAAACGGAGACAATAGAATCGAACAATTGAGTAATACAATATAGTTGATCAACTGTCTGGCAAATACAAGAACAAGGTAAGCTGATTGAACGAATGAGATGACAAATGATTGTCGCGAAATACAATGTAAACATCTGCTAGAATCATTTCTTTCGTAAAATTTGAATTTAGCGCCATTGATCTAATGGTCAGGCCCGAACACACGAAAATAGACAAACGTAATTATTTCGGGAAACAGAACCTCGAAACTAGCGTTTTTGGTCTCAAAATGTTCGTAATCATCTCGTGCATCGATTCTATACCTCAGATTGCCATAATTATGCCCAATTACGGTTTTTACAAAATAGCTTCTCGACAAACACTGGAGCGCACTTTCCATCTAGCGGTAAACACTCGTACTACCTCGTCTAAATATCCAGAATGCATGGTTAAGAAAAAACATGAAGCACGGCAAAATTAACGCAAGTAAATATGGTCTGCGGAAATATCGGACTGGTCGACAAGGCCGAGTACCGTATATCGTATCCAATTATACATATAGGCTGATATAGATCAGTGGCCAGTAATGCTACGATCGTGGGAGGTAGGTCGAACGGTCGAACCCTTCCGCCGGCTCGGCTCCTCGGCCTTGGCTGGCTCGGCGGCTCGACCACGACCCCACGCTCTGACTCTGACGTACCGTCGCGTCGTCTTCTATCGTTGCTTCCACCGCACTACACATAAGCGTACCTCTGCTCTGTCCATGTGCGATGGCTGTTCGACGCGTTCCTCCGCAATTCACGTTACCGAAGCTTCGAGCGCCTGATCACTGATAACACTCCAGTCGCAAGTCCGTCGGTGCGCGCATCACGTCACGTGACCAGTCCACGGTGGAAACGCGGGTTATGCTCGACACCTTCGACCTGGTCTAAGCTCGACACCGAGTCATGGGGGAATAGGAGAATGGCGTCGTAGAACGGGCAAGATAGAGTGGGAGACGAGTCTTGATCTGGCGCAAAAAGATAAGGTGCGTTACATGACAGGGCACGCTATACATCACCAGACATCGCACAAGTCGAGTCACATACGAGTACGACCTATCTCCGATCGTTCCATTCGTATCGGATCGCATCGCATCGTTGAACGCGATGCATGCGTGCGATAAACATTGATATTTTGTATTATTGTGGATAATCGTGAAACTGAAATATATCAGTAATCAAAGTTGTAAAGTCGTAAAGTATTTTATTATTTGTACCATGTAAATGAAACAGCGAACCGAAATTTTGAAACTGCCGATAGCTGTCGATAGTAAGATGATTTTTTAATAACACCTGAGAGGGCAGATGATTCGTGCCGGATTTTACATTGGATCTTATCGCGAGAGCGGTAAGAATCATTTGCGCTTAAATAAAAATTAATATTTCAACGCTGTTCCGTTGAAATTCAACCGATGTCTGTAGTGTGATTTTGTTTTGACATTTCGCTGCTAGATGGCGGGTGCGCTCAAGTGCCCATAGCCCGGAGGCTATTTTTCAAAAACCGTAATTAAGCATAATTATGGTAAACTGAGATATAACCTCGATGCGCGGAATCATTACGAACATTATGAGACCAAAAACGCTTGTTTTGAGTTTCTGGTTCCCGAAATAATTACATTTTTCTAATTTTACGTCACGAGGTCCACTAGTTCGAGCGTTGGCGATACGTCGAACGGCGCCAAATTCAAATTGTAGAAAGGATGTGTCTTACGGGGTATTTGTAGGATGTAAAAATGTGTTGTGTTAGATAAAAGACAAATTAAAGTTTTCGCCATTTGATATAGTTATTTATTTATTATAAAATTATGCTTCCAACAAATTGTAAAGGAATATATGCATGCATGGAATCGAATCGATCGGACAGACGATCATTAAAAAAATTTTTGCAATCGAACGTTGATACACAGCTCTGTGTTCTGTTATAATTAGCATTTCTAGGTTTGAAGCAAATCGCTGTACACGCGGACATCTCTTTTGTGATCTATAATGATCTCGTAATCTTTACGGAAGGAAGAACCGAGATTTTCTATAAGATTCAAGCTGCCTAATAATTTGTTTTCCTATCAATATCTATGCTCCTCCTTGCGTAAAGCGTATTCGGCTGTTTTCTTACTTCATTCTCCTTTTAATCTACAAAGTACTTAATTATTGGCTGTTCCGTTGTCATCATAAAAAGTGTAGAACAATCGATCAAACTTACTTGAGGTAACGATGTTTACGGACGAAAGTAAATTGTCATGTTACATTTTGTATAATACAACCCTGACACTACGTACAAATGAAAATTCGAAGAGCAAATAATACGTACCCGTTCATCGTTGAACGAGTAACAGTCTTCTGATGTTTCGAACGCGCGGTGTTTAAATGACATGCCCCTTTTGATATTACTGTATATTATAAAAATTTTCGGAATTTCAAAAAATATCACATAATACGCGTGAAAGCATAAACGCACTAAAGAGACACCGGTTCAAAGAATGCGTCTCTATCTACTCTCTTCCGATTAATTTCAACGATTGGAGAAGCCAATGTAATCCCGATGATTCTGCAATACATACATAATTCCATGAAATTTTCGCCGCAACAAAAGGAATATTTGGCGATTCGTTTGAAATTATAACCTGCTCGTGTGTAAATGTTTTATACTAAAAATACTTTTATTACCAAATGCTCCTTAAGATACAGTGATACGATTCAAGGGGAATTTCATCGAGATTACACCGAGCCTCGTAACAAACATGGTTATTGACAAGAACTCGGTATCGTTAATGGGTCTTTCGTAACAAAAACAGCGATTCTCCTTCCTTAGGGACGATTAAATAGTAAATAGTTTTTTTTATATTTATCTCATTTGGTTTCAATTTTCGTTATTTTAATAGTACGTGCTAATCGTTTATCTATTCTCAACAAGTTCATCCCTTACACAATGTTTAACATAACAGCCTGCCAGCAGCGCAAAAGATTAAAGATAGTTCCTTTTCACTTAGATTCGCATTTTTCTTGCAACTTCGTACGCTTCTCTTAATCTTGGAGTTTCTTATTTCTTCTTCTCTTTTTTTCTGCTCTTTTCATTTTATGTCAGCGATGAAACGGTAATTATAACTTCTTTCTTCATTTTCTTCGATTAACCGCGAGACTGACGAGGCAACGACGCAACGGTTGCATGCAAGCGTTCTTGGGAAATATTCGTAGCGTCAATTGTACCGTTTCGGTAACGTCACGTTTTTTTATCTCGTTGCTTTCTCACTCTCTTTCTCTCTCTCTCTCTCTCTTTCATTTTCTTCATTAACGACCCTTAATTATAGGCCTCTGGCAGAGGCGATTCTTGCGAATGCGTTCCACAGGCATCTAGGCACGACAGATATAAAAGTAGTACGTTCAGGAATACTCAGATTCATAACAATCGATATTCTAAAATAGTGCTATCACGTTCATCTAACTCTAAAAAACGATGTCACTTGTTTCTGTCTTTTTTCAATTTTTTTTTTCTCTGCGTATGTTCTATTTATATTTGGCTCATTCCGCTGCTAAATTACGAGCTGTTAGCGTTGAAGCAACTATGTATCACTTGTTACTTAATGTCTGCCATTTTCATTTCTTTCGTTTTATTTGCGTTATCAGTGGAAACCTCGCGTCAGAAGTGTAGCGCCTCAAAACTTGCATACTAAAATCCATTTTTCTTTGTTTTTCGCTTCTTTAATCGTTATTACAACACCAAGCACGCGGTCATTTTTTTCTGACCTCTTTCGCGTTCGTATAAAATTTGTTTCTTTAGAGTATATATATAGAGGGTGTTCGATAAACCATAAATTCCTATGATACGATGAAAATCCCTCGCCAAGCGCAAGACAACATTCGAACACGATTCTTAGCGAATATGATTGGCGGTCAGTCTCGATCGTCTTCGTTTCCGATCGCAGAGACGATACTCGCGAAGACTGTCTTATTGTTAGCGATAGGCTTCCTCATACGTAAGAAATCTACAGTTTACAAAATACTCTGTATACGCATACATACTTAGGACCCTTATTCGCTAGGATGTTTTATCTCGAGTATATGTGTTTGTATATGTGTGTGTGTTTTTGTATGTGTGCATATGTGTATGCCATGATTTTTCTTTTATAGCGAGTACCTACACGTAACGGTTTTTGTTGCAGTTCTCGCGCGATTCCTTACGCAGACCGTTTCGAAGAGTATGTAGGAAGTTATCAGCTTTTTTATCGTTTTCATCTTGTAGATTGCTACAGACACATTGTTACATCTTCCGAAAGTGCTGGGTGCAATGAGAGAAAGCTTTTTTTCTTGTTACCGTAATGGAAAAGAGACAATTAGCATACATCTTGACAGTTTCGATACAAGGGGGAATATTACAACAGTGTCTGACTATACGATCGAGTCCAAGATATCTGAATCGGAATAGGAATCGGAATCGGGATCGTCGCCGCGTTTTGTTTTCTCTTCGAAAAAAGCTAACTCCCAATATCACTGCAGCAGAAGAGAGGATAATTGGGAAGAGATTGCGGTAGAGACTAGCAATTATTGGGATCCGGTGGTGTAACGAGGTACTCATCTGCGCGTTTGTGATCGGACAACGCCCGCATTGTGTGCGTGTCTTGGGGTAAGTCGCTTTTCCTTCGCAAAAGTTGCTTAGTTTTATTAATATTCGTCATCTTCTTTGCCTGTAACCAATCAGAAGGAAACGTTCAAATTCACGATACACAATATACATCGATTCAATCGCGAGAGTTTTACGACACGAATCAAATTATACCTCGTTCGCTTTTGCCTCTATCTTCTCCAGTGTCAGCGGTGTCTGATCCGTATCACCATCTTCATCAGGCGGAGGACTATCTAACTGTTGCTGTGATATCGAGAGGTTTGCAGCGGTGTTCGTTAAACCTTTGACAGCCGCGTTGTAATTCGGATGTCTCATCGCCAGAGCTTCGACGCGCATCCACGCTTCGTCTCTTTCTTTCATAAGCTTCCTTTCCTTTTGCCGATCCTAACAAACAGTTCGCAATCGATATTAGTACATGTCTCTGTGCGTTGTTCGCGCAACAAGGAATCGCTTACCTGATAATACTGTTGAATACAATCGTCGAATACTTTGTGATTCATCTCCATGAAGAGTTTCAACGCGTTGTAGATCAAACCATGAATGCTTTTGTTCCAATGATTCCGGGAATTCTTATAGAATGCCGGATACATAATCGACAGTATGACCGTGTAATTGTCCGATATCAAAGACATTATATATTCGTTGTTCCAGTAGTAAAGAGCTCTTTCTGCCACCTGAAAGACGACGCGTTAGAACAATACGAACAAAAAATAAATCGTACCACTCGTTTGTATGGTGCTCTCGTCAAAAAGTACCTGAAAGTGTGACGACGAAACGCATCTCGCCAACTGTCTGAACAGTGGGTCCATAACTTTTTGGAATTCGGCAGGTTCGATCACGTCCAAAATTTCCTCGAGTTCGTTCAAGAACATCACTTCTTTCGGGGAATGTGTCTTCGGCCAAAACTTGAGTAAACTTCTGATAACAGGCTCGGTCAATGACGGATCCTTCTCCAGGAATTGAACAACGCAGTACGCTAATTGCGGATGATAGACGGACAGTGATTTGGCTTTGTGCAAAGGTAAAAGCACCTTTAATAGAAAAATTTTATGTTCCTCCTTCAGTGGCAAAGCGAAGCCGTTGATTATACTGGAAAAAGAAAAAGAAGAAGAAGAAGAACAAGATAAAGTTTTAAAAACGTGTCCTCCGCGAAAGTTAAACGGTACGGGTGAAGAATTACCTTCCCAGGATCTCTAGGAGTTCGGCGATGCCGTTATGATGCTCGGTTTCATATATAAATCGATAAAAAACATTGTTTATTTGTTTCCTGATATACGCCCTAAGCCCCAAGAACTTTCCGTAGATCCTATGAAGCGTGGTTTTCAGGAGATCTCTTTCACGCGGGTCTTCCGAATCGAACAGCTCCAAAAGTTGCAGGACAAATTTCTGATCTATGTATCGTCTCGCGACCGAAGGCTGGAAGTCTTGCGACTCGAGCAGTCGAAGGAAAAACTCGTAAACCAACTGCAAGTGCGGCCAAGCTGCTTCCAGATTTGGTTCATCCTCCTCCGGGTCGAACTCGGCACCGTTCGGATTCGATGACGGAGGAAGCGTACGGAAGAGGTTCACTGCAAACTAGAAACTATACCGATTACAAATAATTCTTTCTTATCGGTCAAGTATAATCGAGTACCCCCATCTTACCATGTTCACCGCTTCGGGGTAAATAGCCTCTGTGATCACGTTTCTGTTCTTGGCAACGTAGTCGACCATCTCGTACAAGGCGGTACGTTTCACTTCCTTCCATTTTAAGTCCGATAAAGGGTCAGACTCGAAATCAAAGAGAACGCAACATTGTCGCAGTTTCTGTATAAAAAGTTCCTCCCGTTCGTTCCCTTGTTGCGTTTCTAAAACGAGGAAAAGAAGAAAACGGTATTCATACAGACAGAACGAACAAACGATCAACGTCAACTCGTACACAAGTCGTACAGTATACATATACAGGGTGTTTCGTCTAAAATAGAACACCTAAATATCTCCTCTACCTCTGAAAATACAAAAAATGTTTCTAACGTGATCTAAATGGTTTCAAATGACTAAATGTTTCAAGTTCAAGTTCATGGTCGAATTTCTGTTACCGTTGAAATCTGAAATGTCGGTGAAATTAAGTTCTGCATTAATTAGCAAATTTTAGAGTTCACGGTCATTTCAAGGTCGTGCTATTATTATAACATGGATGAATGCACAATAATGTTTGCTATAACATACAACAACAAATTTTTGTATATATGTAAAAAAACACGAGTGACCATGAAAAAACGATTAAAAAATTACAATTTATAAAAAACGATACTTCCATCCGATTCGTCTTTTGAAACCATTTAGATCACGTTAGAAACATTTTTTTTGTATTTTCAGAGGTAGAGGAGATATTTAGGTGTCCCGTTTTAGACGAAACACCCTGTATACAAGCCGACAAGAAAATACTCGTCCGACCGTGTAAAGAAAACTCCTTAACAAATTGAAACCTTCGCATACAACCTATACATTTATTTCGATTTTTTTACGAACCGCCGCTTCGTTACTCTTTCTCTTTCACGGTGCCCTTTTATATTTCTTTAACAACCTAATCCTATCAATAGTTAATACTCTGGTCTCTCTCTCTCTCTCTCACACACACTCTCTGTCTGTCTGTCTGTCTCTATGTCTCTCCCTCCCTCCCTCCCTCCCTCCCTCCCTCCCTCCCTCCCTCCCTCCCTCTCTCTCCGACAGACACACACGAGTTCTCCACAGACACCGTCTTTGCGTACCTGCAACAGTTATGTTTATTTAAAGATTACTAGCTTCAACGAGGAAGGCAGTCTTCCGAAGATTTTGTTACCGATTAGTAGAGGTCGGAGCGGCTGATAATGCGAAGTAAAGTTGGGCAAGTAAGTCTTATTCGGTTCCCGCGAGAGGACCGTAGCTAAGGCGAGTCCTTGATGGAAGCTCGGGCTTTTCGGCAAGCCGCCGGATGCGAAAGGATATCCGTCCACGTGAACCATTCTGCTTTGCGATAGCGGCTATCCGAACACTCGAAATTCTTGCCCGCCTGATCTATCGCAGCGGGAGTGTAATAATGTTTTCCAGGAAAACGGCTAGACTTACCACTCCCCGGGACTACTATATCGCTAGGGGAAAATAGTCGAGAACAACCAATATTAATAAAACGATTATACGTGGATGTCCCGTAGCTATTACAGATCGATCACTTTTGTTTACGTACGAGACCCGCAGATGTAATCAACACGTTGTAATCTGTAACATGATCATTGCAGTCAAACAACACGAACAGATTTGTCTTTTTATCGGGAAAATTGTACTTTAATCGATACAAGTGACAAATAAAATAAAATAATTACTTTCAATGTCGACACGGTTTTCGATTTTCACGAAAAAGGCTGTGCGGTTGATCTCCACTGACCTTTCTCACTATTAATGGCAGTGTGCACACGCAGCTACGGAACAGACAAGTTAGGGGAGCAGGCAGACCGTTGTGGAAGCGACAAGTTGCGGGTCTAGACCCGGAAGGCATTATTGCACTCTCGAGTATACGCACCGGCCTTCCTTCTTTATACAGCTATCTGTTGCTTCGATATCGCCGATGGTTCTTTCGAGCGAGAACTAGCTATAACTTGGTTCCGGACTCGTTAGTAGGCTTCGCAAGACGATTTATGACCGCCCGATCGACGGAACCGTCATTCTGACAAGCCCCGGAGGATCGTGGAAGCGCGTGCAATTCAAATTGGCAAAATGCCGCCGATGTCGGATGCCGTTCGAACGACGAACGACTGTTTACCTTAGAAAACTAGGAATCGCCAACGAGAGCAACAGCGCATGCCCGAACCACCGCACCTTACAATCGATACGCTTTGACGTAGTTACGTCGCAATTCTTACACGAGCAAAATTCAAAAGGTGATATTCATTCGTCGATACAGTTTTCGATGATAATAGGCGAAATAATCCTTGATCAACCACGGCGCAATTTCTCCGAGGAATCTTAATCGCGCGGAGTTTCCTCGGCAAGGGAATTTGTTTCCCTTTTGATATATTTAAAAGCCAGTGTTGCAAACTTCAGTAGAGATAAACGTACAAGTTTGTGCAACCTTTATCACTAGATCGGGGTGCCGCTTCAAACGATTTGCGTGGACAAGTTTTTTTCATTCGCAGCCAGAACCATCGTTTAGTTACCGGCTTCTGTACACAATCTCTACAAACTTCCAATCTTTTCGTGAAAAAATTCCTCGGTCGATCGATAATCATCGCAATGCATTCGACAGATTCGTATTTTATTACTTGGTTGTGAATTCAAAGCGTTCATAGTTTCTTTTAATTCGCAAGAACATTCGCACACTATTCTTTTTTCTCTCATTACATCGAACAATGTAATCGAATAAAATAATGCGACGAGATTGTTCGATAATACGACGTAGAGTGTGTTGCACTCTCCAACTTGAGTGAAGCAGCGGTAGGTAACGACTCGCACCTACCCTCGTTATACCCATTAAGCGTATTGCGGTTTATTCTTAGCAAGGACAACGACGACGAGGTTTACTACTCCCATTTTGGTCGACTATCGCGTTAATCGATCACTCTGCTGCAGTAATTGCAGAACAAAGATTAGAAAACCCCGCAACGATTTACTTAGAATTTCTTCGAACTTTAAACATTGTTAATCGTGGAAACACTTTACCGCTCAATTTTTGAAAATGGAGACACAGCTTCGATCGACAAGCAGTGCTGCCAACTTCGAATTCTACGTATGTTAACGCATCGATTGATCCTGATAACTTACCAGACAGCAGCGGCAACTTTTGAAGTTCCCGATTTTTCGAAATATTAAATCTTGAGCTACTTTGTCGCTTGTCCTTCTTTATCACGGGGCCGCCTGGCTGGTATTTGATTTTGTTGATCAGCGTCGGCGGTGGTGGAGCACTGGTCACAGGTGGTCCTCCTGTTACCTTGATAGCCTGGAATAACGTGTTCAAAGTTTTACCAACGATGTAGCAAAACGAAATTTTCAAATTCGGAGAGCTCCGATAGAAATATAAATTTGACCAGCAAAGTTCCTGACACGATACATGCATGAACATTGTAGACCCAACTTTTATCCACCCTTTACGTTTGACAATCCTTCTATAAAAGAACAACAGTCGTACAATTTCAAGCGGATATCGATGCATTGTTTTGCAGTTGCTCCAAACACCAATTAATTATTGAAAAATATGACTTTCATATCTATGTATGCATGTATGTATGTATGCGTGTACGTGTGGTATGCGTATATGCCGATCTATGAGCAATCATTATTACATTGGATACAATTCTTCCGACGTCGCGTTAATGCCTGGATTCCTTGAGAGAAGTTTTGTAGGTGATCTTGAAACCGTTTACGCACTGTGTTGGTCTTGACCCTTGATCTGAAGTGATGTCCATTCAGAGCATCTTCTAGCAGCCAAAAAAGATGATAGTTACTTGACAGTATGTTTGGCAAACGTACAGGCTAAAGTAACGTTTTTATAAATTAGTCTGCTAGATCTAAATCAATCTGGCTTACCAAAGAACACTTGCATTTGAATGCGAACGAATGAGAACACTCGTATGGATGCGCAAGAATGACTTCAACACCAATCACAAAACTTCTTCTCGAGGAACCTAGCTGTCAAAGTATTCGAGAGCATAGTTGGTCGAGGAGGCGTATCGTATAACAATGATAGATATGGAAATGACGAATCTTTTTTTCTACTGTAGACGATTTAATGCTAAATCTTTCCTTCAAATTTCCTACCCCTCTGCACATATTTCTGTAAGGGATTTTTGTGATTGCTTGAATATTCTTGTAAATACATGCACATTTTTTAGTTGCTACTTCGTTCGAGTCTCTTGCTATTCGGCTATTTATAAAAAATATAGCTTACAATTCAACTGGAATTTATAAACTCATGGGTGGTACTACAGGTACAAATATAAGTGTATACGATACGAATATATGCGTGTGTATATATATGTATGGAATTTACGTGATCGTAATAATTCTATGCCGAAGGTAATAGTTTGCTGACTTCTAGACCGCTCGTAAATAATTAATTACACCGAAAATGTAACTTTTTCAATGATTGTAATATGTATTATTATCGACCGTGATAAATCGTTTACCGATTACTTGACGTTATCATCGATCGATAATCAAATTCGATGCGCTATGAAGTTTTCTACAGGCTATACGGGGCGATCGCGTATTTAATTTATTTATAAATTCAGTTTATAAATAAAACGATTTTGTCACTAATCCATTAGTTCCTGGTTTATTTCTTATCATTCCTGTTAGCCATGAACGATATAAAACATTCGATTCGTTTCTGCTGCCGTAATTATAGGCACGTATCACATGTGCGCGCACAATAGGACAAATACCAAGCAATGACAATATGTATACTTCACCAGGAAAAAAAATACCAAACAAATACGTTCCGAACATTGTGATCGATTTAAGTACTGCGTTTTAATTATTCAAATTAACAAATATCTATGTACATCTCGATATTATTATCTACGAACGTAATGGTCATGCAATTAAATAAAAATAAACAATTATTTGCTAACCGCTATGACCTTGACAAATTAAAGGAATATACTTTGCAATCCAAAGAAATATAGAGAATTATCCTGTTTTAAGTAACACCCTGTACGCTGATACATTGATATGCCGATTCCATTCATACCGGGCATGGAACTTCAATCGCATGTTAATTATAATTTATAATCAGGAAATGCGTAAGCCGTGTAACCAAGTTGTCACGTTGCTGTACCGTGAAGCAAATCGATCCGAAAGCACGAGAACTCCGAAAACGCCGAGCGCAAAATCAAAAAATAATATTTCGACCTCGCACCGTTTTCTATTTATCAACTAAAGTTAAGAGCACGTTCGAGCACCACCTGTGCTAGCAACATTTTTCTTTCAAAGAAAACTGTAAAACCGTTTCAGAGAAGTCCAACGCGTCGCTCGATTGTCAACGGACAGACGTGTTGTAAAACGCTAAAACGCAACGCGGAATGTTTACATGTGTTTATACATTCAGGTTTCACGCGTGTTAAACGTCTCCGACAAAGAGACACGTTTCAGGTGAGACGAAGATGGACACCTATATATTTAGAAGGATCGTTTTTCGTAGAGAAGTTCACGAAACGTTTCGGCAACGACAAACGATCGACGCCAAACATTCGATCGTGTTGCAAGCGAGACGTTGCGTCGAGACACGTACTTAAATAAATGTAGCAGGAGCGAAGCGGGACTACCATGGTCGAGAATCAACGATAACAGGAGTGTCTCGAGGATTCGTGTAACCGAAGTCGAGTCACGTCCGTGATTTACACGGAAAGGGGGGAACGTAGAACAGACGATATAACCTCACCTCGTCACCTGTCTCGCCATCCTTGCCGTTCTTTCCCTTGTCCTTGCCGATCTTCGACGCATCCTGGAACAAAACGAGGAGTATTCACCACTTGCACGAACTCGCGATGCCACGACGGCAACCACGACGGTTCACATTTCCACGACGCGGGCCACCGCTCGCGCTCGCGAAGACGAAACTCTCGACTCGCGCGATGTCACCAACGGAAACGAGAATTAGTGGATTCGATGTACCATAGTGTCCGGCCCTTCGGAACGTTCGTCCGTGAAAACGTGCTTGCGAAACAGAAATCACGTTACACCCTTCGGTGTCTCAGCTACCGGGGTTGTTTCCCCGAACTCTCTTTACTCTCCCTTCTTCCCTTTCTCTCCTACTATGCCCCTGTCATCGTCTCTCACTTCCCCCCCCCCCCTGCCCCCAAACCCCTCTCAGACTCTCTCTCTCTCTTCCTCTTCCTTCTAAATAGCACTCGCTCGGTCACGCTCACTCTATTTACAGATATACGTATACATATACGTATATTTCTCCCTCTCTCTTTCTGTCTACGAAGCGCGCGCGTGCCCGTGATCTCTCCTCGTTGCTCGTTGCAAAGGAACGCACCGTTTCCAATGCATACGTGTGCACCGACCGCGACCGCGTAAGGAGAGGCACGCACGATCAAACCGAAAATCAGAGTATTTCCGAGCTACATGAGATCGAAGAGACAGACCCGAGATCGGCAACATGTAACGATGCAACGCACACGAACCTTCTCTTTCTTAGACTGCCGGCTCGACATATTGCTCCCTTGTTATTGGTCCCGAATAACGGGTACGCGCGATCGACCAGAACGACGAGCGGGTTAACACACTTTGAAAATTCGTAGCAACGCATCGATCACAGCGGCCACCGAGAAGCCGACACGAGACACTCATTCGTGGCGGCCATTGGCTATGCTCGGCGATTGAACCTTTCGACCGGCGATTCGCGCCACTCGCCCATTCAACATTACAACCGACGCTTTTCCACTAGGTTCCCGGAAGACGCACCAAGGGAATGGCTACTCGAGTTCATCCGTCAAACGATCATTCGTTATCGGTATCCTGTATTTACTCGTAGTGGATTCTGTCCCACTGTGAACATTAGTTGCTAATACTTGTCAACATTACTATATCCAACGATTCCATGGCACAGCTATGTTCTGCGATAACACAGGCTATAGCGTAATTGACAGTTGAGCGATAGTTGATCGACTATGTTCGCGCAAAACGTTTGCCAAGTATTCTCAAGCTGCACGCTGCTGCGATTCAACCGGTAAGAGTCAGAATCGCACCAGCGTAAAGACAGTTACGAAATTGAACTTATTCGGTAACATGTAATATCGTTGTACGACATAATGGACGACATGTTGTATTATGTCGTTCAAATGCATTCAAACGATGCGCTTGAAGTTGCTGTTGAGATCTACGAACGTTCGTAGATGTAGATGATCGGAGCTTCGAGATCTTTCCACTAGAGGAGTGCAAAGCACTTTTTAGTTACTTTTCCGGCCATTTAATTACCAGAGATTTATTATTCTGTGTCTAGGGACTATACGATACGCCATAAATTCGTCGAAATTTCTGACACGTGTAAAGCTGCAATATTTTGATTATTATGTTTTAGAATGAAACGCGTGATGGTGATTTTCGCTTTCAAACTCTCGTTGCACAGGTAGAAATTGTGTACAAAATGAAAGTATAAAATGCGTGTATAAACGAAAACCGATGTTCTAACATGGTTTTTTTTAAATAGATTTGTATCACGGATCAGGTACGCGAAATATATATAACCTAAAAATGGCGGAAAATCAAAAAGTGATCGAAGAGAAAACGAAACCGTTGTTTCGTAATTTGACGGCAGACGATCCGGAACCAGAAATTACCGAAATTGAGAGTCTCTGTTTAAGTTGCGGACAAAATGTAATGTACTTAAATTTATTACTGTACATTTTTTGTTTCTGTCATAACCAAAATGTTATTCATGCAACAGGGTGTCACAAGATTACTGTTGACAAAAATTCCACATTATAAGGATATCGTGGTGATGTCATTCGATTGCGAGCATTGCGGCTACCAGAATAACGAGATACAAAACAGTGGAAAGATTCAAGACAAAGGGATTAGAATAACATTGCAAGTTGCATCGTCTAGGGACTTGAATCGCCAGGTCGTCAAGTCCGATTACACCAGTGTGAAAATTCCATCTCTAGATTTTGAAATTCCATCTAGATCGCAGAAAGGGGAAATTACAACGATCGAGGGTATACTACAGAGAACCATTGCCGGATTGGAACAAGACCAACCAGTCAGAAGAAAAGAATATCCAGATTCAGCCGTGCAAATTGATCGGTTCCTGGAGAAATTGAGAAAGTTAAAATCACTGGATGAGCCTTTCGCTATTGTTTTTGAGGACATAACAGGAGAGTTTCACATAGAGAATCCAAATGCACCTTTGAAGGACGAACAGTGCGCTGTAGCTAGATTTACGCGAACAACAGAGCAAGATCACACTTTAGGCATTTATATTCAAAATTCGGACAATGTTTTACTGAAACCTATAAAGGAAGGAGAGTACACATTGGAGGAAATCGAGGGTGAAGTTCTTTCGTTTGGAACAAATTGTCCAGAATGTAACTGCCCATGTGAAACTAACATGAAGATGACAAGTATCCTTTTTTTTCTGACAATCGCGCTATCCGATATTGATTTTGGGTTACGATTATTAATTATTTTTCATTTATTAGTAATTATCATCCTTAATCGACAATATAGATATTCCACATTTCAAGGAGGTAGTGATTATGGCAACAGTCTGCGAATCTTGCGGCCACAGAACAAACGAAGTTAAAAGCGGTGGGGGTATCGAGCCCCAAGGAGTGAAGATAGAAGTTACTGTTGCGGGAAAAGAAGACTTCAGCCGCGATTTATTAAAATCAGAGACCTGTTACATGGAAATACCAGAATTGGAGCTGGAAATCGGTCCTGCCGCTTTAGGAGGGCGATTTACCACCGTCGAGGGTATTTTAATGGCGGTCAAGGATCAGTTGTCCTCGTCAACAGCATTCACCGGCGATAGCAGTGATCCGCAAACCGTGAATAAAATGGAAATGTTCTTGTCACACTTGGACGAAGTATTAGAAGGAAAACGAGAGATAACGTTGATATTAGACGATGCTGCTGGTAACAGCTACATACAGAGTCTGTCGGACGATGGACTCGACTCTCGTTTAAAAATTACCAAATACGAAAGGAGTTTTGAACAGAAGGAAGAACTTGGTCTGAACGACATGAAAGTTGAGAATTACTGATCGCTCACCGTGGAGACGATGTTAATATAATGTATCATAATTGAAAAAAAGAAATGTATGATAAATGTATACTGTGTTATGTAAATACACGTTGTGCAATCTTATTGCGAGATTTTTAACAAAACGGGACTTTTTATTAACCATCTAGAATCATCATTGAATCAAGATCAGATCGAACGTTATAACTTCAAAATATTTAAACGACCGGTATAGCGTCCAGTTTCTTTAATTTGGGCAGCCTTTTGATCACTTGAGCACGCCAAAATTCTACGTCCATGTTGTCGCAGATAGGATTGTTAATAAACAATAAATCCTCGAGGTGTGGGATTTCTTGCAAGCGACCGAACTCTGCCCAGTCCTTTACCAAATTGTTGGACATGTAAAGGACTTTGAGGGCTTTCAGAACACTCACACCTTTAATTTTCTCGATCTGATTGTAAGATATCCATAATTCTTCTAAATGTTCTCCCACGGCTTCTAGACCGGAAAATGTTTTAATGTTGTTACGTCCGATAGATAAAATTCTCAAGTTCTTCAAGGAATTGATACCGCTGATCTTCTCTATCATGTTCGTGGAGAGAGATAATTTCCTAAAGTACAGAACATTTTTCCGACTTTATCAAGGAATTCTATGTTAAATAAATAAATAAACACTAACTGTACAGATGTTAGCGCCGCTAGGTTGTTGTCCATTTTCTCAATAGGAGGCCACTGAAAGCACAAGTTGATATCCGTCTGTTCACTGGCTGTTAAACCAGTCTTTTCCTCCCATCGTTGGATGGCATCTTTACAAGTTGTTGCTTTAGCCTGTAGTAAACATTATTTACAAAATATAAAGAGGAAAAAATGTCCTATATTTAAGGAATAACAATTACCATAATTGATAGAACTAATTCAGGTCCTGGTATTTGCTAAAACAGATACTTGCTGTCACTTGTATCATACCATTGAGTTATAAACAATATGTGATCACAGTAAACAACAGTCAACTTCACAATGTGAACAAACTTGATAAAACTCATTAACAAAGTATGCATTTAATTTAAAAACTACAGCTATGAACACGGATTTCTTGTACTATCTGTTTGATAATGAACCCCGACAAGATTGACATTGATCAACCATTGTGGGACCAGTCCACCTTCATCGGTAGATGGAAACACTATGCCTTCATCTCCGATGTTCGCATTATTTTCAAGTCCACGAAAAGATTATTCGAGGCGAAACAGTTCTGCGAAGATTATAAGTAACTGAACTACAATTTGTTAATAATGCGCTAAACGTTAAACTGAATTGCGCGTATTGCATAGAAATGGCAAAGTTCCTCCTGGTACTACAATGAAGGATGTTATATACGAGAAAAAGCTCCGAGACAGTTCATTTCACCCGGAGGATGGTAAATTGATGCATGTACTTGGCAGAATGTACTTCCAATTACCGGTGAACGTTTTGCTCACGTCAGCGATGCTAACATTTTACAAGTAAATTATTCGAAGCACCTTTTTCAACAAATAGATCAAATAAGTTTGTTCTTCATGCTATGCATATGTTAGGAGTACAACTGACATTGTGATGTGTCAAGTGGTTAACCAGACGCATAACGCCATTCTAAATTACTCCAATCGAAATACATCGGGTGACCAAAATATTGACGGGAGAACCTCGACTAGAATAGCGTTCGTGTGTGCAGTTTTAACTAGTTCAATCGTAGCTGTTGCTTGCAGAAAGCTGTTGTACCGAAGAGGACCAACTATCGAAGTCGGTTCCTTATTATTACTTTGCCGCAATGCATTTTCCTTTACGCTTCTTAAACTTGGTTTGCTTTTAGAGATGCGTACCGTTTCTCGCAGTTGCTGCTGGTAATGTAGCAAATCTACCGCTGATGCGCCAAACAGAAATTGTCAGGGGCATTTCACTGTTCACGGACGGTGCGCAAGAGCCCTTTATGGAATCCAGAGTAGCGGCAGTGAAAGCCATTTCCGAATGCCTGATCACGAGAATAGCAATGTGCGTCCCATGCTTGCTCTTCATTCCAGCAGTCACGCAAGCAATTAAGCCGTACTGTTTTTATCAGCGCAGACAGTGGATCGTATATCCACTCGAGACCATCTTCTGTGCAATCGGGTAATTCTCCTGTTTGTCGAATTTCCTGTAGCATTACTTGTTCTTCAACAAAATGTTTTCCCACCGACAGATGCTTGTTCTCAATTCCTGCGTCTCTCGCAATTTTTCCTCGTTACAAGTAAGTAACGATAATAGTCGAACTTTCGGTTATTAAAGCGTTCGAAGGTAATATTTTTAAATCGTTAAGCTCAATGAGTCCAGAGTGGTTGAGGATATACGAACCCGAGTACAAAGAGTTTCAACAGAAAGTCAAAGAAAACGTGGACAAGATCTACTACTGTAAAGGGCTATAACTTCGCAGCCGAGATATCAATTAATTACTCTGATTTGTACGCGACGTATGGTGAGAAAATATGTATTTTGATATAAAATTTCTATGGCTAAAAAATTACAAATTAAATACATCAGTGCACTATATCTACATTCTTCTTCTTTTTTTTCATTTTCATAGATATAGGTCCTGGCATTTTGAATACTGTGCTGCAAGAGAATGATAAAATATACAAATTATTTTTCCATGTTGGTACTATAAATAATTCCGATATGTTAGCTCTATTAAAACACTTACTGACAAGTTGTGCATATCGGACTGAATTTGCAGAATACTGTAAACAAAACAAGGAATCAATGTATCATAATCATTCGTATTAGAAACACTTAAGCGATATCATTGAATTTCGTTTACTTGATAAGCATATGGAGCACACATAGCCAATGTCTATTAGTTCCTGATGGCAGAAGCATGCTGCTCTGTAGTCTACTTTGACTGGTGGAGGAAGCACCAGCTTCGACCTAATATTCGGATCTGGCAGAAATATCCACTAAACAGAGAAATATTTCTTTCTTAAATAATAAACTAATAACCATATGTATACATAGCAGAAATAAACACTGTTTCCTTTACTAGCAAGTATTGTAATAATCCGCCCAAATGGGGAACTTTCAAATAATTCCCACCAGTTATATCACACCCTTGTTGAAGTAAAGTTAATTCCTGATCTAGACTGCAAACGTCCAATATTATTCCCTGCATGTTCGAATGAGAAATCATTAGCTACATATTTAATCATATACCGTATATGATAACAAGCGGTACAGCGACTAACCATTTTTTGAGCTGTAAAAAATATATTCATATAGTTCATGTATTGAGTGGCCGAGTCATTGCTAGCTGTAATCACAAGTATTCTGGAATATAATTTTTGACCAGCAACCTTTTCTCTCTCCAATCTTGCTACATAACAGAGCGCCATGGTCAATGCACCTGATAACAGGCTTTCGCCGTTCAATGGCTTATCCATGGAAATCTCGTTGGTTACATGTTGCAATTGTTGCCTGATAGTACGCTCTACCATGGTAAATTTTTCATACTGTCCGTCGATTTGTCGAATTTCCGAAGGTTTTTCGCAAGGATATAAAAACCTTGCCCCATGACTATGACACGCTATTATAGCCAGTTGATTATTAGACAACTGCATCAAGTGTGCATTAGCGAAAACGATAGTAGAGTCCAAGCATTGGGTCAACACTTTTGTCTCTTGTTTCACTATTCTCTGCACCGGATTCACGTCCAGTACAATTGTCAATAAGCTTGTTTCTATCTCTGAAACAAATACGATTACATTTTAACATTTTTGTGCGATGCAAACCATCGTTGATTGATGGTTAAACAATCCGAACTTACCGCTCGTCATTTTGGATCAACCAGATTAATGTAAGTAAACGCTTTTCTTTAACAACATATTTTAGTAATTCATATCAAACCCCTCAACTTCCGAAATATTTAAGTAAACGAATAAACGCTTATGTTAGAAGCAACAAAACAACACCGTCCGTACATCAGTGATGGGCACGGTGGGGCCCCTCAAACGCTTGCTTCTCCCACCAAACCTCTTATTCATGGAGCGCGCGCCTTCGTCGCGTGACGCGACAAATCCACCTAAATAATTCGTGCCGGTTTGAACATAGCGGCTTACGGGCATACCCCGTTGGCAACCCATTTTTGCAAAAACCATAACCGGGTATAATTATAGGATTCCAAGATATGCGTTCGATACAGGTTTCTACTGCGAGTATTTCAAGCCCAGGAACATCAAATTTGAACCACTGGATCCAGAGATATTAATATTTTTCTGTTCGTGGGTTTCTCCGTCTCGCCACTAGATGGCGCCACCATTCAGTTTTTCGGCCCACTTACTATTTTATTGAATATTTAAACAATGCGCGATTCCTGTCAGTTCTTTTCGCATTCGATCATTGCAGAAGACTCCCCTGAATGGCCCTATGTCCTTGGATTATCTGTTATATTTTGTCTTTCACGCGTGTTCGAATGCGAGCGGCCGTGGCGCACGTGGCGCTCCTCACGTCAGTGAGCGCTATGGTGTGCGATGGTGGGTAAGGTTTTGTATCAATTGAGAATAAATGCCCATTCCTGCCGTACACCAACAACATGTGTAAATAAGAAGTAACCTATTTCGCGCATGTCGTTGGAGGTTAGCCTTGTTGCTCCCCCACTCGATTTCTCACAATGTCACGAATATTCATACATCGGGAGATAAGTAATTTGTAATTTGTATCGTCTTAACCTCTCAAAATATCACACATCAGAATTAGAACCATTGAATGCCTCATCTAAATATTCCTCATGTGTATCGTCTCAATCTTCTTCTGATTTATCTAATGCGGTACTTATTTGCATATTATCGTCATGTCATAATATCTTTCTGAATGATACGAACACTCGGTATTATAGATGTCAACAATGACGTCAGTCGTAGGAGTGCGAATAGGGGATTGACCAATGAATGAATTTCGTTGGTGTCACGTGCGCAGTGGCGAGGTTCCTTCTTATTTGGAGTCTACTATAGAATCACCTAAAATCACTGATATATATACTAGTATATATATCAGTGCCTAAAATCGTAAATAAATTATATTCCAGAAGCATTTGTATTCAGCACAGAAACGAAAGCATTTGTAATTTACAACTCATTTAATAGATATTGTCAAGCTTTTTATCTTATTTCATAAATACACACGTAACACTGTGTTCTCAGTAAATATGTATGCCGTATGCAAATAATGTTGACAGTGATTGCGTTCACAAGTTTAAATGAACACTGTTCGACAAATGTTGCATGTTAAAGTGGGTAGCAGTCAACGATTGTGATAGAGGGTTATTTGAAAAAATACGCGTACATTTTTTAATTTGAGTTTCTTTGAAATTTCCCGCCCGATCTAATGTAATGGGCCAGGAACGTGCGCAAGTAATCCGTGCGAAAACGCGCATGGTTGCACACGTATTTTGCAGTGGATTGCTAGCTGATTGGTTGAAGAGAAACGGAGCGAACGTGTACAATATCATTGAGGTCATCAGGGTGTCTTTGAAAGGTTATCGAACGTCGTCTTCTCGAACTTGAAATCCGTCACATTACTGCCCGGAGTGCCACTGCGTGAACATGTTGCCACGAATCCTGAAACCCACGTTGTCCGTCGCCCAACAGGGAGCCAAGGGGCTCTCGACCAGCGTCAGAGTAAGTCCCGCAGAGATTTGTAGACTCATAAACACTGCCCGGTCAGCGAAATAGTTGTTTTTCCATGCGCAATGTGCATGCTACACATTTACATGGTGAATAAATCATTCGAGGGACTTGGAACCCTTACTTTTCGCAACTGGTCGCTTATCGTCGCGACGATAGATATTCAGAGTGATTATGCAACGACTTTCAAGTCTCGGGACAAGAATGATGTGGAAAAAATGGAATTACTGTAACGTCTCCATGTGCGTGTAAAAACTATGTGCACGACACGCAAGAAAAATTTATTTCTACTATAATAGAGTATCCCCCCTCCTCCCTTGAGAAGTGCAATACTTTTCTGGGCCAAATATGTATATCGACTCTAGTAATCCAATGACTAAGCTTCGTGTTTTTAATGACTTTTTAAATGAAATATTTGTTAAAATACAAATATATTCGCGACATTTTTCTGATAAAAATGACATCAAACACGGTATAATTTCGATCGAGACATTACCATGTTTAATATCTTCCGAACCTAATTAAATCGATATTGTACAATAGCATCGACGGTAATGCGATCGGATACTATCCAACACTGTTCTCGACGTTACTGATGTCCGCATTCGACCAAACACGGAGTATTCGAAAAAGTAAACCATCAGGTGTTCTAACGATAAAAAATGCATTTGATCCGTATTAATTCCTATTTTATCTTTCAGCGCGATGCCAAGGTCGCAGTCATGGGCGCCAGTGGTGGAATCGGCCAACCGTTATCGTTGCTCTTGAAACAGTCTCCTCTGATTACCGAATTATCTTTATTCGATATCGTGAACACACCAGGTGTCGCTGCCGATCTTTCGCACATGGACACAAAGGCCAAAGTGAAGGCATTTACTGGCCCTAATGAGCTGAAGGATTCTGTCAAAGGAGCTCAAGTATGTTTCTCAATTCCCAAGTTGCATGTTACGCAGTAGCATCCCCTACTGTAGCCATCGAATTCTTTGCAGCTTCCAGATCGTTATGTATCTATATATGTATAATTATATAAAATTGTTATAGGTAGTCATTATACCCGCTGGTGTACCGCGTAAACCAGGAATGACCAGGGACGATCTTTTCAACACGAACGCGTCTATAGTACGAGATCTTGTTCAGGCTGTGGCCGAGGTGTCCCCAAAGGCTCTCATCGCTATTATTTCGAATCCAGTTAACAGCACAGTCCCTATTGCCTGCGAGGTATTGCAGAAGGCTGGTGTCTACGACCCTAAAAGGGTATTTGGTGTGACCACGTTGGACATCGTCCGGTCAAACGCATTTATTGCCGAGGCTAAAGTTAGTTCGACACATATGTATCTGCACGATGAAATTCAATGTTTAAGATTTTCGTATTTAAAATATGATGTTTTTCAGGGTCTTGATCCACAAAAGACTAACGTGCCGGTTATCGGAGGCCACAGTGGTATCACCATTATTCCACTTATCTCACAGTGCAAGCCATCGGTCTCGTTCCCCGAGGACCAACTGAAAGCTCTTACCCTGAGAATTCAGGAAGCGGGTACCGAGGTTGTCAAGGCAAAGGCAGGTACAGGCTCTGCCACGTTGTCGATGGCATATGCGGGTGCTCGATTCGGTTTGTCGTTGGTGAAAGCGCTTAACGGAGAACAGGGTATCGTCGAGTGTGCTTATGTTAGGTCTGACGTCACAGCGTCCAAGTACTTTTCGACGCCTCTTGTTTTGGGCGTAAGTAGACAATTCGTTGAACTACCGAAGCCTGAGTTTTGTATAGCCGGAAATATGTACGTATTCACGATTTGTATTCGCTTTCAGAAAGGAGGAGTTGAAAAGAATCTTGGCCTTGGCACGCTCAGCAGTTTCGAGAAGAAACTGTTGGACGAGGCTATTCCGGAACTCAAGAAGAATATTCAGAAGGGAGAGGATTTCGTGAACAAGAAATGAATGCCGATGATCATGGAACTATATAGAGGCGTGGCTAATCGTAAACAGGAAGGAATCGACGATTTTCAGTATTCGTTGCAACAGTTTTCGCGTTGTACGCGAATTGTTGTATCCGAAAGGTGAATCCTTTCGACATGCCAATCAGTAGATGAACCTGTCACGTACAATGTATAAAACATATAGAAAATTCACTCTCGTTGCGAACCATTAAATGAACGTACAAGACCCAAAGGGCAAAACGATTTTATCACGATACGAACAATACTCATAGGCCTCGATTACAAGAAGAAAACGATGTTGAATCATGAAATTTCATGTAGAAAATTTGAAATAAAACAATCTTCGGATATAGAAAGAATAAACATTACTTTTTCTATATCACCTTTGTCCTTGTTCTTATAATTTGACTCTTATCTTACATCGTAGGGGACATGGCTTGAAAACTGTTATAACCCTCGTAGATCAATGTCAATGATGCTGTATATGTAGAACGTTATAGGATAAGGTGCCGTTATAGGAACAACGCCAACAACTGTTACATTTTGTTATCTGACTGACTGTTTAATGCTACTGTCTCGACAATGCCACTTTAGCGTGCTTAAGTAGCAAACCCTGGAGAGGAACGCTCTATGATCCATACACTTATTAGAGCGACACAATTTTCAGTCGCAAGTTAATTGTTTCTCAGCCTTCATTGCCAGTCAACCGGACACTCGGGGGTGAGGGTGTTATTTAAAAATCTCAAGGTAAACTTTGACACCAGCTCAGGCTAGCGCGACATAAAGAGGATGCGCACGTTACGCAGCCGTCATCTCCCGACTTCTTTTCGTCGACAGAGACTCAAGTTTGAAGATCGACCCAGGCAGTACGAACGCGAATATTGAAATGAGTTTTCTCCATCATTCCTGACGGTGTTCTGAGCGCAAAAAATTTACAAAAATCATCTATTGGTTATCGGTGTTGGATCAAAAGGATTTACACAGAGTAATCTTGAAGCCAATTATTTTAAATAATGATCCAAAATGAAATTATTCGATTGCATTGCTTAGCTATGGATCATTAGACTTTTACGCGGTATCTTTGAGTCAATGCCTAAACTGCGGACGTCCGAAAGATTTTCTCTGTTCAGAATTCGACAGTGTTTGTGTAATATCGTACCGGATATTATCGAAATTGAATTATACCGAGTTCTTCTTATACAGCATCCGCAATCAGTTGCATTTTCTCTTCAAGTGTCTGGGTCTCTTCTATCGCGGTAAAGTATCGTAGGTTCTTCGAGCAAGCGGATTTCATCTGAAACTATGTTGAAAAATGAGTAAAGGAGGACGTCTGTAATTTTGGAGTATAGAAAGAATACTGTACCAGGGACAGGGATCTTGGTAGACGTGTTTACGCAGGCGTTAATTTAAAATCTGCCAGGCACAGAAGGAACGACCAATTACTGGGATTTCGAAGAAGCAGTCGCATGATCAAGATACGCACAGCGAGGATCTTAAGCTCGTCCCCGATCATGGAATGGACAATGGATACAATTGTATCGAATCCTGAAACACGTGGATGTTAATACACGGTCAAGGTGTTTACGGGTCACGAGAGATAACAGCTCGCAGGCTTTTTAATGTTGGATGGCTCACTCTACGCACAGCACAGCAATACAAAGAAAACACCTGTATCACACGGAACCATTTTTCACATTTTGATTAATATTATTTTCTAAAGTTTTTATATGTTTTATATATATATATATATATATATATATATATATATATATATATATATATAATAATGTTTTTATGTTTTATATATTTTATATGTATTGAGTATTGAAAACATACAATATAGATTTTAATAGAGGAACGTATAGAGAGTTGTAATTACTTTATTTGTAGCTTTCACGTGTGTGGTTTTACAGAAAAAGGTCGTATCCGGTAAAATCGTATCGATTGTAATACGTACAGAGGTGTGTGAGAACGCATGCGAATCGAAAAAATAAATGTTTGTAAAAAATCAAAACGAAGACAAATTTAGCCTCCTCCCAAATGACGATAAATTTTGATATCCAAGTCTAATTATTCGCTTTTGAACTGGGTTAGCGACAAGATGGAATGATCCGAAGGTAATTACAGATAATAACTAATATATATGTATAATACAGGGAGAGAGAGAGAGAGAGAGAGAGAGAGAGAGAGAGATGGAGAGACAGAGAAAGAAAGAGTGAGAGAAGGAACGAGAGTGATAAGAGCAAAGTGTGTACATCTAGTAAATAGATGGAGTAAGTAGTGTGTCTTTGTAAAAATCGGTTAAACACGTACAACGATTTTGGATAGTGGATTTAAAAGCGGTCTGAATCGATACACCGATCGTCTATTCGTCTTTGGTAGGTCCTACGGACAACCAAGGTGACAAACTGCCTATCTACGATCGTTACTGTTAGCCGGGAACACTCTACAAGTTTTCATCTGCTATTTTTTCTCGTTCTCTTTATGCTATATCGTGGACGATAATAACCGTTATCGCGGTTGGGCTACTTCATCTTGTTTTTAATCCATCGAGTAAGCAAGTAATTGGATGAGGTATCTGACAGTTTATCGTCGTTTGGAATCCACTACACCGTTCGTTGCCACTGACAAATTTTTATTGTACCTAAATCTCTCTCTCCAACACTTGCCACATTTACTATGATATAATTCCTTATGCCGATGGATCCCCAATTTTTCTCTACGGTCCTTCCACTGTTCTCCGATTTTCTTATTATTCTCGATCGCGCAGTGCTATTCTTTTTTTTTTTTACTTCCTTCATCATCGTTTCAGCGTGTATCTTCCACATTCCTCGACGATCACGCGCTTCGAAAAAAATCGTTCCTTTCTTTTTTGTTGTTGTGTCTCGTTTCTTCTTCGAATGGCGTTCGAAAACGATTCGCGTCGATCGGTTTCGCCGCGATGCCCTAATTTTACGCTCTTAAAATTACTCGCATATACTTACTTACGGTGCCGTTGATATTACTTTGAGTTATTCTTTGTAACGTACTTTATAACATGATTATCAATTTTTATCGTTATTAATACCTAAATACAGGGGCACGATAATGCACACCGATTTTCTAGACAGAGCTCGATTATCTGCGCGCCACGGTTCCCTTCGCCTTTTCTTATTTTTCCATGTAACATACCTCGCTTTTTTGCTGCACGCTTTCACACACGGATCACCAAGATCAACGTCCTCCTCTCACTCTGAGTACACAGCACCGGTCAAAAGTTTATTTCTCGAACGAACAATCAATTTTTCATGAACCAGCGATTATTCTTTTATTATTCTAATGATTAGACCGGGTATCTAGCCGCGATACACAAGTTCTGTACCGATTTTCAAACTCGGTTTCAATTTTTCGTAACCGGCGCTGTTTACTCGAACGCGCGAATGATCGATATCGCGTCGTCAAAGCTTACTTCGTCACCACACTCAACAAAATTTCATGCTAACGTAATAACGAACGAATCGTCTATTATCGTTGGAATGTTCTCAGAATGGAAATCGACGGAATGGCGTCGCGCGAGTATAATGAAGAAAAAATGAAAGAGAAGGACAAAATAATGATGAGACGAACGCTACGGTTAGACACGAACCAGAATCAAGAAAAACGCAATGGAGTAATCGAGGATACTGAGAGTCGGTCAGCGTGTGAAGTGAGCGCGGACGAATAAAGTCGGGATACAATCGTTTATTCTGTAATTCGTAATACCACAGCGATCGTTTATAGTTTTACACAATGGGGTGTATGAAAAAGTACAACCATGATATTACAGACTAGCTAAACGGCTACTGGTTTTCTCGATTTTTTGTTGTTGTTGTTCTGTTCGTGTGTATAACGGTGACACAACGGAATTCATATTATACTTTTTTGTTTCATTTTTTATCGTCTTAAAAAAAGCTCATCTACCGCAACATTTCTTCCACGATACATACCTTAAAGTTCCATGCTTGTCGTTGAATAAAAAAAAAGAGAAAAAAACTATGGAAATCGTAAACAGAAAGAAGAAAAAGGAAGAAAAAAAGTGTAATCGCTTCTCTCTTATCGCGGAGGAAGGCTCGAGGATGAGTGTTCGACGTTGTCGTTTTCTCGCCCATGTTTTTCAAAGTTCTTTTTCTCTCTTTTCGCTTTTGTGTTGTTGCATATTTGGTGTTGTTGTCGCGTACGAACGGAAAAATTTGGAGCCTGCTAACTGATTAATTAGTTAGTTAGTTATTGCGTGTTTCTTTAAGTACGACGCTTTTGCGTATGCGCATCATTTCCTCGACAAATAGAATGGCTACACTCTGGGATATCGTGACCCATAAATGCTGGAGCTACACGCGTACGAAATTACATGGATACCTGGACTTCGTTCGGAAGTACATGTCTCTCGGTCTCGGTAATATCTTCGTTTTTCAGGGGACGACGGGGCGGGGCCGAAGACACGCGGTTGGCAACCCTGGTCGATGGCCAAACTGGGACGGTTTGCTGATCCGCGTGTCTTCGCTCTCGCCTTCGGAAATGCTTTGGGGAACGACGCGTTCCGTCCTCGGGCAAACGGACGATTTACATGCGATTTTACCCGCGCATACAATTAACATCGTGTTTAATTTCGTACCGGTATGCGAGAGCGATCGTGCGCGCAGTAAAAAAGCGGGGGAAAATTGGACGAGAGGAGTCGAGTCGGGAGGGAGTGGGGGCAATGGGCCGGTGAGGGACATTGATTTGTAATCGATGAGGGGTGGGTGGAGGGAGCCGGTGAAAACAAACGAACGCAATAATGCACTTCGATCGACGTCGAGCATCAGAGCATATATGCCTTTTCACTATTCGTAAAACGTTGTAGGACACACTTGTTAATTCGTTTTCACTCACTGGAACCGATGAAAGCAAGGGGGGAGGGGGATGATGATCGTCGTCCCGACGGGTTGAGGGGGCGTGCTACATTCCATTTTTTCCCATTTTTATTATTATATGGGGTGACATACGCGCGCGTACGCCCCACTCGAAACACGTTCTCGACATCGTCCACGTTAATTCGTTTTTTGACTTTTTTTCTCGGGTTTTTTTTGTTTCTGCTTGTTGTTTCGTTTGTTTGGCCAAGCATGCGCAAGTGTAAAGACAGCGTTGTTTTTTGGTTTTTGGTTCTTCTCTCGGTTCCGCGAACAAGGCAAACAAAAGTGCCCCTCTCTAAATGCATTTTGTTTTGCAGCAAATCTCTCTTTCTATTTTACCGCATGGTGTGTGCCGTTTGCTTGGTTACTTTCTGCGTGCATCGTAAAATTCAATGCGTGTTTTATCGAATGATTTGTTTGGTTGGTTGGTTGGTTGTTTGTTTGGAATTAACCGTACGTAGGTGCGTGTTTTAGGGCCACGCAATCGCTGAAGATCTCCCCTTCCCGCCCCGAACTGCCACCTGCCGAGTTGTTTTCTTTTGCTTACGAGTTATTAAGAGTTTTTTTGTTTTTCTTCTGTGTCTCAGTTTTATATACGCAATGTAACACTCACTACAGTTAGAGTTACGAGACGTCCTGATCTTCCACGTCTTGCAGCTGCTCCTTCTGTTCACCCTCCCCTGTACAAAAACACGTAAACTCGTTAATGAATATCATTTTGTTGTTGTTGCCTAATTCACTTGCATCGTCAAATCTCTACTGCATTAGTTACCGACCTGTACTCAAATAGAAATCTGTCAAACAATAAAAATAATTGCCGTGCAATTTCGTTGAAAAATTCATAAATAATTTATGGAAAGAATTTTGTCAGAAGAAACCCGAATCCGTCTTTTGACAAGTTTGGTTATTCTGATTCGAACGAGTCATAGAATTTGATACTTGAACGCGTTCGCTATCGCGTGACTCATGCACACGAGCTACGCAATTAATTACTCGTGTACATTTCAGAATGATTTTTAGGTCCTATGAAATACAAAGGGATAAAAATTGTTATGGTTGCTGGAGCGACAAATTAACGCATCAAGAAATTACAAGGAAGATGGAGGGATGGGGTTGCTCACCAGGTGACTCGAAAGGGATGTACGCCGGTGTTCAAGCATTGGTGGATATGGCCGCAGCCTGGTTTTCGCGTTCAGCCTCGAACTCTAAATTATAAAGCAGTGATTCTCTGTCCGGTGTATAGTTTTATTAACCCTGCAACGAACGAGTCAAGTAGACGAACAGGTGTCGTTGCAGGGTTAACAACAGTATTTTTTAAATGATTTTGATTCTGCAATAAGGTCTTGGTAAGCCGGCTAGCCTAACCACGGAACGAAGCGATAAGATCTGATACAGAACAAGGAAGGTTTTATCGGGCCAGATGCAATACATGTTATTGATCGTCGCCATGCCGCTCCCGAACGGCCTGATAGAGATGTTTCAAAGGGTGCTAAAAAAACCGGAACGGTGCACATATCCCGGGAGTATACTAACCATCTCCTTGCATATCCGACGTCCACAGAGTCAAATTGTCCCTGAGGAGCTGCATGATGAGGGTGGAATCCTTGTAACTATCCTCGGATAAAGTGTCTAGTTCCGCGATCGCGTCGTCAAAGGCTGCCTTCGCCAAGCGACACGCTCTGTCCGGGCAGTTCAGAATCTCGTAATAGAACACGGAGAAGTTCAGCGCCAATCCTAAACGGATGGGATGAGTCGGTGGCAGGTCTGTCATCGCGGTGTCGCTGGCCGCTTTGTAAGCCACCAGCGAGTTCTCCGCTGCCTCCTTCCTGTCGTTACCGATGGCGAACTCGGCCAGGTAACGGTGGTAGTCGCCCTTCCTGTAATTACATTCAATTATACATTCTACATTCGTTGCTGCATCTGTTTCTTCCTCCCATCGTTGTCTCTTTCGTTACAATGATTCGTTGAATCAGACTGTCGCGTCGATGGAAATTCGGGAGCTAGTACAGAAGCGGTAAAAACATATATGGAAGATCTTTCGAACTCCTAATGATGCATCCATTAACGCTGAAGCTACCACCTTTCGACTTTCCCTTTTACCGATCACCCAATTTTCGACTTTCGGTTTGACAACTGTTACAATTACGAAGATGCCTTCGTTGGGAATATATACCGTTTTTATGATTTGGTACTTTCAGAGTTAAAACAGCAGTTTCCAATAATGCGTAACGTATATTTAATAGTCCTCTGTTACCCAGCAGAAATGTGTATCAAGATAATAAGTCTCTATTTAATTCCTGCTTTCACAAATTGGTCCTCAAGAATGCGAATTTACATAAACATTATCAGTCTGGTTGCCATATACATGCTGTACATCTTTCTCTCTCCCTCCTCCTCCCATCCTCCCTCCATCCCTCCCTACCACTGTTTCAGATAAAGCGGCATTAATATTCATCAGAATATTAAATTTAATGAGTTGCTGACATGTAGAAAGCATGTGATTTATCTATAATTCAATCAAAGTTAGTGTTCGTGGGAGTTATATTGCCGCGTTCATGCCTTGTTAAAATCAAACAGAAGAGTAGAACTCCGCTCTCAGACTGATAGTTTTATTAGTGGTTATTTGTAAATCATCTTTTAATCTCAGGGCAATTATCGAACTAGACGCCGGCGAGTTTTAAAAACCAATACTTCAAAAACCAGTGACCGAAACGAAACGCTCTTCCGCATTGGATGCCTTTTAATCAACGCTAGCACGCTACCGAGGCAGAAACTTAATATTTAAAGCCAACTTACAGCATCAAAAAATGTTCCTGCCAGAGTCTAGTACCCTTTCAAGGTGGAATATCATGACCACTGATAAAACACAGACTGGGTGTTCAGCTGCACATATCAACGCTCTACCAAGCGGCGATGACTCAATACATTTTCCAACATCAAAGATCTACAATTAAGGGCTTCTTGATAGGATTGACTATTTCTTTTGGAATTGTCGTTTCCAAACAAATGACAGAGGAGAATACATCGTAGAGATTTTTTTAAAATATAGCATACAGTCTTGAAGAACAATTAAAGAACTTCCGGTAGGTAAAGCGTTAAAAGACTGAACATGTTTGTGTGTTCTATAGTGAATGTAAGCGACTGATCGCGTTCTGCCGAGGATTCTACGATTAAGCTGCGAGTGGATGCTGCTTACATTTTGTAATAAAAGACTTTCGATTCGCCGGTGGACGCATAAGGAATCAGATGTTTATCCAGGACACCGAGGATATCGGCGCATATATCTTTCAGCTCTTTCTCTACTTGGGACCGGTACTGACGGATCATCTCGAGCTTGCCTTCGGCGCCCTTGTTCTCCTCCTTTTGTTCGATGCTCGAGATTATTCTCCAGGACGCTCTTCTCGCCCCGATTACGTTTTTGTAGGCAACAGAAAGGAGGTTCCTCTCCTCGACGGTCAGCTCTAGGTCCAGCGATGCGACCTTCTTCATCGCCTCGACCATCTCTGTAAATCACATCGACGGGCGCAGCCGTCGACGACGGTGTCATTAAAGTGAAAATCACTCAACATAAATATACGCGAAACAATCAAACTCAAAAGTATGCGGAGATACTCATTTAATTGTTAATTTAATAAGGCATGCATCGAAGACGGGTGGATCATTTTTAACTTTTGAATTAACTGTATGTAATTCGCATACTTTTGAGCGCCAGTGTACTTCGATTAACTCAATGTTTTCCAAAAGAATCGAATACATTTATGCAGATTGTCCCTTGAGATAGAGGACCCGGTATCTTTGTGAGTTGTTGGTACAGCAACTGGGAAACATAATATTGTTAATTGGTGTTTAGCGAGGGTCTCTTATTTTGGCGTCAAACTTGCCGAAGACTATTATGTAAAATCATGACAGAGCAATGAGTTGGAAATGACTTATCGATTATTAATATGTGGCTACCCCGCGTGAATATATTATTAGTTTCATCTGGCGATGGTGGTGAGCCTCGGTGCGAGAAAGATGAGCGCACGAACATGCATATATTAACCCGCTGCCCCTTGAACTTTCCAAGGAAGTTGCTAACTATTATGTATTTATTATCTATAGGTGCGAGACATTCGAGAATAATGATATCGATCGAGGCGTACACCGCCGCTCGAAAGTCCGTGAACGCTTTCTTAATTGTAATTACCTGAAAGCAGTTATAATATAATAATTATAATAACAAATAATAAAATTGCTTCCTCCTCTAATAATAATTATTACTATATTATAATTATATTATTATTATTATTATTATGGAATATCATTTGAAGTAGCCTAGACTATTGTTACCTTTTAATTATTCAAAGGATTTATGTAAATAAAATGTCACAAAAAAAATGAAAAAGTGTGTTTTAATAAAATTCGCCGTGTTGTGTTTGTGGGTAAGTACAAAATCTTTGTTGTCCACGGCAGAGGATCGATAACCGGATGAAAAAAGATATTAAAGAGGCGTGAGACGACGAGACAGATTGAAGTCACGGTGTATCGGCCTCCACATCCGGAATTTAGAGACCGCGGCTCTCATTTTCCCGTGGGAGTTGTGCTCTCGAACGACTCTCGGTTAACAAAAATCCATCTGGAAACGATCAATCGGTATAATCTGAAAACTGTCAACACGATCGTTCCTTTATCCCACCCGTATATCTCTCTCGATTATAATCAATAACTGTACACCCCCTATTCATTGTCGCCCCGTAAAAGTCAATGGTGGCGTCATGACGGTATCTATGGTTAGATTGAACTCGGGCCGAAACCAGGTTAAATAAATACCTAGACATCGTTTCGGGTAACATTTTGTCGTGTACTACCCATCAAGCAAACATAGGATGTCTGAGTGTAAATAATAAATCGAACGTTGCTGATTGTAAACCATCGACTCAGCGATAAAGATCGAACAACCGTTACAAGATATTTTTCTTCGTTATCTATCCCGGTGAAATAAAGTTCTCATCTTGGGTCCTCAAGTTCATGGTGATTCCCGGTAAAAATTAACGTGAACGCGGTATACAATGATGGAGGTCTACAGAAACGTAGGATATAGCAAGCACAGATCAATACTTTCCTTCTACTATGGCCCCTCTTCCTTCCCTCTCCACCTTCTCGCTGTCTCACACCCCGATACCGTTCTCACCCTCCAACGGGATATCTCTCCCGCTTTCTCTCTCTCTCTCTCTCTCTCTCTCTCTCTCTCTCTCTCTCTCTCTCTCTCTCTCTCTCTCTCTCTCTATCTCTCTCTCTCACACACACACACACACACACGCGCGCGCGCACACTCACTCACTCACACACACTCTCTCTGTCTCTCATTCGCAACCCTCAAATTTGCCCATCGCCTTTCCTCCTCTCTCTCATTCTGGCCGCTTATCGCCTCTTCTCCCTTCAATCTCTATCATTCTTCGGGCTCGCTGGCTCTTAGGGCTCTTTAGTCGAAAAGATCATGCATGTGCACGCATTTCCATGCTTTAACCCTCGTCCGACGAAGTCTTCGAAAGTTAAAGCTTCGAAATCGAAAGAAACTCGTATCTAACGAGTACCAGGCGAAAATGTCATGTCGCGATCGTAAAAGCTCCATTTAAAATGCTTGTGCGAATAAAAACATTTGTTTCAGGTCTGAAGGATTCAGGCGCGGCCGCGCGCGCAATTACCGAAACCGTTAGTATCATACTATGACGGTTAATACGCGTGTCTGTCTCGATTAATGTGCCCACGCGACAAATAAATTCTGAAAACTACACGGACGAACGTTCGTCGTCGTTGATCTCGTTTCGTTCGAGAGCATTATAAAGGAGAAAAGTTTTTCGAATGTCACGTGAGACGAGATCAGTTGTCTGTCGATCTCTACTGGCCAATCGACGGACAATAAATAAACCGTGTCCGCAAATCGTCAGGCTGATTTATACACGCGACGACGTTGAACGAATTGAAATTCTATTTGATCGCAACAAATGTCAAATGTTTCTCAGTTGAAACCGCATCGGAACGGGTTGTCATGCAAGAAATTCGAAAGATTTGACGGTTAATCTTCCGCTGCTCTGAATCACTACTGCATGCGTAGCTCGCTTTCGCCAGAAGCGAAATAAAAATTTCTAACAGTCGGCGAAGAACGATACGTAGAATGTTTAATAGTAATAGGCGAAAATGGTAGGTGATTAACGACACCGGATACATAGCCTAGGAAAATGCGAGCCGATCCACCGGAATAGCATAGCCGATAGATCGGTTGCTCGATCGGCCGAGTGATTTCTCTATAGTTTCAAGGCCGAATGCCACGAGCATAGCACGCGTTACTACGTGTCGAAAGAAGAGTATACCCCTGCAGCGAATGGCAAGAATCGAGCCGTGTCTATGCATCACATGCGTTGGTGAAGGACCGACTTTGTCCAGTTATCTACCGTGAGGCCTCATGAAGTACTCAAGACGGACAGTGTACGCCTAGCAACGGCGTTGGCCAGCTTTCGATGCAACAATGTATAGTTCCGTGAAACGTTTAGGCTAACCGGGGCCTGGTCGCTTCGAACTTGTAACTCGTAACCCGTAATTCGAAATATCATGACAGGATGTGGCGGACCGGTGAAAGAACCGAAGGACGAGGCCACTTTTTTAAAATAAAGGAAGACCGGTTGGTCTCGAGCCGGCGTAGCGGCTCGATATCGCATCGCCGTGTCGATTAGTCGTATTTGACGTTTCCTCGTCATTTGACAGATCCAATCAGACACACGATATCACGGTTAAGACTGCGAGTGTCGAATCGCCGAGGCAGTTCCCAATTCTATCCGGAATAAATTCGGAACACGATAGGGTCGCGACCCACGAGGATCGTGTTCTGCCTCCTTTCTCTTTGTGGCCGTGCTCTCCTCTGTCTGTCTGTCCGATTTCGTCGATTTCATTTGGCGCAGGCCGGGTCCTTTCCCGGAAAATATCTACTTACCGTCGTAACGCTCCGCCTGCTCCGCCAGTTTCGCTTTGTAAACGTTGTCCTCCCGTTCCGACATCTTGGATGCTTCTAGATTTCACGGGCCGGACGAAAGGTTCCAGGGAAATCGCACGAAATCCTCGTTTCACCGAAATACGTACACCTCGTCGTACAGCCACTCGCAAGCTCACTGACCAAGATGGCGGCGCCCGCCAACAATCGAAAGCAGTTCCCAGTTCGCGCAGCCTCTGCGGACACTCCACTCGCCATGCGCTCCCTGTCTCGTGTATTACTACGCCATTCGTGACGTCATTCGTTCGACGGCTACAGCTACGGTTACCAAAGCCAAAGCCACCGTCCGCATCGCGCATGTCGGTTAAATTCGCCCCGAATATATATCCGGTCCATTAAAGCCTGGACAAGTTTCATTTGAAATTGAAATATCTGATAATTCGACTGCAGATGTTTATGCAATCTCGAGGTTTTTTATGAACTGGTTTCTGAAGGTTGCCGGCATCGGAATAGCTGCATGTTTCCTTTATAATAATAACCCGATCGACTCGAAGTAACCTTAAAAATCAAATGAAACTTTCATGGAAACTGTTTTATTTTATCAATATTTGCACCAGACGGTGTCGTCGGTGTATTTTGATCACGACGACAATGTATAACCAGAGAGGTATAACGATGGAATTAATCATTACATTGCTTTCCAATTTGAGAATCATATATCGGTTAGACGTTTCGAAGATGTATGTAAATGTATGTAAATTGTAGAAACGAGCCGACATATTACCCAATAAATATAAAGGATAAAGATATCGCTACGCAAGGATTAATAATGTTAATTTAATATATTTAAGTTATGTAACGAAATAATGTAATAACCGTGGAAAAAGCAAATATATTTATAACAATACTCGAAATGTCATTTTAAAAGTACCTGAAGCTGTAGCACGAAAACAACGTAATTTCTGAGTGATTGCGCATAAATAACGAATACTTGAACATATTTCAGTCGTACGTCATAAAATCGATGACGCACAATGGCTAACCGGAACAACGAATTTCAACGAAAAGCTAAAGGAAAAACTTTAACAGGAAAATTGTAAACCGTAATAAAATAATTCGTACGCTTTCAACGGATAAGATTTTTATACGTGAAAATAAATCGGTTCTTCTTGGATTCGTCCATCGAGGATTAGGGGAGAACAAAAAATTGTTCAGCGCGGCTAATTTAAAAGCTGAATTAAAGAAACGCGCGAGGCAACAAGAGATGGATCGATCGGTGGGTAGCAATAAAATGTTCGATGATAAACTTTACCCGTTCACGATCGTTCGTTTTTAATTTGTTACAATAAATCAATACAATTCGTTCGATGGAACAAAAGGCTATGGTTATTTATCGTATAAATAATTGCACCATTTGTGCGATCAACGGGTGTTATATAGGAGATGATGCCGAAAGGCAAATATGTGAATGCTACAAAGATATTTTTGTTTCTCTCTCTCTCTCTCTGTCTCTCTTTTTTGTGTAGCGAAGCATTTGCATTTTATCGTTTCACACGAATAGCTAATGTACAAGCACTAAATAATCCAAATTTCTGATCCTATCCGTCTTAACGTATCCTCTTTTAAATTATTTTTTTTTTATAGTTAATTCGTATTTATATATGTATACAGATATATCCGATTATCATCTATTAAAATTATAATACAGCCAAAATACTTAATCGTAACAATGATCATAAACATTGGTTGCAAGCTAGGTGTTCCGTTCAGTATAGTCTTCTACGGACCAAAATAATGTAACTGTCAATATACAAATACTATGAACGGAACCGTTGTACGATGTGCTTGTAAGAGGGATATACAATGGGTTTTATTAATTATCATATATACATATACGAGCATACATACATACATACATACATACATACATACACGCATACATACATGCGTACGCACGCACGCATTGTACCTGTGTATGGATGTGTGCGTGTCTATATACTATACTATAGTAACTATAGTAACTATAGCATTCATAAAGAAAAAAAAGAAAGGAATTCCTGCTTTTTTTACTTCCAGTTATGCCACAAGAAAAGGGACAACTTATTACAACTTATTGGCTCTCCGACTTCGAATTTTCTTTGCACTCTTGTTTGCATCAATACCGAATATATTTCGTAACATTAGCTCGACGGAGTGTATTAGTTAATTAGGCTAGCATAGGCAACCAGCCTATCTTCGTGGAACATTTAGTGTCTACGTCTGCACGGAAAACATTGCAGAAATTTGGAAGCGTATCCATTCACCGTATTCTGTATGTCTGTTTTCTTCGTACTCGCGTAGTCGTACGCTAGAATCACCGATCGCGCACCTCCTTGCTACAAACGCTTCGTATCCGCAGGAACATTTTTTTCGAAGAGCGGTTACAGATTGTCGCCATCAGTATAACCAATGCCGCCTCTTATCCAACAATCTTTTTCCTTTTTAATTTCTTCGCAAAAGTTTAAGACGTGGCAGTCGAGTGAACAGTCTGGCCGCACTGCCGCACGTGTAAATGACCAATGTGTAAAAAAGGCGCCGCCTACCGTATCTACTTTTACATAAATAATTCAATAAGGCGTTTCAGACACACTCAACACGGTTGTTTCTCTCGCTTCCTCGGGTTTATATATGTATACTCAGCGATACTATGAAAAATTTGCTTCTCTACGGTTTTCAATTCGCTTAAATTAACACCTGGCGTCGCATCAAGCATCGAAAATACATTTTTTGATAGTCTAAGTAAGTACTCTCCACGATGGATACGTAAGGACCACTCCGTCAGAAAGTTCACTTGTTTTCCGATGTTTGGTAGTTACGATCAATCTCGTTAGAACTTACAGTCGGTTCCTTCCAGTTTCTAATAAAGAACAAATCGTTTATACATCTAGCCTCGTTTGGAACAAATCGCGCGAATACTGCCGGTTAGCATATAACTGTAGATTCTCGTGTTTGATTCGAACTCCCAGTTGTAATTGTGGCTTCACTCACCACGTCAATGCTTTCGTCATAAAAAATCATCCTCATCATCATTATCATCGACCTTATTGCTATCTCAGTTTCGAGCCGAAGTAACAAAACCTCCTGTAACTTATTATCGCTTATTAATAGTATCTGGATCATTTTTCGAATGTACGTGTCCAGCCTATTAACGAATACAGAAAATTTTCTCGGTGTCTATACAAAAGTTGTATGCAAAAGCATTATTAATTGGGCCGTACGGATTGAATGAGTCAATGTTCTGGTTGATTAGAAAAAGTGGGTGTAATGAGAGAGATGCGGTGTTAATATAGACAGAAGGACGCGCAGAACAACGGAGTGGGGCAGGGGGCAATGATATTCTACAAAACACACGTTTTAACGTGTCAGAACGCCGACATTTTGTCCAGTTCATTTGGAAGAAGTAACGACTACCATGACCTCTAACAACCCCATTTATCGCGTCAGCATTTCTTAAAAGCAACTGTTTTCGCGGAAATTGATCTGTAATATCGACTATTTCGCACTTTAAACAAATCCAAACATTTCCCGTACTGTATATTAGCGGTCACATCATTATTAATCGATAGAATTATATAATAAGCTAAAATATATTTGGACACCGTGACCAGTCACCTTTACTTTTACATTCCCAATACTCGCCACCGTATACGTAGCATAGACTGTCTGTGTAAGGATCCTGCTCTTTTTTAAACCACAGTGGTACATATGTTTCGTACGGTAAACCTGACATAAATGAAAATCTTTTAATAGTATTCGTTTCTCAATCGAGTTTGGTTGCAAATACATATACATAAAGAGTGTCCATGAATCTCTGTCGTTCGAAATAATTGCCAAATGTACGAATATTTTATTCCAAATGATAGAAGTTTCTAGACACCCTATGTATATCGTATAGCAATAAATACTGAATGCAATTTCAGATATACCTTGGGCAGCTGCTTTCTCAGCATCGTGTTCTCGAGCTCGTCGGACGGTCCTCTGTTTCTCCTCTAATCGAAGCTTCTCCGCATTCGCCTCGTCCCACTGGCCGTTTTCCATCAATCTCTGATCAGGCCTAAATCGAGAATCTGTGGGAGCTACACCCTCTTCGACTTCGTTCAGCTGGCACGCTAATTCCGTGAAATTGTAGTACTTTTCACAGTCTTCCCTGTAAATTGCACGATCGATTAAGTCGACGATCACACGCACGACACCAGAAATGATTATTTCATCGAGTGCTTACATTGGCATACGCCGCTTCCAAGCGAGTATGTAAGGCCCTGTTTTGTACACTGGATTGTCCGGTGTGCCAGACGTACTGATCACAGGTGCGATTTCTATCTTCGAGTCCCATGTGCCTTGTACTACCCACTTGACTTCGTTATTCGAATTCATGACTATCCCCTTCACCTTGCGCTGACTATCTCGCGAGAAGTACGAATACGGTGTGTATTTCAAATGGCACTTTATACCTTCTTTATGATTGATTATATCAGTATCACCGCTCTGATCAACCCATAATTTCCCTACTATAATGTTGTGTACAGTGGTCGTGACTTTCCGCCACGTGTAGTGCTGCAAACCCCCTTCCATCTCGAGGTGAGCTGTTCCCAATGGTATTACCTGCATCGATGTACAAATTATTGTAACCAGAGGAAATTTTACGAAACGAGAGCGCTGGTACGACCAGAGGTTGACACTTACTTGAAGATATTTTCCACGGAATTTTGACGCCATAGTAAATTCTTGCCAGCATCGCCATTTTCGGCCTTCGCAATGTTGCGCCAACATAGGAGGGTGATGAGATACCTGCTCTGAAATTGCTCTCCATCCTAAATCGTCGATTCGATCGCACTCGTACGTTTCGCCTAATAAAGGGTTAAAAGGTTTGCCAGTTCTTGTGGCGGTTGTGGAATAACTGGATATAGTAAATGCAGCCACATAAGCCATTTGCTCGTAGCTATCTGTACATTCTGCAGCCCTATTGTCAATCAGAATAAGTATAATTCTTGTTTCCCTCGAGAAAAAAAAATATTACAGCATTCAACAGCAAGTATACCTGTCCAGAATATCGGCATATTCATAATCTTCCGTGAGCCGCTGAAGCATACTAAGCGGCTCGGAAAAGTTGACGGGCATAGGAATTTTTGATAAATCTTTGCCAATACAATTTTTCATGATACTCCATAAGTTTAATGGATAATTTGGCTTTTCAGGTACTGTACTCCTCCGATTAATTCTGGAATCTGTTACCCTGGTGCTGCTACTGCTGCCATTGTTGGTTTGCCAATTTGTCTGATGTAAAAACAAAAAGATAAACATGAGCATTCTCTCTCCAATGAAATCATGATGTACAGAACGAGTCATCCAAGAATGGAATCTCTAGAAAAAACTGATCTTCCATTCACCGATGACTCAACTTCTTTGTGCTTACTTTGTTCTACAATCGACTATCGAGCTGTTGTCCACTTACATTGTCCAGATTGTCTGTATTATCGGCAGCCGTGGGAGTTTGTACTATCGTAGAATCGGTCACAATAAGAAAGGAGTTTGCACCATTATTTTCTGACAAAGGCAATGGCGTTTGATCTCCTTCTGAACTAGAGCCATCGTCGCTACCTTGGGAATCAGTTCGATCTCTGGAATTGCTGCTAGCAACTCCTGGAATACTTAATGTAAACGTATCTGACTCTTGAGCATCATAGAATTCTACATTATCCTCCTCGTCTTCAGATGGAGAAGTTGTAACCGTTGTGTCTATAACAGTCACAGAAGCATCGTTTCCATCAGTCTGCTGTTTCAACGATTAAACAGTACACACACACAAGCTACCGTACACACGCACACGCACATCGACACACGTATACGTGCAAGGTTAATAATATTAAAGCCGATCAGCAGAACCGTTATTCAATCACAACCTTGTAGAAACTTCCGAATCCAAAATAGAGAAAACCCTCAGGTGTTGGGAGTCGACGGTTCGCCCGTTCAGATTAACGATAAAGCGAAAATACATAAACGTACGAAATGCTCGCGAAGCTATCGATACCGTTACGCAATAGTTTATATTAATATTAATAAGTTTCGCGCCAATATGGAAATACGTCGAAAACGAGACTGGGTATTCACTGAACTCGTACAACATATGCTCGAAAATATTTCATCTGGGTTACTCGACGAATAGACCGATCGTTCGACCGTCCTGCTCTCACCCCCCTGTTTTTATCATTTATAAAGCAACGACTTCCCTCTCGAACCGACTGAATCTTGCCGATGACAACTGCTACCATTTAATTGTACCGTCTTCTACCCCCAATCTCGGTCCACACTTGCAGTACCAGTTCGAGCAACGAACAGCGAATCACCGAACGTGCATTTGTATATACACGCGCGTATATATCCTTTCGTATTTTCTCTTTCTTTTTGAACAGGCAACTGTAATGTACCGCGCATCAGGTTAGGCGCCGTGGTCCCGAGATCGGTTTGGCGGCACTCATGTATTCAGATCTTTGCTTAACACTTGTTTGAAGCTGCGGACCGTTTGCGAAACGATGACCAGAAGCTGCTTCTCTGTACGTTCGATCCCGAAAACTATTGGTTTAACATCTCCACTGATTCCTCTCACTCGGACACGATCGGAGAGAACTTGGATATATATATATATACATATATATGTATATGTGTGGATATATAACCATCCGAGAATTTATCACATCGAATTTAATACGGTGAAGTCACGGAAAAGGAACGTGATGGGAGAAACGCGGACGAAACAGTGATTTGCAAGGCCACCTAAGCCTGATTAAGCGTCAAGCTTGAGAGTACCGAAAGCACAACCGTGTACGTATATACGTGTAAATATACATGTATATATATATATATATATATATATATATATATATATATATATATATACACATGTATGCTGATTCTATATGTGTGTAGGACTGAACGTACATATACGTATGCTCATAAGGAGTCTGTATGCATGCACGTCATCGTAAAATGCTATACAGGACAGACTTTGCCTGCATAGATGACAAATCTACCAGTTTCGCCGCGACACGGTTCCAAGCACGGACCGCGACTGCCATCTTTAGAGAGGCACGAAACTGCAGAATGGCGCGAAAATTTGAAACTCAGGCGCTGGAAATAAGCCGTCGATTAGCGTTAGAATGTACACGTATTTACAAACATGAATTTCCCATTGCCTTTAACTGATACTAATTTGGTTAAAATCGTAATAATTAGAAACGTGGAATTAACAATTTTACTATTGAATTTTAAGGGTATACGCAACCTTGTTTGTTTATTTTAAGTAATCAAAAATATATTCGTAGGTAAACAAAATTTCAGACAACTATTTTTTTAAGCTCCCAAGGTTGCATAGCCCTTTAAGTATAACTGATTTTAGCACAACAAAAATAAAATTAATGTCACCGCTATTTGTTAGGCCTAGTTTTATTCAGGTGGGATGTAAAAATTTATAAACACATCTTTACGCGTTCTCTCTCTCTCGATAAACAGATAATCAGGAGCACTAACCGTGACAAAGTGTACGAAATCTTGTGCACGGTTAGTTTATAGCTGTGCACTGTATAGTATTTAATACAGCACCCCTTTACCCAGGAAACTTGCAAATCAACTGACAGCAAACATACGTATGTGACATTGTGCTATGCATACATTTTCTCAGTCACTAAATACAGAACTAAGTGGCATAAACAGCACGGTACCGTGAACGTTGCACTTAGGGTGAAAGCTCAGCACAGCGTGGATAATGGGCAAGCAATCGAGTATGATTTTTTTCTGGTATTAGCACACGTATCAGCTTGTTATTTTGCATCCGTGTACTATAGTCTGTTTTTCGAAAGAAGGGAGAGACTCGGGGCCCATCAACGGCCACAATAGCTGTTCACCCTAGTTCCGGCGCATAGCGAGCTATAGGAATAGGGTGGTCATCTATTATAACTGTGCGTGTATACCAGGTGTCTTCTTCCGGAAAACAGACTGCAGTTACAGTTACAGCATTTTACTGACCGTGCTTGATGATAAAAGAATAGAAATTTAATTACGCGAAGATCTGTGCCCCCCTGCTGGAACCGCCGAGGGTATCGCATGCTGTGCAGCTTCTTCCAGGTGGGAGTGCTGTCTGGCCAGCTGTTCGACCATTTTCTCTATCCGCACTTTCTGATCGCGCTCGTGCTGCAGCAGTTTCTTCCACTTGGGCTCCTGTTGCTGCGCTAGTTGCAAATAGTCATTGCTTTTCTGAAATCACAATTTATCCTATTTTCTACGCGACTGTTACACCATCGATGTTAATCCGTGAGTGATTAGTAAACACTGTGGAATATATATTATCTGTTAGACCTGTGATAATACACAACCGATTATGTCGACTCATGCGCCATGGTATTTACTTGTGAATCGAGCATGCCAATTAATTCTTTCTTTGTTCATAGAAAACCCAGACACTCGATCGAATTGAGCTCCTGCATCACCATATACGGCAATTCGAACGTGTAAACAGTATTTGTTACGGTTGCTATGCATATTATAGCAAATTAGTAGTACTTGCCAGGCCGCGCACCAAGGCCATATTCAGACATCAAAAATTTAGAGGCAAACTACAGACACGTTTGTCTGTACATCGGTAATAACGAGGGTCTTTCAACTTACATTAACCATAGCACCGGCTGCGATACGAAATAGTGCAGCTCGTTCGCTGACTGTCTTTATTTTCGCTGCCAATTCCGGTGACGGGGGTTCGACCGCTTCAAGGTCGTTCAAGGACCTTTGAAGCATGGTGCCTCTCTTGTTGATTAAATCGTAGCAGAACTGTAAGTCCTCCAATCGTTGGGACAGATCTTTTATCACAGACACTTGTTCTGGCTTTTGACTGTCGTTGTCCTGGAATTCTTCCTCTTCTTCTTCTGGAACAAATCATAATCTACATAATGTGGCTGTTTTAAAATCTCATGTTCTCACCGAGCCTTGTAGAGAATATCAGTTTGTTACACGCCGTTTCAAGTAATAAATACCTTGAGATTGAACAAAAGACTTTGTGCTCCTTGCAGCACCGAGGACTAATGTTAAAGAATTTAATGTGCAGCAACTTGAACAATAAGAGGCACTCTGATTATGACTCGTCGTGTTTAAACAGCAAGTACATCTGTTTTGAGTTATGACTTATAGGTCGAGATATAGATAACGTGAGATCAGGTCCAACTTGAACGACTTTGCCCTAACACTTCGCGCAGCGAAGTTTATTATAAGTCACACAAATAAATTAAAATAATCAAAGCTCGTAACGTTAATCCGTCAAGCGTCGTAAACAAATTAAGCGAACGAGATTCGAACGACATAAGGAAAAATATTGCTTAACATATATTGTAGCGTCGGTAGGAAGAGATAAATGTAACCGTAATGGCATTCGAGAGAGTCTGCATTCCTTTTTATGCTTCAATTATCTCGGCGACTTCATTCTGCGTTATCAGTTATTAAAGCCTTTTGGAACAATATAGCGTCATGTCGAAGTTGACTTCATTGTCGCGAAGACAAATCACCTAATAAGTTCGGATCTCTGCTGGAGTAATTAAAGAAACGTGGACGGATATAGTGATCTCTGTTTCCTGAAGGTTGCTGACGTAACTTTACTATGTTTCTTCGCTAAATCTATTGAATTTTTTTTATGTGCTCCTTTATGTGCACATTAAAGAATGCTGCAAATGAGGAGGACAAAGTAGTTGTTTTGCATAGAATTTTGAAAAATTACCATCTTCTGGATTGCTCGTAATTATCAATGGTAAATCATAGCAATGAATGCTAATTTCTCTCTTGTTGATTGTACATAAGTCATCAAGCACGAACGACTGCGTGAAAAACGACTGCGTCAATTGTCTTTAATGTTATGCTACAGAGTCTGCAATGTGTTAATAGGTTCATTATTGAACACAACTGATTCTTGCCGAGAATTTGCGCCCAATGGGATATACAGAGAGAGAGAGAGAGAGAATCAGTTGTACTATTCCTGGACCACAGCAAGATCAACCGTATCAAATTAGATTGTCCTCTAACTACAAATTATTCCTCTATTAAGATATTCTGCTATGGCTGGAGCAGAATGTTACCAATCTATAAATGGCTCCTTTGAAGGATTCCTCTTTGATGGATTAGGTTGCTACTCCTTTCTTTCAGATCCCTTCTCCAAATAAATTGGTACGAACCGTGTGCCGATTCCTTTCCCCTAATACTGAGATGTTGCGATTAGCGACGTTACAACAAACAACACGGGTGATTAGCATTAATGAGTAGGGGTGGAAGAAAGAATGATTTTCTCATACAGACCGGATTCCATCGCCTGGATGGCCTTGGCCTTCGCCAGCTCGAGGGCCGTGACCCACTGTTGACGTTCCACCTCTGTCGCCGCCTTGATATGGAAGGTTTGCGTGCCGCCATTGCTCACAACGAACGTGCAAGCGTCTACGGTGTGTATTAAGGCCCCGTGCAAGGATATCGTGCCGCGGCACGTGTGCGACATCTCGGCCGGACTTCTAAACAGAGAAAAGGGAACGCGAACAGTTCCGTGGACAGATCCTTCAGCCGATGGGAAATCGTATGACACAGAGAAAGACAGACGTGAGTTTGCAATAGGTAAATGCTTGCTTGCTTGATTGCCCTGCGTTAGCAAACCGAAGGTTTATCCAAGCCAGAGGAAACTCTTCCGATTCACCATAAGAATGCACACACGCACACACGTGTGTTACCATGAAAGAGAGCAATTAATACAATCGCTCGCTCTTGTCACGCCATAGTTTCCCAACCTTACCTGGCTCGCAGCCCAGTTCGCAAAACTTTCAAGGGTAGTCCGTGCGTTACTTTAGTCGCATTTGAAAATAACGAAAATCTGAAACTTCGACGCCGCCTAGGTTTTTTTTTCGGTGTGCCCGCGTTGGAAAACTATGCGTCACGCCTACTTACTACAAGGAAACACGCTCCATTGACTGTTCAAGTTAACGCCTTCTCGACGGATGACGCATCTCTGTGTCGAACAGTTTTTTAAAATAGTAAGACATTATTTTAGACAGCCTTGAGGCTTATGCGCTAATATCTACATATTTGGAGGAAGTATTCCAATATGCTTCGCAAATTTCTACCCAACGTTAAATTGAACGGACAATATTATGGCAGCGGTGCCAATAGCCAAAAATTTGATAGAATCACCGAACGAAGAATAGTTTCACCGTAACAATTACGAATGGTGTACGTAAATTACAGGTACTATAATAAATGAATTGTAGACACCCAACAAGTTTGCATCCATAATTTCTTAATACCTGGAGCACCGAGTAACGACAAAATAAGTTGCGACAGTTTACGTTACATAGTGACAATATATAATGTATGTGAGAAGACATATTAGAGCGCAGAGAACGATAATGCCAATATTAGCGGAATCGAATATAGTCTTTTTAAGCAGTACGTAGTCCCATTACCATTATTGCACGACGCGCCACCATTCCTTTGTGCGAAATCACCAGAAACAACCAAAATATAACCTGATGAAAAGAAATCACGGATAAAGGGGTGAAAGGGTGATGGGGTAAGATTTGCTCGATATAATTTAGAGAGGGGCGGAGAGAAGGTGGTTCGCCGATTCAAGGTCGAGCGGTTCAGACGACCATGCCAATATATGTAACGCGTTCAGAAATTATTATTGAATATTCTATTTATAGTAACAAGAATGTAGAATATAGTAACAATCACAATAATTTCGCGATTACAGTAAATGCGGTCCTGATCGGATTTCGTTAAATGGACATGTACAGTGTGTCTCTGGACTGCCTGTCCATTTAAACATCTTGGTTATTTCAAACAATACGAGAAAATGTTACAGAACTTGTAGGGCAGTGGTGAGCACGGGTGGAGCCCCTCAAACGTCTGCTTCTCCCACCAACCACTCTTTCATGCAGCGCGCACATTCGTTGTGTACGCTGATGTCTCGTGACTTCGTTGCCCCATTGTACCGCGCTTGATGGAAGGGGATAGAGGGCGCTACGGTGTGAACGGTTTTGCCTCAATTGAGGCAAAATTGCCCATCGCTGTTGTAGAGATTAAGAAACTACAGTCTTGCAAGTGGAGGCGTAGGGAAGATAAAGCGGTCACATTTGTTTTTAAAAATGGAATGTTCACTTTTTTATGCTCGATTTCGATAGATTGGCGTATTCTGAATATGAAAGTAAGTACTAAGGTTAAGATATTTGACATTTATTAATCGCTGTCAATTACATTTGACGTAATGAGCATATATCCTCGAATACGTTCCATAATGAAAGTAATAGAATGAAAAAAGTCAAATATCTCAGCAACTGTAACTTTTAGGACAAACGCAGCGTACTACTTTTATACTCAGAATACGTCAATCGATCAAAATCGAGCATAAAAAATTGGACATTTCAATTAAAAAGACAAAGGTGACCTTTGCTATGTCTTCCCTTGCAACAATACCATATTATGTAGTTTCTTCAGTAAGTAACACTTTCTGGTATTGTTTGAAGTAACCAAGATATTTAAGTGGACAGATTTAGCGAGACACACTATGTACGTAGTACGCGTATGTATTGTAGTACGTGTATATGTGTGCAAGATCCGAAGCTCAACAAAATCATATGTTTGTTTTTGCAAAACTCCTCGACACTGGAACTAACGGTAAGATGCTTTTCTGAGAAATTATTGCTTTTTTTGCAATTTCTACATGACAGTACAAAGTTGATTAATTTTGGTTCGCGGTAGTTCCAGTGGTTTTGCGAGACATGGAATCACGAATGCAGAACGTAATAACAGACGTGAAGCGTGATCTTATTTACTTAATTGTTAATCGATCGACAAAACTAACGGTGTGTGCGATGCGAGAACACGGTTGGACGGGAACGAGGGTTCATTGAAACAGATTGCCACGACATAAATTGGTAACGAATTGAATTATCGTGCGACAATGGTGTGTCGTGCGTATCGACGAAGGTCTAATGCGGCAACTTTACTGCCCCGGTAAAGAAAGACGAGTTAGTTCGCCATTGGTTAATAGGTTCAGACAGCCGTGTCGTTTCATCCTCTTAGCATTAATAAATCAGGTATATCAACGGACCTCTACGGTCTATGCGTATTGTAATAACTGTCTTTGGAACAGATTCAACAGGTCAGTAAAAGTTCTACGCCCAGAAGACCTTCAGGATACTCCCCTGGCAGAAAATGACAACAGAAACGAAGCAGCGTATATCACGTAAAACTGGTTTGCACGTTGGTATACATGTAGACACAGAAACACAAAACTCGAAAATCTCAAGTCTCAAATCTCTTCTTCTTTCTCACTCAAAAATTCTTAATTGCAAAAGGTAAACGGATTAAACATTTCGTACCCTTTGCGGTAGTCTTGACAGTCTTGATTACAAGAAAGAAAAAATCTGATGGACAGTAGGTGAGATTCTTTGGAAATAATAAAATGTCGAAGAAGCTATAAGGGCAGGGGAAGATGGTAAGTAACAAGTCGTTAGAAAGACTAACGGTACATCGTATTGTTAACGTGGCGCTAATATGTATATGTAAATGTGAATGTAAAACAGTAGGCAACTCCGACATCGTCTTTGTCTGCTTGATTAACGAGTTCGATTCAAAGAAGAGTCAGAATATTTCGGCTTTTCTTCGATTTAATTTTACTTACTCGGAGGCTCTGCCAGCCTTCCGCTTGCGTCGTGTTGATATCTTTGGCCCCCCTGTTGGTTCAGCCCTAAACAGTCCATAAAACAAATAGTCCCCGTTCACATATTGTAACACTGCAGCAAAACGATATTTCTTTCAAAGTATCAAATATTCCTCTCAGTCTCTCTTTCTCTCTCTCCCTCTTTCTTTCTCTTTCTCTCTCTCTCTCTCTCTCTCGCTCGCTCAGTCATACGTATTTATTCCTAGACGAGATCTCCTAATATAATGACCAAATGTACATACATATTATTCTCAATATTTTCTTCTCATTAAAAAGACATACGACTTTGAATCCACTTGGGTTTGAAAATCAACCGATTTGTTACGAATTCAAAACAACAATTATAATTTGTTAATTTTCTCGATCTTATTCGGTTGTTGCTCCAGCGCGCTTTACAGGGTGACGCAGCAACCGTGTTGCAACGGGAAAAAGAAAGGATACGATAAGGTACGATAAAATTTGTGTATAAAAACGACTTTGTACTTTTATGTCACGGTTTTTACTAGTTCTTTTGTGTGCAATCTTGTCTTCCCGCCTGTGCCGCAATCACCGGTACACCCTGTACACATTCACCTCTCTTTTAATCTTTAAAAAATAAAAACGGTGCAAACAACACCATGTATGTGCGTCGACTATAGACAATTTTGTGCTGGAAGCGTTCGACGTTCACGGTTTCAGGCGTGTGAAAATCAAAAAATCGCAAGGCGTTCGATTCTCTCTCGTGTATCCTTCTCGCTTTGTCTTGTTTCGATTGCAATATCAAAAAAACATTGCAAAATCAAATCACAAAACTGTGCCAAGCGGAAAATCAGAAAAAATATCGGCGACGATTGCATGTTGTGTAAGGAAACGCGGATGTTCTAAATATAATGAAAACGAAACGGTGGAATTTCCTCGAACGTGCGCAACGTGTTTGTCGGTAGAGGATATTGCGTTTTACCTACGGTCGGTAACTGCGACCGTGATAATTTGGCCGTTAGTTGCCAGATAACGAAATATTTACGGCAGTTTCGTGGCAGAAAAAGGAACGAAGCAAACGTTTGAATAGACTGCGGAACTTTACGCGCTTTATGTGATTGAAAAAACCCTACGTCATCACCGAATTTTGTTTTAAATTTGTTGAAACTACGCGCGTGGTTTCGTTTATTTTGAATTTGCTTAAACTTGCGCAGCCTAGCTCGACACAATCAAAACACAAACCCGCACCGTGTTTGAAACAAATAAAAGGCAAATATGCAATACATAAATCTTCTCTGATGCGTTTGACGAACGTAAGTAAGTTCTACATACAAAAAAATTCGCGGTCCATGATGAATGGTTTATGCTTAGCCAGACGATTTAACTCATAATTTTAAGATACGATTTCGAATTATCGCGATTCGCGGTCCGTTGTACGTATGTATACTACCTTATTCAAAATTAAAATGGGATATTCCACCGCGAATTTAGTGCATTTATACGTGTTTCTAAATAAAGCATAAAGATCCGCAAGTCTAAAGATTAGATTTAGCTAAGAATACTTGGATAAACCATATCGATAATAGTATTTGTAACCGAGCCTACATTGGCTACTTGTATGCATGCAACTTTGTACCATTAAACATTGAATATGGTACCTGGTTTATTGTACACTTGGTACAAACCAATTGAGACACGAATCTACTTAGGATCATTAAACTATAGATTTTTCTGCAAGCATGAATTTCTAAGGATCCATTATTGGCCCCATTAAATATCAAATAAAATAGCAACACCGTTAAATTTTTAAAAAACTTCTACTATACCATTAAATCCACAGTTTAATAATCATAATTTGATTATTATTTCTATTATACGATATAAAATTGTTCCTTGTAAATATACTATAAAATAAAATGTTAATTCGCTCGAATAGTCATGTAAGAAGTCTATGAAACAGATCTACTTTCTTTCCCTTAACTATATTTAAGAAACTGCAGTTAAGGCTGGAGGTTGCTATACTATATCCACTTAACAGATGGACAATACAAGTTATATACACATGAATATCCAACACTATTTCTGCAGTTATAATTCAATAGAGAGCCCCACTTAGGGATGTCATTCAACAAATAAATTCATGTATTTGGTCCGTAATAATTGTAACTGAGCGATTTAAAAAGGGGAACAGTTTTATTCCGTGATCGAACAATTAAGTCGTTGATAATGGTTGTTATTGTTGATCGTGTCAAAAAACCAGCACAACGAAGACGGTATAAAAACCGCTTTGAAAAAAACAACGATAAAATATAATGACAAACCAGTCATATCGGTGTTTAACCGCGAGCTTGAACGCGGCCAACGATGAGGTAATTAAAATAAGACATACTGACACGTAGAGGAAACTACCTGTAATACGACAGTAGGCCATTTGTCAGGACGAACCATCTTCGCTGGTAACCTTTCAAATAATTAGTCCATTTAAAGAGCCAGCCTCTCATGTCCTGCGTGCCGTGCTGAGCCTTCTGGTCCCCCATTTTACAATACGTTGCGTGATCACACGCGTTTCGCCTGAAATTATAATACACTCCAATATCTGCGCACACATCACCCGTATCGCACGGCCACCATTTTGATATTCCACTGGCCCACGAACTTGCTCGCTCTTAGATCGAAATTCTACTATGCACACTGCTTGTCGAACCGTAATAACACCAACGGCGATACCAGCAAACACGGCAGCTTGTGCTCGAGGGCACGATAATACGAAACAATATGGATTCTTCTTTCGCACAACGTGATAACCCGCCACGTTCCTCAGTGACGGTGCCCTAACCTTTATTACCGAGTCACCTATGTATACTGGGTGTCGCGAAGTATGCGATAGCGATTCTTCACGAAAAAAATTGATCGAAAACATGCAATTTAACTTTTTCAACGATGCGCTCGCGTTTCTGGGGGAAACCAGTTCTCCAACGAACGCAATAGGTCGAACAAATATCATCGTTATTTGATTGCCTCTGCAATTACAGAAATCACAAACACATTTATCGAAAATGATTAATTCGATCAATTTATGCTCTCTCATCTTTTTAAAAGAAATTACAAAAACCGTTTGATCGTTTCAGCGTCACTTACGTGTGAAAAGTTAAAAAGTTCGTCTACCCTCTATCGATTTCTTTTAATAATTATCACTGCATTACAGTGAATGCTTGTAAATGCTGCACAGGGACAAAACATTTTCGATTTTATTTTCTGATAAAAGATTAAAATGGAAATATATCGTGAAAATATTCTTTGTTTATATATATGTCATCTTCCAGATCATCTTGTATAATATTCTGATTCTTGTGTACACCTATATGTATATACACGGAAATTTAATTACGGGTAATCTATGATTTTGCAGATTTCTCGACGTTTTTGTTCGTCCGTATCGATTCCATTCGTTTCGCGTGACGATCGATGGCGAATATGCGTATAAGGATGAAGAGATAATAATCGATAGTTACGATGACGTAGAATCGTTATGCCAAAAATTAAGGATTTGAATTCTAACGAACCTTTCCACGAAGATGGCATATGTTGAATTTTCCGATAATCGCTACGATCGAAAGTTAAAGTTGATAAACAAATTCCGATTGTTATAGAAATGAACGAAATGGCACGAGGTTGCTGTCATTCTTAACATTTTTCCTCATTGATCCGATGGAAAGGCTATACAAGTTATATTCCGGTTATATATACGCGTGTACGACTCAAATACACAATGACAAACGCGAAACGCACGATAGATTCGATATTACCGATTAATTATAATATGGACACGCTAATTGCTTCGCAGGAGAATTAGAAAAATAATTACGTACTTTTTGAAACGGACACGCCATCGAAAATACGTTCGTTCTGTCATTTGGCGAGGTATGCGCACGATCTGCTCAGACGAATCGTTCCGCCGCTCGAGAGAGATGTCATGAAGGAAAAGCACTCGGCACACTCTTCGATTAGATGCTTGATACTGACCATTATCTTCGAACCGAACCAAGCTCTTAATTTATCTGAGCAGATCGCACAACGGTACGAACGGCGTCGAGTGTCTCTTTATTCTGCTGTACAATGGATATGTAACGAATTTTCGATGTATTAATAGTTGTGTAGTCAGCTCGCGTGCTCGTAATATACGTATTTGAACCCGGAAACATGATTCTTAAGATTGGCTACGCGTGTCAGCTGTTTCATTAGCACGATATTCGATGCATATTCGTCGTTTTGATAAGATTTAGCGAACGTGGCACGGTGAGAAAGGTGGAGTTCCATGAATGATTCTTTATCGATAATACCGGAGCGGACAACAACGTTACCGATTCTGTTCTGTCCTTCAATTATTACTGCTGATTACTGTAAAAGAAGTAGGAAGGCATACACCAGCATACACGTAGAAATTCTAATACCACAGTCTGCTAATACCAATATTCAGTCGACGAATGAGTTCCATTCCTGAAATGTTGTGTCCAACTTTTTTCATTAATACTATATATGTATATAGGTATTCCAAAGGTTCTTTAGCAAGCGGGCTAATCTAATCTTGTCTAAGCATGTGAACGAGTCCGATAAGAGAGGAATCTCTGTTCCGATGAACGGCCCGTGGAAGAATGAAGAACGGATTCCTCGAATTCACACATTTATGAATGTCTCATCTGCGCACGCAGCACGTAACGTGGCGTAATTGATAACTAATGATCCATAAATCTAGATCGGTAACATCGGTATCGCTTTTACGCTGTCGATAAAGTAGAATTCTAGGAGCTTCTCACCCGTTTTTTATCGAAATTGAAATAGGAAATAACAAAATGTTATAATCGGTGGAAAAAAATTTTGCGGTTTTCTACTATCTGAATTTTTCTTGAACAAATTACGTTGTAAATAGGGGAGATAATACTGTTGGCAATATTGCCTAACTTGACAATCTATTATATACATTTTATACGATAACTGCGGGAAGCCCGCTCACTAGCGGCACGATTTGACGATTCGTACAATGTAAGTAATATTTTTATATTTATTATGGAAAATAGCAAATGTTGCACATGGTATATTTCTTCCAATTATCGCATAAAAAATAATACAGATCGTAGCTTTGACAGCCGGTACAACTATCACAATTTCAGTTAGCCTGTCCACGTTTTTCTCTATTCGATTACAAAGATATTGTTCAAATAATATGCACGGTTAGTTACAAAAGTCTATCTACTTATCAGCTTTTGAATACTTGAAACAAAGAATCAGCAGGATTCCATATTTTATATTGACATTGATTGATTATTATAGTCGAACTCTTAACAAATAACGATGTTTTTATTCGCACATAAAAGTATAAATAAACCGAAAATGTGCAAATGTTACGTAACGAAATGTATTAGTTTCAAATGCCTTGTTTATTAGACCACACATACATATATATCTACATATATCTGTATACAGAGAGGTATATAGCATGTCACATCAAAGGCGATGGACCGAACCAATGAAAGACGGTTATGAATTTTCGCAGGCGAAATAATTATTGCAGCAATCTGATAAACGTTGCTCTGGTACGAGAAGACAAATGAAAGATGGATCTACATCGCAACGCTAGCTGTACGAAACGCACGGACTAATGCGTTTCGAACACCCAGTAGAGAAGCTTGACGCAGGTCTGCGCCTGTCAACCAGCAGTTGACCTGTGTATAGTTGACCGTGGTATTTGACCGAACGCGCGCGGTAATATACATCTTTTTTGCGTGTGTGTCGCCGTGCATCTTCCACGGATTGATATCCGGAATCCCGGTTCACGTGAGCGGTATGTTCGAGTGCACGAAGTGATGAGAGAAGTCGCGAAGGACCCAGGCTTCTGACCACCCAGGTGAGACTGCGTGGATCACCAAAATATCAGGACAATCTGGGGTAAGGGAGTAGCAACCTCTTGGGGCCAGCGGTGGTCACGTGACCCGTCTGTTTACCAAAATGGTGAACGTCTATATTATACAAATGATCTCCGATTCCGTCGAAGACCTGTCGGTTCACCCGCGACAATTCTAATACACGAGAACGGGGTTACACGGCGGTCGTACCGTTAACAGCAATATGTCGTAGGCGAACATAGTTGAACGCTGTTGCTGCGCCTGCGATCGCGTTCCGTGTTCGGTCGCGAACGATTCCAGCGAAAGTTTGAAAGTGGCCGCACGAAAGTGTCTTCCGCTTGTAATCTCTCGGTAATTCTACAACCGTCTGCGCGGACACCGTTGCGAACATTTTCGAGCGTGTTCAACTATGATGCGACCACTGCCACGTTAATCCATTAACGCTCGAATTATTCGCCGTAAACTACTTCCCGTATGCTTTGCTGCTTCTGTCGCATTATTTACAACCACCTCGGGGAAAACTCAAACGAAAGTGTCATCAAAATCAGACACTGGCCGTCGATGGGTTAATCAGTTGATGCTTTGAGACAAATTGATCCTTGCATCCGAAATAGTGCTGCTCTTTTCGTCATATCCTAGTTTTGGACTTCTTTGTTTCATGTAATTTCTCTAATAGTAAGCTTTCTTTTTCTCGCCTACTGTTGCTCAGTGTTAGCCATGTAATTCTTACATTGTATTCTGTCAAGGGGGTGACTGAAGTTCCGCGAGGCCTAATTTTATTGCTGACAATGTTGAATGTACAACGTTACAGGTATGGTTGATTTATCATCTTCTGTTCCAAGTGTCGACGCTTACTAACATTGCTTTACTATTTTTGTAGCGATTACAGATGATCTCTGATGTAGTCTAGTGCAATCAGGAAGCACTTTGGACTAAGACATTTAAATGTCTGTAGGTGTCCTAGCACAGCATTTAGTGCTTTGACCAGGCATTTTTAAATATGGCCACGTATCAAGTTGACTATCAGTGGTTAGTTGGTAATTTATACAGAACTCTATAGGATTCTATGTACCATGAACATATTGAAATCCACAGATGATTTTTAGGGCTTACAACATAATGGACTCATCTAGGATATCTACTTTCCTAATATCAATTTTATTGATAGTATATGGCAGTTTCCGATCTTTGAATATGGAACAGGAAGCTAGAGAAAGAGAAAAAGAGAAGGAACGTAGTAATTTATTGACTGGAATACTCAGCAATTGTAGCACAGCCAATGCAGATGGTGCTAATGGAAGAGTTCAAACTTTAAACACGATGCATGCTCTTTTTCTACCTCTTGGTGCTTCCATCTCTCTGCTCATCATGTTTTTCTTTTTCGATAGCATGCAGATGCTCGTAACCATCTGTACAGCTAGTAAGTTTCATAGATGAGAGAAAGATGAATGGAGAGAAACACTGGGAGAACTAGCACTGACTATATCCTTTGTTTGCAGTTGTAGCTACAGTTGCATTGGCGTTTCTTTTACTGCCTATGTGTCAATACATTATTAGGCCGTGTTCGGACGGTAATAAAATATCATTTGGTGTCTGTGGAAGGTTTACAGGTGCAGAACTACTTTCATTCTCTTTGAGTGTAAGTATAGTATGCATCTGGGTCTTGACTGGACATTGGCTACTCATGGATGCAATGGGTATGGGACTATGCGTAGCGTTCATTGCGTTCTTTCGATTACCTAGTCTAAAGGTATCTACCATACTGCTAACGGGCCTGCTGATTTATGATGTCTTCTGGGTTTTCTTTTCGTCCTACATATTCAGCACAAATGTAATGGTTAAGGTGAGTTTCAAGGGAAGATCCAGAATTCAGAACAGGGGCTGTTCTAGTATAGAACGATCTATTATAGCGTTCCATTGTAGTTTCGAATGTACTTTGAAACTTACTAGAATACCCCCGTGCTACGAGTACAAGAATTCTTTAATCGTTAGTACTGACTATTACTGGCGTTTTTCTAATAGGTAGCAACTAGATCGGCAGATAACCCAGTGAATCTTGTGGCTAGAAGGTTGCACTTAGGCGGCGTAGCGAGAGAAGCACCAAAACTTCCTCTACCCGGAAAGCTAGTCTTTCCGTCGATGCATCAAGCAGGACATTTTTCTATGCTTGGTCTTGGCGACGTTGTGATGCCGGGTCTACTGCTTTGTTTCGTTTTGCGGTACGACGCATACAAAAAGACGCAACTATTGCCAGGCGGTTGTGAAACAGGAGTTCCGCCCCCGCGTCACATAAACCGTATTAGTTACTTTCATTGTTCACTGATTGGTTATTTTCTGGGATTACTTACCGCTACCGTAAGCTCCGAGGTGTTTAAAGCTGCGCAGCCTGCCTTATTATACCTTGTGCCCTTTACATTATTGCCACTGCTCACGATGGCATATCTAAAGGTACTCTCGATTAACAGTCTTTATCTTTATATACTTTGATCATGCGTACCATGTGTACACGCACTGGGAAACTGTAACAAATGCAACAAATGCGTTTCAGGGTGATCTACGTCGAATGTGGAGCGAACCGTTCATATCTCAACAACCTTCTAAACACATGGAAGTTTGACAAGAGTCATGGGTTTGTGTATATTACACATTACAGAAAGGAAACTATTTGTATCAATCCTGTTGTCATTTATCATCACGCCCTTATTTTTATCAATGTCATTTAATGTAAGTAATTCACTTCTATGCGCAGTACACATCTTTTAACGATGCAATGAGAATTGCAGTCACATATTCAAAGAACAATACCAGTAATTTATGGTGTAATCGAAGGTTTGGCATATTTTACATGTTCTTTTGTCTTCGCTGGTAGTAAATTCAATACGTATTAGCAGTGGAAAGACTTTTGTGTTGTGAATTGAAAGACGAAACAGTTCTCTGGAAACGTATTTAGAATACCAACACTGCTATACGAGTAATACGTATTATCAGATCTCTTGATTTTTGCCCCACAGTTTAGTAAATATACTAAAACGTGAGAGTCGCGAGGGTCATTTCAAAGAGAAAATATAATTTTTATTTCAGCACAATGAGACCATTGTATTTATAACTTTTTTCACATTCACACAAGAAAGAAACATTTTTTTTCTTTTTTTCGTTTCCTACATTGAACTAATAACGTGTTCTACATATTAATGATTTTACTCTAACTCCAATATAAATGTGTGTGGTACTCCGTGCAGAAAGTTTCTTTTTAATTTATTATTCAGTGGATATCAGAATAATTGTATGTCACATGTAGTTATGAATAGAGTAATTTGATAATTATTCGGAGATTTCCATGGAGATCTAGTGAATGTATGTGTGTAGGTTGTGACTTTCTTTTACTTGGAGCTAGTGTCGAACAAAGCATCGTTCAGTGCGAACTTGTATATAAATTTTTCGTTTTTATAAATTTAAGGATTAAAATTTACAGTTTGTTATTAGGGTTAAACAGCAAGGCGTCTCACTTGCCAAATGTCATGCTGACGCATAGCATGGCGTGACCGAGATAACTGATAATACAGTCTTAGAAAGGATGAAAGTGGAAGAAGTTGTAGGAACTTCTATCGTAAATGAGAAGATAATGAACATTGAATTGCATACATATTTACCGTCTTGATTTTCAAGAACTATCTCGTGATAAGAAAAACAGTTTGTTGTCGCAAAATAGAGTTTTTTAACTAAGCTCTTGCTATGGATAGGCAGTTCAGGAAGACTTTGTATGTTTATTTAAAAACAAGACTGAAAATAATATTATATGAAAAGCCAATTTATTGCAAGGTCTCTGAAAGAAACACAATCAATTCCTTTCATTTGTAACTTTCTCGTATCACTTTACGGTAGAATAGATTGATATATAATATAACATATAATGTATGATATACATATATAATATTATGCAACGTGACACAAGTAAATAGTGATTGTATTCATAACATTCGCATCCTATAATTTGCAATACATTGGAATTAGAGTCAGAGATGGTTTAATTACTTTTTGCCGCTGTGATTTATCGAATCACCAGTCTGAAAGTTACAAAAAATTAAAAAGAAAAATGCTATATTAGCCTCTGAACATATTTTACAAATAAGAACATTTGTTAGAACGCTAGCATATATTATTGTTATTATTACTATTATTATTATTATTATTATTATTTGTTTCGCATCTAGAATGGTATAGCGATATTAGAGATGTTAAATGATTGGGTGAACACAGTATCAATTTAAAGTAAACTTACTTGTACACTTGTATATTGACTTAGAAAGTAAAATTTCATTCGTAATACAGAACAAGCGGATGTCGCATCTGTTTTGTTTAACGAGAATATTTTGTAATTCGTTTGTCTTAAGTGTTTCATTGTTAGTTTTGTATTCAGCAGTCGATGATAGAAGGTGTTATACAAAAACTAATTATTTAGAACCATTTCAAAGGTTTATTTATACACAGATATTTTTTTACTTACGTTAACGCAGTTCAAACTATTTATATGAACTATTCATACTTCATAACGAACGAAATACTCTTTTTGATACGGTTTAATTAGTTTTTGTATAAAACTGCGACTCTTCCTTTTATTCGCTCACCTGTCCATAGCACAAGCAGTTTGCTCTTATTCATTACGCGCTTTATAGAGGACATTTTTTATGAGTGAAAAAAAAACGAAAAAGAACAGAATACCTATTTCACTTTATAATGTAAGGACACAAGTGATAAAGTATATTTTAACTACTTCCGTTACGAAGAAATAAAAAGAAAAAGAACAAAAAAGACTTGATCATCCTCGACGTGGGTGAAACGAAGTGCGTTTTCATAGATATGTCGAAAAGCTTAAGACTCAGTTTAATCGTGCGCTGTAAGGCCTCTTACTTTCGAACAAATCAACGTACGTTACAATACAGGGTTCATTCTACTGTGATGTACGTTTCAACTTTTATTTTCTCCTTCCATTGTACATACTATTGAAGAACCCTATACATTAATTTTGTATTGTCAGATACGCGCCAATCCTGTAATCGACCGTTCAATTGATTGTATAAAAAAAAAGTACGACAAATCAATTTTTGTACATTTAAATTAAGTCGAGCGTTTTCGTTGGACCGATTAGAGGTGTTGTGCAATATATAAGGTACCGTTTCTTTTTTACCAGTGGTTTCGCTGTTACAGGAAGGTCTTGTGAGACACTACTATTCCTTTAGGAGAAATATTTGTATTACGCTCTTGCTTTAACTACAATTCTTCTTCTTCTTCTTCATCTTCTTCTTTTTTTTTGTACAAACAGAATTTAAATCATAATACATTGTAGAAAATACCGATTGTAAGATTACAACTTAGTTTATGGTGAAAATGAAAGGTGGATCAAATTATTATATATATTTTCTCTCTCTTTCTCTCTTCTAGATTAAGTAACGAGCCACTTTGATTAACAAGAGAGTCTTCAAGTCTGAGAAAAAAGAATAATTTATTTGACTAGGATAACAAGTTCTGGAACGAAAGCATGTACATAAAATGAAACCGAGCACTCGACTGTCCTTCAGTTTTCCCACAAACTAAGTGACAAAAATTTCTCTCTGCGATACGACGATTCGTGCGATAAAAAGTGAAGCAATCGGGGGAAACACATTTAAAGAAAAATCGGGAATTAAGTCGTAAATAGAACATAATTAAAATGCTAAATATAATATAGCTAATAACACTAAGAGCACTTTGCTTGTACTGTTGCAATTCTTGACTTGCATGTGTACAGCTATGTACATTTTTATATATAATAAAACACGATCATTTTCGTGTGGTCGTGTTAAAAAAAAAAAAGTAAAGTTATTGAATAAACTTAATGTGTTCTTTTTCTATTATTTCTTTATATAATATACATTGTATATGTGTGTATATTTTAAATACGATATTTAACTTCCAGCGATTACGATAAACGAAGAGAAACGGATGGTTTTACAGTCTGCTGCGTGTTTATAGGAAACGACGACAGCATTGTCCAGCTGACATTCTTTCGCGACGCGAAAGATGGCAATTCTTTTACAGATGTACCACTAGAAAATCTGCGAATCAGACGCTGCTCTGTCCGATCGCCACGTTATCTAAATTCCGTTTAATGCTTTCCAGTTCGTTCATATCAGTCACCGAGGATTCGCATTTGTACACCACCAGGGAATGATAGAAGTGTACAGCAAAAGCTATAAAAACTATTAGGACCGGGATCACTATAATAGTACTGGCAGTTGCGGCTGTGAAAGAGTAGTCCCAGAACTTCACCCAACAGAGTATAGCTACCTCGATCAAAAACAGAAACAGGCCCAGAACCGTGGAGAATGCCCAAGCTAACTCAATGAAACCGCGCATTCTCTCGTGCGGCGATTCCGTTACCAAACGCGATACCTGAAGCTTACTGATGGCCTCAATATTCGGTAACAAATATGTGCTTATCATTAGAGCAAAGATGTGCACTGATACTAGGACGGTTGTGCAAACAGCAAACATCACGAACAGCCACTCCGGCACCGCGTTCGGATCGTTTATTTGCAGTTCTACCATAGCCACCTGAAAGTTAGAAAAGAAAAGAACACCGGTACAATGAAACATATTCGTACACCTGGTACGCGCGTAATCGATTCGACAAATTGCATGGTTTAAACGACAGAGGATATGCAAAGATAAAAACACGCGGATTCATGTTGTTTTGCTTTTACAAGTGCGCGCGTACAATACGAGTCCGAGATACACCGTACAATGAACAGAATGAGTTACCATAGCGTCCGCGCGCGCAAGATATATTGTTAAAGAAAGTGATATTTGTCTTACATAATCATAGATGTGGCTAAAGATTACACAGAATTGTCGTTCGTGTCTGTCTAATGATTTTCAGGAAACGTTGTGTAATCCCCGGCGGATTTTCTGATTATACAAACATAGATTTCTTGGAAAATTTTACTCAGCGAAGAATTCGCGGCTCTGCGACCGTTTCGAATAGTACACGATCATGAATATTTCTGCGGGCACTTGACGCGACTCGATTAACCATTGGTATTTTATAGTTACATCATAGACTGTGACAAAGTAATGGACATATGAACCTTGCAGAGGCGCACTATTCCCTCTTGGAAAATTGAGTAGAAATTTCCTGAAATGCTTTCAAGTATAATAGTTCGAGTCTATAAAATTCAATTCCCTAGAAAAAGATCAAAAAGGTTAAATATTTGCAATTACAAGAAAAAGAATCAAAGATTTGTACAAATCTGATGAAACGAAATTAATTTTGATACCATATTGAAATCAAATCGCAATATTTCCTCCGCGTTATAGGAGGGTTTACCGTTTGTATCTTGCGATACAGCAGCGAAAACCACCAGTATACAAAAAGTATTCTGGGTAGAGGCATGTGCGCCATTGCAGGGTTAATTGAACGTTGATCAACAGTACTGCTAAATAGCATGTTAGCACGATGTCGGCGACAGCATCGAGCATTTCGTCAGAACAGATAACGCATCATTGTCAGGATGCGTAAGAACACGCGGATTCACGTTGGAATACTCTCCCTGGGGGTATTCGGGAGGAAGCAGATGCTTACCATTGCAAATCCGCTTAACAATTCCGACGTTGTTGCAGTTGCTTTCAATTTAGCGCGACTCATGTGGAGTCTTCTCCACGAAAGACCTTCAGGACCATCGTGATCCTCCGTATGAGGGGTGGACGGCGTTGGTGGTACCTGGGGTCCCGAACACGTACAACAGCACGTGTATGGCACATTGTTCGAGATGTGGCTGTTCGAATGAGGACTCGAAAACGGAAGGCTGCCCATTGATCTCATATCCAATGCCACGTAGCGACTGTTCCTGCTCCTTGGCGACAGGACCAACTCGCTTTGAGAAGCGTACAAGGTACTCTTCGAGTTGTAATGGGAATAGCTGGCATCACTGGTTTGAGCATGCTTGGGGAGATAGGCTACAGAAGTTGGTCTGGTCCTATGAACACCATGGGACAATTGGATAAAGTCGATCTGAGTAAATTTGTCCGCTTTCCCTGCCATCTCCTCATTGCTCCTTTGCGAATGGATGGTGTTGCTCCTCCCACGCCTTTCATCGTGATTGGGAACACTATTTCGCTTTGCCAGATCCTTTTCGATGCCATTATCGTTCGACATATTGTTGCCTCCAATCTCCGGTCTTCTGCTCATTCGAATCCGTATGCTCCTCAGAATACCGATGCACACTCTACCAGATTCTAGTACTATGTATCATCGATGCTTCCTTCTGCAGCAAGGGGAGCCGAAGGATGATGACACCGTTTTCACAAATCTTCAATGTTATCATTGTTTCCTTCCCATCGGATTGAGTCACTGCCGTTGCACGTTCACACAATCACACAGAGGCGATTACCATACGCTCAAATTCTTGCCACTATATATTCGTTTTGCTTCATCATTGTAACGTGGCAGCTTTTCTTTCAAAAAGAAAAAAACTAAAATTTCACCCTTTCGTTTGCAACAGGAACATCGTTGAATTAATGCGAACTGTGACCAAGGAACAGTTTAGATGCATTAAAACACTTTTGGGCCGAAGCAAGTAGTAACGTATGTGTTTAATTAAAAAATAATTCAAATTGGATAATTGATCACCAATTGATTAGTGCGCTCACGTTGATATTGTGACAGGGACTGCACTGAACCGAATTCAACCGTGGTGAGGACCGCTACATTCTTCGAGAGGCTGGTTGGCTGGGGTTTTGGAGCTGCGAAAGCAATCTAAAGTGTCCCGAATCGGAGCGAGTTGCTAGCGGCCTCCACGGCGGAACACTGACCGAAGGTTGGCGTCGTTTCGCCGAAGAATACACATGACGTACCCGACTGAATCATAACAATAGTATTAATTGCCTTGGAGATATATCGGCTGCATAATAACCGTCTGTGTGGTCCTAGCGTACGTGCATGACTGCCATCGCTCTGTGTCTTCGTGGATCCCCGTCTCTCCTTTCTGGCGAGTCTACCGCGACCGCGACCAATGACGCTTCTGCTCCTGACTTTGAAACGGAAGATAAGACGGCACGGTGAATGTATCCGGCGCAGACACCTAGATGCCAGTTAGAATATTGTCGTTAATACCAATGGTTCGAAGGGGAAGCACATCGGCTGGTCTTTGTCATCGATGGACGGTGCATTTGTGTATTTTTTTTTAAACTGTTCTCGTGAATCCTGGTGTGATTATGCCATTGTCGAGGTACGCCGACATTTTATGATGTCCTGATTAGCATACTTATCCCTCTTATATTATCATTTTAATTTGTGGTAGAAGGTTTGTTTATATCGACTAGTATTATTATTTTATTTTATATCAGTAAAGTTCGTCGTTATAAAAACTATTTTGAATAGCGGCAACAGTGGAAAAACAAGGAGTTGTGGAAAACCGACCATCTTCGTAGTCATAACCATGTCACCATAACTCACCCGGACAGCTCGAACGTTCGGCAATATTATGCGACATAGTTGACGATCTATCAGGTACCTGTTGCCTCATTAAAAACAAGTTTCTCGCCAGGAAAATTGTACATTTTCAAATGTACGAACTTCAAGCATATTTATTCTCTTTTGTTTGTATTACGTGGAATTTCTACGCAGCGCATGTTTCAAGCGGTCGCGCTAATGTGTGTCATCAACGATTTATCGAAAAAATGTTATCTCTCAACAGTTAATTTACATGCGTAATTGCGCGGACAATTTAGCAGGAATTGTTGCGAGGATTGGTGTTCAGCGAACCGACTTGTGTGTACAATGATTCTTACGATTCTGAGTAACGCACATAAAGCGTTCCGAGAGTGATGTCTTAGGCGTCGTGGGAAACTAGGAAGCTAAAGATCGAATAAAGAACAATTTAGTGAAGGGTGAAGTATTCTTTCTCATCGGACAACCTTTCACATGTAGACTGGCTTTAGTCCACTATTTGATTGTGATGTGCAAATAACCGAGAACCAGATAAATATTTCGCTGTTGTCTAGAAACATTCCTAAAAAATTTCATCGAAGACTTGTATATTGATAAACAAAAAATATTTTTGTATCTTTTCAAATTTTAGTAATTATCCGATAAAAGCGGCAGTATTAAAACTGTACCTAACAGAAATTACTCAATAATCCTGTAAAAATAGAAAATTCAATACGAGAGGCTTGATAATCAACTGTCCAATAGCAACCACTATTTTATTCGTAAACAAGTTATTTTAAATAATGTAAATTAACATCTTTTTAAAAGATTATTACTTAAATGAAAGTAATCGAGTCCCTTTTAAGTATAACACAACTATTAAGAAACACAAGTTAACAAAACGGTACTGTAAAGCTATAAATTTTATTGCGCCTGAGATGATGCAACCCGCCGGACAAGCGCGCGTTTGGCTGTCGGGTTGCATCGCTTATGCGCCAGTGATGAGATCGTTTGCGCATGCGTGGCTGATTAGAATGGGTAAAGCGAGGTAAATATGTACCTTGATCACTCTGCATAATTTTGCAATAATAGTTATGATTTGATTGTGAAAAATGAATATATATCACGCGTATGTGTTCATATCATATTATATACGAACATATCGTATACATATCCATGAGCCACTGTACTTATGTACATGTAGAATGTAAATCCATTACTACGAACCACGGGTGCTACGAACGGACATTTTGGGCGCGCATGCGCTATAAAGCTCGTCCCATGTCCCATCCATGAAATAAGAGTCTTCGTGGTCCCATCTTTCATGACTCACATCTCACCTCACGCCTCACATCGCATATCACATCATGTTATTCGTGTTTACATCTGTTTACATCTCAACACTGGCTTCTCTGTAGTAAAGTAGCGACAGAGTCCTTTCTGGTAGCGATCAGCCGCAGCGCGTGCGCAAAGATTCTTCGATCTGAAACTATTAAATGCACTCTGTCGTTCTTCATTATAGTTCTTCGAGATTCTACGTATAGTCCAGTATAGTCGCACCGTCAGCCGGTGAATGTTGATAATATTGTATAGTTTGTTCTTCGACAATACTCGTGCACATTTCGCGAGCATACGGAGGAATAAACAAGGGTTGTTTGTCATCGAGTCAATTTCTCCAAATCTTGCATAGAGACGTTCACGAACTTAAGGTAGCAAATCAGCGGACGAAAATAAACAACCGTGTGCCTCGATGCAATATTTTGGTGCATCGAAATACTGTGGCGCATGTTGCAGATAGAAATTTATTGACGTGCGTAGCATTGTGGGTTTCTTCTACATAGTGACGTTTGCTTATCAATCGGTTGAGTGGTGGTCCATTTCACGTTGAAAAACTTCAGTATCCTTGGCGCCTTCGAAATCGCAATATACAAACACTCTCGGAAATCGATGATCAATGAATTGTTTTGCATTGAGAGCAATTGAAAGAATTATTAACATGTGAATTGATGACTGAAAATTACAGTTTTCTCATTCGTCCAACGAAAGATTGTTGTTTCGGTGTCATGGTTGCATATTCTGTAAAGTAAATTCGCATTTCTCTTGACTGCACTTACGAGAACATTCGAGATCGAGAAACCACTCGTATCCCGATTAGGCTGTGACGAACGGTCTGAGTAGAGGTTAGCGTCTGTAAATAACGTTATTTACGTACGCACAGCTCAAGGATTTGTATCGTGTAATTTTTTTCACGAGACTTGTGCCAAAAGTCGGCGTTGGTTGCACAACGCTCGAGTACATTTGCGGGATTCCTCGAGAAGCATTGTTTACTGCAACGCAGATACACAAAGGCTGCCCCACTGAACTCTATTGCTCCAAATGACAGTAAGTTATTTTCTTCTTGTCCATTGATTGTTGGTTTCGAATGTGACAGTGCTCTCTGTGTACTATTAACTCTTTAGTTAAAATAGTTACCTGTTAAAATTTTTCATTGATCCACAACTTCGGTTAAACATACCATAACTATGTTATTTTGATAATTACCAATTGCTTTATTCCTTGTCACAAGACAATGTCGTACCAAAAAAGTTAAACTGTTTCTTCTTTGATTAAGAACACAATGGGAGGAACAAATCTTCACACGCCACCTTCGATATTCCAACACATGATGAGCCAACAGAGCGTGTCTCAGCAGCCTGGACCGTGGATGCATATGCCTCAAGTGCCCCCAATGTCTATACCGTGGAGCATGCAATCCTTGCAACAACCAAAGCTAGTCAGATTTACCGGTGGGGCTACCTTCGAACCGATCCTACACCAGAAAAGAAAATTAGTTCTTTCTGATATAGTGGATACGTGAGCAACCAAATCTTTGTCTTCTAGATATCCAATGCTCGAATATGGATTATAAGAAATCATTGTAATATTGCAGGAGACAAACGAAGCAGTTCATAACAGAGGAAAAAATGGCAGCACATTTTAAAGATTTACACATTAGTCCCAATTACCAATCGCAATCTCCTGCAACATCCACTACCATAACCGATGCACAGGTGGTTCCTCTCAAGGGGCTGAATATGGAGTTAGAAGTTGGAGCAACAAATGTAGATGCGGATCCAACGAAATCTGGGCAACCAAAATTGGTTCTTTCAGAGGAGATTAAGAGGTTGCAGCCAGATCCTGTTATTCCACCTTCACTGTTATCTAAACTGTACGTTCGAACGTTTATAATCACAAATATTTAAACCATCGTATCCAGAGCATAAATATACTTTGATCGCGGCTCTTGTTAAAGATGATAAAGTTTTACAGCTTTTCCATTTCAGCGAGAGGCCCTCCATGGCACTAGTACTCTGGGAACCACCGAGTAAACACCTACGTCTCCTACCATCGAGGGTTACATCGTCTCCGGTTCCCAGCGCGTCCGATAGTAACAACAACAGTAATAGCAACAACAATAATAACGAAGCCATTCCGAACTTGAACGAGACAATGCAATCGATTAATTCACCAGCGTTCGAACCGATGGAATTATGACGATAATCCTTTTAGAATGTTCCTAATTTTTTCGTTTTCTATTAGAAAAGTAAAGAGTATGATATTACGTTCTAACAACTATGTAGATATCGAGAAAACATGAAAAAATATATTGCTCTTCGTACTTTTTATTCAACGTCATAAGTTCCCGCGATAAGTTGTAAATGTAGTTGAGGTATGAAACCTTTTTTTTATCGAGCAAAGATACTCTTCGTTATTCGGTGAGGATTTCTTTTCACTTGGCGCGTTCAGATGCGTACTTACTACGTTACGCAACATCTGCAATTATCGTAATAAGGATACAAGTTTTAAAAAAGTAGAAGAAGAAATAAGTAAAGCGAACTGGTTCCTTTCTATTATATATTGAATACGATATGGTTGCACAAGTGGAGAGAAGATAAAGGTAGAATTCTATTGTTTACACATTAACGCGTTTAGTATTAAACATAATTAACAGTGTTCGGGTGTAATATTCTTACTAATTAGTTGTCACTGTACACGTTTCACGTACGATAATCGAATACTTTTGTTCTATGATGTAACGATAGAATGAATAAGAGGAGCACATGAATTATTTGTACCACCGGTACGTTTATCCGCTATAGTATATAGTATTGTGTATGGTATATACACGAGGTGTAATGTTAATTACGCAAATGTCCGATCGATGAAGTACAATTGAATTCGCTACATGGTTTCGAGTGCGTTTGTCGATTGTTTGTCACGAGCGTCTGAGCGATGATGTAGGATACGATGATTTTGCATAAAAGATACGACAAGACGTTTCATTAACAATGTATTCTTCATTTACTCACGACCGGTCCAAACATTACATGCAAACGATTAGTTCCTAGCCGAGAAATATGGAATGCTCGCGTCACTACAATTTCACTGTGGACAGGTTATGAACCTTTATGTCCATGTCGTTGGAAAGCAGCTTCAGACTCTCTTTGAACAGGTGCTCGTCCTCTACGGGTTCGCCGTTGATTACTGCCGCGCTTCTCTTGTTCTCAAGCATGGTAATATGATTGCCCTCTACCACGCTCACCGTTACTCTTCCATAAGTCAACTGAAAAAAAATATTTCGCAATGACAAACACCATTACGAGTTACGAGACACTTAATCTATAGATGCATCGCCGTTGTGATACCTTGCGCAAACCATAAGCTTCGTCAGGCATTTGCATGGCCGGCAACGTCGGTTTCAATAACGTGATGGGTGTTCTCAGCGGGGTCATACCGTCGCAATCATATTCGTCTAATGTCTGTAAGCGTTTGTATATGAACGTGGCGATTGCCTTCTGCGCCTCGGTGCTGTAAACTTTATGAACAGCAGCTGGTGTGTACTTGACCAGCGTCTCCAGCTTCTCTTCCCAGGTGGTGCACTTGCTCAACTCTACTTTGAGCTGCAAGAACGCATCAATTACTTGCCAAATTTATATAAAACATAACACAGTAATCTGTCTTCTAGTCTGCAATTTTAGCAATTAAGATTTGATCCAGCCGCGTTTACCTCGGTGGTTTGCAACGAATTGGTAACGGCCAATATGCCGGCTAGGAGATTATTCTGGAACGCGTCCTCTGTTATGGCGAAGAGCTGCTGCGACTTTATAGCCTTCATATAATCGGGCGAACCATCTAGAAGTATTAGCTGACCGACGTAGCCTCGAGCTTCTAATCTCCTCACCAGCTCGATAGCTATGATCGATCCATACGAATATCCTACTATGGTGAAGTCCTTTCGGTTTTTACTTCTTTCTAAAACATACTAAAAGGAGGCAAATTCGTACATGTAACCAGGTCTGTGAAGTTTGAGAGGTTCTAGGTGTACGTACCGGTAAAAGACGGTCCGCCATTTCTCCCATAGTCAGGCTTGTATCATATACGCCCAACTGCAAGCCACAGGCCGGAGATTTCAGTTCAGACGCCAATGGTACCAAGACTGAAGCGCTTCCTTCGATACCAGGAATAAGGAATACTTCGTTCTGTTTCTCCTTGCATTTCACCGGAAGTTCAACGCAGTAATTAGTGCTCAAGATAGCTACGTTCATTGTCCTCATCAGCAACTGCATGCCAACCAGATTCTCTGTCTTCGTGGTTGTTTTCGTGATCTGCTTGGCCTGTTTCTTGGTGTCCTTCGCGGACATTTCCACCAGCTTGGCTATGTTTAAGACACGGATGTCCTGGGCTGTCATAGACACTTCAAAATCGCGCTCCAGCGTCTGCTTTATTTCCACGGCCATCATGGAGTCCATTCCGAGATCGGCTAAAGAAGCGCTCTGGCTAACGTTCTTAAGATCCTTGATGCCTGCACCGAGAAAATGGATCGACTAAATAAAATAAACTGTAAGAATAACGTAAGAATAACATTAAAGACACACTTTATATATGTTTTTAATGTGTTAATCAGCGAATCTTCGCGTACTCATAATAGCCATTACTGCCTCGAGGACAGTACTAGCTTCGCTTGCGCTAGGTCGTTTCTCCGCTACCACCATGCTAGCCACGATGGGTCGGTTTTGGCAGAGGAACATGTCCAGCTCTTCCAGACACGAGGATATCCTTTGCTGCAAGGTACCGCCGACCACGAGCTGTTTCTTGTCTTCAAGGAGTTTGGCAGCCAGACCAACCTCTCCCACGGCTCCCCATTGGATTGCCATACCTGGCAGACCTTCTTCGACCCTCTTCTCGCAGATTCTCTCCAACACCGCGTTGCCCATACCATAATTAGTCTGGCCAGGACTTCCTCTTCCACAGGAGAGGGAGGAGAACACGACAAAGTGACGAAGCTTTGGGCAGATCGTCCTCGTGAGCAAGTCTAGCTGCTTGGTGATGCCTGCCTTAGGCTTTATGATCTCCTGGAAACCCTGTTCCGTCTGGTTAACGCATAGACAGTCGCTCAACAACGCAGCCAGGTTGAACACGCCGTCCACGGGCGCTTGTTTCTCCGCGGACTTCAAGATGAACTCGCAATCGTCACGCTTCGACGCGTCTACGCCAGAAATGATGAGGACCTTCACGCCGTACGATTTCCAGATGTCCGTCCTCATTCGCTGGTACCCAGTTTTGATACCGTTGCGAGAGACGATCACCAGGTTCTTGACACCCCGGATCACCAGCCAGTCGGCCATCTCCAGTCCAAGGCCACCCAGGCCACCAACAATCACGTAACTTTTGTCCTGAGCGGCGTGGAATCGCTGATAAGCTAGCACTGGCGTATTCAACGGCTCCTTTTCGTTGCCCACTTTGATCAGAATCTGAGGACAATTGCACGAGTGCACGGGTGAAAATCATGTCTCCTCTTCTGCTAAGAGCAATACAATCAATGTGAACTTTAGAACTTGATGAACACGAAGTACAATGGATAACGACTACCTTTCCTATATGCTTGCCAGCAGCCATGTACCTAAAGGCAGACTCCACTTCGTGCTTCTCGAAGCACTTCCTAACCAAAGGCTTGATAGATTTGTTGTTCAGTCGCGAGTGGATAAACTTGTGCATGTCTCCGTGAACATCCGGATGTATCCCGCTGATCATAGTGTCCATCATGACTGCATGGAAGCTGACCTCCTTCAAGAAGATCTCCAGTCCTAGCTGGTTGTTCGCTGCCATATCAAACTTACCGATCTCCAGGAATCGGCCCCGGTATTTCAAGCACCGAACCGATGCCTGGAGCTTGTCCTCAGCCAGCGAATTTAGGACGATGTCCACGCCTACGCCGTTGGTCTGTCTCATCACCATTTGCTCGAAACTAGTATCTCTCGAGTTACCGATGTGATCGTCAGGAATGCTGGGAAACGTTTCCCTGATGAACTTCCTCTTTTCCGGTGTGCCGACGGTGGTGAAGACCTCGCAGTCCTCGGAGAGGGCAACGTTGATCGCAGCTTGACCGACAGCACCGCTACCAGCGTGGATCAGAACTTTCTCACCCTTCCTGATTCTACCAAACTGGTAGAACGCATAAAATACAGTGAAATATGCACTGGGAATGGTCGCTGCATCCTCCAAGGACCATGCCTCGGGTATGGTCCACGTGTTCACAGTTAGCGGAACAAGCAGATTTGTTATAGACCTGAAGAGACAGTTAGTTAGAAACAAGAGTAAGGAATTAAAAAATGTTTCTACCATTTCGAAGCGATAACGTGCCTGCTTTGGGCGAAGCCCATCACTCTGCGTCCACTGGTGTCTATTCCACTGAACTCGAATCCGATTAGACACTCGTTCAGCTCTCTGTCCTGCGTGATGGCTTCAGGCATCAGTTTACCGGTGGCCAACATCACGTCCCTGAAGTTCAGGGAAGAGTAGATTACCTTGACGAGCTTCGCGTTGTTAGGATCCGGTTTTAGATGGCCCTCGGTCCATTGAAGGGAACTCAGATCTCCTCTGACCTGTTAAACGAACATTATTAACGCACCATCTGCTTGTTATTGTTTAATACTTTTCAATTTTAGTTTCTCTTCGACGGATGTCTCAAAGTTTAGGTCTTCAGCTTTCTATCATCATTTTTGCATACCGGTATGTTCACAAAGCCATGATCCACAGGAACAGGTTTCAGAGGTGGCAGAGGCAGATGCCTATAAGTGCCCCAAACTTTTCCTGGCCGTAGAACGTTTATGCCGATGTCAATGTCTAGTTGGTCGGAATAGAACGGATCGTCCAACGAGAATTTGGGAGCATTCTCGTCTTGTATGATCACTGTCTTCGCGATATCGCCACAGGGTTCTCTTCGGAGACACTTGACCATTCCTAGAGCACCGTTCTCCAGGTCTCCTTCAGCGACCAATACTAATCTCGTGTCCCTTTCGTTTCTCTTCTTCCCTTCCTGGGCCTGCAATACTTCTTTCACCTTGTTCAGCCAGCTGAATTCATTATTGTTCAAGTAAACGACTTCCGTGACCTTGGGAGGTTTTTCCAGCCTCTTCAAAAGCAACAGGGTTTGACCTTTGTAGCTTTTCTCCAGCACAACAGCCAGTTCGTATCCTCGAAGGTAGAGATAAGTGTCGCTGGTGACTATGGTCTCCCTGGTCAGAATAAAGCCGTCGTCGACGATAGCCTGCACGAGCTGGTCGAGGTACTGTTGCCTCTTTCTCGTTAAGATGTCGTACGCGACGGCCATAAAGATGGATCCGTCCTCGGGCAACTTATTCGGCTCTACCACATTAATCTTTTCCAGGTCCGGCAGCTTTTCGTACCTCTCCGAATTTGCAGCCAACACCATCTTCGGTCGAATCATCGGCTGGTCGCCTAACACCTTGAGAACGGTAGGCGCGAGCACTTCCTCGATGGACAAGTTGTCATCGGGAGTGATCAGTTCCACTATCTTTGGGGTGGTCAGTAAGCTGCTTTCTAAAGCCACTTGCGAAGATAGTATAACCATTTCCTCGAGGCTGGTCTCCGCCTTGTCTCGGTGTGCCACGAATTTGTACTCTTCGACAATAGGGTCCGCCATGATCTTGCGCCGCTGAATGGCGTTCGCCTTCAGCCCACGGATCTCCACGCCCGTGCAGATCATGGCGTCGTAGTCGGAGTATACGTAGACCGGTAAATCTGCAATTTGATTCTCGTTGAACATCAAGGATCTGTTATCTTGTTCTCTCTGTTAAGATCTGTACAGATCGTCTTGGCCGAAGTAGACCAACTAAATATTTTTTTAGACAACGTACCGATACTCTCCTCGCCGAAGTTCCGGACTTTGTCGGTGTGAGTCTTGACGTCCACCACCATCTTTCTTATAGCCGTAGGGACGTATAGAGCTCTGGTGTCTAAACCGAACAGTTTGATCTGCATCATATTGTCTAGGAACGCGGCCCAGTTCTTCCTCCAATGGATGTGGCCTTTCGTCCCTCCGATAGAGGCACTCTTCAGTCCTCTGAATATTCCTGTGTAGTCGTAGCCACGTAATTTTAGCTCCGTGTAGATATCGTTGTTGTTCAAGGGTTCCTCGTCGTTGATCTCCGGCAGGAACTCGGTAGGGATCATCTCTTGCATGGGATTGTTTGTCGTGCGAATCATTCCAGATACCACGGTCGTGGATCCCTCGGATATCTCGAACTTTCCAGACCCTGGAAATACATACCGATGTAACTCTCGGAAAACAGACGCGACATTGCTTCTCGTTTCGAGAAATATCTTCAACGTTTTACCTCTTTGGATCATGATCGTCAGTTGGACTTTACCCTCCTTGGGAATGGTAGTCGCGCGCTCGAACCTAACGTCTTCAAAGACGACCGACACCTCGTCGAACAGCTTTCCCTGCAACAGGGAGACGGTCTCCCATGCCATGATCAGGTATCCCGTGGCTGGGATCAGATTCCTTCCGTCGATTACATGGTGGAACATATACTCGTAGTTCTCGTCCTCCATATAGACCTCGATGACTCTTTCCAACGTGGTGATCTTCTGACGTTGCGTGTAGACCGGCACGAACCAATCGCTCGAGTGATCCCATCTGCAAAAACCAGATCTCGGTCAATTGTTCAAATTGTTTTTTTGAAATAAATGAAATGCGATCAAGGTACGATGCAAGTTATAACAGTTTTTCCTATAATTGAAAACAAGTGCAATTACTCGCGGGATCGAACTGATAGTGTATCGGCGTGAACCTGATGTGAGGCGAGATCATCGGCGTGCTGCGGCTAACAGGGAACTGCACAGGCGGATAGATGTTGGCCAGCTGTAACTGTATGCCTGTGTTGTACAGTTTCCCGAGAGCCTGCAGGAAGTATTCGGTATTGTCTTTGTGCCCTCGCATCGTTAGAGGGACGTTCGTTACGTTCGGACCCAGCGATCTCTTCAAGATTGCCTGGAGAAGACCATGAGGAGCGATCTCGATGGTTATGGCGTCTTCAGGGATCATCGTGGCGGTTTCCGCGAACAAGACGGGGTTCAAGAGGTTGTTGGTATGATACTCCGCCGAGGAGAACTGCGCCTCCGGAGCAGACCACTGGTTCTGGGCCACAGAAGTGCTCAACCACTTGGGACTACGTGGTTTTGGATCAGGGATCACCTTCTTCAGGTACGTCAGCAGTTTCGGACCAGCCTCCGCGATGTAGCGACTGTGATAGGCGATATTACTGCACGGTACCTCCTTGGCGAAGATTTTGCTGGCCTGAAAAATTTCGTTTTCTTAGCTGGACGTTGACAAAGCATACAATTTATGCCCCCTCAATCATTTTCGTTTCAGGGAGGACCTGTAGTTCGGCCACAAACTTCTTCATAGACTCTGCCGGGCCGCTGATAGTAGAACTGTCCGGGCCGTTATGACAGGCCACCTCTATATCCGGTGGACAAAGGTCCTTGATATCCTCGTAACCCATGCCGACCGCTGCCATGGATCCTCGAATCATTTTGGTCTCGATAGACGCGAGCCCTCTCGAATAAGCCGAGAGGATCATTTGCTCGGCAGTGAAGCAGCCATCGGCGTAAGCGCAGCCAAGTTCTCCGACAGAATGGCCAATTATGTTGTCCGGTACGATGCCGACGGACGTCAGAAGATCTACCAGACCGATCTACAATAATCATTGCATTTTTACGTGCTGCATGTTTGATCGGTGTTTGCAAAAATGAATCGCGCGAGTTCTACCTGCACCGCGGCGATTCCCACGAACGAGTTCAGAATGTTGTCGAAGGTTTTCTTGTCCTTGTTCGTGATAATGTCGACGATGTCCACGCCGAAGGGTTTCAGAGCCGTGTCGCACTTCTGGATGGCTTTGACGAAGGTGGGGAATCTCATCAGTGATTCACCTGGTTTCAATGGTGATAGAAAGTTATTAGAAAAATCGTACAAGTTGTAGATCCCAGAGACACTGCTCTTACAAACAATGTGAGACGATAAGTACCCATGCCACACCACTGGGATCCCATTCCGGAGAAAACGAACCAGACAGGTCTCTTCTTGCCACTGTATTCCTGAATCTCCCTAGGCGGTTTCTCCGATACCTTCGACCCAACAATAGTGTATCCCCTGTATAGGTTACCCGTTATGTCCTCGGCATGGATTTCGTGCAACAGTCGGACGAATTCCACGTCGACTGGAATACTCTCCACCTACAAAATCAATTATCTCTCATCTACTGTTTCTCTCTCTCTCGAGCATCATTAAAGTTTTTACTTATCCAACTAACATAATTCAGGAGAGTATCCAAAGCTTCTTCGTGACGACCAGACAATGCCACGAGCCTAGGTAAGTCGTCGGCAGGTGCACCATTGTTCACCTTTTCCTTGGTGTGAGATTTCAAGAGAATGTGCGCGTTCGCACCGCCGAAGCCGAACGAGTTTATGCCCACGTAACCACCCTCCCATGGGGTTGGTTCGGTGACTACTTGGAGCATTCCTTCCTCGAAGCTCTTGATACCCTGTATGGGATTCTTAAAGTGCAGGTTCGGTGGAATCAAGCCGGACTCCATAGCAATCACAATCTAAAAAAATTTTAAGATATTAGATCAAGCATTTATCGATTGCGATTACTTGATCGTGAATTCTGTGCATTTATAACAAAAATCAATACGTACAATTTGAAACGGTACAATGATTGGAAGAATTTAGGATGAGTTGATACATCATTTCCAACATATTATTTTGCATAAAAATCCGCAGTCTAATGATCAGAATTGTTGTTGCAAATATACCTTGGCCACTGAGCAGAGACCACTGGCAGGCTCGGTGTGTCCCATGTTTGACTTGACGGAACCGATCCGCAGAGGAGAGCTTCTGTTTTTCACGAAGACTTGCTCGATAGCGTGAAGCTCCTCGGGGTCGCCGACGCTGGTACCAGTTCCGTGAGCTTCCAAATAGGATAAGATAGATGGGGAAAGCTTGCACTCCCTGTAGAAGTCCTCCAACAGCATCTTTTGTATAGCGCTAGCAGGGAACGTGATCCCCTGTTCTTTGTACCCGTCGCAGTTCGACTTTGTGTAGACCACCGTCGCGTAAATTCGTTTGGCAACCTTTGCCTTCTGCAGGAAGATCACGCTGACTGCCTCGCTGCGCACGTAGCCGTTCGCTTTGGCGTCGAACGATTTGCAACGGCAGTCCGTTGACAGGACACCTGTGCATCGAATGTAGTTCCATTGTGTTATCTCTTGACCATAAGTGCAATAACGTTTCGACTAAATTGGAGTCTATCGAAACATTACTATTTCGCATTAACATCACCGAGTGTGTACAGTACCGAGACGCGCAAACTGGAGGGACACGTAGGGGTGCAGACAGAGGTTCGAGCCACCCACGATCACCTGCTCGCAGACCCCGGTCTGTATCAGCCTGAAAGCCTGATCCAACGCAACCAAACTCGAGCTGCAAGCCGTGTCTATCGCGTAGGAAGGCCCGTGCAGTCCGAAGAAATAAGAGACCCTGTTCGCCAGCATAGCTCTGCTGCATCCGGTGATGCCGAATCCGTTAGCCTAAAACATACAAACATCCAACAATTCAACAAGCAAAATACCAAACTGAAAATCCCAGATAGCATTCGGACGTCCAATGTACGTCCGTACCGGATATACGTACGTCCCAGGGACGTACGATATGTCCGATTTATGTCCTAGGTATATCCGACAGAGGTCCCAGCTACATCGCAGTACGTACATAGGACGTCCCGCGCGGACGTTAATTGGACGTTTGTTGGACATATAAAAGCGTGTTTGCACCTTAAAAAAATTTCTAAATATGTAAATATTGGTTTAAAAGAATTCTATAAAAATACCATTGATTATCACATACCTAGAAAAAGAGGAATTGATCAAATAAAAAAGAGTGGACTTATGCCGGGCGCGAACCTAGTATAAGCATATTAACAATCGAGCGCCTAACGCGCTGACCCAACCGACTTCTTGGTAACACGATGAATATTTTCAGATACCATGCGCGCTGATGTACGAGGTAATACTAATCAAGTTAATTTCATTTTTCAACTATTTCTGTGAAATGTTCAAGTTTATCAGTGTCCAATAGACTTACAGAATAAATAAAATCTAACAATTTGAAGATTAGCTCATTTTGTCACGGTAGAAGCGTCGAAAAAATTAGTTTTTTTCAAACAACGACGCCGCAAACTTAAAAATCTGAAAAAATTCATAAACTATATTTTGAGTATAATAATAGAAACGCAATATAGCATCCGAAAACGTACGAAATAATCTAAGTCCCACGTCCCTGGCAAATACGAAATAATCTAAGTACCACGTCCGTGGTACGTCCGAAATTTATGTCCGAGGGATGTCCCACGGACGTAAAAACGGATGTCCATGGGACGTCCGAAATTTTGATCCAAGGGACGTCCCACGGACGTACACGACGGACATTGGACGTATCGGACGTAAAACGGACGTCCCATGGACGTACGGTGCTATCTGGGATATATCTCTCCGCTCCGTTTTTCCAATCTTCTGTCCTTCTGCCGATTCTGTTCGGTAGTTCGGTAGCAAAACAGATCGCTCGACGTTCACCTGCAGTTTCTCGTAGAACCAAGTCTTCTCCGACTCGCTGATGCAGGATCCGATGACGACTCCTGTGTTGCTCCCCCGCAGCTGTCTGGGGTTTACACCCGCGTCAACGATGGCCTCGAACGCGTGCTCCAGCAACATTCTGCACATGGGGTCGAGAGTATGAGCCTGTTTGTAGTGGACGCCGAAGAAGATTGCGTCGAACTTGGACATATCGTGCACCTTGCCACCGTCCCGTGGTATTTCAGCGTGATCTGTTTCGAAGAAACACGGTTACACCGGAGACGTGCTCCAACACCTTCCAATGAATTTCTGTAGAATTTCAGAGCGTTACCTAGTCGCCATCGAGTATAGTTGTCCGTGATCATGTCGACCTTGTTCATCAGATTCTCTTTGAGATGCTGCATGGTCTCGCTCTCTGGAAAACGACCGGAGATACCGGTGATGACCACTTCTTCGCCAGGTTCCGGCGCAACGTAAGTCGACGGCTTCATCGGGCGCGTGTTCGGTACCGACATCTTCCTTTGCAGATCGATGTCCTCTTTCTTGATCGATGCTCGAATTGATCACCGATATCCCACAGGAGATTAACCGTGTTAATCGATATCAAACTATCCAATTTGAACCCGCACCGCGAACAGACCAGAGTGTTTCCGGTTCAGTAACCGACAACGAGAGGTAGTCAACGAGGATAGTCGCCTAGTAAACACGGGAAGATCACTCACGCGACTCAAGATCGAATCAAATGTAGAAGCAGTTTTTATACTATGATCACCCCCTCTCGTTCGGGACCTAGCGGTCCTTCTCTGAATATTCCTGAGGGTGATCTGCATAACGACCTCTGAAAATTTCCTCGGTTGAACCTGGTGGCTGTCGATAGAATAATTAAATATTGGAAACCAGACAATGAATGTTTTTCAATCTTGTCGTCTGTCCCAATGAATATTCTTCGAGGTGTTGGGTCTACGAAAGTCAAGGGTTGCCGGAAGTCGCATTACTCTGCATAAATATACACTCCGTTAGCGCCCCTGATTGCAATACCTTAGATAAAGTTTTAAATGCCATCTACATACGACCATGAACTCTAAAATTCTCGTGACTTATACTACGAAAATATTTAAATTCAATTTCCAAAATGCAAATTTATCCTCGCGAGGCGTGATCAAATTTCTGTTGGTACATATACAGCAACTTGAATTAAAAAAGTTAATAAGTATTAAGAATAAGTAAACTAGAAAGGATGAAAGGATTAAATCTTTTCTTTGCTATGAAAAAAAATATATAAATTTATTTTTTATTCATTATATATATTATATTTTATATATATATATATATATATATATATATATATATATATATCTGCAACAAATTGCCTTTATTTATTCTAAATATATATTTGCTAATTCTAAATTATTTGTTTTAAATGCGCAGTCAGAGATAAGGTTCATAAGAATCTTTATTCAGTGGATAAATAAGTCACTCCACATTGAACTACAAAATTACAAAATTTTGTTGAGACAGTCAAGAATATATTATTATCGTTGTAATTGTACTTTTTTAATATTGTCAATATAATTAATATAATCTTAAGTCTAGATTGAGCCACCGGTGTCGAGTAGCCGATTATCGAATCTACACCGTGGAAACTGGAAGTAATCAGTCCGGTAAAGCAAAAAGCTCGTGGCAAGTAAAAAAAACTAATTACTTTTACGACACGTATAAGTATATATCAAATTTGGTGGGCTAATACTACGTGGTACCGTGAAAATTCTTCGTCATAGCAAATGTCTTGAGATCTGACTCCGCGGTTACGTTCTCTTGTAATCGACAAAATGGAACTGATATTAAATATAATTAAACGCAAATTAAGTACGCGAGAAGCTCTACCGACGACTGTGACAAATATTTAAATATTCATACGTCGATTATGCGTTGGTGACAGCATTAGCAAATATGGTTAAATTAAATTAAATTAAATTAAATTAAATTGAATGAATTATATAAATTTCGCCCGTCGAATGTTCTCCGTTCCACTGTCCTGTACAAGTCGTCAAACAGTCTTGCTGTCTTTCTCTCGGTTCTTTTTACGACTCCTAGAAACGCACGAAAACATAAATGAACGCTTACGTTTGGCAGACATAAAATATCTCAATATTTGGGAACGCCCGCGAAATGTACTTTTTTCCCCGGGCCGTCCAAAGCTTCCATTAAGCTCGACGTGAAACTGAATTCCGAGCTGCTTTCATCGTCTTGACCTCTGAAAATAAAAAACCCGCATAGAATAAAGCAAAAAGTTTTCCATTTGTAGAAGTGTCCAATGACGTACAACGTGTCCAGACTAGTGAGGCTGCCATTCAATTCCGGTATATTCGAAGAACCATTCACCCTCAGTAGTTCCAAGAAAGAGTTTACTGTTGCCAGATAAATTCCTTTTGCTCCAGCTACCCCCAAATAACGAGGACTGGATAATTCGATCAACATTCGCTCCGGATTGTTCGTCGGTGTGGTATACGAGTCGGGAGTGAGTTTTACGATCTCCACCGATGAGAAATGGATAATAAACAGATAGGGTTTACGAAAAGCTACGAGAAAGGTAGAAGATTAGATTGGTGCGCGAAGTCATCGAAACAACATTGTCGATAGAGTTTACCGAAAGCAAAAGGCAAATGGTTCCACGCGGGATCAACGGCTCGAGTTCTCTGACCGGTTTCGTCCACGAACATTCCGAACTCGTTGTAGCAAAGTAACAACTCCACTTTTTCTGGTAGCAGAGAAACGTTTAGAACGCAGACCGGGAAGATACCCAGCTTGGCTACTCCGGACAACGCAGCTTTCACCGAACTGTCGTCTTCCTCGGGGAATTCTGCAACGATTGTATTATAACTATTATAAAGTAACAATTTGTCGTTCAAAACAGTTAGTTATATTCCGTACCATCGACACAGTAATTCTTAAGGTCTATTTGGAAAAATTTATTGCATCCGACGATGAGAACGTTCTGAGTAAATATGGCACAGCTGCATGGCTCGTGAGTCTCGAGCTCGCGGACACCAATAAATTCCCCGATATCTTCTTCGGTGTACCATTTCAGTAATCTACAGGTTTTGACGGTATTAAGCGATTATATTGATTCAATCGATATAACAGGCTATTCTCTTCAAACCTGGATCAAGTAATTGCAACTTACATCACATGGGATGCTGTTGCAGCGCATAGCATATCTCCGTGCAATTGATACAGATGACAGCTATCGGTGCCAGTTAGAACCGGTTTGGTGGTGATCGCTGGCCTAGAGCACTCAGCAGCCACCGCGTTGCTCTTCAGTTGTCTCAGACTACAAGATACTAATTGCCGATTTTCACCGGCTATCATTAAAGCTATGCCCAAGCGAGGGTGCAAAGTTAACTGGTGGACTCTCTTCACCCCTCTAATCGCCGTGAGCGTCCGCGACTTGGATCCGCGATAAGAGAACAGACCCTCTTCGGCGCCCAATAACAGTACATTCTCTTCGTTTATATTGACTGCACAATTCAAGTCCAACTAAAAAGGGTTAACGATTAGCGATCCTAGAATACACGGATGTATCAATTCGAATCTAAAGAGGTCGCTTACTTGATTCTTTTCTAGTCTTAGTATAGTGAAATACTTTTCGCCTTTGTGAACGTTGCTCGAATAACTGTGACTAGTAACGGATTTAAGAGCTTTCAACCAATTTTTCTTGTCGGTTTGGCTCAAAGCCATTACATCTAACCGCGAAGTAGGCCAACAGGTAGTCGACGAGTTCGATTCTATCCTAAATATAAATGACAAGTCCGATTTCGCTGTTCCCATCACGTCCGGTTGTTGTACATTGTCCGAAACGGTGAACCCGTCCTTCTCGGTTAACTCGAGACGATTTATGGGAGCCATTCCAACAGAAGGCTGGTGCTCGTAGGTGCACAAGCAAGTGCCCTCCAACCTGAGGTACTTCCTTTCCCAACAGGACTTCGAGCGCTCTGGAACCTTCACCCATCCTTCCATGGAGACACGACTGTTCTTCTTCGGTTGAACGTCGCACACATCCTTAAAAATTACACGAAACGTTACATCGACATGTCGTTACAAATTTGCCTATTTTCTATCATTCAAATTATACAGGATATATCCATACTGTGTCAGGTTTATCCGGTTGGTCGAGGGCCAAAGTTTGAACACTTCCCGAAGTGGAGGACAAGCTCTCGTCGCTGTTCCTCCAATTTTTACCGAACTGTTTGGCAAAGCCTCCGGGTAAACCACAGGTAGCAGGAACGGTGACAGCGCATTTCAGATGCGTCATCACCTGACACTCGTTGCAAATGGCAGCTCGTTTGCCGAACTGAATCGAGTCTAGACACGCGGAGCATTTGCCTGCTCGCATCGGCAAACCAACGTCGAATCTATGAGGAATATTGTGGCTCATCCTTTGGGGCGACAGACGTCTGGACAACGTGTTGATCGGTTGTTCGGTAGCGTATGGAGTCTTCATCTCCAGTGCTGTCGGTGATGTCGGAGCAGAGGCAGAGGCAGAGGCAGAGGCAGAGACAGAGGCAGAAGCGTGTATGGCTTTCAACGCTAACAGTTGATCGGTCAACGTTTTCACTTTTGCTCGCTCTTTAGCCAACTGGTTCTCCAACTCTCGGTAGCCAACCGGCATTCCACTTCCACTCGGCGGTATATTTTCCTTCTGTTTGGTACCAAGTATTTTATCGCACACCGTTTTCTTCTTTTTGCTACATTCTTCCAGCTTGAACTGAAGATAGTCTATCAACTTGGTCTGCTGCTGTCTAGTGCTCTCCGCTTTGACCTCTCTCTCCTGATAAAATTGCCTCATCTCCTCCAATATGCTCTCCAGCTCCGCGATCCTCATCCTCAGTTCTTGACCTTGGTCCACGCTATTTTGCAGATCATTCATCAACGCGAAGTTTGCCTCTTTTAGCTCATGGAGTCGCGTCAAGTGCTGGCTGCTCTCTTCCTTGACTACTCTCGACTCAGCCTTCGCTACTTCCAAAGTACGTTTCATTTCGGATAGATCGCACTCCAAATCGTCGCATTTGGTCGTCAATTGTTCTATTTGGCTGTTCAGTTCCTGCACGAGCCTCTTGTATTGATCTCTCTGGGCGACCAAGCCGTTCCTCTCGCTCTCTATGTCGCTGGTTTCGGACTCCAGCCTCTCCAAATTTCGCTCGGCAGACAATCTCAACGATCTCTCTTCGTTCTGAGCGGCAAGCGCCTCGCGAAGCTTGGACTCCGTTGTCTCTAGGTCTCTCTGCAGCTTCATCTTGTCTTGGATCAGTATATTCTCCCGTGTCTCGTGATCGCTAGTCAATCTCTCGTAATCCATCAGCTGCTCCTCCAACACGGTACACGTCTCCTTGAGAAGCTGTGTGTTCAACTCGTAGCCTTTGATCTCTTGCTCCAGCTTCTGTATTTTCGTCTCGATATCGCTCGTCTCTTCGGCGTGCTTGGCAATCTTCAGCGACAGACGTCTATTCTCCGAGTTCAGACTGTCCACTCTGTCTTGACTGACCCGGCATTGCTTGCGCACCGCGTCTAATTCTCGGCGCAACGAAGCGCTAGATGATTGAAGCTCTTCTATTTGATGGTTAGCCTGAGTTAAGGCCTATATACCGAAACAGAAGAATATAAACAATATGAATAAAATTAATGAAGTCGAGTCACGCGTGATATTAATCTAATAGCATTCGCAAATACGGAATCTTGAAAGATATTTACTCTTTGAGCGGAATCGGCCTGCATTTTATTTCGAGAAGATTCTTTTGTTATATCGTTCAACGATGCTTTCGCGCTATCCAATTCCTTGAGAAGCTTCTTGGATCTCTCTTCTTCCTCCTTTATTTTATGATCCAATTTCTCCGATATCTTTTGTTTCTCCTCTTGTAAGATTTTTATTCTGTCATCCGCCCTTTTACTTTCCCTCAAAGCGATTCTTTTATCCAAATTAGCATCCGACAATTCTTTCTCTTTCTTCCATAAACTGATTTTCGCTTGTTTTGCCGTCTGTCGTTCCGCGTCCAAGGCGTTCCTAATTGTCTGGATTTCCTGCTCTAATTTATCTACTCGCTCTTCCGCATGGGTATCAACTTTCATGATATCTGTTTTGGGAACAACGCTGGTGCTGGTGCTGATATTGGTGTGCTCCGTTTCCATTTTCAGGGTGGCATTTTCTGCTTCTAATTTGGTCACGCTCTGTTCCAAACGCCTCAGCAATTCTTCCAAGTTGCCAACTTTCCGCATATGTTCGTCTGAAAGCGATTTGAAAATGTTGATTACGGTTTACTCGCAGAGAAATTACTATAGTTCGTATCGATAATTGTACCTTCTTTCTGCAACGAATCCTGCAACCTTTTCTGCAACGCGATCTTGTCCTGTGCAGCTTGTTCCAGATTCATTGCTAGTGCTTCGCTTTGCTCTAAATTCATCATAGTCTCGCTTAGGTCGGACTTCAATACCTAAAAACAATATTCGTGTCAATACTAATGTTTCAGCTTATATTGTCGTTCGTGATAATAATGAATATTAATTATGCACTTGTAATTGTTGCTTCAGTTGTTCGTTCTCAAGTTTCGATCTCTCCAGTTGCTCTTGCAGCGTGGTCACCATTTGTTCGGACGTCATAGCATTGTCCAATTGTTTCGCTCTCTCTTGCAATTGTTTCTTCAAGGTGTCTATCTCAGCATCCCGGACAGGTATCGTGGCTTGTATGCTGCGCAACTGTTCCTGACAGTCTTTCAGCTCATTTTGCGCCAGCTCCAAAGCAACGTTCAATCTCGACTGACGACAGTGATTCGAATCCTGTTCGTTTCTTAGTTTAGCATCTAGATCTGTATTTTTCGCTGTTTCTATGTCTAACTTTGCCCTTAACTCAGCCAGCTGATTGTGCGCTCGAGTCGCTATCTCCTCGAGTTTCGTTTCAACACCTTGTACGCTTTGCCTGCTAAGTTCCCTAGTTTTTGCTAGAGATTCTTTATATTGCATCTGATAAAAAAGAGAAAGAACATTGAATTAGCAAGCTATTAATATTACTAGTGTCAGCGTTTCGTTACTGATCGTTGATATAAGAAATACAGACCTGAAATACCCTAAGCTTATGCAACTCTGCATTTGCAGTTTCCAGCTCGCATTCTGTCCTCTGTAATCTCGAACTCATCTCGTTGTTGCTTGTACATAATTCGGTAATCCTCACAGTTTGGGCTTCTATATGTTTGTTCAGCTGTGCAACTTTGTCCTTCTCCGCGTTTTCCCATTTGCGTTTCGCGTCCTTTATCAGACCGAGAGCCCTTGTCTCTAAATCTCTTCTCTCCTGCCGTTCTAACTCTGCCATCACAATACACTCAATGTATTTCGGCGTATGTACGCAATGCAAAACGATCTTACAAATTATAGTCACTACAATATTTAGGAACATCGGAATGTGTTACAAGACAGTAGCTTATCAATTCGATGATAAGCAGACTGCGGATTTTTATGCGAAACGAAAGATTTCAAGAAAAAAATATTCTTGTTTTCTTAGTCATTGAACCGTTTGAAATTTCACTTATCTACTTCAGTCGTAAATGCATAAAATGTGCAGTCTAACGATAGGGCATTAGTAATTAGTAATATTATATATGTCAACAGAAATTGAAAATCATGGGCCAATTAAAAAGAATTCCATGATCTATATATTGATTTGTGCAGGACGGTCTAAATTAATCAACATACGGTTGCTGTACGAAACTGTTTGCTAAAAATGCTTTTTAGAAATATCAGGATCAATGCACAGATTATAATTAATAATCTACCTAGTGTTCTTTTTATTCCGGACACTTCGGACCTCGTTGTAACCAATTCCCTCTCCAATATATCTCTTTCTTTACTAAAAGCTTCTAATCTCTTTGTTTTCTCTTCCAGCTTAGCTTCCAATTGAGCCAACTGACCGACTTTCCCTTGAAGATTAAATATCATTTTCTGTTTCTCTTGAAGCTCTGTCTTCTTGCTATGTAACTGTGTTTCCAATTCAGCCTTTTCCTTGGAGAATTTCTCGAATTGAGCAGAATGACGTTTATGAAATTTGAACTCGAAGATGGAGGAAAATTCTTTTTGCGGATCCTTGGATGGATCTTCTGTCTCTGACATGTGAGCTGCTGCTTCGCTACCTATAAGTTTGTAATTTGTCACAATTGAAACAATAAACATGTCATAAAAAGTACAATATTCGATGAATCATTATGCTAGGTGTTTTGCACGAAACTTGCATCGAACTGAAATATATGCAGCAAAATAGTATTTAGAGCTGGAAAATGCAACTACCAATTGCACAAATGAATTCGTTCATGTTGTCATCTTGACCAATAGCAAAACTATGTACTTATTTATGCCTAACGCTTGGTCAGCCTAGTACTCCTTGTATGGAACTTTTTTCCAGCTCTGTACAATACAGGTTACACAAATAATGTGACTCGATAAGATCCATTGGAATGCATTCTCTTTACCTAGACTTCTCCTTAGTACAGCCAAGTCACATCTAGCAGTCCTCAGATCCTTTTCCAGTTTCTCTTTCTCTTCCTCTTTCTCTGTCTCTTTCGCGGAGGACTCGGCTCCTTCCATTTTTTCTGCCTCTCGTGTCTCATGTTTAGAGGACAGTCGACTCCTTCCGCTACCTTTTTTGTAACGATCCTCCATTCTCTGCGATTTTCATTTATTGGTCTGTAGTTCTGTCCGAATAAGAATTGGTTCGCGAGAGATTGTATGCAACTGTCGATGCGTGGGAACTTACCAAGACTCGCGTCCTTCGAAATTGATGATGATTAAACAATATGAATGACCAGGAATGATTTCAGTGTACGTACGAACGTCGTAGACAGTTATTCATTGTAGAAATGTATTCAACTACGAGCTTAATTTCTGTTTAAAGTCTGCCGCGTGCGTAACGGTTCCGAGTCAAACTCCATGTTTCCAATTCAAATATCTATTTGATGCCGACCAATGCCGACACAGACTCAAGATACCTACAGACATTGCATGCAATGCGTTTTTCTGTCTACGGTTCTGAATTACCGACACTGTAGAAAATGTCCTAGTACGATAGCGGACTCTATCGAAATGGAACGGTTAGATGGTGAACTACATGAGGTTGCAACACATAAAGTGTGTGTCTGAGGGGGCTCGATTTTACAGCGTTGTCAGCTTTAAAACGCAATTGTATTCGTACAAAAATACTCCACGTATTATTCACTTGTGCAGCCTATTTTTTTACAGGACTTCGAAACCCCTGGTAAAAAGTTGGCGAACATGATAAAGAAGTTTGTATCCGACAAGGACGAACTTATGCACATTTAAGAAGAGAAAGAAAGACAGACACAGAGCTGCTGAATACTGTGCACACTCGACAGAAAATTTATTAGTAACACACTTGTGAGGAATTGTTTACAAATATTTGCAGTTAGGAAATATAGAATAGACCTTCAGCTACTTTCACATATACTTTATCGTCACATTTTATTTCTGACTAAATAGTTATAAACAATTATTCTAAGTCTCGTTCTAAAATAAACTCAAATAATTTAACAGATCTCTGGTAAAAAATAATCTTCCTTGTGATCGGAGGATCTAGAATGGTGTCTCGGCTACATTTCTGTTGCAGTTTTATGTAGATTCGACGCCTAGTTAATTAGTTATTTACGATTTCCAGAGAGGTGACACAACGATTTGTGTTACCTTTGACAAATACTCGGACTCTCCTTGTCTTACTCATTGCGGGCATAGAAGATAGAAGTTACCTCCACAAAAATTGTTGATAAATTACTTCAGGTAATTTTTATAAATATTAGCTCTCGAAGAATATAGAATGGACCTTCGGCAACATTCACGTATAGTTTTCAATTCGATTCTAGAAGAGGTTAATTAGTTATAAATAATTTTTGTTACTCTTGTTCTAATGAAACTGTGCATACTAGTGAGAATTGAATATCTTGTATACTCCAAATGTTCATGCATAAAAGTTAATCTGAATCTCGAGTACTATTAGCTATTTTTACTAAAAAATTGGGTGGTGAGGTAACCAAACATATAATCGTTGTAATCGTTAAACAAACAGAGATAACAAATTCATTAATTACATTTTTTCAATATAATTATGCTTAGTAATATTCATGTATCATAAATTATGCTGGATCTCGAGTTTTATTACTTACTTCTACTAAAAAATTAGATGGCAAAATGGTCAACGGAATGCTCGTCGACATCATCGACAAAAGGAATTGTTTCAAATATTAACCAGCTAGAGATAATAAATTTATCAGTGAATTGTGTTCGATAAATTAATGCACGCGAATATTCATGTGTCAGAAGATATTCAATATCTCGAGTTCCATTACATATTTTTACTGAAAAATTAGATGGTCAGATAGTCGAGGGAGTGCTTATCGACATAATTAGCAAAAGGAATTGTTATAAACATTATACAGCCAGAAATAATACATTTTTCAATCATTATTATCACGGCGATCGAGATCTACCAAAATTAGTTGGGGTGGGGAGCGTTGCGCTTCGCTGCGCGCTGCGCATCACTGCTTACCTAAGCCCGCAGAGCGCGCTCAAGCAGTCAGTCGGGCCGGGGGCTCCGGCAGGAGCGGATGGGCTCTGGGACCAGGAGAGTCTTCGGCTACCTTGGGGCTGACCAAGGGTCCACCAGAGGTACCCTCGCCTCTCCTGCCTACTTTGGGGATGACCAGTGGTCCTCCAGAGGCACCCAGGCCTACCCTTACCAACCTTTAGCGGCTTAGGGTTGACCAAGGGTCTTCCATCAGTGGACCACTCTGGAGTTGACCAGTGGTCATCCACAGTTACTCTGGCCTAGCCCTGATTATCCTCAGCGGGCTTAGGGTTGACCATGGGTCCTCCAGCAGTGGTCTACCCTTGTCTATCCCGAGGTTGACCAGTGGTCATCCAGAGCTACCCTAGCCTGCCCCTGCTTACCTTCAGCTGGCTTAGGGTCGACCAAGAGTCCGTCACCAGTGGCCTACCTTGGTCTACCCTGACATTGACCAGTGGTCATCTAGAGCTTCCCTAACCTACTCCTGCTTACCTTCAGCTAGCTTAGGGTTGACCATGGATCCTTCACCAGTGGCCTACCTTGGTTTACCCTTGCCTACCCAGAGGTTGACCAGTGGTCATCCAGAGCTACTCGGGCCTTCCCTTGCTTACCCTGAGGCTGACCAGTGGTCCTCTTGGAGTACTCTAGTCTACCTTGCCTACCTTCAGTTGGCTTAGGGTTAACCAAGGGTCCTCCACCAATGGCCTGCCATTGTTTATCATGGCCTACCTTTAGCTAGCTTAGGGTAGTCCAAGGGTTATTTAAAACTTCCTTGGCCTACTTTAAGCTAGCTCGGGGGGGGCCATGGTCTCTTCAATGCTGTCTTCGTTTACCTTGGGTTCTGAGCCGGTCCAGTTTCGGTATCCGGCATGCAGTCATTACCATGCTGATCGGATCAGAGAGGGCAATCATTGCTATGGCTTCGCATCTTCGAGTGAGTCATTTTGTTACTACCTTGTTACTATATTCGTCTGTAGAAGTAGTAGTATAGAGTAGTAGTAAAGTGTAAAAGTAGTTAGTTGCATGCATGGGCAGGCCTCGCCGCCCCAACGATCAGCCGAGATGGGAACGTCCGCGATTTGCACTAGCGTTGCGAGAAAACCACGCGTTGAATTTAGTCGATTTTGAACAGAGATTAAAGCTAACATTACGGTATAGATTGTTTAGATCGTAGCGTTGCGAATCACAGATAGTCGCGGTTAAAAATTACATTTCAATTTGATAACTGCGCTTTTAGAGTTCATATTGTTGTTGTTTTACATATAATCTAAAGTAATCGTTTTTTGGATCTCTGTTCGTTGAATTAGCGTTGCGCACCAAAAGTTCGCGTTTGCTTTCGAGTCTTTCGACTTTTCAGGCTCCCATGCTCGAGCTGCAACGATCAACTGTGAGATGGGCACATCCGCGATTTCGAGTAGCGTTGCGAAACAAATTGTCACACGTGTTGTACTAGTATCAATTTTTAAAGTTGATCAAATGCCTAGTTAATGTTGCGAATAAATAGTCGCGATTTAAAGTAATTCTAGAAACACCGATATAGAATTTTAGACGTCAGAGTTCTTTTCTTATTTAAATAGTATTTTGAATTTCGATTTGTTCAATTAGCGTTGCGCATCAAAAGGATCGTGTTTGTATTAGAATGATTCGATATTTCAGGCGCCCATGCTCCAGTTGCAACGATCAACTGTGAGATAAGAACATTCGCGATTATAAGTAGCGTTGCGAAACAAATTGTAACACGCGTTGTAATAGTATAAATTTTCAAAGTTGACTTAATGTCTAGTTAATGTTGCGAATAAATAGCGGCGATTTAAAGTAGTTTTAGAAGTACCGATCTAGAATTTTAGACCTTAGAGTTTTAAATTTCTTATGTAATTTGTAAGAATGGTAATACTTAATTTTGTAAGACTTTCAAAGTTCAACTTTACCAAATTGATACAATATTTTTGTGTAGAAATTGATATTTTTCAGAAAATTGATATTTCTCAGGAAATTGATATTTCTCAGGAAATTGATATTTCTCAGGAAATTGATATTTCTCAGGAAATTGATATTTCTCAGGAAATTGATATTTTTTCAGGAAATTGATATATTTGTCTTGAAATTGATATATTTGTCTTGAAATTAATATTTACTTCAGGAAATTGATATTTATTTCAGGAACTTGATATTTATTTCAGGAACTTGATATTTATTTCAGGAACTTGATATTTATTTCAGGAAATTGATATTTATTTCAGGAAATTGATATTTATTTCAGGAAATTGATATTTATTTCAGGAAATTGATATTTATTTCAGGAAATTGATATTTATTTCAGGAAATTGATATTTATTTCGGGAAATTGATATTTATTTCAGGAAATTGATATTTATTTCAGGAAATTGATATTTATTTCAGGAAATTGATATTTATTTCAGGAAATTGATATTTATTTCAGGAAATTGATATTTATTTCAGGAAATTGATATTTATTTCAGGAAATTGATATTTATTTCGGGAAATTGATATTTATTTCAGGAAATTGATATTTATTTCAGGAAATTGATATTTATTTCAGGAAATTGATATTTATTTCAGGAAATTGATATTTATTTCAGGAAATTGATATTTATTTCAGGAAATTGATATTTATTTCAGGAAATTGATATTTATTTCAGGAAATTGATATTTATTTCAGGAAATTGATGTTTATTTCAGGAAATTGATATTTATTTCAGGAAATTGATATTTATTTCAGGAAATTGATATTTATTTCAGGAAATTGATATTTATTTCAGGAAATTGATATTTATTTCAGGAAATTGATATTTATTTCAGGAAATTGATATTTATTTCAGGAAATTGATATTTATTTCAGGAAATTGATATTTATTTCAGAAAATTGATATTTATTTCAGAAAATTGATATTTATTTCAGAAAATTGATATTTATTTCAGAAAATTGATATTTATTTCAGAAAATTGATACTTATTTGAGGAAATTGATAATTATTTCAGAAAATTGATATTTATTTCAGAAAATTGACACTTATTTGAGAAAATTGTTATTTATTTCAGGAAATGGATATTTTTATCTTGAAATCAATATTGCTCGGATCGGAGTTCCCTCAGGAACTCACTCACGGGATGGGGCCCGTGAGTGGGTACGGGGACTCGCGTCCCCGGGGGCATCCGAATCGCCTATAGGTCGTTGCGTCCACAAATCATTAGATTTGGGCTCGATGTGGTTTCGATTTTGTTTCGACTTTGTTTCGACTTTGTTTCGACTTTGTTTCGACTGGTTTTCGATTTGATGTCGATTTTGTTTCAACTGGTTTTCGATTCTATTTCAACTGGTTTTCGATTCTTTTTCAACTGGTTTTCGATTCTTTTTCAACTGGTTTTCGATTCTGTTTCCATTTTGCTTCAACTGGTTTTCGATTCTGTTTCGAGTTTCTTTCAATTGTTTTTCGATTCTGTTTCGATTTGGGTCGTTCATCTTGCTCTTGTTAGTCAAAACGAACGAAGAAAATTCATCAAAGGAAGAAAATTCATCGAAAGAAAAAAATTCATCGAAAGAAGAAAATTCATCGAAGGAAGAAAATTCATCGAAAGAAAAAAATTCATCGAAAGAAAAAAATTCATCGAAAGAAGAAAATTCATCGAAAGAAGAAAATTCATCGATCGAAGAGGAATCATCGAACGAAGACTCCAGATTATTTATAAATTAGTTTTAGTGCGTGCGTTAGTTATTAATATTGTCAATCGTCGTTGTAATCATGTAGAGTAATTATTGCCCTAACTTCACTTTGCTCGCCCCGTTTGTTGACTCCGACACAGCCTTCTGCTGTGTCGGCCTTGCTTGCAGGTCCTGAGCCGGTCCAGTTTCGGTATCCGGCGTGAAGTCATTGAGAGGGATGTCTAAGAGACTCGTTCACTCGTCTTCTGACGATCCTCTGTGTTAACGTAATCCTGGGCACGCCATGTTCTCATGTCACCCAGTAGCGCCAGAAACCGTTTGAGCGCATCTCTTTGCCATCTTTCTTGGTGATGGAGTGACGGGTATCGGGCTGGTCGGCTCAGAACTTGTAAGCATTGAACGCGTCGCGTCACCCTTGAATCAGAGCCTTCTGCTCTGGTTCGATCTTGTTTGTCTCTTTGAAAGAATGAGAGCCTTCCGCCTGATTCGCCCTTGGTCCCTCGTGGATCGGAGACTTCTTCTCCGATTCACACTTTGCCCCGCAATAATTACTCGACATACGTTAAATGGAAAAGAAGTCTTTTCCATGAAAAAGACTACTTTTCCATTTAGCGACCTGCGAAACTTAGTTTCTAAGAATATTCGTTGTAAGAAAGGGAGCCAGAACGAAGGGAGACTTCGTTTTGACTCCTTTTCGGGTCTCTTGTGCAGCAACCTCCTCGTGGTGAGACCTGGGCAATCGATATTATCCACAATTCGCAAGATGCTATAATTTATAAATTATAGTATCTCGCATGTAGTGGATAATATCGAGCTAATAGCTGCACATTTAGAATTTGCGTAAATATGTATTTCATAGTAGAATGTAATACTTTTAATACTTTCTTAATTTTCCTATGTCCCAGCTTCAACAATTATTTTCAATTAATAATCCAAATAAAAAGTTTTCGTTTCAGAATACATGTAACTCTTGCTCTCGTGAGCGAGTGTTAAATAGATTTGCACTCCTGCAGTAGATTGTAGGTTCTGATGTAGTTTAAATATGATGTACGTATTGAGATGTACGTTACATGTCGCATATTATTTCGACATTGAAACATTATTTTATATTCAAATTAAATAATTGGTTGAAACTAGTTCTTATCCAGACTAAAAGTTAGTTCTGATTCATGTGTTAGAGGGGGAAAAAGATGAGGCAGGATCTGTTCCATGTTGCCGCATTACCGTAAAGAAAGTAAACTATTGGTTTAAAGTGTATAAAACTATTATAATATACATTCATTAGTGACACGAGTAATAAAAATAATATTACGTATAGAAACCAAATTAATTTTACTACAATTCGTATTTTTGTAATACATTCTTCATAAATATTATTTTCACCGTTCAAATACACGCGCCGTATGCATTAGTAGCCTCCTAAACACCCGTAGTAAAAATAAAGTATACGGAATATTCAGTTCTTGCTAATAGGGCTAAATTCGTGAACTATCGGTAATATTGAGCGCGACAGCGAAATGGTACGGGGGCCACTGTAGCCCCCCGAGGCCTAGACAGAAAAGCCCTTAGATCATAATATGGTCTAAGGAAAAGCCCATAAGATGCAATGTCTGTAGTATTCTTAAGTCTGTGTCTATGTTATCAAATTCTTTTTATCGATGGTAAATCGTTTCTTGCAGTTTTTCATTATATGAGAAATTGTTAATTACTGCACTGTTAATTGTTATTATTTCCAGAGAATTTCTTAAGGAAAATGAAACCGATGGACGAGTTTTCGTATTTTTCTATATTTTTCTTATGATCAAAATTAATAATGCGCTAATGTACGTCATTCATACTGTCGAAAACAATTAACAATATATTTAATTGTTAAAAAAACAGTTGTCCACATTAAGATCAAAATAAATTTATAACTATAATTAAAAGTTCTCGCGTCACGCAATTTTTGCTGGTTTCAATTATAAAAATTGATTTGTAAACCATACTGAAATGTAATTTGAAATACACACTGGAGAACCGCTTGAAACTATTTACCATTGCATTCTGGGAATGCGATTAGCAGAATCACAAAAACGCAAGATGAAAATAAATAATGTACAAGTATTTTCTAACATTGCGTGCTGCTCGCTTTCTGACTGATATACCGTGCAATACCGACTGTTTAATATATATTGTGAAATTAATTACAAGTGCTGTTATTTACCGTTAAGAGTGTATGCAGTTGAAAAAAAAACGTACATCCAACGACAAGGAAGAATTCCGAAGTACGGTATAAATAAATCCGAATTAATTTTGTTGCAATTAACGTATATGATCGATCCTATGATATATAGTAAAATAAAGGTTCCACAGTAAATACATGTTACCTTTTCCTCAATGTTGTGCAAAAGATATCATAACCTATATAGGTTTCGACGATTTATTGTTAATGTTGTGCAGTGTTGATTAATTACATAGTTTTATAATAAAGTCTTATGATATGTTATTTTATGATCACGACAGTGTAATGCGAAACGTGACGGTAAAAGTTAATTGTATTAAATAGGATCTCGAGGAAACATATTTTCGTGTGTCACCATGACACGTAAGTGTGCTATGTGTAAAGAAACCAATTACAGGAATAGTTACAGCTTTTTCTCTGCGCCCAAAGATAGAGAAACACGACAGAAATGGCAAGAAGCAATTGCAATTGAAAATTATGCTGTCACAGATGACACGTATGTTTGCAGCAAACATTTTCATAGGAACGATATAATTACGCATTGGGCCAGTGGTGTACCACCATATGTTATAACAGTAAGTAATACCAGTTCAATGCTTATATCTTTATTTTATATTATCAGTGTTTTCTTATAAACTTGTGTTTATAATAGATCAAATACAAAAAGTGTAGATTACGGCCAGGAGCAGTGCCAGGTAGAGACTATCACGAAGAGAACGAGGACATAAATCATGAACATTCTGATAACTCTGATGAAGATTATTCACCATTTAAATTAAGAAAAATGGATGTGGTGGAAGAGAAAGGAGAGGATTTGGTTATACCGAGGACTGAAGAAAAATTAGAAATAAATTGTTATGAAAAGCAGAGGATTATACCTTTACATTATAAATACAGTAGAGAATTTCATGATCACAACTATATGCCAAATGTGAAATCAGACACTATGTTAGAAAAATTAGAGGATGACATCAATGCAGATAACAGATCTCATGATGAATCTACAAAAAAGAATTTTCAACAAATAAAGAGAAGCAAAACGATACATCTCAGCAAGGACACAGAGACTTTTGATGATGTGGGTTTAAAGGAAGACACAAATTCAACTAACGATGAGGTAGACAAACATGAAATTTGTATAGAAGAGTCTTGTGCGAACATCGTTAAAGTAGAAACAGAATCTTCTTCAAATGTCCCTGAGCCTACCAAAGAAACTGAAATGTTAGTGCAGTTTTGGGAGCACAAAGTTGTAAAGAGTGAACTGATAGATAATAGTTATGAGAACAAAAATTTGTCTCAAGAGAATCAAAAAAGTAGTAATTATAATCAATCAGATGCAGGCTCTACCACATACAATGCGGATAATGAAGAGAATGAAATGTTGTTCGAGGATTTACTTGAAATATGTACAGAAATACTATTACCTCGTGGTTGGTCTTGTTTGGTAATGTCAACAGGTCATACCACGACAATAGTATACATGTATATGGCAATGACGAAAAATGGTATGCCTTTCACAGAGAAACAAGTGTTTATAAAGAGTGACATGACATTACATTGTGTCGCTGTAAATAGAGAAATAAATCTCCTCACCCACAATCTTATAAGAGAGGGGAAGCATTTAAGAGTACAAAATTTATTAGATATAGAAGAACTAGTCGAAGAATTTGATCAGAGAATGATTTGTCAAGGTACATACGTTTGTCTGCATTTTTATAAATTAACATTATAAAGGAATCTTAACCCTTTCTTTCGTTTTTTTTTTTTTTATTAGGTATATACAATACTGTCGGCTTACAAGAAGTTACCGGCATTAAAGTAGTCTACAAGGACGGTGTAAAATGGAGACATATATTATGTCCATTGATAATGAATAATGGTTCATTACGGTGTACGAGATGTACCACTTTATCTCATACATTACAACGCAGATCAAAAACTCATCATCCTCTTTCATATAACCTTTCTATATTCACGAGAAACAAACAAAGACTACACACACTTCGACAAAAGTACAAACGTACGAAAAAACAGGCCCGCAAACATGAATTTATAAAAGTATCCAAGAAATAAATAATTTAAAATAAATCTCCGATGAAATTCGATTTTTAATTACATTTTTTTCACACTCTTTCTACGAATAGGATGAATTATTTTCGAGACGAACGAACTGATTCGATGCAGTTTATGGGGGAATAAAAATAAAGATTATATGTACAAAAGTTTTTCTTTTAATTTGAATAATTTGTATCTATTGAATTTACATTTTCATTTGGATTACCCAAATATAAAACTGACAGGCATATCTTGGTTTTAACTTTATGTCAAATTAATTCACAAAGAAAACAACTGTTATTAAAACGAAGTATTCTACCTACGTTTTGGATTAAAGAATGTTTTCTTTCTAAATTTCTTAAAAGTATTTCCTTTCCACTGTTTCTAAAATGACCAAGAAATGCATAAATTAATAAATTGCTAAATTGATGCATTATCAAGAAAAGATTGTTCAGTGTTTAGCCAATCCCCTCTTAACAATGATATATGGCATGTAAATATAAACTACTTTTTTATTAATTCGTGAGATGAATTTTGATTTTTTTACCTCCGACCATTCCTGTTGCAATTGTTCTAATAGCTTTGGCGTTAAAAGTCCCTCGGATATTAATTTGTCTGTTAATCTACCCGAGCCGATATTATACCGAGTACCGCCTGCAATATAAAGCATTAGTTTTCTTCACTTGTATATATGAACCTTAAGTAATCATATTTTTAGCATATAATAAATCATCTTTACCGTAACTTTGATTTTCATTTGTAAATTGAGCCGACTGTGCCTCAATTTCTGTTGTACAATAGAGATGGTATTAGTAAATGTGACGTTTTTACATTCTATTTTAAGTATAATTACTTAATGACTAATATCGTACACCAAAATAAGTATACCTGTTTGTTGGAACAATTTTTTCAATTTCTTTATTCCTTCTTCGATAATTTTATCCAATTCTCTTTGTATCTCTCTAATCGCAATTCCATCAGGAAATAGATCGCTAAATCGATAGCTAGATAACGATAAATAATTGCAGACATTATGAAAGTGCATTTCATAAGTGACGAGACCAAGTATTTTATCCTTAGTTGTCACAGATTCGATAGTGCATTATAGGATGTACTATTTAACTCTATTTATGAATAACAAAATTGATTTTGCAACGAGTAATTTTGCTAGTGGTAATAATAAAAAAACGACAAATAACAAGAAGGAAACATGAAACGTATTAAACATGAACATGAAATAATATTATTATTGATATACCGTTTACCTGAACCAAAGATAAATATCCAATGCATCAAATACTGATTCCAAATGTACAAGATCAGAAATATTCCCTGGCGGTTTCGGAGGCCAATGAATTTGTTGGCACATCCAGCTGGTAGTTATTTTTTCATTTTTACTACATTGTCGCGCATACTGTAAAATAAATTAGGAAATTTTTAACATGAAAAGACAACCAAATGCAAACCATTTCACCTTACCTTTACGAGCATATTACACACGAATGTCGACTTTCTATTAACAGGAGCGCAACAGAACACGTATTGCGTACGAAGACTTAGAGGTACATGTTGTATCATATCAGCCACAAATTTAAAATCGTCTAAATTACAGATAAAGTAGAGAGAATCGTCAACTTGACTTAATGCAATAAAAATATTCTGGAAAAATTGAAAATGTAGTAACCGCAATAAATTATGAACAATAATATATTAGTAAATATTACAATAAGATTCGAAAGTGGAGTGTTCGGAAGATAATAACCGTATAATTCGATTTGGTCACCAGTCGGATGCAATCCAACTTGCTTTATTTTCTCTGGGGTTCCACTTAATAATTTTTTCAATACAGTAAGATCTTCCGGTTTAAATGTTGTAACGTAACCCTGCAATCAAACAACATGCAGTTAATAATATTAATTTCTAAAGGTGATTAAAATGATGTAATCGGCAATTAAATAAAACCACTTACGTGTGACCATTGAGAATTGAAACGACCAGCACGTCCTGCTATTTGTAGAGCAGTCGATATAGAAATGATATCCATTTCCATGTCACCATTTTCATTTACAGTTGGCTGTTGAAGGGAATAAAATATGATTCTGCGAATGTGCCTAAAATAGCATTAACAAATTTCATTATTTGTATAATATTAAGGTATAAATCGAACTCGTTATTTACCAATTACATTTGTTCTATGAACTTACAAATTGAGTCCCATCCCTATTGCATTAGTAGCCACTAATATTTTACATTCATCATTCGGATCATTAAATCGAGCAGTTTGCGCGAGTTTCGTGCCCGGTGGTAAACTACCGTATATAACTGCTACTTGTTTCCCTAGTTTTTCTATAGTCTGTGACACATGAAAAATGTCATTTTTATTAAAACAAACTATACAATCTCCTGGTTGAACGGCAGACAAAGAATTGAGTGCATTATCTTCTATTTCAAGTTCGGTTAATCGCTTGTATTCCTGAATTTCTACAGTTTCTCCTGTTGTTGCGCATATAGACTGTACCTACAATACAATATCAATTTTATATGGTAAAAGAAAACTCACGAATTCTGGTTACTAGTTTGAAAAAATAAAAGTTGCTCAATTTACAATAGGTACGGCTGCAGCTTCACCACACAAATGTATTTCATCCGCAGCAAGTCCTAACAGAGCTCTCGTCCATGCCCAGCCTCTACTTGGGTCGCGTAACAACTGAATTTCATCGATTACAGCTACTTCGTCTGTAAAAGACCATTACAAATGTGTAATTGAAATTATGTTTTTAGACATTTCTGTACTCAAAATATCAAACCATGAATACCTACACAGATTATTTACATTCACCATTTCTATAGAACATGCAACATGATTGGAAGGGTACATTTCACTCTTCACATAATTTTTTTCTTCTCCTGTTATTAAATCACAAGATGTACCCTAGAACAATTTATGTTTATTATATTCATTGGAAGATTGATTTGATTTTCAGTACTGACCAGAGAATTGCATTTATTAAAAACTTCAACAGCTAATAATTTCAATGGTCCACAGTAAACACCAGACTTTGCTGACATAAATCTTTGGAGTGCATGATAAGTTTTACCACTATTCGTGGGTCCAACGTGAAATATTATTTTTCTAGTTTTTGACCTTGCTGCGGGATACCTTCAAATAACGTGCAATACATACATACTCGTATAATTTCTGGTATACCAACACAATATTAACTTAAATATCGAAATTAATATTTATCGTTACCAACTGGGTGGATGTCGAAGATCGCTAATTTTCTTAAGGTCGTCTAAGCAATCAATGTGCGGATATGATAGTTTAGCATAACGTAAAAAGTAAGGAAATATATCACTGACGTTTGCAGCCCCTTTGATAACGTCATTTAAGGTCACATGAAGATCTACAGGTAATGTTTGTGATGATATACAGTAACTTCGAAAATCTGCCAAAACTTTCTTCAATAAGTTATCTAAAGAAATCAGAGAACTATCATTGTGATATATTGAAAGTCAATTTTTCAATATGAATACTATGAAGCATGAAGTTACCATCAAATCCATGCATAGCAGCTAACTCCTTGACCGCTTTTTTATTCACGAAGGTACTCATTGCTAATATAATATCATGTCTTTGTAGTGCACCAGTCAGTTCAGCACCCACATTTGTAACGTTTGATTCAGTTTTAACAGGAACTGGCTGGAACAACGAGTTTACATTTAACTCGTTCTTTTTACTTTTATGCCGTACGCTTGGAAAACTTGTCACGACGGGACTTAATTGCCTAAAAATTATATGAAACAAACAAGTTTATGCAATCATTTCTGAAAAATTCTTGGATATCTATAGTATAAGCTTCAAAAGATGATTAATCGATGGAAACCTGAGCAATGATGACATTAGGAAATTATTGCGCCGTTTTAACTGATCTACGACTAACTGTTTCAGAGGAATCATTTTCGAAAACAATTTTGTTAGCTTTCATATTCTAAGATTTGTTATCAATAAAACTAAACCTCGTGGGATAAGTTCTCCGAGGTTATTGTAGGTAGCGCAAGGTAGCGGCAGGTAGCGGCACCACTCGCTACATCTAGGAGTAGTAAACATAGCTAGAAGTCATACTGACTTTGAAATACTATGTGTGCACGAACCAAAAAGAGTAGGTATAGCAAGAAGCGAAACTCCAGGTTGTATCTTTGAAGTTGATCGGTGACCTGTATCACAATCTGTATCACAATCTACTCTAGTACCATTCCTCACTGTATATAGATCTGCTGTAGATCAGTGACTACGGTGACTATATCACAAAGTATTCTATGATGCAACTAAAAGAAACGGCAACGTTGTATTTATGTAGGATCTCAAGGTCACTCATTTTGGAAACACGAACAGTGTTTCCGATAAAAGTATTGCTTCTGGTATAAAAATGATATTTAAATTTAACTATTTTTCATTTGTTTTTCTATTTAATCACAAATCAGTCAAAGCAATGCATCTAGGAAGGTTAAGATAAAATTTATCATTTTTCTACTAAATTTATAGTAATATAACGCTAAGATAAAAATTATTTCAATATTTTTACAAATAAAACATGATGGGTAAGTTTGCGCAACAGTATGAAATACGTTATAAAGACGTAACATATAAAAGTGACATTAGAATCATTACTGTTACAGAGCAAACACATGCGACGTGTAATCGAATACCCAAGATATGTAATTCGCAACAATGTTCAAGGTTGGGTATACCAACTTCGTCGGAAATTCGTGTTTGTTTAGGTCCGTCTTTGGCACAAGTATTCTTCCAATATAGTCATGATGACACGAAAAAACTGTTGGATTTAATAGCACCGGAAAAATTTCCGCCACCCTGTTTTACCATTGAAATCGATGACAATAAATTATTGTCGCTCGCACACGACGAAACCGTCAAAGCAAATGTGCACGAAAATATACTAGGTAAAATTCTAAATTAAATTGAATTTAATTTTTCTTTAATATGAAAGCGATTCGTTAGAAATCGGAGAGACCCTTCTGGAACGTTTTCGAAAACAAATCGAAGATGAATTACGCGATAAAATAGAGAAACAATCGCAGGAGAAGTTTCACATGTATCAAGCAAAGAAACGCCGGGAGGCTGAGCTAAAATCACAAGAGTTGCATGAAAAATACGAAAACTATATTAAAACAGTGCAAAAAGAAATTCAGAAACAAATCGAAGTAATCCTCATTATAATTTGCATGTAGTATTTTCCTTTATCATGTAAACTTAATAAGAAGAGTGACAAATGAGAATAATAATGTACACGATACATGATCGTGTTACTTAATTAATATAAACAACATATAATGGCGTCGATCCTGGTCATGTGATCAACCTTCCTTGATTAATTCCTCTATTCTTCCTAATTGAATACACACTGTTTTCTAATTGATTATTAATCATTTCCGTAGTCTAACCCTTTTCCATTCCTTTGTAGAACATTTGAAATTTCGATTTTTACCGCCTAAATACCAAGATTGTAATTTGATCGTTCAAATGGTGACGACTGAGTGTTAGGCAGTTGTATTTTGTATCACTTAAAAATGTATACAATTTCTCATCATTTATTTTTCTAAAGACATGTATCTTTTTGGCACTTGATAAAAAATCATTTGAATTTGAAAAATTATTTGAAATTCGGCGATTTCAAATTACACGATCTAAAATACATGTTTCCATTGGGAAATGTATGCTTCAAGGAATAGTTCTGCTAATAAGTTCTAGCACGTTTGCTTCTGTTTAATTCTAGCGTTGATACTGCGCAAACGAGCGGGGAATCCCCAGTTGTCGTGTCACGACACAGTTATGCGAAAATTACAAAACAATGTGAAAACATGTTTATACCTTCCTTTTCTAGATTGAGTGGTACCATCTCAACGTTGTATGGACGAAAAAAATGCAGAAAGCGGTAGTGCAAGAGCGAATGAAAGTAACTGATGAGATGATGCAAAAAATGCGGACCGAAATTGCTTACGTGATACAGTCGTTGTATCAAGAATTCGAGGAGTCATTTCGTGCCCAAAAAGAGACCATAATAGCCGATTTTAATGGAATTACAAGGTTAACAAATTAACAGTTCACGTTGTTTCGAATACCACCTTAATAACAAAGGAATTATTAAACTTTTTGCATTAGGATTTTGCAGACACATTCTTGGGTATTCGAAGCACATCAACTATTTTTTAAAAGTAAAAGCAATCTAAATTACGTGACTTATGTATGTGTATTTTTTTTATAGAGTACGCGTTAAGCTATAGTTATAGAATAATGCTTATACAGGGTGAGTCACCTAACGTTTGCACCTCAAATATCTTTGTTGTTTCTAAAGATACGTAAAATATGGTAAGGACAAAGTTGAATGATACAATGGGGCTGACACGATGCCAAAAAAATTTGATTTTGTCATATTTTTGGAGATATCAAGGTCACCTTGACTTTTTTAAATGGAACCACCCTTTTTTAAACACCTACAAAGATAGTCCCTTTCATTACGAATTCAGTGACTATAATTACTCAAGGTCATTCAAGGTCGCGTACAGAGATAACGTATAAGATTTAACATCGATACATGCCTGTAAACGGGCTTTGAAGGAATGTTGAACTTTGTCCTTGACCTTGAATGACCTTGAGTAATTACAGTCACTAAATTCGTAATGAAAGGGACTATCATAGTACGTGTTTAAAAAAGGGTGGTTCCACTTATAAAAAATGAAGGTGACCTTGAAAATCTAAATAAATGACATAAAAACAAAAATTTTCTTGGTATCGTGTGAGCCCCACTGAACCATTCAACTTTGCCTTTCAGACATTTGACGTATCTTTAAAGACAACAAAGATATTCGAGGTGGCAATAGTTAGTGCTGCACCATACAATGATAGTCCCTTTCATTACGAATTCAGTGACTATAATTACTCAAGGTCATTCAAGGTCACGGATAGAACAACATTTCTTCAAAGCCCGTTTACAGGCATGTATCGATGTTAAATCTTATACGTTGTCTCTGTCCGCGACCTTGAATGACCTTGAGTAATTATAGTCACTGAATTCGTAATGAAATGGACTATCATTGTATGTGTTTGAAAAAGGGTGGTTCCATTTTAAAAAGTCAAGGTGACCTTGATATCTCTAAAAAAATGACAAAAACGAAATTTCTTTTGGCATCGTCAGCCCCATTGTACCATTCAACTTTGTCCTTACCATATTTTACGTATCTTTAGAAACAACAAAGATATTTGAGGTGCAAACGTTAGGTGACTCACCCTGTATTATAGGACCCCTATAAAAAACGAAAAATATATATATATATATTACTTTATTTTTCATTATTTTTATGGGTCTTTCGCCAATTTATTTGTGGCATTTTTTTTATTAAAACAACACTAAACACGATATAATTTGAACTGTATTTAGTGGTTTAATTGACGGTATGTATAGTATCTTTTCTACGTTCGACACGCTCGGCAAGGTCACAAAAAAATATTTGAACTGTACGATCCATGCAATGGCATGGTCCCGAGGGTTTTGCTTAGATCGAGAATTTACTGTATCAAGCCATCCTATAAAATATAACTAAACTAATTTTACGAATTGAAACAAACCCTTTGATACACATATAGTATGCTTAAGGAAAATGCAAAAAAATTGATTTCTTGAAAGTTAAAAATCAGAATTCACTGTTAAAACTTCGTGTAGGGCGACACACGTGAAGCTGAACGAAGAAAAGAGAGAATTTGAGGAGAAAGTGGGTAGAGAGTTGCATGTCCAGAAACACCAGTACGAAATGGAAAACACCGCGAACGTAATTAATGTTCACTGTCTGGAACAGTTGCGATGTTGCAGAGAAAAGCACATCATACATGAACACTTCGAGGTAAAAGGTTTTCCCCTATATCACCAGATAAAATATAACCTGCCAGGGTTTAATTGAAAATTGTGCACAAACAGAAAGAAATCAAAGGGTTGCGCGCATTGATCGATCGCCTAAACGATGTTATCACTGCGATGAGGGAGGAGATAATTAATTGCCACGTAGAGAAAATATCGTTGGAAGAACAATTTTGCAAAGTGGCTAAACAGTTTCAGAAGTTTATCGATTTCGCGTTTACCGCGGTGCCGGGGCAAGCACAGTATTTATTGCCACTGGAATTGCAGCGTTTGATTGTGCCAGATAAGGATGTAACCGAGGAAAATGATCTAAAAAAATTGTAAACATACTTGCGCCGTTTTTAATGTATAATGTAAATGTTTCGTTGCAGTTTTTTGTAATGTAACATCAAATAAATATGTACCGAAGTTGTCCTTAAAGGAAACAATTGAATAGAAATATTAATTAGGTCAAGTCACCAATCATTTTCATTTTATAGTATATCAATTTTATTATCAGTAACAAAAGCAATGATATCTTAAATAAGTATATTTATATGCCATTATGTGCAATGGTCTATATATGGGACGAGTATGCTGAGTCAGCAGGATGATATAAATGCATCGTTACAATTTGCTCTCCGAAACGGAAATCATTTATCATTCGACTGAATATAATACGAATCTGAGTGATAATAAATGTGTAATTCGAAGAGTAGATTAGGGGGGCATCGATGTATGAAAATACAATGAAAAAGGTCTTTCAAAAAATTTAGCAAATTTGCTAAATCTTAATAAGACGCCATGCGAGGAGCCTTAAAATAACTCAAAATAACTATACGTATACCATTGTGCAAGTACAATAATCCAAGCATATTAATCCTTTTTTTTATTAAAATTAATTAAATTAATTAATTAAAATGTATAACATAATCGTCATATGTTGCAGCTATTTGTATTTTTTCTATGAAGTTTAATACGCTGCGTCGTAGGGATCTGATGATTCGATTAATCGCGTTACGATCAATAGATTATATCGTGCGCGCAGCATTTAATTGACATTGATCTATAAATCGATCAGATATATTACACAAATCCAGTTACGTGACAGATTAAAAACTAGAAAACAGCACAGGAACAGAGGTGCTATAATTATTCTCGGACTTCTACCATTGGTATATAATATCAAAGTATACAGGGTGAACTACACGGAACGTGATCAGTTTAGATTACTCTGTTATTAGCAAGCCGATCGAAAATTTAATATAGCACGGATCAAAGAGAGTTTTAAGACAATTATAGTAAATATTATGCCAACTCTTTTTTTTCAGGAATTTTCAAGGCCATCATGAATTTTTTATAAATATACTTATCATTTCTTACATTTATATTTTAGAATTCGGTAAGCATCAATTTTTTTCATCTGGACCGAGAAAACATTAAAATATCCCAGTCCCTATATCACATAATATAAAAAGAAAATCTTGACTCACTGACTCATCAACGCCCAGGCTAAATCCTTGGACCTAGAAAGCTGAAATGTTGCCCAGAGATTTCCTTTATGATCTATACAAGAAATAAGAATAGATATTTCGAAATTCAACCCCTATGGGGGTGAAAAAGGGTTGCAACGTTTGTATCAGGAATATTTTATTTTTGGTCGAATTTGCTTGAAACATGGTCTTAATGCTCTTTGATATAATTAATCAAACGTGGGACGTTAATTACGAAAATGGCATCAATTTTGCAATCTAAGATGGCGACATGACACAAAATTAAAACTCTATAGGGATGAATGGGGGGTTAAAAGATTTTATGGAGAAACAACATTAATTTCCGATGACACTAAACGGTTTCCTATGCGAGCGAAGCCGCGAGCAAAAGCTAGTATCACATATACAGGGTGTCGCACGTAGCAGTTTTCACGATTTTTTAAGTACTTGCGATAATCTGACAAAAAATATTTTCAACAAAAGTTGATCAGTTTTCGATTGGCTATATATTGCAATAAAAAAGTTCGAAAAACTTTTTTTTATAGTATTGTCAAGGTCACCTCCATTTTTTTAAATGGCACTTTGTATTTTTTACTTAACAGTATTATAGCCCGTGTTAAGACGAATTCAACGACCTAGTATACCATGACCTTGGGATGACCTTGAAGGTGAAGAAATGAAAATTTCAACAAAACATGACAATCTGCATGAATGGGTGATAATAATTTGTGTTTATTATTAAGACTCGAAATTACATTCAATTTTTATGGGGTCATTTACAGTCCTTTTGGTTTATGCTGTTCCAATAAAAAATAAGGAACATTTAAAGCAGCGAATCCGTACAGCATGCGAAGAACTTCGCTACGACAGTATCGTAAGAGCAACCAATGCAAATTTACTACGAAGAACGGAATTGTGCCTACAACAAAACGGATTTCAATTCGAACATTTGATGTGACTTTTTTACGAAATCGTTTGCTTTCATTTAGTCAAGGTTTCTGAATTGAATGTAATTTCGAGTCTTAGTAATAAACACAAGTTATTATAACCCATTCAAGCAGGTTGTCATGTTTTGTTGAAATTTTCATTTCTTCGCCTTCAAGGTCATCCCAAGGTCATGGTATACTAGGTCGTTGAATTCGTCTTGACACGGACTATAATACTGTTAAGTCAAAAATACAAAGTGCCATTTAAAAAAATGAAGGTGATCTTGATAATACTATAAAAAAATGCTTTTCGAACTTTTTTATTGCAATATATAGCCAATCGAAAACTGATTAATTGTTGAAAATATTTTTTGTTAGATTATCGCAAGTACTTAAAAAATCGTGAAAACTGTTACGTGGGACACCCTGTATATGCTACACCTTTGTATAGTGTCCAATAAATAAGTTGTTGATAGACCAAAATTATTGATTTGACCTTTCGCATATAATACTGTTGATAGTCGTTCTGCACATTATGGAGCGCATTTAATGATATCAGAAGTAGTCAACCGATAGTAGTTTTTGCGAAGTTCGCATACGCAAATATACATGTTTCATGATGATTTACAGTACCGACAAAAAAGTTAAGATAATCTTGATTTACGAAGATTGCGGGCGTAGTTTAGCGAACGAATATCGCAAGAACTACTAACGGTTCACTTCTTCCGATATCTTTAATATGTATTCCAATGTAACGATGAATGAAATATTTACAAACAGTATGCGAGAGGTCAAATCGATCAATCATTTCGATCTATCAACAACTCCGGAAAGTGTACAACGACATAGCAATGTGATATGGGGACTAAGGATATTTTAATGTTTTCTCTGTTTAGATGAAAAAAAAATTGTTATAATGACCTTAACCGTCGTTATGGTGACCTTGAAAATTCCTGAAAAGAAAAGAGTCGTCAACAAATTTCCCACATTCGTCTTACAGCTCTCCCTCTCTTTCTCTCTCTCTCTCTCTGAAGCGTGCTATACTTAATAAAAAAAATTCGGTCGGCCTTCTAATAAATAGAGCAATCTAAACTGATCATGTTTCGTGGTTCACCGTCGTGTACTATATCTTATTTAGGTAAGTCGATATAAGGAACAACTGTTGTAATTTGAAAACTTGCGTTCGTTCCTTCGAAATTGATTTTTCCGAAAATTACATAAACAAAAAAAATGTATTCTATTCAGAAAAATCTATAACGAAACACCTGTTGAAAATTGGAAGCCACGCGTTACATAGCGAAAATGATACGGTCTGTGTGTTATGAATTCATCTTCAAAGAAAGAAAAATATTTATTACTTCCAAAGAGAAACAGCGTAAAATTTGCATTGCTTCGAAATGATATAGTTCATCAAATATTGCGTGCTATCAGGGTTTCTTGTAGAGTTCAAAGTTGCTCCAATTTCTGGCGATCTGTACAATATATTGGCTATGAATCGCATGTCGATGGCGTGCGCAAACACGGCTGGTACCAATCCGGCTCCCTCTGAAGACTCGATATTTTCGGATGATAAAATTCCCGGATCATAACGTTCGTATGTCCGACTCTACTTCGTGGAACGGGTGGATAATCTGAGTATCGCCATCCGTGTAACCAACTTGTACACTCCGGATAATAGAACCGCTTTTCTGGCATATCTTTTAGTCTATCGTAATCAATGAACACATCAAGACAACAGCAAATACCATTGCTTAACGCTGCAGCTACCAGAAGCCTATTAATAGACTTTTGAATGACTGTGCTATATCTAAAAGTAACGTAACAACTTCTCTCTAAACGATAATCTCAAAAGAGAATCCTTTAAATTTTATTATTACTAGACTGTGGATTTTTATGTAAAATAAAAATTGTCCGAGTGTATAGTAGCAGAAAACCGAAGTGAGATGAAAAAAATTGTTCTCTTTTAATCATCACAAAAAGTCGAAAATAATACAACAATATTCTTGAATTTATCTAGTGTCTTTTCATTTTAGTATTTGACCTATTAATTTTTGTTATAGATGCATAAAATCCACAGTCTAATTATTATAAATAACTTGTCTTAACACATTGACGGTCAACTCAGCGATTATAAAAATTAGATAACATTAACAGAGTTTATTTAATAAAACAAGAACTGAGAGATAAGATTTGCCATATTGGTTGCTCTTTTAATCTTCTTGTATTTTATGTATCGCAAGCATTGGTACGCGCAACCTCGCAACGCAAGAATCAATTTTTAAGATATAGCAATCAATGTGTTAATGACATTGTTATCGTCAATTATAGTTAGTCATTATTATAAATGTCTATCGGTATGTAAAATGTTAATTGTCGAAAGACTATGAAATACAGAACCTTTTGTAAAAATAATTTTCACGATTTATGAAACTAGGTGCATGTTGGTATAAAATATCTCTAATCTGCGGATCAATTGGTTTCATAATGCTCATATCGATAGAGCCATCAGGCTCGGTGGGTCTCCAATTTGGTAGTGGTTTTAGATGTATCTAAAAATGTTAAAAGTCATCTAATATTCAATAGGCGACAAATGCAAGTTATATGCAACTCGTATGCACAATGCTCGGTTGTTTTTCTGTCTCAGGCGTGGATGGTTCAACTGTTTTCACGGGTTCAGTAATTTTCAACCGATCCAATAACTTCTGTTGATTTTTCAAAAACCATCTGATACGTCCAGCTTCCTCTCTTTTTATCATCGCAACGTGGAACGCCTGGCAACGAGCATCGCAAATACCTTTATTCGCCATATCGTAATTTTATCGCACGCAGTCAACGATGAACATTAATTTTTCTGCCAAAATTGCATTTGTAAAATTTTGCATCACTCTGAAGTTAAATCCCCTAAGTGATTGCGTTGTTCTGATGTTCGTTTCATTTTTGAAACCGTTCATATTAGCATAGCAGGCAAGAGAAATATTGTTCCATCATTTACATATTTCAATGAATCAGTTTATTTACATTGTTATTACATATAATACACCTTATCGTATGCCGATAAATTATTTCTGCGTGTGCTATTATTAACTTACAAGATAATTCCAGTGGGAGCATTGTTTCGCGTATACAAATCGATGAGAAAGGAAACTGAAACGGTTTCCCCGAATTAACCGTGGTTAATTTTTTTGAGATAAATATTCAATGTACATCGACAGGTTACATTGTCTCCTAAAGCATTCAAAATCGAATTTTCAGTTCTAGTGACAATAAACATCGGCGACTGGTATTATTTTTTTTGTATTCCTATCGTAAACGAAGTGAGTATTTATTTAAACATTAAAAAGACGTTTCGTGTAAAAATTTTGCGCGATAGTCAAACTAAAACAGAAAAATTAGCATAATAACAAAATATACGTTCGTTAAACACCGGATGCGATCGCTTAAATATATTCGGCCATTTATCCGATATACGCAAGTTTAAAAATTTATAAACATAATGTATGTATACATACTTGTGTGTAAACCTGGAGGTAACAATGCATTAGGTTGTAACATAAATAAGGTCGATTGTAAATATAATAATGTTACTAATTCTCTGGCTCTAAAAAAGTAACTTGTAGTCACAGATTCTAAAATTGATTGAATGTAATTTATAATAATTTATCAATAAAAGAACATTGAATATAACCGTATTCATTCACGTTACAACCCAGTAGTAATGTAATAAACCCAGCGAACCGGCAAAGAGAACTTTTCCGCAATAAAGAAGAGGTATTATGGCAGTAGGAAAAAGATAAGTAATTCAAGTGATGTGCACTTTTAACACAGGTTCTGAGAATATTTGAGATAACGCTAGAAACGTGAACTTGAAGGTGATTGAGCATTTGTTTATGGTTCTGTTGGGTTTTACACATCACTATGTTACTTGCAAGTCTACAAAAAGATATATGTATGTCGCATTATCTCGATGTCGTCATCGATGATAAGATGTTTACAAGAGATTGAAGTTTCGCGGCGCAGAAATAATCATTACGTTTCCTTTCTTTTTCTTTTTTCACAAAATAGTATGTATATTATCGCAACACGGTTCTATCAAAAAATATTTCTAAAAAAACGTGTGTTCCTGTGCACAATTTCTTTTTCATTCAACGTGCACAACGATCATTGACTTGTTAAGCAACATCAAAGAATGATTTATTCGGTAATGATGAGTAGTATTACGGTGCCGTAATAATATATAAATATGGCGTGAAATATGAGTTCTCACATGATATTACTCCCTCTTAAAGTCAACATCAAATGACCCAGTAATCACAGCCATAGGAAGCAATATTTTTTACATTTTAATGTTGAGATGCGATGTCATTTATATTACAAACTGACTAAGGAGCAATTCTTAATTTGTACTTGGGTAATCAAGACGAATTGTACTTATCGTACTGTACCATTGCTATTTTCCTTTTCTAGTCTGTTCGTTCGTTCGATCTGTACGTACACTTGTATTATTAACTTATCTATACTGCTCTACAAAATAATTACATCATCCGCAATTGGTCTAGATAGTTAATAATAATAATAAACGATTTTTTTTCTTCGTTATTAATCTAAACTCCAAGATCAGCATTTTATAATGCTACGAATACTAAAATTTCACATGTCTGTCCGTAGCGTATGAGATTTTTCATAGTGGTATCCTAAGTCAGAGCTCATCCGTCAATTGCACTGACTTACTATTATATACAATATTTTTTTCTGTAATTCCTTCCATGTATCCCACTATTTTGCTATTAACTTAAGTTTATGGTACAATTTTAAATATACAAGTAAATTCTATTCTAATAACTCTGTCAATAGAATTTTGAAAAAATACATGTATACCTCCTCAATTTAAAACTGAGGGCAACTCACTCTGAGGCACAATCATGTTTCAAATCTTTTCACAGATTACTCGATTCGTGAATATCAAAAGAAGTTCTTGCAAATAAGTTAATATATACACAATCGTTTCATAAATAATTTGAACGAAGTTTGTATTTAATTCAGTAGAACATTTAATCATGTACTGTACTTACATAACAATGACGTTTTATTTAATTTCCATAACAAATTTTTCAGTTTCTTCGTGTGAACAGTACATTTGTTTTAGTTCTCTTTATACATTGAATAACACCTAGCAATACTGATAGAAATAAATGTTTATTTTTCAAAATTAATTTCGTTCTCCTTTAAAAGTAATAAATATTTTATCAAATGAAGTGCAATATCAAAAAGAATTTTACAAGACGAAAAAAAAACAATAATTAATGTTTATACAATTCTTTGCTTTGTATCATCACTCAATTTATAGTTTGCTAATGTTGGCATTTTATAAACTATTATATTATTTTCATTTTTGCGTCAGTACTTCGTATATGAGGAAACATATACTAAGAAGTAACAAGAAATTTTCCGATACGTTCTCAATACCAATGGGCCTACGTCCTGCGCTTGGCTCAGACATCAATTTTCATGAATCGCGTGTTCAATTATTATACACATGTAGTAATACAACAATAACAGATGAATTAACAAAGTATCACTTATCTTCGATAAACTCTCGTCATACGAAAAACAGACGCTTATCTTCCATCCAACAGTGTTCCAGTGTGACGGTAACCTTAAGCAATTTAGAAATACCTAGCTGGTAGACACTTCAAGTAATACCGAGGTTGGGGCCGTTTTATTCAGATACGCGCTCACATCCTGAAAGCGACTAGACCTAGAGCCAGCCTGGCTCTGATTTGCAACACTTAAATCATGATCAGCTTCTGGTTCACAATATCCATCATCTTCTTTTTTATGTAGTATATATTTAAAAAATTCGTATCTAGAAAAATCGTATCATAATATTTATAGTATCTGTAACTGCATTCAATTCTCAATTCAGTTGTAAGTGTTATGATTATTTTATACGATCCTTTGAATACAAGTTTTTAATATTTCATAACAATTTTGATCAATATAATAGTACAAATACTTACGTTGACCAACAAATAGTGGTTGCTGGCATTTGATACAGAATACGGGCATGTAAACCACGGAAGTAACCGCTTACACCTCCATAGGCGTAAACCTTTCTAAAAGCATCTATCATACCATCAGCATGTACGCCACTCTGCGTATTTAAAACTGTCTTACAAACATCTAAAGGAGTTGTGATCGCAGCAGCAACAGCTCCTGCTAATGCACCTACAATTCATATGAAATTATTAGCACAGTTTTAATAAATAAATTTTTAGTAGGATATATCTTGTGAACTAATAGCATTCTTAAAGTCAACAAATATATTACTATATTTCGAATGAGAGCTCCTATGTACCTGATTTCATATGTGCTATAGGATTGTATGTGTGTTCTGGATTTGTGAAGTTTTGTGCTACTTCATAGGTAATAAAATGGATCATTTGGAAAGGTACATTCATGGCCAGCTGGGTTGTGTAACTTCTGTAGAATGCCTTCGCACCTTCGTTTTCATATACACTTTTTATACATGCTATGACACTTCGATATGGAGAGTTATACATTTGTAATCGTTGTTTAACCACTGGAATAAGATATTTTCTTCTTTGTTAAATAAAATTCTACTAACTGTAAGGTGCTTATTATACACAGAAAAATATTTATACCTTCTGCTGGATTCATAATACCATCGTGAAGAAGCGTCGCCACACAACCAGCAGTCCCATAAGCAACCACGTTAAAATCAGAGTGTGACCTTGAGGCTAGTATTCTATTTTTTAGGAATTCGTAGCATGAAAAATATAAGGCATGTGCTGGACCAGCCCCTACAACCATTGCACTCATACCACGAACTGGTCTTAGGATGCCCTCTTGTCGTACCATTCTAGTCAAAACTTCTCCTACTCCTCCTCCTCCTCCTATACCTGGAGTCAATGCCTGCATTCTCGTCTAAATATAACCAGAAAATTAAGTATACGTGAATCACATATTGCAAATAAGTTTTCTACCTAATAAAACTACTTCTTTAGATAATTTACAAATACATACTATATTCTTCTATTGATATTAAAATATTTTTATTGTATAAAATTATGAAACTAAAACCAGAAACTGAATATTATTTTCAGTTCTTTTTTCGCATTTTCAATTATGCATAATAACAGAAAGATATCATGACATTGTTGAGTCCTGGAGTCAATACCTGCATTCTCGTCTAAATATAGCCAGAAAATTAATTATACAAGAATCACATATTGCAAATATGTCTTCTACTCAATAAAACTACTTGTTTAGATAATTTACAAATACATACTATATTCTTTTATTGATAATTAAAATTTTTTATTGTATAAAATTATGAAACTAAAAGCAGAGACAATATTATTTTCATTTCTCTTTTCGCATTGTCTCTCATTTTCAATTATGCACAATAATAGAAAGATATCATGACATTGTCGAGTCCTGTAAGAACATGACTTGCAACTATGCATAGACACAATAATTATCAATCAAGAATTGTTAAGTCAATCTTAAATACATTGAAACAAAATCAAAGATGTGTGTATGTGCATACTGCAAATAAAATATGGAGCAAGTGATTAAACTTTAAAATTTCAAACATGTGACATTCTGTTTGCATGACACAACAAATTTTCATTCCAGCTATAAACCATTACATATGTACTTGCCCATATTTATATATAAAAATAAATAATGGGTAAAAATTATCGATTAAAAAGAAATAAAAAATACCATACCTACAATAGACATGTTATATAATGAATATTTAAAACCCAGGTACTATTTAAAAAATACAATGTCTATTAGTGTTATTGCAATTATAGTTAAAAAATGATACAAACAAGTGTTTAAAGATAAATTTAACTTTAATGTTATTTATATGTAATGAAGCTGTTCAGTTGTTCATGACAGTACTATATATGTATTACAACATGACATAACATGTAAATTGGACACCTCATTTGAATAATAATGAAGCTAATACTACAAAAGTTAAATACAGAAAGATTTTCATTCAAGAATTGAGTGTTTTCAGGGAAAATTCATTTCGAATAACTTGTCTTTTTTTTACTGTAGGCTAGCATAACTTATATGCTGAAAAAACAATGTTTAGTCTGTTAAATTAATGTGTAATTCAGAAAAATATTACAAATGTTGCTACAAGGAAAATCATTGCAAAATTTTCTTGCAATCAAGCTTGCTCATCCTTATCAACCTAGTAGTACCTAAAAATAATTATGAAATAATATTGTCTGAATTGGTTACACAATAGCCTCCCAACCGTAGCATAAAACGCGAAGATACCAGTGCAATCGTGAAGCGAATGTAACTTTGTTGTCTGACAGTGATGATTAATTGCAGTTATCTTAGGAAATGTAAACGCCCCACTATTTATTTAAGATTTCGATCACGATTGTGCTGGGACTTGAAATGTCACGTTGCTGGACGTCATTAAATCTTATTGGAATTGAATGGCGATCGAGTAACGTGCAACAATAGTTGAGGTTATGTAAAATATCTTAAAAAGAAATTCGCAAGAAATGAAGATATTACCTTGACACTATCAAGGGGGTACATCACACAATGCTCCATTATTCCAGCAAACGCACCTGCTGTCATGTGCACGACCATGGAGGATGTCGGCAGGCTCTCGTATACTTCCGCATTCATATTTTGGAAGAGGTGTCAGCGCGAATTCCAGTTTACCACTTTAAAATGCCACAATCGTTATGCAATCTGTCGAGGCGGATAACACGCTTTCGGTAGTGTCCCTTAATCATCGAAATGTTGCTCATTCGAATGGACTTAAGCAAAAAGTTCGTTCGTTCCGAGTGACAAGACGTAATGGTACACGTTGATTGCTTAATGGAACCTTATTGGAATTGAAAAGGCTGCTAACCCCGATAGGCAAATTTACAATGTACGATCCCCTCTCCACGTTCTCTCAGAGCAATGAAATTTCTGTTATACCTGGTTGCTCAGTTAGTACACTGAAAAATGCACAGACGACCGGCATTTACGCTCGACCGTTTGCTCAACTAGTCTCAGAACTTAATGCACATCAATGCACATTGGCATTCCTCGTGATGCGACTGTGAATCGCCACAAGTTGATATGGTGATTGGTGAGGTTAGCCGTATGGGCACGTGCCGCGCATGCGTCGTAGGCAACCACGTGGTTCGTGCGTGTGCTATATGGTATATTATACAAGGTGTTCGTAATAATTTGTACCAGCGTTTTTTTCGTAAACGGTAAACATTAGAAAAAAACGTAAGAGGAGGAAGTTGTAGTTTATTTTACTAGCAATATGATAGCGAATCTCAATTTTTTTGTTTATTAATACTTTTCTAGAAACAAAGCTGACCTTAATTTTTTTAAATAGAATGCTAAATATTGTTTTAAATCATATGAAAGCGTAGTATATTATTGTATTCAGGATCACATAAGGACAAAAATTAACATTTCTAGTGCAACATTGGCAGAAACCATCAGAAGTGTGGCCAGTAGAACTCAGAAATGCATTCTTCCTAATGGAAATCACATTGAACACTATATGTAGTCTCATCAATACAACATGCTAGTAAATACAATAGTATATGAAATGTTAAATTTATTTTTTTTATTTCTGCTCTTGTATAGCTCTGAAAACCAAACTTCGACTACATTGTAAAAAAATATATAGCATTTCATTTTTAAAAAAATGAAAGTCACCTTTGCTACTAGATAAATATAAAAATTCAAAAAATTGAAATACGCTATCATATTGCTAGTAAAATATACTACAACTTCCTCCTCGTCCGTTGTTTCTTAATGTTTACCGTTTACGAAAAACACTGGTACAAATTATCACAAACACTTTACGTATACTATATACATACGTATCTATACATATAGCAGTGAACTTAATAAATAGTCTGATTATTGTTTAAACCATATATGCATGTATCAGTTGCATAGTAATCAATTTATTTATACAGTTTTCGGGGTGAAGCAAATGTATCGTTGAATCTGTATGATATACTTTATAATAAATCTACCTCTTTTTGAAATTAACGACTGTAATGTTCGGCTTTATTGAACATAATGTATTAACACAGTCACAATGTTTCAAGGTTCGTTGTTTGTTGTAAAACCGAAGTAAGAGGTTGGGTTTTAATAATTTTACTGGAAAATAAGTTTGATAATATATATAATTTCGAAGGAGAATATTTGAAATAATTTGCATTTGCAAAACTTATGCACAACTCTAAATTTATTCTAAGAAGGTAATGCAAAAATTGAAACAATAATATACACGTAATAAGAATAAGATCGAAGTAATGTGAGAATCGAACAAAGGTGGTCAGACAGGTTATATCTTTTTGCAAACTGCACAACTCTGTTAATATATAATTACTTAAACCCGGGTGTTAAATCATGCAATTTTTATCCATTGAAATTGTACAATACACACACACACACACACACACACATCTTTGTTTACTTTAGGATGCCAATAAAAAAACAAATATTTCAACATCTTTTTTACATTAAAAATTGTTATATTTCTCGTTGTTTTATAAAAGCTTGATCTATATAAGAACGTCGCAATTAATATCTACGTTGTATGCTGGAAACATGAGCGAAACAATGAAACCAAAAGATTTTATTCAATATTCACACAACGTGATCAGAGTTCATTATTTTACACCATTCTCTAGATAATTCAACAATACCACAGATAATACACTTGTTTTATAAACGCATAGGAAATACGTAGCATACAATGAATTGTTCACAAATCGTCCTTTTATTGATAAAAGAAATTTGCTATTATTAAGCGTCCACATTTACGACGTTGAAATTTCTGTTTCTAACGAACGGATCGAAACATTATGACATTAATTTTACCATTCACGTGTAAAAATTCAACATGTAACATATTGAATATTACACGAGGGTCTTTGATCGCACTGCATATGGATTTATGAGGCCCGGTTAAATGGCAAGGTCGATCGACGTAATTCCATATAAGCTAGAATTGAATGAGCCGACAGATAACAAAGGAATATCAAACATATAACTCAATTAATTATCTAATAGACAGCTTCGTACATTATTGTACTATACGCACGCGTGTAATTCTTTTCAATTGCGGTCACGTATCGTATTATCGTTACACGTATGCGATTACAATTCTGTTTCGTCTTTATCATTCGCAAGGTTCGCTAGATAACGCGAACGGTTTTCTCATCTTTATCTAAAACTATACTTTTCACCGAGAAAATTCTTAAGTATATAGTACCTGTTGTGTAATACAATGTAGCATCCTGTTTTGACAGTTACAAATAGAGGAAGGTCTTAATATTTACGAACTTGTTTAACATGTATACAAAAAATCGTTTTATTTTAAGACAATCATAATAGTAATGGGCTTTATAAATTTTTTCCGCTACTATATTACATATGGCAATAAATATTTTAAAAAGTTGGAAAAAATATTCTACAATATTTTGACAGTACTGCAGTAATGTACTTTTCTGTTATATACATTTATACAAACTTATGTTTATACAGAATTAAAAACCCGCTTATTAATAAATGTAACATTTCTGTAAAAATTTAATAGTACAATTTTTCGATATTTGGTGAAAAAGTGATGCGATGTATATTTATTAGTCTGGCAAAAATGAATGGTTCTCTTGCATTACAATTTACTCGTTGGTATTTCATTATTTTAAAAAAATTATGGAAGCTATTGCTTTTTTTAAACTTTAGGATCACAGAATAAATAGTTTTATTATTTTTATTCTCATTACTAAATTTAGTTTTAAAAAATTTTGCAACGAAAAACATTCAGGAGATCAAACAATAATCATGCTTTGTTTACAATGATTTGTCGTATTTTTAACTCATCAAACTTATATCCTCGGACATGTTCTATCAACATTTGAACAGTAAGAAATAACAATTTAAAAGAAAAATGTGTATTAGCAGTATAAATATTCTGCAGTCACATATGAAACTCTTACTTTAAAGTATAATTATTGTGTTAATGTATAATTCTATAAATATACATTCTGCACTTCTTTTTAATGTTTTGTATATATATGTTAATGAAAATTGCACAGTGTTAATTGCAAGTCTCTGCGTGTTATTTATAATAAATTGAGCTTTATACAAAAAGTTTAATGCATGTAGTTTGAAAAAATATTAATGATTTCAACTTTTCTTTTAATGGACAACAACCATATAAACTTATAGTACTCAATGTAGATTAGAATTTAAACTAAATGTACATTATCCATAATAATTTATATATTCGCTTTGTTGAAAAAATAAAATTTTATAATGAATTTCAATGAAATTGAACAATACCTTACAATTCGATATATGTACATACCTCATAGTTAATTTTCTTGAACTTCCATAGTATCATATGTATAGTACTACATTATTTCTGAAGTAACTGTTTTAAATAAATGTCTAATTCAAAATATATATATGTTAAGTGCGCCTTCTGTTTAAAAAGATACATCAAGATGTATTGTGCATGTTCACCAACATGTTGCAAGTATCAATTAGTGAACAATGGCAGACATACCAGTTTTCAAATTATAATAAAGAAGTGGTACACATCATCATAGATCCAATTACAACAAAAGTTTCAATTACCTACATGAAGAGGTATAATGAAACACGCAACAAAAAAATAATATTCTGCATGATAAGATCGATAGCCCGATCTTATTTTAAGTGCTTCAATGAAAAAAGCAACATCATAATAAAGTACCTAGATAATATAGCAAAAAAGTTAGTAAGACAATGCTCATAGATAGGGTTATCATATTTTAGAAGAGATAATTCAGGATATTTTGTGAAACACTTATTTTAATGTTAGGAAAGTCTATTTTACTTGGAAATACCCTCTACCTTACCACTTCAGTGAAAAGATTACTTAGCTTTCGTGTACCTCTTCTTTTTGTTTTGGTTGTATGTAATAATAATTTATTTCGTTTAAAAAAACTCTGATTCAGATCTGGACGTAATTAAAAATTTCGGCGTCTGGTAACCCTAGCCATAGGACAATTTTATAACTGTAAAAGTACAAAAGATTACATTGGCTTCAAACATTATAAACTGGAAGATAATTATTGTTATCAATGTGCAGAAATTATAAAAAGAAAGTGTTAGAATGTTATGTCAGAAAATAAGAAAAATTATAACACAAACAAAATATATCTATCGATATGCACCACTTTGTTTTAAGTATTAGGCTGAGCTTATTTTACACAACACCGACATAGAAGAATACGTGGAAGTACCTATATTTTTAATACTGAACTGGATTGAATATACCTACATAAATAGTGATTACTAAATTTATAACACTGTTTTCGAATGAACGGTTTCTTAAAATATCTTGCAGTTTTTGTTTTGCTCATTAAGTGCAATGCCAATTTTCTTTTAGATTTTTTAATTGGTTAAAAGAGCATGTCAACTCAGGAATTCATTGATCTGTTTGAATGCAACATATGTTTAAAATACCCTTAAAAATGTTGATTTAAATTTTTTGCATATAAAATAATGTTTTATACCGTCATAATGTGAGTAATAATCTGTACACTTCGTTTGGTCACTTCAATGTTGTATGTACTAATGACTTTAAAAATATTTGATTCAAATATAGCATGTAGTATATTATTAGAATCAACAACTAGAACTCCTTTTTATATTACATGAAGTAAAAGATAATTTACCACCTGAAACTACGTACTAATAGCTATGCCTGGTTAGATCTCCTACTTCTGCGAGAAGAACTTGCAAATAATGGACGTGGTTTGTATAAGTCATCGCTTGAATAACGTTGACTGCTTCTATGCCGGCTGCAATTACATAACACACTAGTTACATCATGAATAGTAAAGCAAGATTCATATTTCAAAGAAAGCGATACTTCTATTGTTAAAAAGGAAATATGTACAACTCTTTACACTGTATACTCTACATACTTTGATATTTCTTTAGATAGGTTTCTAATTGTTCGACAAAATAATTGCTCACAAATAAAAAGAAAAGGTTTGAGTCATAGAATTTATTATATGTACAAAAATAAATGCTCACTGGATTCTGTATAAAGAAATCCAGATTCGTTTAGGGTACAAGAATGTGAAGACAGATAGAAACATTAACAACAAAGATTATTATTCTACGTACCCTTTGTCTTCTTTAATTAAATTTGATGATGGTATTTTTTCACTAGTCGCAGATACATCGCTTTCTGGGCTTAGGGGCATAACAAAATTTTCTCCATTTAATAGTCCTTGTGGAGCACATATATTTGCTTGTAGTCTTTGCTTTTTCGTTCCAATAAGTTTCCTTTTCTTTATAGTGTTCAGAACATCCTCGTTCGGTAAGTTCAACGCTTTTTTGTGGCCATCGTTGTTATTATTCGAGTTATTTAATAATATATCTGACAATGGACTAGTCGAAAGTTTACGTTTTGGCAAAGGGGGCGCCATAGCTTTCGGTATCGAAGATACAACTTGGCCACCTAAACTTTCTATTATTTCTTCTAAGGAACTATTTTCTCGTAATTCCAGTGATTCTAAGAAATTAGAGAATTTTGTGGATTTTTCATTGTCTGCTTTGAAATAACGACAGTCTTCATTGTCTTCGGCCGTCATCAAGGTAGATTCTATAGCCTGAGATTCATTATTAGCATGTACCAGATGGTGTTCTTCAGCTATATCTCTACATACGTTGGAAAGGCTATTGTTTTCAGCATTTTGAAAAATTTGTTCGTCTCTGGATGTTTCTATATATTTTTTATGTTTCAAACAACTCGTACCATCTGCTTCAGGATTTGATGTATTTGCCTGATCCATTGTTTTGTCTTTGTTATTCTTATCGGAAATAATACAAAAAGAATTTACTTCTCGACATTTTACATTTTTTTCTATTTTAGATGTACCAGCTTCTTGCGATAATCTTTTCTTCTTGTAACTTATATTTCGATGATCATCCTTCTTTTCTGGCTCTATGGCACTACATTTTACAATGTTTCCAATTGTAGATACCAAAAATTCTTTATTTTGCAAGTTTTCACTCCTTTCATCGCTGCTGTGCGGTGTTTGTTCTAATCTCTTATTGGGAAGTGTTTCGCACAATGATTTTTGTATGCACAGCTCCATGTCTGATAATTTCAGCTTCAAGTCAGAGTTTACTTCTAGTAGATCCTTTGCGCCCGCTTCACTTTGTAACATCATTATTGATCTTTCTTCTAATGTTAAATTAGTGTGATTTTCAGGATACGGCTCTTCATATTCTTCATCGGGAATTTCTATTATTTGAACACGTTCTTCGTCTGGTACACTTTCAAAATTGTCATTATTTGCAGAGGTGGGTTGTGTTAAAGGTTCGACTTTATGTTGAAGCTTCTTTTCTACCTTTTTATTTTCTTTGAGCTTCTGCTTCTCTATTTGTTTTCTAATTTTCATTAATTTCTTAGCTTCATGTATATTCTTAGCAAATTTTGGTTTTTTCAGTTTCACTTCTTCCGAAGCACCATTGTCTTTACTATGTAATGCTCGTTTCTTCAAAGGTAAATTAACGTCGTTCAATTCTGATTCCTGTTTAATATGCGTTTCGTAATTACTGCTGTCATCTGTTTTGTACTCTGCATTGTCAAATTTATTATCTGGCTGTTCTAATGATAATCTTAAATCATTCGTATGTGTTTCTTCCATGTTATCCGATGTTTCGCTACTAGAATTGCTAATATGATTTGATTCTTTGGACGAAGTTGATGACCCTGACTTATTACTTCCGATATTAGAACTAGAATTACTAGACTGTGAGCTTTTACTGCTAGACCCGTTCGAACCATCCCTGTCTGTCGAGCGTCGATCATTAGAATTCTTTCTTAAACTAGAGTGATCATCTTTTGACTTGGATTTTTTGTCTTCCCTCCGTTTTTTGTCCTTACTTTGCGATTCACTTTTATTATCCTTTTTGTTATCTAATTTTTCATTTCGAATAGAATTTTTATTTTGTATCTGATTCTTTGTATCTTTTTTGCCATTTATCTTCTCAGTGCTTGACTTTACATCTTTTTTAATTTCAGATTTCTCTGTTTTCTCATCCTTCTCTGTTTTAATAACTTTTTTAATATCCTGTTTGTCAGATTTTTCAGTTGAATCTGATTTAGTACTTACATGGTTTTTTGACTTTACATCTTTTGAACCACGTTTTTCATCTCGTTTACTTTTATCTTTTGATTCACTTCTCTTTTCCTTTCCATCGACCTTCTCCGACGATTTAGTAACTTTAGTTTCATTGGAGCTTAATGTCGAACTTTTGGAAAAAGAACTTTTATGATCTTTTTTATAAGATTTCTTATCTTTAGGCGAATCTTTCTTGTCTTTACCCTCCTTGTTCGGTTTCGTTTCTCTGTTATCTTTGTTTAACTTTTCTTTCTCCGTTAATTCTTTTTTCTCCCTAAGTTCTCGAATTTTTTCTTTATAGAGATCTTTCAAATCTTTTCCTTCCTTACTAACACTATCCTTTTTGTCTGTTTCCTTCATCTTGTCTTCTTTTACCTTCGTATAATTATCCTTTTCCAAGTCTTTATTTTTATCTATGCCATCCTTTGGTAGTTCACTTTTCTCTTTAGATTTACTTTTGTCGTACTTATCATATTTTGTACTACTATGACTTTTTTGCTTTTTTTTGTCACTACTTCTGTCCCTATGATGTTTTCCATCTTTCACATGATTCTTGTCTTTCGATTTTGATTTAGATTCACTGTCTCTACTTCTGTCTCTGTGTTTGTGTTCATACTTATCTTTTACGCTACTATCTGTAGCATCACGAGAATTCTCTTTAGAAGATAAACTGTACTTATTATTTTTAGAATCTTTAACATCTTGTATATCTTTAGTTTTATTTAATTCAAAAATATTCTTACTTTTATTCTTATTAGATTCATACTCTCTGACAGCTTTAAAATTGTCTTTAACATTTCTAACATCACATTTGTCTCTATTGACTTCATCCTTCAATGCATCGTGTATGGGCGTCGATGCATGGTTCGAAGATCCAAAGTCCGTTACAATCGACAATCGAGAGTCAGAAGAAACTTTACTTAATTGTGAATCTTGATTGCTATAATCAAAATTATCCCGTGACAGTTCATTACAAAAATCAGGACTTCTAGATCTATGGCTAGTTAATTCTGATATTCCAGATAAGTGTGAATCGTTGGAAATATTAGATTCATTCAAATTCATAATGTCTATTGGTTCGAAGGTAGGACTATCTTCTTCCTCCTCTTCTGTCTTATCATCTGATTTGCCAGATATATTTAAATTTAAATTGCTATCAGTCTTATGAAGATTTTTATCACTTTCGAATAATGATTTTTCCTCGAACGAGATTTGTCCATTTTCTGAAGCATTATCTTTATTATTCTCATTAAAAAGTTCATCGTCCTGTAATTTCTCTTCATGAAACAATTTCTCTTCCTTCATTAGCTCCAAATCTTCCATCGCGTCCACAGACTCCAATGATACATCTTTCAAACTATTTTTATCAGACTCCGGCGAAACAGGATCCAAATCTTTGGGTAGTAAGTCTTTAAGGCCACAAGCACCATTTTTTTCTTTTGCTTTAGGTCTCTCTATGCCCAGATACTTGTACACTACATCTTCAATATGATGCATAAAAACCGAATATACCTTTGGATGTACTACTTGATCTACTATACGCTCTACACCGGCATCCAGATAAGGAGCTTCGTGGATGTGTTTGCGTAAAGTCTCCCGTAGTTGGTTTTTGTTTAAATCCGGTTTCCATGATTGTTTACTAAGGAAGGAATTTACGGATCCTTCGACTCTTGTACGTAAATTCTGATATGCTGGCTGCAATCAAAGCAATAGGGATTGTAATCGAAAATAATTTTACAAGATCAATCACTGAAAGTAGATTCTTTGATTTTCATTTAAAACATTAAGACATTAAATACGGCAATAAAAACCCATTTTATGCGACAGATAGAATAATGTTAAATTCTTTAGAAACCACGTAATATTTCAGCCGAGTATTATTTCCCAAGATATGCGTAAATGATTTTGCAATGATTCTAGATTACAAAGAATGAATGTTAAAAAATGCATTTTATACCTTTGTATCAACATCAGCAATACATTCTTTACGAAACTGATCGAAAATCCCTTGGGATTTAACTTCTCCAACGATGTGATCAATTAATCGTGGATCACCCGTCAACAACGTGTTGGATAAGCCCAACTCCATATTTTAACAGGGTTATGTAAAACAATGATAATTTACTTGAACACTAAACAATTATTCATTTTCATTGCTCAGGACACCTTCTGAAACGGTATGCAGCCATACTCTTCTGGCTTTACATCTAGGTTAAACACTGTACGCAGCTGTATGAGTAAATGAATAATAATCAGTGATACCAATCCTTCTGCTTTTTTTATTTACAACATTAAGTATATACGAAAACATAGAAGCAGCTGATAGTAGTGGTATTTCGTTCAGTGAAACGTTTTACAACTGCGTATTTACATTGATATATATGTATGTACTATAAAATAAAAAGGAATTAAAATCACTATATAGAGAAAACTATAGTGTTTGTTACTCAAAATGTAAATTTTCAAATATCTCTATGTAACAATTTTGTAACAAATATTATCGTTATTTAAAATTTTCTAAATTTGTTAAAAAGAGAAATCAATTTCTATGCAACTCCTTTTTCTATGTACATATAACTGACTTCAGAAAATTCTAATTTTAGTATAATCAGAGAGGAACAAGAGGAATTCCTCTCTGGAATAATAAAAATTGTGATGTAGTATCTGAATATGATTGAATATTTTATATTCATTATTTAAAATAAATTTGGGAAACCATTATTATATATAGTAACATAATTCTATTGTTAATATAATCAGGTATAATATTTATGTATTTTGTTAAAGTAAACGTAGAGACTTTCATAAACGTCAGAGGGAACTTCAGTAAACAATCGAGAGTGGCTTGTCCTGATCTTTGTTAAAAATATCTCATTATTTCACGTTAAAATACACGGATTGTTATTAAAGTTACAACTTTTTTATATTGCTAAACGAGTATCTTGGTTTGTGTATTAAAAGCATACTATTCAGGACGATCGTAAAGTAATCATTCTTGAATAACCTTTTCCTTTGCTTTTCAATTCAAGCAATGCGAATAAGAATAAAGATATAGAATGACGAAAGTTATTGAACTGCGTCCTAAAAAAAATTTGACAAATTCAAAATTCGAGAAATACCAATTTTGTAATGATGAAATTCCAGTTGCTACTGAAAAAGATCTAAATGCAGGCAAGTACTGTTTACTAGTGCATCCTGACACTATCATGCAAAGTGATGATATTACAGACACCTTTTAAAACATTGCAGATGTACGTCGGTTGGAATTAACTTTGAATCGAGACTCTCTATTGGAAACACATTTATTTGCATTCCATAATCATTTATTTAAAAATCCATATGACGCATCCTGCTGGTACATAGATGATAACTGGTTGGTTTGGAGACTTGGAGAAGATGGTACTTTAGAACGACTACATCAGATACATAATACTAATGCAAATACACAAAATTTATTATACAATCCATCGATTGCTTTCGCTAGTAATAATATCGTGGTAATTTCTGATGGTGGTAATTGTATGAAGATATTATCGATAGAAGATAAAGAGCACATTAAAGTTATTCCATTAAGCGAAACAGAACCTGGAGTTATTTTAGACGCAAGATATGTGGATGCAACGTCAACTATTATAGTTGCGTTATGCAACATTAAAAATATTGGTGAAAAAAAATTTACAAATCTCCTGTTGCTAACATACATATGGAAAAGTGAGGGAGATACACTAAAATCTTTTGAATTTAGCCATAAAGAATCTTTGAAAATCAACGGTGCTATCGAGTATGTACATATAGAGGATAATGGCAAATATTTTCACTCCATTTGCCAGGATTATATTACATTTCAGTGTCCAAAAGTACAAGAATCCATTGATAGTAAAGATGATTCAGAAACATCATCCAAAATTAAAATTCCAAGGTATTGTTGGTCTCAAGATGAAGATTCGCTGACTATTTGGATTAAAGTGGATAAAGAACAACAAAAAGATATTAAAGTACATGTAACACCATTAGAATTATCAGTAACGCTGAATGATATTGTGTTGATACAGGGACAGAGTCAACATAGATTAGATGAAAATTTAACAACATGGAAGTACGAAGATGATACTTTTAAATTAGAATTATTTAAACACGAAAGTAGTTTAATGTGGAGCGAGCTAATTAAGGGTGACACCGGTGGTGAACATTTACCAAATGTAGCATTGGCTGCTGAAATTCATTCCAGGTAAGATATTGAAAAAATATTCATTATTTTCGAAGCCCAGGAAAATTTTATTTTTAATTCTCTTCCTTTTGTATTTATATTTAGGTTAGCACACTTGTGTACTGATCAAACAGATAATAAGCAGGATGGTCAGCCTTGTATAGGATTCAATTCTGAACAACTCGAAGAGTGTGATCTTGAAGGAAAAGACAATCTGTTGCAAAGAATTGATCTTCTCACACAAAAAAACACACATTTAGCTATGCTAGGCACAAATAATCATGTGTTATTTACATACAAAACAAAATCTGGCCAAGCAATATGTCTCAGACATGATAACGATAGTTGTTTATGGGTTACCGGTGAAGCTGATGATTCTAAATGGGATATAAAACATTATTATACATTTCCTGGTTTTGGTTATGTCGAAGCAAGTAAAAGCAATAAAAAATTCTGTATTTCTCCAGATGGTGAGTATTCAATTATTATTATTATTACCCAAACGTATTACTTATATATGTTTCACTTAAATGATTTCAACTTACTACATTTCTAGATGGTTCATATGTGGCTATACTGGAACACACAAGGTACATTTTTTTGTATAAAAGGCCTGAATTGACTGCTCAGGTTGAAAAACAATGGATCGTAGACTTAGGAATTGATGCACTCCCCATTATGGGAGCCACAGCTACAAACAAATATTTAATTGTACTTACCAAAAATAAATTATACCGTTTAGATATCTGTTTCTAAAATGAAATGCATTGATCACTGTAGTAAAACTTCTAAACATAATGCAGTCAATGTCTTTATTAAGACTGTCATTGATCATGTACAATATTATACGTATTTACAGACTATTATATTTCATTTTAATCTTAAACTTTATGACGTTTAATTACTTTCATCTATTCTTGAAAAGTTTGAAAAAAAAAATAATTCATAACTGAACCGAGATTCCCATTTGATAAATGTTCCGTCAGATATGTAGAAGAACATTAACTCGTAGTAAATACTGAAGAATAAATATTGAAGGAACATCCACCAAAGTTGAATCTTAGAGAAAATAGGTAATTCTGTCGCAAAGAAAAATTAATTACTTCCGTAACTTATCGTCAATATGGCTTATCAGATCCTCCATAGAAAGTGTTTTATCTTTAGGCCAATACCAAATAAAACGATTACTGAACGTTTCAATAAAACTCGCGTTAGCCGAGTCTGGCCTATCTCGCATAAATTTACTCGCCTTGGTTAACGGATTATAAACGTACAATTGCTGATGTGTTTTGCTAAAATTTACTGACCATGGTTCTGCAATTGCTCTTAACAACAGGACACAGCTTAGTATAAAATACGGTTTCTCATCAGAATAATCCGAGTCCAAATCTGTGTGTGACAATTCATACGTTAAAGCTTGTTTATTATTTTTCATTATACGTTCTTCCACACGTAATTTTTTTCCTATGTGCAAATCTAATGGAAATAAATCTTTGGTACGTATGCGAGTGTATCCGCTATGGCTTCCATTAGGTTTCCATAAAGCTTCGCAAAATATCTTTGCAAGCTCATGCCTATAAAAAGTTTTACATCAGTTTCAAGCTGTATTAAAAATAGGTACCATAAATAATGTTTTACCTTTCCGTTAGATGTTTCTGACTAACGTCCTCGGCACCCAAAAAAAGTACATCTATAATATGTAACGTGCATAATTTACGCTGATTCCTATGTTGTTTTGTCATTTCAAAAAGTTGTTCTGCATACAGCAGTGTATCAGCAGGCAATTCTATTCTACTATCTCCAACTATGACCCAGTTGCCTCTCGTATAACGATATACTTCGCTCCGTCCCAAACCCAGGTAAAATGTGGCATTATTTTCATCGTCGTTTTTACTAGCGCTGGGTATGCAAAAGTATTCGCGTGATTGCGATATTATACTTAAAGTTTCTTTTGTTAATACCTTTGGATTTTTGGAAAGGAATGTAGAGTCTTTAAGAAGACTTTTCAATTTTTCATGAGGTTTCATACGTTTTGGCATTGTCCTACTCTTGTCTGGAATATCCCAGTGCTTCAAGCAGTCTTCACGTATCAGAGCCTGCATCGGTTCGACAAGAGTAGTATCTTCGCAAAATGCGGCAATTTTACGAAGACCTGTTATTTGCTTCTTTCCCAAATAGTTATTAGATTCTCGTAGATATCGTAAAAACTCATTTTCTTTTTCTAATTCTTCAAAGGCCACTAGGTCTGTAACGTCGTTATTTTCATCGTTCTTTAAAAGTATTTCATTAATATGTTTGAAATAACGCGCAACAGATTCTGTATTCGGCCTTTTATATTTACATATTAAGTATCGTTCAGAATTGGCTGGTCTAGAGGTGTTTGGTTTGAAAATACAAATTTCGTTGAAACAACGATACATTAAGTAAACTAGTCCCGCGCTGAAGGGAGTAAAAATATCGAAGAGTTTTGTGACAAAATGTCCCTTCTCTTTTACAATCATCAGTGCCACTAAACACTGACAAAGATATAATTGTTTTGACAAAATTTCTTGTATATTTTCTTGACCGTCCACTGAAAATCCTCCGTCGGACATCATAAAATGTACACCTCTATTACTGGTATGTTGCATTATAAGCTCTCTAAATGCTTCTTGATTAGAAGGATCGAAAACATTACCATCGTCAGTTGGCCCATAGTACGGATGGAAAGTCTCACAGGGACCTGCATAAAAGTCATCTAGTTTGAAATCGTTTTCATTTCTTAAAGTGAATCCAAATCCTTTAGCATGCCATTTCCTCCTCCACAAAACATATTCACTGAAACCACCTGGACCAGCACACACATCAGCGAAGTAAAGTAAGTCCTTATCTGATAGGTCCCTTGGCTTAGTAAACATAAAATCACATGCTTTATCCATATTTGCCATTTTTACAGCTGCTCGATTCAAGAAGAATGCACTGCGAATAGTCTCATAAGGATTGCTACGTGTTCTTGCACGGCGCAATTCTATGCCGTCTAATTCATCAAATATAGTTTTTGCATGAAGAATATTTGTAACTATATGTTCATCACAGAATTGAGTTTCATCATCTATAACAAGCTTTTTAGGTCCCTCTTTCAACCAGGACATCATTTCGTCGAAAGTTGGTAAATCAGTATGAGGATTTTTTATCCATTTTATAGATTCTACAACTGATATTTCCTCTTCTGAAGGATCCCATTTGTGACCAGAAGCTTCAAGTCCAGGTATATGAAGTCCCAAACCTCTTCGACCATGTTGTTTTACTGCTTCTACTGGCTCTAGGCGACCTTTACCACTTTTACCAAGACCATGACCATCCTTGTATCCCATATTCAGCATCATCCGTCGAGCTATACTACTCTCATTTGTGTCACCAACTTTACGCCGTTTATCTCCATATTTGCAGATAACTTGGCTGCTACTTTGCAGATTTTGGCTGCTACATCCACTAGCCAAATCTTGTTCACAAGATAAATCTCGATGCTTGTTATGTGAACTCGATTGAGGATCATTTTTCTCATCAGAATTTTCATAATAATTCTCATTGTAATCACTGTCATTTAAATCCGAACTTTCATCCACGGAGGTATCATTACCACACTTTTTCCTTTTATTGGAATTACTCGAATACGTTTTCTTTCCTTCGATAGTTTCCTTGTCACAAATTTCAGAATCATCGTCCTCATCGATAACTTCAACTTCACTATCATCTGAATCTGAAAAATCATTTATTGCAAGATACTGTGTAGCATCTTATAACTAAATATAATGGGTTACTAAATAGTAACTAAAGTTTATAAAAAAAGCGCTTGCAAAACAAAAGGAAAAATCTCACTTACAGCTTTTCATGTTTGCAGAAATTTTGTAGAACTTTCCATTCGACAAACTGCTGACTTATTTGTCGAAAAATATTTCAACAAATATGTGTATGAACAATTAAATTCATGGAGTAAACAGTTAATAAAGACGATAGGTTATATTTCGAAAAATAACCACTATAACTATTTAGAATGTCATTCGATCATTGGAAAATTAGCAACGTTGTATGTGATATTACTAATTATAAAAAAATAATTTTTTCAAACTTCTATTCATATAAATAAATTCACAAGAAAATCCTCATGTATAAATTACAACCGCAGTCAACACAGAACTAACATTACCAGTGTGATCAGTGTGATGTCGCCGGAATTTAGATTGTCGCCATTTGTATATGCATCGCCATGATAGCGCGCGTTTTTTAAATGTGGGAATAATATAAGAATTGCCGTAATAGCGATAGGGATGCGCATCTCAGCTAGGGAACTAATGCAATTAAGAATAGACGGTCACTCGAATAGGGAAATAATATAATGGAATGCCAGCTGCAAGAAATATAAGGAGCGAAAACGTTTCGGATGGGCTCTTGGAACTGACTGCGACGGGAAGGAAAACAGCTTTACGAGTTTACCAAGGCTCACATCATAAATTAGCTGTTTCCAGTAAAGCAGTGGTGGGCACGGGTGGAGCCCCTCAAACGCCTGCTTCTCCCACCAACCTCACTTTCATGCAGCGCGCACATTCGTTGCGTACGCTGATGTCTCGTGTCTTCGTTGCCCCATTGTACCGCGCTTGGTGGAAGGGGACAGAGGGCGCTACGGTGTGGACGGTTTTGCCTCAATTGAAGCAAAATTGCCCATCACTGCCTTCTTAGACCGTCTAAACATAGGTGGTTTTTGCCGCGAAAATTTAAGATAACTTTGACTGCTCGTGCCAACATAACCCCAGAGAGGAAATGAGAGTGCTCACCACACTGATATCAGTGAAATCTTATGGTCTAAGAGTGAAATACGGACACCGACGAGATACCACTGACATATTAGTGTATATATCAGTGCGAGATACTGTTACATACTGCCAGCCCCTGTACATTTGGTGTCACGACGAAAGTGGGTCCGACGTCCAACGGGACCAATATCCAATATCCAATATCGGTCGATAATGGGCCATGGAGTGGGCACCGACGCTCGTATTGAACGGGAATTAGTAGTATTACTTACTGTTCCAATTTCTTAATATTTACATAAACGAAAAATAAATGTAAACATAAAATTCATCTTAAATATATAAGAATATTTATTTATTTATATGATACAATAAATATAAATTTTTGAGTAATTTTCAATTCATGAAATTATAATATAATTTTGCTGTGCGGTATTCAAAGATTGAAAGTAAATATAAAGGACGAGAAAATAAAAAATGAAATAGGGTAAAAGTAGGTGCGCTAAATGGTAACTACCCTCTCTGCGGTAGTTATTCGCGTTTCAATTGTATTTGCATTCATAGATAATTATTACCACGCCAAACTGTAAAGTAGGACGTAGGACAATCGAAATTTGTATCAAGAATGAAAATTATAATACTGGGTACTAATGGAAATGCAAACAGATTACTATTGCAATATTTATTTTCTTACATTCTACCATAATACTGTGTAACATACAAGAAATGCACTTTAATGAAACCTACAGAAGAGAATTTGAATGTAAATTGTTACTTAATATTGATTACGCCATTCTTTTTTTTTATTTAAATCGTTCGACTTTGTACGCTGAGTTATAATAAATAATTTGTGTATGCTCTTTTTTTTCCTATCGAAAAAATCATAATTGTATTTTAAATAGAAGCAATCCATAAAAATAATTAATTCTAACATACATTTTTTAACAAATGTCACTTGTTTTCTATCACTCATTGAAGATTGCGGTAAAGTATATAATTGATAATACACGTGCTACAAGTTTATAGTCTTTTTCTTTCGAAAGTCGTGTCATGGTAAAGGGAAAAGAAAAGAAACAAGCCACTGCCTCGTTGCCTCTCTTTGGTCGTAAAATGTAGTGGTTCTGCAGTAAAACGGCTTATACGATCAAGTAAAATCTCCATTCACGTAATTTCATTTGTTGAAGTAAATGTGAAATACAGGAAGAAGAAAACCTCTATGAAATTTACGCGCAACCTTGATTCCAGTTGCACAAATGTAATACTGATCTTATGTATTTGCAAAACATCCCTCTGCGACAAACATGTTCACGTCAAGGGTAAACATCAATGCATGACAGCAGAGGTTCAACCATTCTTTTTTCCTACAGATTAGCATTTCTGCCTTAAAGTGTTACCCGTGCAGTAACACTTGAAAATCGATCAATATTGCTGCACTGTAAAAAGATACTCACTTCGATACGACATCCTCGGACGTATCAACGGCTGCAATTAATTCTGACTCGATTATTCGTCATCTTTAAACGCATTTGCCGCCAAATTCATCGTAACGGATATCCTCTACAATATTTTTATTCATCCTCCCTTAAAATTAGTCAGTAAATTATCGAATGTAAGGCAGCAGTGAATCTGTTGATAACGCGCTAGAAGATATTTGCATTTACCGAAAATTCTTTAGAATCGCTGGTGGATCGCGCGTAAAAAAGACCCAAATGAAGCTGAGGACGTAGGTGAAACAGATTCTTTCATGGAAAGCAAAATTTGCTTTTGTGAAGCAAAATTGAGATTGTCAGAGTGACTTCACCACTACCGACTCCTAGAAGCTCCTGCTAAGCCCGAGTTCAGATGTTTGAGGATAGAGAGATGTTGGAGATTAACTATTACGAAGTACCTTCTTGGCTGCGAATAACAAATTTTTAACATTCGTAACTCGAGCATGCTACCGATATGTTCAGAAAAGCTTCGAGTGGTTATGATGAGCACGTATTATAATTCAATTTTCTAACTAGACGGAGTTAGAAATATGGTTTCAGATGCAATGGTCCGTTATTCTGAACCAGTGTGCGATAGATGTTCATTCGCCCATCGGCCCACCAATGGCTCAAATAGGAATTCTAGTAGAGAAAGTTTCACACAAATGCGAACAAAAAGAAACCATTCTGCGACTATTTTTGTGTGTAACAGACTGTCTGCTTTTTCCAAATGGAAATGATAGAATACGTTCTATTGATCGACGTGAGGCGTTGTAGAAACGCAACGCAATATTGTCGTAATGCGTAGAATGATTCCGAAGCGTAACGCCTCATCGCATAATCATTTGGAAGATCTTTGAAGACTGGCATTTCGAATAATTTAACGGGAAATGTCTGTATATGACGACGTTAAACTGCTCACCTATTTTAAACGGCGAAGTGAAGTTTCACCACCTGCCGCTGATTGATGCCTATGAAGCATTTTGGGGTCTCCCGTGACGAACGCGGAAGACATACACTTTTCGGTCCCTGTATGGCCAAACGAGCGTGATGATATTTGATAGATCCCTAGCAACAACTGTTGACAATACACGAGTATTTATCTTCGAGGGTAGCAGCTCAAGTCGTAGAGGATTTCAAATATACTAATCGTGTAACAGACAATTGCACCTGAGATTTTTCCGTCGATTTAAGATTTTATACTATTGCTACCGGATCGAGGGTCTGGCGTCAGTGGTGGATTATATTGAGAGAAGAGAAGTTGCAGGACTCGCTGCTGCGTTTGATACGTTACAGAATTTTCGTCAAACCGTGACTCGTGGCACAGGAGTATCAATGCTGTTGGACAGCAAGTAACCACCAGGGACGAAAAAGTTTCCTCTACTGATGCTGGCCGCATTTTTTTCTTCAATTTGAGGAATGTCGTCGTAAGTCTTGTTAACCAGACGAGTCATCATAGAAATCTCAATCCCTGGCGCTACATTCAACGAGGACGATGTTTCGGTCAATGGGATTGTGCTTGTTAACTACAACCTCCGGAGCCACAAGTAGGATCCTTCACTGTTACAATGCAGCCAAAGGAATCTATTCTAAACGATACCCAACCAGCCACTGGCTCCGCCAGTGATGAAACTGCGACTGCAAGAGAAACGCGAAATTGAGAAAAATGTTGCGTTAGTCTAGTTGCCGTCTGTATTATTGAGACATAACGTCTGTCTACCACGAGTTTGATTTGACCATCTTGATCCTCGTGAAGAATTGGAAATACTTTTTCTTTCGCCGGAAATATTCTATAATTTACGTCTCTTAAAAGAATATTTCCTTCCCTCCAAATAATGCGTGTGTGTCCATATACATATATATCGCTTCAAATATTGCGGGTATTCGCAATCATCGGTCAAACCACTAATGACCTAGAGGAAAAGGTCAACCGTGTTTTAAGAATTGCTTATTACAATCGTGCTTCCGCCCACAGATGAATACTGAATCTTAAAAAAATCCTGAAACAATAATGAAATAGAAGTTTTGTGGATTGTACGACAAGGTTACCGCCGAGTTCGAGAAAGCACTTACAAATATTGGTCCATCGTTGCAAACGTGTAGCGCCCCACTCACGGTATCAACTTGAGACGTCGAGGAGTTCTGCGCAGTTGAGTGATTCCGAACGTCTTAGAAATTGTGTACGGCTGGCGCATTGCAGACAGACATGGAAAGTTCTCATTGCTTCAGTGCTTAGGAATGGCGAACTTCTTCCGAATCGGGGAAGAGTTAAATGCGACCCAACAACGTTAGGCAATAGTTGCGTTTCGAGGGGTCATCATCTTCACTGTGGGTCTCTAAAAACCTCAGTAGAAGTGGACTGGTGGCAGCAAACTTGTCAGACTGATTTGTTCGCCGGCGACCAGTGACGAGCGTGGTTGTTATGGGCTATTCTCTGTGTAGTTGCTCTGTCAGAGGTAGAATACGGTCAACTAGGCCGTTCTCTCGCGTAGGTTAAAGAAAACTAACTCCCAAAGGTTGTAGTATCACCACTAGAAATGATGACATTGAAGATGCACCTCCTCGACGCTGGACTCAGCGAAGTCCTGCATGCGCAAAAATCGGAGTCAGCCTAGTGGAGACCGGAGTAGAACCGGGGGGGAAAAGAATCCTTCTTGTCTGCTAGAAAAAGGTACCTGCCCTCTGGGTCGACAAATAGTATTGGGTACAACTGGCCGTGCCACCCGGAGTATCAAGAGGGTAGGACTTGGACCGAATCACTTATAATGAACTTACAAGGTTTATCAGTCAGACCTGCAGCGCGCTGCAGTTTTGCACGGAGGCAATATTTGGCAAATGGATGTACCCGCTTGAGTCGGCAATAGCCCGAGGTGAAGAAGGGCGGATGTTAACTTTCAAAGCGGTACTTTGTTTAAAGCATCCGAGTCTGAATTACACTCTTGGGGAGGGTGTTAAGTGCCGACGGCTTCTCCTGAGAACTAACATCAAGCAGGCGACATTTAGCGAGATGGAGTGTCGTAACAGCATTGGAATGGGGTGCCATAAACTGTAAGGCGAAAAGGACACTTAACCAGGCTAGCATACTACAGAATACTTTTATGCTAATTAATTAACTTGTGACTGATAACACCGGAGGTTGTCACTCAAAGATCAAATATCCTTTAGGAAATGTTTAATTAAAGTCATACTTTTCATTCATAGATGACAGAAGAGTTCCAGAAGGTCAGTAAGGAAATAGAGAAAAACTATATTTATATGTAAAGACCTGGTAAAGTAAGTCTTATAAAAAGATGATTAACCTAAAGCAAAGATAGTAGTATTGTTAAGAGGCAGAATACTTGTCGTCCAGAATCCGATAAATGATACATACACCGGTAGGTGTACCCTCCATAGTTGGTAGTGATATCGGTTAGATAATCTTGTAGACCAGCGATGGGCAATTTTGCCTCAATTGAGGCAAAACCGTTCACACCGTAGCGCCCTCTGTCCCCTTCCAGCAAGCACGGTACAATGGGGCAACGAAGACACGAGACATCAGCGTACCACAGCGTACGCAACGAATGTGCGCGCTGCATGAAAGAGAGGTTGGTGGGAGAAGCAGGCGTTTGAGGGGCTCCACCCGTGCCCACCACTGTTGTAGACAGAAGAAAGTGCGGTAGGTTGTGAAACAGTCATAGACGAATTCAATTTTGTGAAGAGGAAGCAACCATCCTTTCTGAACCGCTTTGGGACTTCTCTATATTCCGAGTTATGGCGATGGGAGGCTTCCATTAGAATACCTTGAGGGATCTTGCGAAGAGTGTGCAACAATTTGGACGGCTAGACAGATGGCAAAAAGAAGATTACAAAAATGATTTAAGATTAGTATAGACTCTCAAGACGACTCCCTCGATAAGGGAGGAAAATCAACAAAGAATTGAAAAACTTCCTATGGGAGGCTTTCGAAATCGAATGGGCAAAAGAAAAGTAGTACAGACAATTATTAACCCTTAGCACTCGAATGGCGTCTCTGAGGCGCTGCTACAAATTGTTACACCATTATTCGGAATATTGTTTACATGATTAAATTTGTTTATATGTAATAAATTATTAAACATTTAAATATTGTATGAGGTACTATATCAGTTTCTGTACGCATATAATGAAAAAAAATTATGTACAATGGCAATATTGTAGTTTAGAAGAAATGTCTTATTTTTTAGTTGAAATAGCTCCGAGTGCAAAGGGTTAAAAACTATGGAACTCACGAAGAAACGTTTAGGTCACTTCATAGAGCCCATACAATGAGAACATTTTCAAATCATCCACGATTATGCCTATAAAACCTGCCATTTATACAAGAATCCAAGCCATAACAGCTCCGCGCGAAGGATGTATATATATATACATATATAGACACACACGTTATATATGCGAATAAATAATTGATAAATGTATCCTTATATATTCGTATTTAAGAAGAATGGAATATTGCCGTCTTCTCTGCTGCAGTTTCACAGAATTTTCGAACGTTCGTTAAAATTTATCGGAGGACGACCAAGGAGCGGTTCCTTTGTTATTTTTTCTTTTTTTTTTTTTAAATCTAAGAGTGTTGCAATCTTGTATACATATCTTGGACATTGGCCGAGCTCTTTCATATTGTAAGGCGTGATAATTCAATGAAGCCGTAAACATGTTACAAAATATGTATACATATTTTGTAATTTACACCATTCCAGACATCAGCGGCTTGATTCTCTATAGATTTCCGCCTTCGCGTCGCCTGAAATTATGCACAGTGAATCGTTATGCTCGCGTCTCTTTCCTCGCATAATTTAGCATACACTAGAATTATTATAGCGTCTTTCGAACTACCCTTTTTTCTGCCTTTATTCTCTTCTTCTCTTCTTGATGCGCGAATCGGAACAGATGCGTCTACTATTCCAACAAACAGGAAGTCTACCGTGCTGTACTGCGTTCCCCCCCCCCCCAAAAACAACGATCGTATAATTCCTATACTTTGTTAACAATCGTTTCGCGTCAACTTCCGCCTCCGTGTCGTTTACAAAATCCACGTGAAGTTCGTTTTCATACAGATCTGCTCGTACAACCTGTGACTCCAAAAATATGTTTGGATATACTTTGGCTATAAATACAATATACGCTGAAACAAGCAAACAAACAAACAAACAAACCAACCAACGGGTCCATATGCTCCGCTACATAAAAATCAACCGTGAGAAAATGTGGACGTTCGTAACAAACACCTGACGTATCGGATCCCCTATTATACCGAACGCGGTATATATTTGTCTGATGCTTCTATCTATGATCCTCTCGCTATCAATCTTACCGGAAACAGGTCGGCTACCATAGTCCGTCGGCGGGAGGATCAAAGACACGCAGAAAACAGAGCGCATACCGCGGCTATTCAATTACAAAAAAGAAAAGTTAAATGACGCTACGAAAAAAAGATTCAATAATTACAAGGAACAGGAGCGCACAGAGAATTGATAAACATTGCAGTGTCCATCCGCTTGACGTTAAAATGATTAAATGAACTTTTACAGTGCGTGGTTATTCATATAGCTATACAGGGTGTTCCAGTTCTTTTTTTCCTGCAAAACTTTACCAGCACGTTCTACAAGTAGCAACAAGAGAAAAATATCTTTTATCGTATCGCTGTATTTACTTTAATGTTGACGACAGACGATCAGAAGTTTTATTTGAATTTAAAAGAAACATTCATAGTTGGTAGATTCGTTCTTAAAAGAACATAATGTGATTATCTATGAACTTTTATGTTTGGTAAAGATGTTTGTTTTGTATTTATAACAGTGAACAATAGCTTTAGTTATAAGATAAACCGAGAATCTATTCTTGCAAAGCATATGATGGAATAACTTTTTGATAAAATATATTTATAGAAACCCATGTTTGTAGAACATTTTTTCCTCACTTTTATCTACAGAATATGCTGAAAAAGTTTGATCAGACAAAACTAGGACCCCCTGTAGATTGTGTTTCTACCCTTAAACCATCAACATCGAAACGAAATAGATCAAGTTCGTTACGTGAATGATCTTAACAAATTTAAGACCAGTCGAAGATAATGTTCTTCTTCTGAATAGCCCAGGCTTATGTATGTACCATTGTCGTGTGGCGCATCAAGTAAAATTATAAACTACTTCTGTTACGAACTGCGTCTCGAATATGCGCATAGTTTCGCGAAAATGTCTGCACAGTGAATTTCGTTTATCACAGTGTGCAGCGTCGTCGTGCTCGACACATTTTTTTATGTACACTAACAAGTCTGCATTTCGCATAAGAGAGAATGAAATTTATTATTAAAAAAAAAAAAGAAAAAAAAAGAAGTATAAGAAACAGAATTCTGTAAGGAAAAAGACAATAGACCTCTTTCATGCTTATTCGGAAAAGTTGAGACGAGAAAAGAAAAAAATGGTACAATGTTGCGAGCGTATCGTTTATAGGTTTAATTCTCTTAAAGTTTAATTCTCGACGCCTTAAACTTTCTTCTTCGCTGTGACTCGAAATTTTCTCTGCCTCAAAGTTTTAAAATACAAGGCGCGCGCGCGCGCGCACGGAACGCATGTCGTTTACAATTTTCGCAATATTTAACACACGGAAATGTGCATTTTGCTCGACCGTCATCGAAAGAAACGCCCAAGACAATTCTCTAGTTTAACATTTCGCAGTTAGTGTAGTACGGAAGATAGCAAGGTACTCGCTTGAGCGACTGCTTCTTTTGTTCCTTGGTTTTCTTTCGTTTCTCTCTTTTTTTTTTATTTTTTAAATTCTTCGAGCGGGGGATATATTTAAATATCAAATTACGCATCGAGGTAAAAGCTCTTCAACATATCTGCAAAATTTAAGCTGCAACCCATTCACGTTACAAAGAAGAATGCAATATAGGAACTACCATGAAACGGATTTTCATTATTTTTTTTTCTCTTTTTGTTGCTGCAGTGTGTTCTTTCCCACGAACGATTTTACAACGACAAATCGAAAGCGGCGAACGTGACAAGCAATCGTAAATCAAATGTGTTGTGAGAACGCTTCCAATCAAGTTACCGACTCTCTCCGAGCCAGATAAAACGAAGAAACAAACGATAAACAAAAAAAAAAGAAATACATCATGAAGAAGAAAAAGAAGAAGAAACGGGGACCCGTGTGTAACTATTCTCGTCACGATGCACCAGGCTACTAGCTCGCTCTCTCTCTCTCTCTCTCTCTTACTCTCAGTAAAATGCACAATACGAACACGCACCCGTTATCGAACTATAACATAATAGTACCGACCCGAACGGCACTACTTCGCGTAAAACATATTGTTACAATTAATAATATACAAATAGTCTATTCTGTAGTCTACAGTATACGAACGTATCTGCGGCTGCTAAACTTGTGTATAAGTTGGCGAGATTCAGTCTTCACATATAAAGGAGGATAGAACACTTTTTTTTAACATTACAATATGCACATTTACGTTTATAATAATAAAAATGTTTATGTACGCGATATCACAGCGTTCAGCATTATTAAAAAGGTACTCGTGTTCCCGAAAACTATTTAGTCGGTCGGCGACTCTTTAGCTCATGATAAAGACGAATATGTATTATGTAGGGGGCTACCTATGGCGCGGTAGAAAAACTGTGCCAATTTCATGGGACCTTTTCTCCTTTCGTGTGTTCGTTTCTCATTCCCTTTAGACTCTCTCCACCTCGGGGTGTGTGTCTTCTTTTCTTTATCGTCGAGGAAAACAACGGTTCACGACGCAAGTTAAATACAAAAAGACGACTCCGTTTTGAACCGAACCAGCCGTGTTACCGATTTTTTCTTTTTTTTTGGACAATGCTTGATACAAGCGTGAAAAATCTCCACGAGAACGGTTCCGTTTGTCTCGAACCTTTTTTTTCTTTTCACGGATACACAGATGTCTCTTTTTTAAAAAACTACGAACTCCCCTCTGTCTCTCTCTCTCTCGGTTCAACGTTTTACAGCCACCACTGGAAAAACCAATAGGAAATGAAGTGTATATGCACAGGCGTGAAAATGAGAAGAATGAAGCACGCGTCTAGTCGAATATGTGAATAAATAACAAAGAAAAAAAAAAGGAAAACAAACTTAGAGCGCGCATGGTAACGAGAGAAATCGGAGTCGCGCGCGCGAGCATTGAAAGAGAATCATTTGTTTGATTTCGTTTGAAGTAACTGTACGTCCCTTTTGCTTTCCTTTTTCCCGCTGATAATCCTGTATAATTCGTTGGCTGAAATTGACAAGAGTTTCGTCGTCTCTCGACCACGGTACAACGTCCTCGATTCGCAACGATAAATACACAAAGCAAGATCCGTTTTTATTTTTCTCTGGCTGGACCGTTTGTCTGTTCCACGACAACGCAACGCAACGAAAAAAGAATGGGGCTGAGAATCATAATACAAACTAAAATTGTCGACTAGTAGGATAGAAGTGATCTTCGAAGAGATATACGACTCGACTTCTCGCGAGTATGCTATATATCGTATGCTTCCGTCACACGAAGGACAATCGATGCAGGGAAAACGATCGAGCTCCGACGTGCTGGTTTCTCTATCTAGTACGATTCCAAAATGGACGCAGGGGTACATAAACGATTCATGTCGTGAGTACAAGTGGAAAAGACAACGAGGAAAATTTCAACGAAGTAAATACTTGCGCGGTTTGTTATAAATATTCTCACAAAACGGAAAAAAAGAGAAAAACACCTAACCCAGCGATAAATATATGTAAATACAAGAAGACGCTAGATGTGTCTCTAACGAACGGACAAAAACGTACAAAAAGAAAAGAAAACGGATTCTCGATTCATGAAAACAGAGTAGAAGAGAACAGTAACCTGTTTCGAATTTATACTCGCTTATAGAATGAACACGCTTCATAAACTATATAAACGATAAACTAAGACCTTCCGCGCGCGAATACTTAAGAAAGAAGAGTGCTCTGAACAGAAAATAAATACAAACACGTCTCGTATTCTTCGGATTTCTTCATCCTCCCTTTGTCTTTTGTATCCTGGCGCGATACACGAAATTTCGCAGAGCAAACGCACAAATAAAGGAATACTGGTCTTTTGCTTTCGACAACTTCTTCTTTTTTTTTAATCCTCTCTATCTCTCTCTCTCTCTCTCCCTAAAGTAGACAATGAGCTCTCGCAGTACACGTCATTAGGATCATATACCATGTATAAAACTGATGAGATACGTTCCTTATTTTAATCATGATGCACAATAGGTAGATCTATAAATATGCTACACCTTACATATCACAGAGCTACGCGTACACCCACTATCAATTTTCTTTTTGTTTCAAAATGCGCAATGTACTTTGGGAAACATTTGCCCTACTAAGAACTCAACTGTGCAATGCTGTGTATTATATGTGTGTTCGATTGAAAACAATAAACAAACAAACACGAACGAAAGATGTGAAATGTTAATCCTAGAATAGATTCGAAGGATCACGGTTCGAATATTTCTTAAAAGCCACCTAAATGCAACTGTAGTTTATTGTCAGCATTTATTCGATTTCTTAACCGTTAATTAACGAAATAAAAAGAGGAGGCGAAATATGCTGCTTGAACAAACCTGAACGTTCGATACGGACACGGCGAACAGAAAAATCGTGTTCTAGATAGTTATGGTTGCAGTGCATGCATGCAATTGAAAGAAGCGACGTATATTATTATAATATCGGGATGGATTTGCTTTTGTTCAGCAAATGAAGACGGTAGGACAATCAAGCGACACTCGAGGATAAAATGATCAGTTTGTGTACCAGAATAGCTTCTGTTCGACTGCAGCGGGGGCAGCTTCCAAGAAGAAACGAATCTCGTAAACCGGATGATTTAATAGAGGGCGTACGCAATGTATGAGTATTCAGACTTCCCCGATACTCGTAGCATACGCTTCCTATTATTTATATCACTATTCACCTCTCCGACGATGCAACGCGGTGCAGTCAGATTTCTTTAAACACAGTAGGAGCGTGAAGCATCCGCAACGTCCAAAGAGCAAAGACAAGAGCATATATATATATATATCGCAAACGCTCGAACAACTTTTCGCGACTTTATAGTGTGTTCCGTTTTTAGTGTTACTGCCGTTTTTTGAAGTCCGAAAGATGCAATTATAAAGACCCTAGAACACCGCACGTGAACCTGGAAACGAATTCGATATTAGTTCCTCGGGTAGGGGATTCTCGTCGAGCGAAATCTCCGTATTCTTTTTTCTTTTGGAAAAAGTATGCGATCGAAAACCGGTTTAATAACAGTTTATATGCACACGTACTGCTTCGCAACATCTTCTACTGTGCGTAATTAAGTAACGAACTGTGTGAGAGACCGTTTCACGAAAGCGTTACATGTAATTATCACAATAATTTGTCGTTCGCAAACGAGTCCTTGCTCGAGTGTATTCGAGTCTTGCATTCTTCTCTGTTTTAGCTCATTCTACTATTCATTTATTCGAGTAGTGACGTGTACAGAGTAATCTGGAGGCCCGCAAAAAATTACTATGCGCTGTCAACGAACGGATCAGTTCATTTATATACGCCCGACACTCGCGGCGGCACTTAAAAAAGAATTCGTTCCCACTTATCGTTATTTCATCTCGCGTGAAATTTGCCTCGGGAGACGCGTTTATTTATTCCCGCATACACACATACATATACATGTATATACACATATATATATATATAGAGAGAAATATATATACATATATATATATATACATATATGATCGTAAACAACGCTCACGACGCTTTCTTCGTTTAATTAATTCTTCTTCACCTTTCTCTAACCCGTTTTTCTTTTTATACACACACACATCTTAGTATGTTCACGCAGCGCATTGAACGTTTTCAAAGGAGAGAAACTGTGTCCCGGATAAGTCTGAATCGTTCCCTAAAAAAATAGCAAAAATTTCGACGAGCGCGAACTAAAAAACAGGTACAACTAAATTCATTCGATCGCGGTCAGCCTGCGCGTACGCCTACACATTGATACGGGGGCGCGCATAGGCAAGACCACTCAGTGGCCAATTGCATAAACATCAAACAACAATGTTTCTCATTATTATTATTAGTATTTTTTTTCATCGTATAATCATTCGTTGGTTTAACAACAAATTACTTTCGATATATATTATAAAAATAAGGTATCAAACTTTGCGCCGAGGTACACAGCCATTGTGACTACATGCTTAATTTAAGTTGTCCCCTGAAGCCCAAGTTTTCCTTTTTTTCCCCTTTCTCTGTCGTTCTCTCTCGCTCTCTCTCTTTCTTTATTTCAATCTCTATCTTTGTCTTTCCCCGTGATCGGTTCACGTTCTCGAACCGATTCCGAAAAGGACCGAGCCAGGATGGTCACGAAATACTCGCTTTGTTTTTTTTTGTTTGTACGCTATATAATTATGCTGGATATCCTTCATCAACGTGCTCTAATGTTACTTTTTTCTCTCTCTCTTTCTCTCCTGTCTCTTCGCGATTAATGAGATTACTTTCACCCCCTCTATATCGGAGACACACGCACATACACCGTCGAATCGGGTGTTGATTGGTATATCTCGTTTATAGAACAGAGAACACGATTGATATCGTCGTGCGCTTTGTAAAACGGGTGTACGGCTTAATTTTTATGCAAAAGGCCTTACATTTTGAAGAGCATTGCCTGTACATACATGTAGGATTTTAGGATGAAGAGGGAACCGGGCAGCTGGTCCACCATCTTGTAACCCGAGTCCTGCTGCCTGGTTTCCTCTTCGTCCTAACCTGCTACACACATATTTTATATATATGCAAAATATAAATAAATTATCAAATACGAGAACGTTAACCCACCCCCCTTCTATATGTTTCGTGCATTTCAGGAAAGCATTAAATGTCGTTTACATAGTTATCGCAAGAAGATTAATTACGTTATTTTTTTTTTCCTCAGAGATATGACCATTTATAACCTACATATCTGGTCATAGCCTACATCCAGTAATGATTATATCAATGTACCATTCCTAAACAACTACTACTACTTCAAAAAATTCAACTGGAATGTGCCTGTCGTAGAGATTTGCAATGTACGATCTTTTTTCGGTTGTTTTCTTTTTTCGAAACAAATGATATGACTGGTTATTATTTGTTTTACCCAGGAGAACATTGTCTACTCTTGTGATTTCTTTTTGACACAGTGATAGCGTGTGTTTGATCGGAGAACCAAAATCATGTTGTTCCCTGTGTGTTGATCGACTCGATTCGGCAACATTCCAGAAAATGATAAATAATAAAGAAAAGAAGAAACATTACGTTATGCATATATTCGAAGGAGACCCAACCTACACAAACCGTAAACATTAATGGGCCCAATGTAGACAGAAAAAATTGATCTCTTACTTAGCCTGCAATCTTACCGATTTACACCGTGAAACGCGTCACTGCTGCACTGGTGTGGGCGGGTAAGGGTAACTGTACGGCGGCACAGCTTGAAACTGGCCGTAGCCCATCGACTGGTAAGCACAAGCTCCGGTGTTTGGTGGTGGCCGGTTCGTTTGGAAGAATTTGTTGTTCACCAGACTTTGCATTCCAGAATCAGTGTGCCCATTAGACGGCATCATGAACGGCGGTGGCATCGAGTACACATTCTGTCCTCCGGTTTGATTGCCGTTGTACGTGTTCTGCCTGTTGTGATAGCGATTGCCTTGGAAAGTTCCGGTCCTGCCATGGTATCTAGGTATGGTGGCATTCTGATATCCGGTTTGATAGTTGCTGCTACTTGTTGGACAACTGTTGGCGTAGGTGTTTGGCTGTCTCTGGTGCTGTTGTTGCTGGTAGGTAGGCTGGAAATTGTTCTGTCGGTTGTTCTGGTACGCGTTCTGATGCCGAACAACGGTCCTCTCCTGATTGTTGATGCTGTTGTGGTTCAGCTGACTGGCCTGGCACTGCTGGTTCTGCCAGCTGTTCGCGGTCGGGCTGCTGTTATTTCTGGGGCTCACGGAGTTATTGTCTTTACTGGAGCGGGAGTGACTCCAACGCTGGCGGCCTTTTCCGTATTGATTCTTCATTGAGCTAGCTAGAACAACCAATTGCGGGTTGATCACCTGGCCGGCTTCCTCGAGAACAGAAATCAGCTCTTTCGCTTGTCTCGCGTTGTTGGGCGTGAAGTATGCGTACGCTGTGCCTGCACTTTGACAACGTCCTGTTCTTCCAATTCGATGGATATAGTCCTCGGAGCTGTTGGGGTAATCGAAATTGATCACGTACTTCACGTCCTCAACATCCAAGCCGCGGGCAGCCACGTCGGTGGCGACAAGGATCATGGTCTTGCCGTTCCTAAACTCGGACAGAACGTAGTCTCTCTCGGGCTGCGATTTGTCCCCGTGGATAGATATAGCCGGCCACCCTTCTCGCTTGATGGTCTTGGTGATGTCGTCCACCTTTTTCTTTGTCTCAACGAATATAATCATTTTGCTACCTCGGTCCTTGCCGATCTCCCTTAGCAGGCCTGAGAGCTTCATCTCCTTCTCGTGCTCGTAGCAGATTTCCACGATCTGGCGTATGTTGTGATTGGCGGCCAGTGTCAAGGATCCAATGTTGATCTGAATGTAATCGGAGAGGAAATCTTCGGCCAGAGCCTGTACTTCCTTCGGCCATGTCGCAGACCACATCAGTACCTGCCTGTCGGGTCTTATCTGCTCGATGATCTTGCGGATCTGTGGTTCGAATCCCATGTCCAACATCCTATCCGCTTCGTCCAGAACTAGGTATGTGCATCTGCGAAGATTTGTCGTTCCCTTCTCCAGGAAATCGATCAGTCTACCAGGAGTTGCGATGCAGATTTCAACGCCTCGCTCTAAGTCGCGAGCCTGCGGTCCCTTTGGAGAACCACCAAAAATGCATGTGTTGCGAATGCACGACGAGGAACCGAAATCCCTAGCAACTGTCTGAATCTGCTGAGCCAACTCTCTCGTTGGAGCCAAAATCAGAACGATCGGACCGTCCCCACGAGACAAACGTGACTGATGGTTAATGTGCACTGTTGCTGGCAATATGTACTGAAAACACACATAGCAATGCTCGTTTAGTATCAATTCAAAAGTAGTTAGTAAGTTAGATATATTAACACACGTTGACTGCCGACTGTATTTTTTGCCTCCAGCGCCAGAGTGAAATTGTCCATATTAGAGTCACATCATATAAATGTATGTATATTTGAGTTTATAATACTAAACATGCTGACATGTTCGCATCTACACTTGGTCGTACCGGTCAACTATGACCACCACAACGTTGTTGGAAAATTCAGTGCCAATCAGTAGCAAACACCACGACAGTCAACGTGTTAATTTTGGCCATATGTTTCTCGAAAAAAAAATGTTATAGTTACTATGGCCAATGGATAAGGATTTTTTAATATATCCTTCAACAGGAACAGAAACATCAATCATAAAACAACAACTCACCCTCAATAACGTAATCTAATAATTTCGTTCGGGATTATTGCGTAAAAGAAAATTGTCAAGCTTCTAATACGTTATTAATACGCATCCAGTAGATAAAGTGTTAACACTAGACTACTGAGCACGGCATATTTAGTCTCTCAAAAACCTAGTAGTAAATTAGTGATAGTGAAATACATACTGCTAGAGTTTTTCCAGATCCTGTTTGAGCAATTCCAACTAAATCGCGCCCACTAAGTGCAATCGGCCAGCCTTGTGCTTGGATTGCTGTTGGCTCAGCGAAACCCTGTTTCCTGATTTCTTCCATTACATAATCTGGGAAATTACTTTCTTCAAATGCTTGGATCGGAGAGGGTGTATTCTTTCCTTTGACAGTAATTTCCTTGCTAATGTGATACTTTGCAATGTCTTCTGTTGTCCTCTTCAAAACATTGATATGTGGAATATACAAATTTTTTGTAATCCCAGGCAATTTAGTTAAATCCCAGCTGGGCTTCTTCAACAGATCACCCGGTGTCTTCCTTTGAGCTTGTTTCTTGGCAGCCTTATCTTTCTGTGCTTGTTGCTGGCTGTTCCAGTATATACCGCCTCCATTGCGATTACCAGAGTCTCGGTTACCTCTGGGCCTAAAATGTATCATTTTCACAATGGGCCAATATGGTTTTATGGTTAATATTGCACCATGATTGGATCATTCAACGTTCAAGATATTAGTAGGTATAATTTAATATACATCATTAATTGATTATATTGTGCTTTACACTTCTGTGTTAACAGAAGTAACAATGATTATCCGATTGCTTATTACCTTTTAGGTAAAATATCTGCATAAATTTTTAACCATAATATATGCGAGATCAAATACAATTTATGACAGTATAAGGTCAGTTAAAAAGAAATATACATTGTGCATTTGCAAAAATGATGGAACTGCATGCATATTATTGCACACGTAAACAATATCTTTTTGTAACATCTTTTTCAATTATATTGTAAAGGAAAATCGAAGTATGATTTATAAGCTGATTTCTTGTTTATAATCAATAATGGCTGTGGTCATCATAAGGGTCAAGTAGTATAAAACTTATTGATTTCATTTATGACATTAATTAAAAATAACATTAATCTTTTTACATGTATTTTATTGTGTATAAATTTTTTAAATTATTTTCACATTGATAAATACAATAATTATAAATAATAATTTGCATTGTACATTTATAAGCAAAGAAAGTATATAATGGTGAATAAAAGTATTCGCACAAGAATAACTTTTTTAAAATTTAATAAAAAAATTTGAGTTTTTTCACACGTTACAAGAATTAATTGACTAGATAATGTGTAAAAGAAATTATTAAAAATTCGTTGTTGGTCAAAATTGCGAAAAGAAAAAATAACGGTCATGATTTTTAACTTTTTTATCTGGATTCATAATAAAAATTTAAAACATGTTTTGTAAATCTAATAATATATATATGCATATATATATATATATATATATATATATATGTGTGTGTGTGTGTGTATATATATGTATATATATATATATACACACACATATATATATACATGCATGTAATAACTCAAAAAAATGTTAATCGATTAGTCTAATCTTAAGGTTCAAAGGCATTTTTAAAGGCTGTGTGAATATTTTGTCCACCACTGTATAAACATTTATACGATAATCACTTTTTACGTTTCAACTGCTTGCTTGTCAGCGATTTATAGGGCAACCAAGTCGCCATTTTTATTTTCTAAGGTGCTAATTTCACACCTACTCCAAATATCCATAAATGTACTTTCAGGATGACACAAAGAATTCTCATCGTATCTTCCATTACCAGATTTCGTGAATATTTTTAAACTTGGTTCCAATGTTTTGTTAGATAATTGAATAAGATCGGTGGATCAAGAGTGTTCGAGAACAAAATGGTGGAGAACACGACGTTGCAAAAAACGTTTATTCGGTTTCATGATTTAACGTTATAATTCGACTTCAAATATGAAAAATCGTTGAGTACTACATACCTACTGTGATTGGAATAACTATTGTTATACATCTGGACGAGCGTTTAGGCGAACCTGTTTCCTGACACACTACCCGTTCCTTAAGGACAATCTTCGATTTTTCAGAAACTATGTTAGCTGTATCAGTTACACCTGCGTATAAGAACAAACGCTTGAGAAATCTTTCGCTTCGATTATTAAGAATGGTGTGTCTGTTTAGTAATGAGTTTGTACGGAATGACAAAGGAATTTACAATCTCTGGAATAGAAAATACTTGGAGCAACTTACCCTGCAAGACCCGGCGAGCAGAGCTGTAATGGCTGACAGGCACTGGGAAGACGGAAACGGCCGACTAGGCAATGTTTCCGCTTCTAAATATATACGTAAACGCACACATGCACAGAAACGCTTCTGATTGGTCGGCTTCTCAGCAATAACGTGATCGAAACAGATTATCCAATGGCAGCACAGCCCGACGGATCAATGAATTTGACGGCGACATATATACATCGAACCTGAAGGCAAATCTACAACAAACGAAAGTACTGGAAATTTGAAGAAATTTCGAGAAATGATAATTTATGTTCAAATCAATTTACAAATTGTTATACACAATTTTGAAATTTCAACCGGCAATTGTTATCAATAATATGTCAACAGAAGTACTAGTAATTTAAATTTTTGGCTATTATAACGTAGCAAACCTTCTTTACTGTATGTACATACAGAGAGGATGGTACATAAATATGTAATAAATTGTATTTTTGATTTACAGAAATGCAACTGCACCATAGTACAAATTTATTCCGTAATAGCAACTTATACTTATCGTTTAAATGTATAATTATAATTTAAATTCGTTTGTGTTTATTAAAATCTCTTGTGGTTTATTTCCATGTAGCTATTAGTTATAATTTATTGATTTTGTTGGTTGAAAAAATTAATAAATCACAGTATCATTATAATGTAAATAGATAGGTACTTCTTAAAATATTTTAGATGACAGTATTTTCATCGATTTAACAATTTTATAGATTATTCGTTTATTGTTCGAAAACTGTTGAGAATAAAGCCAAACGTATCACGTTTTCATAAATGATAGTAGTCAATCTTAGATCATATCAGAGAGTCTCTGATCATATATATGTAATATATATATGGTCTAAGTAGACACAAAATATACATAACCTTATGTGGCACATCAAATTTGAAATTATTACACGAAGGAATTCCAAAGTACGAATGTGTGAGGCATTGTTGCAATGATACGTTCTTTAAAAATTAATAAATTTACGGGTTATACTTATAATTTACTTAAATCGAGGACATCAAATAATGACTATCAAAATGTACGTTCTAACCATCTAAAATCTCAAATAAAATGCTTCAGTACAGTTTTAGATACAAATTCAGTGACAGAAGAAGAAAAGAAGAAGAAAAAGAAAAAAACTATACGAATACCTCAGATTAAGCTTATTTATCCTGATAAATCTATTACCATTAGCCTGTTGGAAGAAGCTGAAAAAATTGCTAAACGCCAGAATTGGCATTTAGTAAAACAATCGTACACTGATACGGATAACAGAGATGTTTATGAACTTTGCGATAGTACAGAATTCTTTGAAAACCGAAGTAAACAGGAAACCTCGGAAAAGTTTACTTATAAAAATACCAAGTTCTTTCCTATACAATCTAAAATTTCCGAGCATGATTTAGAAATCAAGATCACTAATATCAATAAGTTGCTACAAAAAAATTACAAGATAAAAATTGTAATCATGTTTGCTACGGAAAGTAGTGGAAAGGTAACCGAGTCATTCAGTTTTAAAAAATTCCGTTTCTCCAGGTTAGATAAAACCGATTATCATAGTTAATTAATTGTGATAATTAACATAAAGTTTTGTATCATGAATTTTAAATGGAATTAACAAATTTAATAGTTGACGACAGAAGTAACGTTAAAAATATTGATAAAAAAAATCGACAATTTAAATTTAACTTTGTCATATATGCGTATTGATTTTCCAGGAAAACATATTAATGAAACTGAAGAAAGAAGTTCAGGGTGAGCTTAAAGAAGAAAGGAAAAAGGCTAACTCTTTCATGCTCATATATCTACCTTTATTGAATACGAGTAGCAATTCTGACAAAAATATCGTTGCTGCTGGATAGTGTTGAATTGTAAATACTAGTAAAATATGTTACAATATAAAATAACAAATGTGTTATGAACAAGTGTTGTCTAATTTAAATATTAAAACCAAAAACGACATTCATATTGCATATGTAAAGATCATAGTTTTACCTTTATTGAAAGAAAAATCGTATACAAATAACAATTTTTAGTGGTACGACTCAAAATATTGAACAAAGAAATGAATAGCACTTATTCTATAAGTCTTTAAAATTGGTGTTTCTGATAACACGCGGATAAAATTTAACAATTTTGAAAATTGCAATTGCATTTCACAATCGTAATTAGTTTTGTAATTGTCAGTGTTGTATTTATTAGAAAAGAATGGAGCTGTAAATTTTAATGTGTATTATATTTCATAGTGTGTTATTATTGTCAAATAGGAGCAAGGAGAGTTTTGTAATAATATTTTTTACTTAACAATAAATAAACTAATCTTACTATCTATCGATATGTTATCTATACAATAATAGAGTAGTAATTATTGTTGATAAATGTTTTCTCGAAAATGATAAATTTTGTCTAACTGAATTTATGTAAATCTTAGAACAATATGATTATAATAGATCCTAATTGAACCATTTAGTCTGAAATTGAGATCTATATCTTCTTAAACCTTATAATATAAATGCCACAAATATATATTTTATAATACTTATATGTATACATAAATACAGATTACTATTACAAGTGGATCGTTTTGGTCGATAAAATATTCGAGAAACTGCATTTCTAAGTACTTAACAAGTATTTGTTCAATTGAAATACATATATATTTCATATATATGTGTGTATATATATGTATATATATATATATATATATATATATATATATATATATATATCTTCGTTAACAAACAACCATTCTTCCTATGAATCTTGATAAATTATATTACTTTTATACGTAGTCATTTATTTTTGATTCTGTTGTAATTCTATAAGTGGAATGCAGTCCATTTTGATTAAAGAAAAACAATAAAGTTATGAAAGTAAAACATCAATAACATTTTTCAATAAATTTAGAATGGAAAAAAAACAGTGGTGGTATCTAATTAATATTACGCAATTTAAGATAAAAAATCATTGTATGAAATGTGACATGATTTTTCTGTGCGTTATATTAATTGGTCTAAACCATCCTTATAAATATTTCTCATTAATGACTATGCTATAAATTAAAGGAGTATTTTATTTCTCTAATTATCTAATGATAAACCATTATTTCGCAATTCGTTTATACCGAAGTGATTGTATTAAATACTTTTAAAGAATAGACAAGATAGAATAAAGTTGTTCAATTCAAGATGGTTCAATTCGTCAAGTGTCGTCAGATGTACATATTAAAAAACATTAGATGCGTATCAATCTCTTTAAAAAATTCTCTATTGATTGTCACATAGATAACTATTGTGTCCCACGGAAGGATACAACGAAATTTAGAAATCTTTCTATTTGAAATATTTCTATGTTGATAACAATTCAAATTTCATTCGATGATAAGTGATAAATCGCACTTGACTTATTAATGGTCGGTATGCTTTAAATAAAATCTAAGATTCGTTCAATTTTCATGGTGCAAATGAAATAGAAAATGGACGTGTAAAATAAGCAGACAATTGTTGTTATGGACACTCCACTCTGCGACATCTTTTGTACTCTGCCAGAGACGGACATAATCTGCCTCTGGGACCACGAGGTCTAATTTTCACTGATCTTGTCCTGTATTGCGATGATTCTCCGCAGGTGGCTGTACAACGCGACCAGGATGACCATTGTGTCATTTTGCAGTCAACTGAAACTAATTAAACATATTACAGCTTAATTATTCATTAAAACTCGTGCATAATTATAGTTAATACGTTGACAAAATTCGCAACCCTCCAAAACCCCGTCAAATCGAACTAACTTAGTTAATGACTACACTGTGGACGTTTATGCAAAATAAGAATTGTCTGTATTGCAAGATACACAAGCTAGATAGACATATTCATTTCATTCCTTAATTTAATGAGTTGGAACTAATATATTTTAAAATCTTTAAATAACTTTACTGTTCTGTAAGAGGTTGAATAAATTGTCTGGTAAAGTGATCAATTAATAATTCTTTCAATATTTAAGACAAACCTTCATTTTCTTCTGCTGCCGAGTTTCGATAAGTACGTCGTCCTACCCCATCGCCTTGCAGCGCTACAAATGATTTGTTTTTATTTAGTGCTCATAGATTTTGAATTTCCGTTGTTCTTTCTTATTATGTCACTTACAGCACGGTGGGATTTTGTGGCATTTCTTTTTACGGCGAAGCTTCCTCGGACAATCTTTGCCATTTCCTTTAGGTGGCATCTGCGTAGAAGTAGAAACAAGGAACAATATGTAAAAGGCATTAAAATTGAATTTTAATACAAATCTTAAGTTAAAATTTGAAACTTGCTGTTTTGGATATGCTAAAAAGATTATTTCTATAATTTTTATAAAACCACCTATTGGAAATGAATTTCACAGAATATTTACCATAATTTCTCTGGTGCTTATTGTATATCCACGACATCCTATGCATTTCGACCAATTACTCCACTCAGACACCTGGCAATCCACAGCCTCCACGTTTTCTGATGTTTCAATCACCTGACTATCAGGCTTCATTCCCTTGAATTGTAAACTTTCTGTAAAAAGACGACACCAATAAGCTTCATTACAGAAATTAACACCTTCTAAAAATTAGAATTGAGAAATTATAATTTTGCAAGATTTAACACGCCTCTTGTTCTACGTACAATGAAAAGTTTATGCACGTATGACGAAAATTCTAAAATTTAAAACAGTAAAAATATTAAAATAATTTAATAATTGAAATTATTAAAGAAAGAATTGCACAAAACTTAGTCCAATGATGACAATTTTAAATATACGAAGCTGGACGCCATTTTGAATCCAGCAGAATAATGAGAGATCTTCTAAACGAGAACAATTACGTATCATTCATAAGGTAATCATTATTTTTCATTAAGTTAATGCTTAGTTGACTAAACAATGGACGTATTAATTTTATGACCACTTAGACAAATGTTTCCAAACATTTTTTGAGTCCCGACCCCCTTTTATAATATTCAAATAATCTGCGCCTTCCCCATATAAGATAATAAGATAAATTTAATACTGTTATTTAGGAAAATTTACGAAAATTTACGTAAAAGATATATAAATGTTACGAAAATTAAAAAAATCATATTGAAATAAATAAGTGCTAAAAATCATCAACTAAAAATAGTCGCGGTTACTATACACCGCGATCCAGAGGCCGGGAATCACTGACTTAGACGAATGTCACACACATAAATGTGAAATGAAATAAATTGAATCCGGATCAAGATTGTTTGACCGTTCAAGACCAAGCGCATAAGTAGAAAAGGCATACATATAGTCAGACAGTTCAGTTTTAATGATTTTGAGCGGGCAAACAAATTTTTTTCAGTATCAGTATCAGCATCACCATGATGAGCTCGTTTTGTCTTCGAGCTGCGTTGATCCTGCGCAGGTATATGGTAGCTGAGAACACTGCTGAGAGACACCTTAATATTTTTCACCGTCGCTGACGAGTTTGTTCTCAGCTCTCCTTTGTTTTATGGAGCAAGCGTGTACAGAGTAAGGTAAAAGGTCTCGTTAAAACATTATTTAACGCTGTTAAGTTCGAGTTTCATGGAACTCGAGCTGCACAAGATTTTTATGACAACTGAAGCTTTCGCTTTTGAAGAGGTGTTCAAAGAAAAGAATTGAACTTACTTTGGAAGTCGCTGCAGACGTTCATGCAATCTTGTTCCGTCTGGAAATTATTTCGATTTCCGTCGCAGCCGGAATAACTGAATAATCGACAACGACCCGCCTGTTTGTCGAAGTACGCTCGCAAAATGTTGCCATTACAGGTTCCTTTTTTCATTGGTTCGCTGCAAATGTCTGTAATCAATTCAGGATTAACTTAATAATTTTTTCGAGCACATTCAACTTGTGTACTTTAACGTTCGATTATTATCAATCACGCAACGTGTCGGCGTATTTGATGTTTGTTTTAGTAAAATACGACAAATAAAATGGAGGATCTTCGAAGAATACTAGGTCAACTGCGCAGAACTTCTTAAACAGATATTTTTACTATTAGACATTTTTGGAAGTTCATATATTTGGTAAAAATAGTATAAACTTGGAAACTGTGTGAAAGAGTCCGATAATTGCAAGGTACACGACTCTACTATAATATAAGGCTGTGATATATGTTCACCGAACTGCCTTGCACCACCTAATTGCAGCAGCCGCAGATGTTAGCACTCCAAGCTTATGCTTCCGGATTATAACTTGCAGGCGTGTCGTATATAAGAGAGTTGCTGCAATTTTGGAGGAACAAAAGAACCTTCAGGGTGGTTGAAAGCTTTTCGAGCATGTTAAATGGAATTTCGAAATGGACTTCGGGACCGCAATGTCAGTTGTATTGTGTCCTGAGATTAACGATTTTTCATGAAACTTTTACCAATATATTCCGCCTCATAGAAGTTGGCCCCCCCCCCATTTATAATATTATATAGGGTGTCCCACGCAACTAGAATAGGCTGTACTTCCTAAACGGTTAGGAATAGAGGAAAATGTTATAAGAAAAAGTTGAATGGCATCAGACGGTGCATAATACGCAACTAATTTTATGCACTTTTGTGCATCGGTGTATCAGAAAAATGCAACTGCACTTTTTTTTTTAAATCGAAACCTACATTTTTGACTGCGCCAATCGATGCAGTTTGTTGTGCTCTACATAAAAGTAGTAATATAATTATGCCCTAAACTTATTCGTTAGGACGTTATCGTAACTAAAAGTTACAAACATTATAATAGAACACTACGTGATACTCCAGAACACTTGCCGATAGAGCGAAATCATTCACAAATCTACAAAAATCTTAGCTACGATAACTTCCGAACGAATAAGTTTAGGACATAAATATGTTAGTACTTTTATGTAGAGCACAACAAATTGCATCGATTGGTGCAGTCAAATATGTAGGTTTCCATTTAAAAAAAAGTGCAGTTGCATTTTTCTGATGCACCGATGCACAAAAGTGCATAAAATTAGTTGCGTATTATGCACCGTCTGATGCCATTCAACTTTTTCTTATAACATTTTCCTCTATTCCCAACCGTTTAGAAGGTACAGACTGTTCCAGTTGCGTGGGACATCCTGTATAATTTTAATAGTTGTGCTAAATCGTGCTAAGTTTCTGCTACATTGTGCTAGAATATTAACACTACAATATAAAAAATGCGATAAAAAATTGAGAAAAACGATTTTCGGAGTAGTCCCCCGCTTTTCATGTTTTTTCAATCTTCTCTGTTGTGCTAACATTGTGTCAAGCTATTACTTTAAAAAATAATCAGGAAACAAGTTATCGTAAATAATACTTTTCGACATGCAATTAACGATTATGTTAGCATCCGTTATCCTAATAGAATATCATTGTGTATGTGAGTTGTGCTAGCCTAGCATAAAGTCACAGATATGCCGATGCAAGTTTCCTAACGAAATAATTAGAAAGAAAATGGTGTTGTCAGTGGAAAGGGTGTTTCCCTATTTTTGAAATGTAAATTTCGATACTTACGTTCAGCTTCTTCCTTCGAAAAATCGCAAGTTGGAATGTTGGCCACGCACGCAGCCTGTTGCAGTTTGCACTCTTCGAGGCTGACGTCTTCGTCGTTGTCTCCTAAACTACTCCAATTTTTGTTGACAAGTCTCGATCGCAGTTGAACACCGGGCCCACAACTGGAACTGCAGGGGGACCACAGTGACCACTGTGTGTAGCGATCTTCAGGACACTTCTAATGAGGCGAGAAATTCACGGTAATGATTTATGTTAATCTAATTTGCAGAGTTTCTTGAAATTTCAACCCTTTGCATATGTTTACATTCAATTATCACTAGATTGACGGTGTACTAAAAGTGACTATTTTATATTACTTTATAACAATAACAAGAATGTGTCTATCCAAATTTTTAGCCACTTTTTTCATAGCATACATCCAAAGAAATAAGTTTGTTAAATAATTCCTCATGGACGCATCTTTATAATATCAATTATCGTAAATGAAAAATACTAGAACCCGCCATTTTGACGGGTCCAGTAAACCTAGTGTTATATTTTGTTCATCCTTTCATTGAACAATTTACTTTAATAGTGGCTTGCTTTGACAGTTTATTTTCAATGTTTTTTTATGCGACAGTAAATAGTTAATTTTCCATTTAAATTCATGCAATTTATTGCAAATTATGAATAATAAAAGGATACAAAAAAACCAATGCAAAGAGTTAAAATATTTCGAAAAGATATTTTACAATTAGCGTAACATATTATATGAAGTACTGCAAACGAATTACAATCGAAGCATCGATGAGAAAAATCAAATATTTTAGTGCAAGTAATGTAAAATGAAAATGAAATTCACTGAACAAATGAAATACTTAATTGCGATACGAAATAGTACAAAAACGAGAAATGAAGTTGTTAAACGATATTGCGACGCTGTGAATGAAATGAAGAAAATTATCATTTACCAGTAGAACGATCAGAAGAAAGAATAATGCAATTACACTTAATAATACTACAAAGAATTACAGTACAAGTAAATTAAATAAATATAGAAAAAATAATCAACTATCGAAAAACCATCAACTGCAACGATTTAATCAAATAAACAATGGTGAATTTTCTTTTATTTTCACATACACTATTTAATTATTGAAACTTTGTCAGGGAATTTAAGAGGCTGATATTTGCTTGGAATTTTTGCTGCAGTAAAATAAAATTAATTGAATATTTTCACTTTCGTTTCAACCATCCGTCGTTTCGATCTTTCCCAAGTAAATCAACTTACGTGAGGATGCCAGTGCCATGGATGCATCTGCGAGAAATGGTGCAGGTATGACGTACAAGTTGCTGTCCGTATAAATTCAAGATTCGTTAGTGATGATGCGAATGTCGATCGAATTATTCAGAGAGAACACGATATCGTTCGTTAGTGATTCTCATGAACAATGAATAGTTAGCTGTTCGAACATGTTTCGAGCATCTATACAACGACAAACACAGTAATTATATCAATTCTCGAAGAATGAATGCGCGATGCACAATGAAACATTAAATTATACATATCGTATAAAATGTTATCTGCATATTAGATCTCGGTGATTACCATTTAATATGAATCTTCCATTCTCATAATAACGACGCACAGCACGCTACCTTTGTGATGTGAGATCCTTTGTGACAATAATAATAATTAGACTGCGGATGTTTATGCAAAATAAAAATGTTTAAAAGTCACCTGTAAGGCAGAGAAATAAAACAAAGAAACATTTGTTATAAAATAAATAAATTTATAAATTTTAAATAAATTATAAATAAATTTATTTGTTGTAATAAACAAATAAACCGTATTAGAAGATGGTTGACTGTACAATGATTCTGAATTGACAAATCCTAATTTGGAAATCGTGTTTCAAAAATAAATCTTAATTTTTTGTTGATTTCCACTAATTTCGCTCAACTTTAAGGGCTCGTTACACTTTTTTCAACGTGGATGATGGCCGAAAAAATATGTGCCAAATATTTTTCCGAAAGCTATACCTCTCACTAAAATTTCATCAAAATCGGTGAGTCCAAATTTGATAACCCCCCTTGCCAAATTCTGCATCATACATTGAATGTAATGGTAAATCAAATTTAAAAATTTTGTATGTTCTTTTAAAGTAACACATATATCTCATCATTATTCATCTAACGCATTGTCTTTTACTCAAGATAATGTTTCATGATATTTCCAAAATAACGAAATACATGCAGTTATGTTTGAAAATTACATGAAATCATTAAAATTTTAGAACTATAATGCAAATGCGGCACGGGCCTTGTTGTCCGATTGCTTCCAAATTTTGCACATATTATTTTCTCACCAGGTGTCACAATTTAGGTGGTAAGACCAAAAAAATTGTTGACCCTTATGCCTAAGGCAGGGCCCGCTCTAGCAGTGGGGTGGGACCTTCCGCTCCTGGCCATTGTCTCGGCAATGGTCGGGAGCGAGGGGTCTTGGAGGGCATTTTCCTCCTTCTGCGAGCAAATAATGCTCCAGAAGGAGGAAGCGGAACGAGAGCGGGAACGGATTCTCGCCCCGGCCGCATAGGGGGGAGGAGAGGTCGCAGGGTTTGTGGCGGTCACGGGCTCGTGGCGGTCACGGGCTCCCGTTGCGACCTCCCTAACGCGGACAGGGACGTCCGTGATGACCCCGGTCATTAATGACGTCCCTGGAAGTCGACGGGTGTCCTAAGCGGGGGGCTTAGACATCCATCGGTCGGCCAGATAAAAGGGGGGGAGACACCATATCTCCGTCATATGGTGTCTCTAATTAGGGTAGGTAGGAAGGGGCCGCGTCCTTTTCCTGGGAGGAATGTAAAAGCGGGGGATGACCGGATAGACATGCGTGCGCGGAACACGGTCATCCTCCAGGAGCTTTAGGGACGGGCGTAGTGGAGTTAGTTGGTACACCGGTCTTGCACACACCGACCGGGGAGCCCAACATAACCTAGTCTTTTTCCCCTCGAGAAAGGCTAGGTATCCGTAAGAGGGATTACCACTGCGAAACAAAAAAAAAAGGGCCCGCTCTAGGGGCGGGCAACTCGGATATTTGTCAGGGGCGCCATTATGGCTTTTTTAAAAAATATATATATATATATATATATATTCTTAAGGGGCGGCAATTTGTCTTTTTGTCAGGGGCGACGTAACCGCTAGAGCGGGCGCTGCCCAAGGACTACCCTACTGTACATTGATACTGAATTAGTACATTGATACCGAATAACGCGTTATAGGAGGACTGTCTCAATTTTTGCACCGTGTTCTATCAAAACCGTGTTATAAGAGGGTTAACTGTACATTGATAATAGATTGGCAGATCCTGATTTGGGCCGCACTGTGCGTCGTCGCCATTCGAAGGTCCCGGTACCAAGCTGTTATTGTTAACGTGATGCGATGCATTTTGCAACGTTCTTAAATAAGTATAAGCCGGTGTTACTTGTCAATTAGTGGCAAGTTCTGGCAAACTGCCAAATGAGATATATTCTGTACCTGCAGCCATTCCTCGGTTGCCTCCACCGCCGGTTCCTCTCCCTCGTAATCCTCTTTTTCACCAGTGTCCTGATCACCGGTGTCCCGATCACCGGTGTCCTGATCACCGGTGTCCTGATCACCGATGTCCTGATCACCGTTATCATTGTCCTCCTTCTGGTTAGACGATTCTCTTACCTCGTCGGCGTCCGGATCCGCGTCCGGACACGGGTCGTTTTGGCAGTCGATTGTTTGCTGCAGTTCCGGCCCATCGGGTATGGACTTGCAATGTTTCCGATGTTTCTTCTCCCGGAAGTTCCTCGATCTCGTCTTGTGGCCAGGACCACATGTCGTCGTGCAAGAGCTCCAGTCGCTCCAATCGTCCAGAGCACACGAGGGCGTGTTCAAGAGTGCTGTGTTCCGCCCCGCTTTACTGCTATCAAATAATTTGATTAAGATCGTCTATTAACACTAAACCTACCACCGCCGGTCAAATGACCGTTTTCAGATTTTTTTATTTTACAATTATTGAGTTACAAAGATGCTTCTAATGGAAATGATCATGCATACTTTTTTTATTACAGTATACATTACAGTAAAAATGGCACAAAATCGAAATAAATTCAATCGCGCCATTTTTATAAGGGAGCACATACTAGTTACATTTAATGGTTGGTAGGTTCAGTGTTAACTTTTTGAGGACCGGAAAATCTATATACAGGGTGTCCTAAAAATGATCGAGTTCCTTGAAAGGGGTGATCCATGAGGTCATTTTCAGTTACCTTTTCCTTTGCGAAAATGTTCTCCGCAGCTTTATTAAGGTGTTATTAACGAAAAAAATGATGACGGGCCCCACTGAGCGTGGTGTTGCCATTGGCCGAACCGGAATCCGCCCGCTATAACCGCGCTTTGATTGGCCTGCGTTTATTGTCAATAATTCCTTAATAAAGCCGCGCAGAACATTTTTGCAAGGTTACTCAAATGAACTCAGGAATCACCACTTTCAAGGAAGTCTAACATTTTTGGGACACCCTGTATAGACGTACGAAAAAATGAATTTATTGTGCATTTAATACACATATAAATACACATTCATTGCCTTTATCCTTCCGGGCCAGAGAGTCTAGTACTGTCGTGATAAAAGCTACAATGCTGTACACGGTAAGTGTAATAAAACTATTCCCACTATTACGGGGTATACCTCTCGAGGGGCAGAGAAGCTTAATCGCTTGACTCAGTCGAGAAACGTAACATGAGATGGGTGAAGGTATATCGGTGAGCCAATGCTAATGCAATGACGAAACTTTTTTGTTTTTTATGTTTTCATGAAATTTTTACCAACACATTCTTGACATTTTTTTGATTAAAATAATTCCGATTATAACGCGATTAGAATCAGAGTTACTTGTTTAATCCACGATTCGGTAGGACCTCGATTATCCGAACCGATAATATCTGAATACATGTTTCACGTGTTGTAAATAGTTCAACCTAAAACGACCCTTGCAAAATGTAATTCCTTCATACAGACATAATCTAGCATTGTATCTAAGTATCCTAAGTACTCTATTGTCCGAACTATGAGATCCTCCACTGATTTAGTTCAGAAAGTAACTCCGACTTAAATTGCAGCGTGTTTGGTATTACTTTAATCAGAAAAATGTCACAAATACGTTGGCAACAGTTTTATAAAAGAATAATGAAAAACAAGAAAGTTTTGTCATTGAACGAGTATTGTTTCACCCGTATCATGTTACATAGTTCTTGTCAATCGAGTTTAGGGACCCCTCAATGGAGACACCCTGAAGTAGTGGGAACAAATTTTTTAGCGCAAGTTGCTTAGTGATCAGATTTAGTTTTCCCAAATCCGATGCAGGTCGTTGATGAACATTGTCAGGTATTGTTTATAGACATTACCAATGGGGGCTCTTTCCATAGCAATATGCCCTGTCAGTTAGGTTAGCATTGCACTTGTTCAACGAAGCAGCAGCTTCATCACGGTAATGCCTCTGTCTGAGTTGAGTGCCACGACCACATGTCACAGAACATGCGCTCCAAGGACCCCATTGTGTTACTCTGCATGCTTCTGTATAGATCAGAAATTACATTGTTTGTAAACGAGAAGATCTATTGGATTGTACCATAAATATATTCGATTTTAATTATAAACATAGTGGCTTCAAAAAGTATTTGAACACTAAATCTTCAATTCACCTATAATTGTTCACATTCAAATTGTAGTAATTTTGGTTAAAAAAAGATGATACAACGGTGTGCCTGGACTGATTTTAAAGCTCGAAAGTTCTACTTTCATGATCCTTCATTCATTTTTCCCAAAGACATTTGTGTACGATTTTGTGGACGTGCAACCGATGACAGGTTTTTTGGAAAATGCTACAACTTGACCCATGTCCAAAAACATTGAAAATTTTGAAGTGAAACTTCTTTAGACGCGTTAGGCGCAAAATCTCGACGCGGTAGGCGTAAAACCTCGATGCGGTAGGAGTAAAATTGATCTGGCGATGAAACCATGAAACGATGAAACGATGAAACGATGAAACAATGAAACGATTAAACGAAATTCTATTGTATTGAAGTGAAAGTTCTTTAGGCGCGGTAGGCGTACAACCTCGACGCGGTAGGAGTAAAACCGATCTGGCGATGAAGCGATGAAACCATGAAGCGATGAAACAGTGAAACCATGAAGCGATGAAACAATGAAATGATGAAACGATGAAGCGGTGAAACGAAATTCTATTCTATTAGCATATACGGTTGAGGGTTCGGCATTGCTTAATAAAGATTATGATAAAATTCCGACGATGCTAAGTGGAGATTTCAACTTGAACTTTGCATCGGAACAATCAAAATTATTAATAGAATTTTTTAGAAGTAAACTAAGATTCGAAATGGTAAATAATCCTAATGAAGCGACAACAAGATCAGGAACAACTCTCGATGCAGTATTTGCAAGACATTTAGACAAAATTGTTTCGAGAATATTTATATAATTTTAGCTATCACAAGCCAATTGTTTCAATAATAGAATCATAGAAAATTAAATGTCATAAAGTGTTAATAAAAATTCGAAAAAAAAATTAAAGAAAGAAGTTTCACTTCAGCCATGTGGTCTAAGCACACATCAATTTTTTCGATAATGCTACAACTTGAAACATCTCCAAAAACATTGAATATTTTTTGCCGTGACTGTCTCTACCGTACATTTGAGAAATGAAACTTTCTCTTCACAACGACTCCCTAAAATTTAATGTACGATATTCCTTAGGCTGTTTTATTGAACTTTGAATAAAAGGTGCATTGCCATGACAGTAAAAAGTCTATTACATTTTTTGTCAAAAGTTTTGCATTATATTCGAAGAAATTAGAAATAAGTTCTTCCCTGAATAAGTATTAAAAGTGTTCTTTCAAATTCCTATACATTCACTGTATGATCACTGTGTTCTTTAAACAATTATAAATTACGTACGCAATAAATAAATACCAGCTTGTGCATCGGGATAAACAGTAAATAATAAAGAGAGATTACTTCTGCACGTATGGATAAATAAATAAGGTGCTCGGATAAATAAATAAAGTGGAGTACGACGCTAGGCCATGAGCGTTAACGCATATCGACAAGAGAAACAATCTAAATTTTGATATTAACTTTTTGCGTAATTCTCTGGCGTTCGGAATATTTGTTACCAGGAAATCGCTCATGGTCTACCGCCTTCTAATTTCTACAAACAAACTAGCAAATAAGAAATCGAGTCTACATTCAAGTTTCGTTTACCTCCATCTCCTTCGTGTCTGCTTGAACATCTCTCGCAGGGATTAAGCAAACAGTCTGTGGCATAGAAACCGCAAGAGGGAAGAGATTTTTCTCCGTAGTTTACTTTTTTCGCACAGAAGAAACTCTGTTTGAAAGATCATATTCCACGGAGCAACGTTCGAGAGAAATCGAAATTTAAATCTGTTGAGAGAACATCTTCTATCGTGTATCGATATTAGATGGGATCAATGGATCCTAATAATAAGAGGATGACCTCCTATTATCAACTAAAATAATTTGTATTATGCATATCATTGAACTTTGTGCGAAAAATAATGTTCCAGAAAGTAATACAGAGACGACATTATATTTTTATTAAATGAATGAATCTGAATAGTTGGAAGGTCGCCTATTATTTACAACTAAAATGTTTCGATTATGTATATCCTTGAACTTCGTATGAAAAATAATGTTTCACAAAGTAATACAGAGATGAAATTATGTTTTTATTAAATTGATTAATTTCACAATAATTCATTAATGATTCTTAATAGTTGAAAGGTCATGTGTTTCCGAAACTGAAGTATTGTTATTAGACTGCGGATTTGATGCGTTCATAAAAAATACGAGTAAGAACAATTTAAAACAATTGAACGATTAACAAAATTTAGGCACGATACACTATTTTCAACGCATTGAAATGATTAAAGAAAGAAAGAATGATAGAGATCATTTTTGTTTTACATAAAAATCCACAATCAAGTATAGAACGATCCGATTGGTAATTAGAAATAGATATTTCCTGTCTTTCATCCCTCTACTCTGTGCAAGAGGGTAGTTAACACTAGATAACAATAACAAGAATGTGTTTATTAAGATCTGTAACAAATTTTATTGAAATATATACTGAAGGAAATAACTGAAAAAAATATCTGTACAATCTCTGCAATTGTAAGTTTAGAGATCTAGGGACACTAGGTTTAGAGATCACTAACAGTGACTGTTTTATATTACTTTATAAAAATAACAAGGATGTGCCAGTCCGAATTTTTAAACATTTTTTAACCAGTTAACTGCGGAATTTAATTTTAAAATTTCTCACAGGATGCGGAATTAAAATCAAGCCATGAATAGTATACACGTCCAACGCAGGGAAAATGCTTCTATTATAAATTTTTTTGTAGCAAATGCTTTTAATGCTTTTTTTTAAATGCTTTTCATTTAAATGCTTCCGTGATGGGCACAGTAGGGGCCCCCAAACACCTGCTTCTCCCACCAATCTCTCTTTCATGCGCGACGCCTGCGCACTGTTCACGACGGGCGAAGCATTTCCTTCCTCTATTGTAACGGCGGATGCTGGTGCGGGACAGTGGGCGTTATGGTGGGGACGGTTTTGTCTAAATTGAGACAAAAATGCCCATCCCTGCTCTTATTGAAAAGTTCTTATAGTAAATGGAAATTTTTTATTTTACACAACGAGTATATACGTCAACCGCACCGGAATAGAGCTTTGGATTGGCGTGTGTACACGTCGAACGCAGTTGACTGGTTAAATAATATATATCCAAACAAATAAATTTGTTGAATAAAATTAAAAAAAAGTAAATTAAAAATATTGGAACCCGTCAGTTTGACGTAAACCTAGTGCTAAAAATGTGGAACTCGTCAAAATGATAGTAGTTGTAGCGTTAACGGGGATAATTAAAATTATCGCGTCTCTTTTTTACTTTCCTTACGAGATCGCACAAATTTTGAAATTATCTGATACATTTTGCCCATTATGAACTATAAGGCAGTGCAAATGTTCTCTTCCCGCTTCCTCTTCCTATCTTCACAGACAAAACATAAAAGAAAACAACCAAAGGGAATACTTGCTATTTTTGCGAATACTGCCAGGAGGAGGGGTGGTAGTAACACCTGTGTCAGCCGCTTCATCCGGTACTTCCTCGCAAGTCTTCTCGTAGAGTCTCTGCCGGTTCAAATAAAGTCTGGCCAGTGGCTTCATGTCCAAACCGTACGGATCGTAGAATGGAGACCTCGAATCGTTCGGATAAGAAGAAGTAATGCGTCGGATGGGCTCTTGAGGGTCCGTTGGTGAATCCGGAGACTGCACAGATTTGTATGCAGCACAAAGCGTAATATTAATTTTCAAATCATTAGCTCAAAAATCCCTTCAATTCTTCGCAATGAGTTTATTTGATGAATCGTTCCTTTAGTTTCCGAACAAAAATCCGAGATTGATAAAGAATAGACAAAAATGATGCGACGTTGGAGTAAGAAAACATCAGATGTTTGAATGAAATTAGGTTAGATAAAATTGTTTGGAAATGGTCCTTTAATCAAATATTTAATTCATTTATCTACTAATTTTATGTCGCAAGGATATTTTGTATAAAAATATTTATGTAACACTTGCTATTTCAGATATCCCGTACTTACAAGAACATTAGACTAAATAATTTTTATGAACAATTTTCTTTTCTCTTTTTGCGTATAAAGGCTTCTCTTTCAATGACAGTAAATACAATTTTAGAACAGTTGCAAAAGTTACAAAGCTACTGGAACTCAAATATATAATTTTGGATTTGAACTTGTTGCTTTTTTTGTTTGTAAAACGAGGAAAAATATACTAATCGAAAATCCGCTTGGTCAAAAACTGGATGATGGTCTTGAGAATATTTCCGTACCATTTCATCCAAATTGGTCCAACAGTCTTTCAGATATTTTTGGTTTTTCAATTAGGATTTGTTATCAGTGAGCAACACAAGTGAATTTTCAGAGTTGTAAATTCAGCAGTTTTGCGAATTTCCAAATAAATGTTTGCGAGACTATTCCAGAAGATATACAGTTTTTGAAAAATTGATTTTTTTATATAAGCAGAGGTTGTAGCCCCTTAATCGCGAGGCCGCAGGCATCGAAATGGCGCGCTTTTCACAGACCGGAAGCCAGAGACGCCGTGACAGAAAATCGCGAGGGAAAATTCCCGATCGGCCGGAAAACTGTCGCGGGGGCACGTTTACTATGGCGTCGTCAGCGGTTTACGCGAGACCTGCGGCCCTATTGTCAATTGTTAGGGTCGGAGCCACCCGTCAACTTTATTATGCGATTCCCTGCGGCCGACAGCTGACGTTCATTTTGTTCTTCGGAAGTGTTTCGGCTGGCAAAGCCGTGCCAAAGATTCAATCGATTCCTCCGACGATATTTAATCTACCTTTTCAATCAGTTATTTGTTTAGTAGTCTTAATTTTTACAGTTATATACGATTCTTTGAAGAATCGAATTTTTTAAGCTGAACGTATGCAACTTGCGTTTTAGTTTTTCTACGTGTCACGTTTAATATTTATCTGCTTATTCTGTTATGTAACTCTATGTTTGGAAACTAGTTTAATCCAGTTACACGGCGTTGACGCTTATCTGGGAAGAACATGGGTTGGTATTAAATTTTATTTTGCTGGAATAAAAGAATTTCCGCTTTCCAAACTCACATCCTTTAACAAAATTGTCACAATCGTGATTCTTTATTTTGTGTCAAGCTGAACGGAATCTTATATTGTTAGTTAGGAGCAATGGGGATTTTTCACAACGTTATGGACTGCAAACCTATGTATTCTACATTTTTAAGAACTAATTTATAAAAATGGGATTCTCCATGAAGAGTAAAGTTCAGTATTAATGCGGATGAGCATTTTTTTCAAATGCTCCCATATATTTTAGCAGAGAACTCAATCATATATCAAATTGTTAAATACTGGGAAAAATAGAAAAATGTATACTTTCCTTATGCAAGTATCTGAATTATTTGTTCGCAATTTTGAGATTCATGTATGTAGACTTAATATCGTCAATATGTTTACATCCGTTCTTAAATGATTGGTTTTTGGATTTAGCAGTTGGTGGATTTAATAGACTCAAAAATCAATGACTAATTGAAGGATTTAATAGACTCAAAAATCAATGAGTAATTGAAGGATTTTTAAGCAATTTCATTCATAAACTAGTTATTTCTAGTAATATATATATATATATATATATATATATATATTAAAAATATATGTTTCCATTTGAAAAAATAAAGTTGACCTTGGAATGACCTTGAAACATTATTTATTTGAAACATCACTTATTTGAAACATTTTTTCTCTGGAATGTAGTTTTTAAGATATTCCATTTTATATATATATATATATAATATAATTATATATATATATATATAATATAATTATATATATATATATATATATATATATAATATAATTATATATATATATATATATATATATATATATAAAATGGAATATCTTAAAAACTAAATTCCAGAGAAAAAATGTTTCAAATAAATGATGTTTCAAATAAATAATGTTTCAAGGTCATTCCAAGGTCAACTTTATTTTCTCAAATGGAAACATATATTTTTCATTACAGATTCTTAATCTACGACTTGAAACATATAACTTTTATCTGAAACGTTTTCTTCTTCGCCGATTATTTAAAATAGTTCATTATTCTCTTTGGGGATTTGTATTTAGAACAATATAATTATTTAAAAAAATAAGGTTTCAATATGCGATTTAATTATTGTCAGAGAAACACAACTCTCAAACACAATGTAGGAATTAAAATACCTATTACCAGGCTTCCTGTACAAAAAGTCTGAACAAACACTTTGAAAGTAATGATTCAACTTACCAAATACGTGATTCCATCGTCAGTGCCAGCGTCGTAAGGATAAAGATTCAATTCCTTGTGCTCGATCCACGAACAATCAGAGAGACACAATTCCAGATCAGAAACTCCAACTATCCAATCCGGGGACGGGTCTGTAAAATTATTTTTTACATCCCATAACGCGGTTCACTGGCCAAGTTCAGGTTAAACCGGAACTTCAGATTAAAATGCAAACCGTTCTTGGGAGCTTTTCAGAACTATCATTATAATTTGAAAGTCCACCCGCGTAATGGAGACACGTCTATTTTCGAGATTTCACCGAGATATTCTCGTCGATTTGAGAATTGTTGATGCCCGAACTCTGGCGCCATTGTTATCGAAGAAAAATCCGAATCGTTATTCAACGCTTAACGTCCAAAACATTAATTATTTTCTTTTATTTTATTACTATGCTTGACGATCTCAATTACAAAATATTATTCGTTGCGAGACAATTCAATTAAAATTTGATAAGTGAAAGTGAAAAAAACTCGTACATTAAAGTGTGCAAATAAAAAGTGTTTCACTTGTACGTCACAAATTGTGAAGAAGTCAGGAACTGAATTTACGCACTGCAAAATTTCAATATAACAAAAGTTGTATTTATATGTTAAAAATATCAAAATGTAAAGAGTTGCATTTATACACGAAAAACAACAATGTGAGAAGAGTTGTATTTACACAAATTTAAAAATAAGTAGGAATATTATGGGGATGTGAAAAAGCTGGATTTATACATTAAAAATGAAAGATTAAAAAGAGCTGTATTTGCTGTGCCAACATGAAATAGTAATATGGATGTTTGAATATTGCACACATGCACGAATATGAAGAAGACACAAAGTACACAGGAATGAACTTTAATTACATTGGAATCTTTCCATATAATGAACAAAAACTATTAATAATATTTTTCTTTAGAGTACTCTTTTCTGTTAATTTTTTGGTATACGATTTATTTGTGCACGATGCAAAAAGGTCGAATGAAAATAATAATCTTACCAAGCATGGACACCAAAGACATGAGATGGTGTTTCTGGTCGACGCGAAATACTGCGAATGTTTTGCCAGTCACATTGGGGTAACTTATTCCTCTGGCTTTAATTATTGTTCTGATGTGCTCGCTCTACGAAAAAAATTTAAAAACGTCTACACATAACAGTTCACCGTTGATCATACTCGCTGATACAAATTAACTTTTATTAAACTGGACTAGATTACGGACTAGATTACGGTTTTTCTACATTTATGAGAAGAATGGTTAAGTCAACTGTAAAACAGTACATAAACTTAAAGAATTGAAAAATCTTGTCGTAGGTTACTATTATATTATCCTCAACTAATTAAAATTATTCAGAATTAATTGCTATGTGGTTCCTGTGCTTTGCAATTGATGCAAACAATTTTTATTTTACATAAGAACTCCACCATCGACTTGTTATATGCAAAGGTAAATATTACGTTTAGGGGATGCACCTCGAATGACCTTGACCTTCACATATGTTTTCAAGGACAACATTCTGAACAACTTTCATCTATACATCTACCCATCGTTTGGACTTAGTTTCCGAGATAATTGCAAAAAATTTTTGTTTTTTTGGTTGTAAGTACATTTTTTTTGTACAAGCTGTCAAAAGGAGACATAGTCCAAGTTGATTTGTTAACTTTTTTATAGAAAACGAGTGACGGCTAAACACTCAAAATGGTGTTAAGTCTGGGTTAGGTCTGGGTTATGCTCGGTTAGATTACCAGACCTAACCCAGATCTAACACCATCTTGAGGTCGTCCAATTTTAGAGAATGTCTTCGATAACATGTCTCCAATCCAAAATCACATTCATTTAAATACGGGCAAATTGCAATATGGTAGGATTCGTATATTTTTATTCATAACTTTTTAATAAAAAACGTGCGACGGTTAAAACCTCTTGGAGGTTACTTAGAAAGGTGACCTTGATAACATATGTATATCAATGCAGCATATTGTTTTAGCCTTCAATACTTAAAATAACTGCTATACTTTGAAAACTTCTTTTGTTTATAATTTTTTAATAAACAACGAGCGCCGTCAGAAACCTCTCGGGGGTTACTCAGAAAGGTGATCTTGACGACATATGTCAAGGTCAAGGACATCCGAGGTGCCTCCCCTAAACGTAATATTTACCGATACAAATTTATAATTTATAACGCGTTTTTATTTTATGCTCTCAATTTTTCTAGTTCTATGATTTCAATGGAGGATATTATCATTAAAATTGTGAAATTGTTAGGAACGTAAGATGAAGACGTTGATGTAGTAACTGTTCCGTAGGTTACTATTATACTATCTTCAACTCATTGAAATTATTAAGAATTAATTGCTATGTGGTTCCTGTGCCTTGCAATTGATGCAAACAATTTTTATTTTGCATACAAATCAACGATCATCTTGTTACATACAAATTTATAATTTCTAACGCATTTTTATTTTATGCTCTCAATTTTTCTAGTTCTATTATTCCAATGGAAGATATTAGTATTAAAATTGTGAAATTGGTTGGAACCTATGATGAGACCGTTGATGTAGTAATTGTTTTGTAGGTTACTATTGTACTATCTTCAACTCATTGAAATTAGTCAGAATTATTGCTATGTGGTCCCTGCGTCTTGCAATTGATGCAAACAATTTTTATTTTGCATACAAATCAACGATCATCTTGTTACATACAAATTTATAATTTATAACCCATTTTTATTTTATGCTCCCAATTTTTCTAGTTCTATAATTCCAATGGGGGATATTATCATTAAAATTGTGAAATTGTTAGAAGGTGGAGATGTTGAGATAGTAATTGTTTAAAGGTAAAATCATGTGGTAGGTTAATTTGGAGGCATTTACTTGCTCTTTTAATTCCGATTCCAGTTTTCTGGTTGATCCAAGCTCTGCCACTTGTCGCAAACCTACGCTTGCCATGCCGTTGTACTTCCAAAAGCTATAATCGACTGTATGCGAGGCTCCAATCACGTCTGAGAACCTAATGAGCCATCCTTTGCTGGGAAAATCCTGTTTCAAAACAATAAGTTATTAAAACAAAATACTTATGAACGTGTCTATCAATAAAATAAATTTTAAAATCAAAGATTTTGCTTCTTAAATTTACAGGGAACGTAATGTAATCTATTCATTGTTCATTTATTCTAATTTTACAAAACGGTCCAAATAAAGTTTATTTTTTTGCCGGCAATGATCAAGCGTAAAATCTACATGTTCATTCCGGTATTAACAACGATAATTGAAGAACAGAGTGTATCAATGTTTTCAACAAATTAAATAATTCCGTCATTTAATGAGCCAGCGACTATACTTGTATTTGCTGCGCATTAATTATCTGATTCGCAGTTGTTACGATCAGCTTATGATCTCGAGTTTATGAATTAAATTAATGCAAACGTGGCCAACGAAATGCACGAGATACCCCAGAGTTTCCGGTTAATGTAAACATTAATAGCTTGTCGCACTGCGTGAACACGCGCCGATGAAATATTGACAAGTTTCCTGAAATGCAGGAAACCGTGGCCGGATAATTGCGCGGAGTGGCGTCCAATTCATCTGTTAATTATATACTTTTGAACACCTTAATTTCGCGGTTGTTCACCTGTGCGTCCGTGGTTTTTCGACAACAAACAAACAAACACTCTCCAACACTTCTTTTTAAAATAATTAGACTCTCTCAAACAATTCTAACGTTCTCAAAAACATTTTCATTGCTTTTCATAACTAATCGAAAATCGAAAAACTTATTTAGAATAGGAATATGTTTTGAAAATCCAGAAACTTGTTTATACAAGCAAAATCTCTACAAAATCTGAAAACTCGTTTATACAAAAAATATCTTTATAAAAATCTGGTAAAACTTATTTAAACAAAAATTATCTTTATAAAAACTTAATAAACTTATTTATTCAAGCAATATGTCTATATAAACCTGAAAACTCATTTATACAAAAAATATCTTTATAAAAATCTGGTAAAACTTATTTATACAAGAATTATATTTATAAAATCTTAATAAACTTATTTATTCGAGAAATATCCTTATTTAAGCCTGAAAACTTATTTATACAAAAGATATCTTTATAAAAACTTAATAAACTTATTTATTCAAGAAATATCTCTATTTAAGCCTGAAATCTCATTTCTGTAAGAAATATCTTTGTAAAAATTTAAAAACTTATTTGTTAAAAAAATATCTTTATAAAAATCTGGTAAAACTTATTTATACAAAAATTATCTTCATAAAAACTTAATAAACTTATTTATTCAAGAAATATCTCTATATAAACCTGTAAACTCATTTATACAAAAATTATCTTTGTAAAAATTTAAAAACTTATTTATTCAAAAAATGTCTTTATAAAAGGCTTATTTATAGAATGAACATTTTTACAAATATGTGAAAATTCTCGAGTAGCCTAAGTAACTGTATGTTTCATTTGGTCATAGAGCAACAATCAAAATTGGATTTAATTTTCTAAAATACTTAAATGTACTTATAAGAAGTCTAACATGTTCTATAAAAGTGCCCAGCATTAGGTATCACCATTCGCTTCATTAAAATTGCAAGTCGAAGTTCAGAAAACATTTGTTAACTAAACATGTTTTTCCTGGTAATTTCGTGTATTTAAGCGGCTGCTTCAGATTCTCATTTCGATTTAATGCAAAGAAAAGTCCTAAAAGACAATTACAATTTTACATATTTTAAAAAAGCCTTGTGTGTACTTCTTTGTTAGAGAACACCCTTTAACGTCTAAAAGATGGCAGCTTCTTCACGCTTCTTTCAAGAAACCTGCAGAAACTACAGTTTCTGAACCGCCCCTTTCAAGGAAGAAGTACGAAGACACGTATTTTAATAGGATTTTAATAGTTTCTTTAATATTTTAAAGAAACCTTATCTGTTTGACGCAAAGTTGAAGGACATTCTTTAATTAATGTCTAAGAGAAGGCAGCAATCAGACGGAAGCTTTTTCACGCTTCTCTCGAGAAGCCTAAAAATGCGAGAGGATCGATAGCCGAGCAGTTCCATGCACTTCCGACTGTTGATTTTATTTGACGAGGTTCTTACGTGCCTTTGGATGGGTATTCCTAGACCAAAGTCCCTCGAAAGTAACTTCGTACTTCGCCTCCTCGCAGGCGCAGCAATCCTGCAACACTGGGCCTTGATCGTCCGCCTCCGCTTTCAAGTCCTGACAGATTTTCAGAACTAAGTTCGGATCATCCATGTACCACGTATCCGGCGTTTCCAATACCGTTGCCCTGTGCTCCATAAAAGAAACGAGAAACGGACACGCGTTACTGAGATTGCCTCAACATTTCTCTCGCCGATCCACGGTTGAGAACCACTATTCGAAACTTTCGCGCGCACAGTGGTCCCGAGAGCCGCAATTTATGGTCTAACTTCAATTTTTCTACTTTCATATTTAAACAAAATTTTTGTTCTATCAAATAACGACTCTTTATAACCTCGAAAGTCAAAATATTAGATCTTTCAGATAAACTTCCGAGCAGGTGCAGTATTTAATCGTTAAAAGTCGCAACCACGGGTCCTGCCAGCGACACTTCGTGTTCAAGTATACTATTCTTTGATTTGTGCCAAACGTAGAAGAGGACAGCGAAGCTCGAGTGGTCTCGGTCGCCGAGAAGTGTAACATTATACGGGTCGAGTATGTCGGTGTGAAAACAACACCTAATCCAGTGACAAAACTTCTTTATTTTATATTATTTTTTGATAGAACTGTCGACAACATATTCGTGGCATTTTTCTAATGGAAATGATAACGAATAAGATATAATTGCGATCATATTTACTTGTGTAATGGACGATGAAAGTTTCGGAAAATTATTGTAGATATGATCCGAATTCAAACGTTGCATTTTACGGATTTTAAGCATCGAAATTTTGTAAATTAAAATTCCCAAGACCATTCAGTAACGCTAGAATTACCGTGCGAGTCAAAATGACCCATTCCAAATTTATTTTGTGATTACCGAAAACAGGAAGGGGCTTTTGTGGAAAATTATTGAGTAATTCAGTCACTTGTAATGTAAAGTCTCCATTCTAGGGATTTTGCAGTTTTTATAAAACATTTTTGAAATTTTATTTCAATGCTGGGAGGTTCTAGAGTTAAAACAATCTGTGAAAATGTCCATAAATCATTAGGTGAATTAACCAATCAGTAATCTATTATTTTCTAGCCGTTATTTGAAAGAAAATTAGGAAATCAGCAATATTGGGCGACCTTTTTCAACAACCTATAATAGTCATCTTTACGACGATTCTGTAATTATTGTATAGAACTTGTAGTGAACCACTTTAATGAGAAAATGGTGAAATTACTTCTTGGAACCACCTGGTTCCGCGAAAAATCAAAGACAGTTCATGCTTTTTATTAAAATATCCCTTCACCTGATAAATATGCAACCGCTACCTTCGGAAGGACTGGTCCAAGCCACAGAAATTTCATCCTTGGGCATCTTGGATGTTTCCACAACGGCGTTTGGGCAAACTTCCAAATACCTGGACAGTGACTCGTCCTGTAGGTCGAAGACGCCGCTGTCAGCGCCATCATCATCATTCTCGGGTTCGCTGGATATCAAGAACCTGGTGAATCTCCTGGGAGTGATTCCGGTACTCTCAGCTACTATAGTGACTGAAACAAATATATTATTATCCTCATTAACTTTTTGTCTGCCAACAATCCACATGTTCGGACCCCAAGGGCCAGAACGTCTTAAAGTGTTGCATTTAAATGGTTGAAACGTAAGAGACATTCAACCATTTTTTTATATATAAAATTATGTTTCTTTAAAAACCGAATATGCACATTTTCTTATGCGATGTTTAAGTAATACGTGTTGAAAATTAGAGTTAGATATCTGTAACTAGAAAGACCAATCATTTTACCAAATTGGAGATGATGAATTTGGAGAGGTTATATGTATGTATATCTTTCTAGGATTGATGCATGAGACATTCAACAATTTTTTATTAGTAAAATTATGTTCCTATAAAATATTAAATATTTTACCATTCTCCCCTTTCTTCCACTCTCCCCCATCTTCCACTCTCCCCCTTCTTCCACTGTCCCCTTTCTTCCACTCTTCCCCTTCTTCCACTCTCTCCCTTCTTCCACTCTCCCCGTTCTTCCATTTTGTCCACTCTCCTCTACCGCCTAATTTTTCAGCCTATTTCAGCCTACTTTTCAGCGGGACCCATTTATTACGGTGGGTTCCGAACCACCTCACATCTTGTTGAATGATAATAGTATATTTAAGTAGTATTTGCTGAAAAATTGTGCCGAGTGTCTTATACTAGAAGGACGTGGCAGCCATTTTCCCAAAGCCATTTTTACAAGGCACCGTTTGTGATACCCAATATATTTTCGTAAAGCTTTATCCAATGAACATTTTTATTTATTGAGTTGAAATATAAATTCGTTTCGTTGTAAATGTAAATGTGTTCTAATTCTAACGATTTACTTATAATTTCTTGTAAATGGACATAAATATGATTGAAAAGAAATCACTTGCAGTCAGAAATTATACAATTGATTGAATACAATTCTGTGCTTTATAAACACTAGGTTTACGGAGCACTAAAATTGATTATTTTACATTGCTTTATAAAAATAATAAAATTGTATTTACTTAGATCTTCAGCGATTTGTATTGTAATATGTACACAAAAAAATAAATCTATTTAATAATTCCTCACGAATGCCTCCTTACACTCTCAATAATCGTAAATTAAAAATTTTTGAATCCGTCATTTTGACGGGTCCCGTAAATCCAGTGTTAATAAACGAAAAGAGATCTCGAGCATAATCATACATACAGTTGTGTCTGTTGAGGCTTTCGGGTGTAAGCCGTGTTCTAAAGGAAGAGATTTCTTTTTCGGGAAATCTCTTCCTTTAGGACACGGCTTACACCCGAAAGCCTCAACAGACACAACTGTATGATGCCGGGCCGTGAAAGTCTCAAATCTCTGAATAATCATACATATTTATGTTACAAATCAATACATTCGTGAAATTACTAATGAATTGACAGATAATCAAATACAATATCTTCTTTTGTTAGTTCTTTTGATATTTTAATTCCAAGGAACTACAAGCTTACATTTATTCACTTATATTAATATATAGGGTGTTCCGCGAGTCATGGTCAACCGATTAGTAGGCGATTCTACATGCAAAAATTAGTCGAAAAGAAAGAATAAAATTTTTTCATTTGAAGCTTCGTTTTCGAGTAAATTGAGTTTGAAAAATCAGCGAATACGCGTACCATTAGATCAGCGATTTCCAACCTGGGAGGTGCAGACTATTGTCAGAGAGGCGCCAAAATTGTTAATAAAATATTAATTTTCATACCATAATATCTTCAAAATAAAACGTTAATTCCATTTTGGACGAATCATCGTCCATCACACAAGTAAATATCATCGCAATTATATCTTATTTGGTGTCATTTTCATTAGAAAAATGCCACGAATATGTTGGTGAAAGCTGCACAAAAAAATAATAAAAAATAAAGAAATTTTGTCACTGGGTTAGATGTTGTTTTCACACCGCATACTCGACCCGTATAATGTTACACTTCTCGGCGACCGAGGCCTCTCGAGCTTCGCTGTCCTTTTCTACGTTCGGTAGTATATAATAAGTTAAAGAATAGTATACTTGAACAAGAATTGTCGCCGGCCGGACACGTGGTTGCGACTTTTAACTATTAAATACTGTACTAATGCACGCGAACCTGACGAATCTTGAAACTCGATGTTCTCGAAAACGAAGCATTACAAATGAACAAATTTTTATTCTTTCTTTTCGACTCATTTGTATGTTAATGAAATTACTAGTCAATTGCATAAAAATGAAAAACAATATCTTCTTTCGTTAGTGCACTGGTTATTTGAATTTCAACGAACTACAGCTTCCATTTATTCACTCTTGTGAACGTACACCGATGAAATTCTGTTTATAACCGTTCGAATTCAATTAAAAGACAATACTTTCCTCCGATACGATAGTTCCAATTAACTATTTGCTAATGGAAACTGCTTCACTGGTGAAAACAGTACCGAAGAGACAGAAACGTTTCACCCAAATCGAATTGTAGCCGGAAATTCAGTTTCTGCAACGACCGCGGTATAATCTGTGTTGAACTTCTCTGTAACGGCGAATAAAATACCGCACAGTTATTTTCACGATACACGCGATATCTCGATCGATTAAATTGTATGTACGGCTTGTGTTCCTGTAATCTCCATGTATCGAAGGAATATTCGTGTGTCTAAAATAGAAATATAGAAGCTCACTGCTCCGTGACCGGCTATTTATAACTCGGATTAAACGCGATGTACATACAGCAGGGCCAAATGAAGTATTGGTGGTTTGCACGAATTTTTTCCGATAGTTATTGCAAACCATTAACAAGAAAAATTACAACACTTGATTTATGGTATCACCATCATATTTCATAGAGTTTATAATAAGGACTTGTCCGCTGCAATTGTATAAAGAGATTTCACACTTCAAGCTTTTCTTTGTTTATAAAAATTGTCTTAAAAAATACCATATTATATAAACTTTATTTTGAATACAGAATAAAATGACAACCAAGATGGACGATTATTTTAAACCCAGCAAAAAATTATTAAGATTTAAACACATGATTTTGGACGACTCCTTCCGGATTTAGGTTCCCTCACCTGGGAGGACTGTATGAATTTCTAATATTATTTTAAAGTTTGCAAGAAAGTTAATGTTTATTATGAATTATTAATATAAAGATTAGTAAAAATCTTGTATTGACATTACGCGAAGTATTTACACAATTTTTTTAAAAGTATCTTTTTATGGTTGTGCATATAGGTTAGGTTAGGTTAGGTTCTTCCGTTCTTCCACTTTCACTGTCGCCTAATTTTTCAGACCATTTCAGCCTACTTTTCAGCGGGCCTACTGTTTATTAAGGAACCACCTTGAGATTGTGAAAATATTAAATTAATAAAGAACATTAATATCATCCCCATTTTTATTTTATTCGAAAAATATTCCCTCTATTTTTTGAAAGCGTGCAAGACAGTTCATATTTATTTAAAAGTGTTAAAATAAAAATTGGTAAACACTTTCTAGTGAAATTTCATGAAATATAAAATTATCATGTTTCTTTTACATTCAGCTTTAACTATCTTAGGTCTTGGAAACGGAAATTATGTAAAATTCGATGAAATATTTCTATAGTAATTTTTATAGTTCTATGGACCAGAATAGAAACAATACATTTGCAATATTTTTAAGTGCATAAATAATTTTTACGCGTGATATCATTAAAAAAATAATTTTCACGCGTGATTCACGCGTCAAGTTCATGGGAAAATCGTGAATTTTGAGGTTCCATCGATATTAGCGTCTCACATAGAAAACGTCCTCGATTTATGGGGGTATGTTTTGCAGAATCTTCTTTATACGAGGATGTAAACTTTTGTGGACAATTTTTCTTGTCGCAAGAAAGGTTCCGCGTCCCTTCCAGTCGATTTTACTTCGACTGGTGCTGTGTACCAGGGTCGTAACACGCAGATGTTTGGAGCATTTATGGCTTCCAGTATTATGGGTCTTCGCGAACTGCGTCCGCATCAAATATTCAGCCGCCATTTAGACCCCCCCGGGTGACAAATATTTTTTACGGAAAATCGAATTTCAGTTTATCGAAACGCGCGTCACATTCGATCGTTCTGTTCCGTTTAATCCGATTTATTCGCGTGTATTCCATTTTTACAGCCAATAATTGAATGGGGAACCGAGTTTGCGAGCTTGGGAGCTTCCAGTCGATGATTTCCCATTTTTTCAAAAATTCTCACATTGAGACAGCATGTGGAATTCCTATGTTTTCAACTTCAAATCTAAAGAATTATATCAATATCAAATATTTTCAATCCAGAAGAATTAAATCAAATAAAACAAGCAAACGAATACAGTATGAAACGAATGAATAAAAATGTTACCATTTTTTAAATAAATACCAGAAACTAATAATCAATTGGACTCAATATTTGAGAGATATACTATTAAAACAAGCTATGCCAATTTCTGAATATTCAAAGTGGATATTAAATTGAAGTTGTTACATAATAATTGGAAAATATTACGTTTATAATTATTGAAATATTAATGGTAAATTGTTTGTTTAATAATGGCCCTTAGGACATGAGCAGTTTTATTACCAGAAGATTATTAATAAATTTAAACTTTTATTACGATATGTTTTTTAATATTAAGCCTGAATATTAATGTTGAACTCTTTTGTTGTTACTACATTTTACTAGAGTTGTGACGTGTGCAGATTTATAGAATGCAAGCAAACCTGCAGACTAACAAAATCTAATATTTAAATAGTAAATAGTATTTTTATTTGATATATTTACAGTGAAGAATCTCTGGTTAACGAAGGGAATTTCATTTTCCAGCTTTAATGTCTGTAAAACAATTTATACAAATGGAAATTTACTTAGAGACCCGAAATTATTGTTATATTCAAATAGCTGTCCGTTGAGAAATAATAAAGTATAATATTTTAAATATCTCTTTGTAAGGAAGACAACGTCAGTTGCACGCCGATTGACTGGAACAAGATTTTACCAGCGGTAATTGATTCTTAAGGTACTTATTAATTATACGGGATCCATTTTTATCTCTCCGCCTTTCTTTTCGCACAAACGTAATTTATGCAATAAGGTCATATTGCTTTTGTAGGGAAGTGGCTGCCCCGGCTGGAAAAAAATAGCCTGGCCAACAGAAATTCAAAGAACTATTTAATATTCGCAGAATCAGCACTAACCTTGTTATCTCAATTTCCGAGGGCTCCACGTTTAGCCGTGCAAGCCCGGAATTAATTATTTAACTTACTTTCGTCTGCTGCAAGGGAATGTCGGAAGTCGAATCGAAATTCGGATTAAGAAATTCAATTCTCTATTTATTTGACGATTATTCATATTGTTTCAAATATTGAACACGACAAAATTTTCACGCGAAGAGCAATTTCATAAATAATATTATATTCATCAACTGGAAATTCCAGCTGAAATTAATAAAAGTATTTGCCAGAAATAACGATTTGAATATATTAATTTTAAATAATACTTTTAATTCCCACCTTCCATATACGATGAGTGATGATAGGTCGGAAGATGGGGTCCGCGGTATGGAGTAGTTTATAAGGTAGTTGTTATTAAGGTATTCTTTTGTATATAGTGTTTCTCTCTCTTTCTCTCTCTCTCTCTACATTAGTTCATAGTTATAGTTATAATTAAGTTAGGCATATAAGGTAGAGTAAGTTAAATTAAGACAGTAAGTAAGGTTAGGGTAAGGAGGAAGGGAAGGAGGAGAAAGGAGGTGGTTGAACGGAATTGTAACTCTTAGGGGGACAATAAAGCTTTACAAAAATTCCCATCTTCCATTCAAGATTTATTCAGAAAATTTAATGTTTATTACATACGGTGGGTGTACAAAGTATACGTACACCTTTAAAAATTGTATAACTTTTTTAAATTTGCATCAAACGACTTCGATGAAACTTTGTGCAAACTTGTGTAACTTACGTAGATCTACAAAAGGCGTATTTTAAATTTTCATTATAGGCAAAGATAAAGAAGTTAAAAATTGAGACCTCTACTTTTTTCACAATTTCGACCAATAGCAATTTTTAGAAAAAATTATTTACTCATTACCTAGTACACTAATCCTTTTAACATCTCAAAAGAACTGAGGTCGTTTGGTCTAATCTTAAAAAAAGTTATTTTATTTTTAAAGGTGTACGAATACTTTTTAAATCCACTGTATAATATTTTTCGTTTTTTTTTTTAAAGAATCCAATGCTGATATCCAATTTTATGTTACATTAACATCCTCCATTTTTTAAACGAGATGAATATTAATTAAATTCTTATTCATTATAAATTTACAACAGAATATAATGAATAAATTATTAATGCACAATATGATAATATATCAGCTTCGATATTGTTCAATTAACCGTTTTAAGAATATTCCAGACATATTAATAAAAATGATAATACTTCTGCCGTTTAAGAATTTTATTGGATTAAAAAATGTCTGATAATTTTAGGGAACATGAGTATAATATTTACAACGGATAGTCAAAATATTGCTAAAGTACTAAAAAATAATAAAAAGTTAGTGTAACTATACTTTCGTATAAAAGTTAGTTGTTTTATGTGAAAGACGGTGTACACATGAATTTATCATTGAAATTATTAAAATTAAAAATGTACCGCATAGTTGTAATTCAGTGTTTCATGAAATACTTCATGAAAGTAATAAAAATTCAGCGCAGCTAGAGTTTAATTTAAAAACTGATTACATTAATTTAAGCTTGTCAGTTTATGCGTAAAGAAGAGAAAATGGAAAACAAAGAACTAGCATTACAGCGAATTCGATTAAACCTGTTCGTGCAGACAACAAATCTCCGTGATTTACGTTCGAAGGGTTTCTAAAGACATAAACGGAGTGGCGATCAAGAAGCGTGACAACTAAATTCTCGAGACATCGTCATTGATTGCAAGCTTTATTGAATCGATTTTCAGGTTGGCGGGATTCGCCTCGACGTTTTCTTTTAAATAAATAACGATTGTCCCTTTTTGGGTAATCGGACTGTTGGCCTCACGCGTAGGAAAAACATACGATACCGCAGAAAATAATAACACTTCCCGTGTATTTTTAAACGAGATGCAGGGAACGTATATTTTACGTTTGCATTTACTTTTTCATTTGCATGTGAGATTTCAATACAATTTGCCAAAGCTGTTACCAATTTTCAACTTGTCTTAATGTAAATTTCGGCTTGCTTAGTATTAAAGATGATTTTTTTCATTGCGTTATAAGTAGTGATGGGCATATAATACTCTGTCTTGCAAGTTTTCGAACAAATCAATCACCACAGAGTTTCGAATCAATTCGATATTTATTCGAAATCAGAAATTTTTAAAACTCTTGAAAATCTTGAATTCTTGAAAATTTTAAAAGTTTTGATAATCGTAATGAATGTTATACTTTTGAGAATCTTGCAAGTTTCGAATGTCTTGGAAGCTTGGAAAATCTAGGAAATCTTGAAGGTTTAATATTAAACCTGAATTCTTTCGTTGTTACTAGATTTTACTAGAGTTATGACATGTACATATTTATAGAATGCAAGCAAATCTGCAACCTAACAAAATCTAATATTTAAATAGTAAATTGCATTTTTATTTGATATATTTACAGTGAAGAATCTTCTGGTTAACGAAGGGAATTTCTGTTTCCAGCTCTAATGCCTACAAAACAATTTATACAAATGGAAATTTACCTAGAGATCCGAAATTATTGTTATATTCAAATTTTAAAAGTCTTGATAATCGTAATAAATGTTATACTTTTGAGAATCTTGCAAGGTTCGAATGTCTTGGAAGCTTGGAAAATCTAGGAAATCTTGAAGGTTTTGGGAATTTAATTACGTCAAGTTTCATGAGAAAATAACTATATTTTTCTATGTAACAAAATCATGTTTAAGGTGGTATCTTTTAATCTGTTTCTTTTGTTATTAAGAATGGTTCCTGCTTTAGAAAAAACTCTTTTGCTCGAAACTGAAGTTGCAGGACAACAGAGAATTTTACGAGCAAATTTTAATAAATCAGGATATTTAGTGCTATTATCTGTCCAATACTGTAAAGGATCGGAATGTCTATTAATATAGCTACCCGCAATGTAACATTCCACTTCATTTATCGGTCCGATACTTTTAGCGTTAATTGAATTTTGTCTACATACTTCGCTAACATTTCCAGAGTTCCAATTCTTACAAACCTTCCAAAGTGTTAAGGCTTTCAAGATTTTTAAGACTATGAAGACTTTCAAGACGTCCAAGAGTTTCAAGAGTTCTAAGCTTCGAATTATGTTGCAAGCGATTCGAATTTTTTGTCGTAAATATTGAATCGAAGCGATTCGAAGTGATTCAGATCCCATCACTAGTTATAAGCAACAATTCTCTTAACACTAGGTTTACGGAGCACAAAAATCGATTATTTTACATTGCTTTATAAAAATAATAAAATTGTATTTACTTAGATCTTCAGCGATTTTTATTGTAATATGTATACAAAAAAATAAATCTATTTAATAATTCCTCACGAATGTCTCCTTACACTCTTAATAATCGTAAATTACTAATTTTTGAATCCGTCATTTTGACGGGCCCCGTAAATCTAGAGTTAAGGGGGTGAATCTAGATTTTTGTTTACTTATAAGAATTTGATAAAATACCAAGATATTTGTAGCAAATATTAAGTAGCATCTTAGCACCCTTTCCATATTTTTTTTTTATTACTTGAAATTACAAAATGGCGGGGTTCCAAAGCATTATCTTCGTTATCTTCAGCACCATAACTTTTTCTGGAGAAAATACTTAAACTCACCCTCATGCGACGTCATAAATAGTATATCGTTAGGCAATAATCATAGTACGAACCGTATAATATGAAATATTCTTTTCTTAACCCATTTCGATCAGATTTGTTGATACGCAGTTAGGAAAATCAACAAGGCTGCATTACTTTCCTTCCATTTTTACACACAGTGGCGTGGGAAACACGATACCCTGACGAAGGCTTTAGTTAACTTGCTGCCCCTCTCCGTCCCCCACCCGTTTTTCACAATTAATTCTTCTAATTCAGGGTTATGGGAATTATCGTGGGAGGTTATGAGTCAGTATACTGACGCAGTTCCGAATATCAATGTCTGCGACGTTTAACAGCGTCCTCGACCAGATTTATGCTACTTCATCGCAACGATTAGCGAATTATTTATGGCGACTTGTAAAAATTACGATAGCTCTTCTCACCTGAAAAAACCGTTGAATCTTACTTCCTTGACAAAAGTAACAAAAAAAATCGTCTTCAATTTTTACATTAATGCCCTCCTTGGGCAACCTGGGTCGTTTATGTCCACGATTAATTTTTTTATTGTTCAAGGCTTTCAACAAAACCAAACAACTATCTGGAATACGTATTAACCAGTTAACTGTGTAGTTCGACTTTGTATGTGACTACTAAAAATTTTTGAAAACTTTATTTATCACATATTGACCTCTCGTCAATTTCTTTGTTTCGTTTCTTTATATCGTCTTTGACTCGGAAAATTCTAAAATGTCGATAAATTAATAATGCGTTTTAATTTTCACTACAAATTTTAACATAAATAGCAAGCAATTAATTTTATTCCACGACGGGTATACTCGGCAAAATCAGCTAACTGGTTAAAATCTCTGTTTTAACATATAATCGTTGGAACGTGAAATGTCCGAATCGTTAATGGGGAAAAAATAAATATTGGAAAGAAACGAATTCAAGAGAAAAATTTTGTTCCGGACATGATTGATCTTTTCCACGGAGGATTAATTAACCGTATAATGGTACCTTGTGGTTTTTCATGGCCCCAGTAAAATTGACTGTATAGTGATTTACGTGTCAAAATTGCAAGACAATTTTGTATTACACACGACATTTTTTAAACTTCTCTTGAATATTTGAGTTTTGCAATCTCAGACTATGCACCTAAAAAGTATTTCACTAAATCTTAACCTAAACTTTCGGAAGATCCAACTACTTCTTACAATCTGATAGAGTATACTATACTTGAGGATTAATTGTTAAACGAATTAGAGCACCAATTTTTCAATCGATCTCCTCGATAAATAAACGCGTATTTGTATATCGAACACCGTGCGGGCGCAGCGGTCGTGAATAAAACTATTAAGCAACACTGCGCCGGACGTTTCATTTTTAATGGCCGGGCATCACGAAGAATGGAGGGTTTTAATTGCCGCGGAGGAAAAATGCTGAATTCAGTGTGCACCACGTCCTTACCATTCATTACTCTTTTTGTCGGGTCTGGATTTGAGGGATGATCATAAACCACAATTTCCACTGTCCCTGTTCTATTGTACTTCTTCCGACTGCGTCGCAAACTAACAATAAGTACTTTCGAGCGACAAAAGATGATTAAAAATTCTTCCCCTCAAGATTGCCGCGGCTGGTTACAAAAACGCTGCACCTCAAAGCGCGCCGCGACATTGTTTTGCTACTATCTAAAAACGTTAGAGAATTTCCATTATACGTTTGAAGAACGTCTTCCGGAACTTTCGTCTAAAAACTACTAGAACTTTTCTACTCTTCATTCAGGAACAATCACGCTATTTTTATTTCCGTTTAACCCTCTGTCTACCAAGCGGGTCCATTGGACCCGACTGTATGTAGATACTGCGGTTATTTAAACTTTTAAAATTCTTGGGATCTTGTCGTTGCATGACTTTGTTACTTTTCTTATTTTTTATTATTTGAAGCTAGAAGTTTTTTTTTATATTTACTACGTTTTGTGGTATAAATTTTCTATCGCATAACGAAAGTTTTTTTACGGTAGACAGAGGGTTAATGCGGCACGAATTCTTTGCTTTTTCCGATTCATACAATAAATCACATCTCATGATATTCCTCCTATCCACCTCATCGAATCCTTAATAAATCAGCTATAGCATTCAGCACTTTAGTTCTTCTAAGAATTTAATTATGGCTGGACTGCGGATCTTTATGCATTTATGACAATAATGAATGGGAGGAATATAAAACATTAAAGAATTTAAGGATATCGATATACCATTCTCTTTAACTCTCTCCGAATCAAAAATATTTTAGGTCGAGCGAAAAATCTGAAAAAACTATGAGAAGAAAAATTTTGATTTAAAAAATTTGGTAAATATTTATTTTAAGGGAGGTATCCCCGTTGACCTTGACCTTGACATATGTTGTCAAGGACACTATTCGGAACAACTCTGCTTTATACATTATCCGTTGCTCGGCCTAAGTTTCCGAGATATTCGCGAAAAACTTCAGTTAATCTTAAGTTACAAGTACATTTCTAGACCCAACCCACTATTTGGCCGAGTTTATATTTAAACGGCAATTCAATTATACAGATCGTATTCATGAATTCTTCGAAATTATGGTCCATTTCTCTCCATTGGATGAGCATAATAATAACGAATAAATTAATATCTCAAATTGTTAATTGTACGATAACCATGCACCATACATTCCATCCCATAAGAAAGAGTATATTGATAAATCTTATGATTTCGGCGCAAGGTTCGATCCTTGTAATTTCAACAATTTGTCATGAGTGAATGGAGACTTAGTGATGAAGTTGTTTCTCTTAATGACTTTTTTGTAAATGAAATTAGGAATAATGTTGTTGGATCTACATTTTAAAAGAAAGAGCTTTCTGTTACTTATCTTAGCTATAGACAATTTCGTGTAAGACCAGTCCTTGAGAATTTTAACGGTTTCTACACCAAACATTCTTGACATTGACGCAAAAAAAGTCTGGTTGTTTGTAAATGTTTCGCCATCCATGATATCAGTGTAATTTCTTTCGATCGAAATGAAGTATATTGATAAATCTTATGATTTCGGCGCAAGGTTCGCTCCAATGGATCCAGTGAGGTAAGTTATTATTAACACACATTTTACACATTCATTTTTCAAAATCAATACATACAAAATTTTACTAAACTATGCGGGGTGACCAAGGTACCCCATTTTAGCCTAATTCTCTACCTTACTGACGCTAAAATCTCGCGCATGCGCGAGAAAAAACACACAATACCCCAACACTGGATCTGGGTTAGTTTTTTAGGCGAGGAGGAGGTTTGGGGGAGGGGCGGCATGTATACGGATAATGTATACAGCAAAGTTGTTCAGAATAGTGTCCTTGACAACATATGTCAAGGTCAAGGTCATCGGGGATGCTTCTCCTAAAGTAAATATTTACCAAAAATTTTAGAGGGGTTAATTAAATTTAAATGAGTAATTTGCACTTCAACTCGTAATAAATAACTCATTAAAACAGTCTACCGGCTGCTGCGATAACAATGAAAGTGAGAGTCATAAACAAAATTCAAATTTACCGTAAACTATTGGCCTTCAGAAAATGCATTCATATAATGTCGAATATATTTGACAAAAACACGGAGAGGGTTAAAATTGTTAAAGGAGAAACGAAATTTCTATGTGGTTCCTGTGTCCTGCAGTTAGTGAATATCACTTTTATTTTGCATAAAGATCCGCAGTCTAATTATATGTGGCTAATTACGAACGCATGTAATAGCGTGGTAAATATCAATTCATTTAACCACTTGCGTTATAAAGGCGTGCCACGCACGTCGAGATGCTTTTGTTTCAAAGCCGAAAGCGACGTGTGTACCACGTCGATAGGCATTTGTCGCAGAAACAAAAACGACGTGTTCTTCACGTCGGCTACCCCACGGCTAACCATAGACGCGGTGTGGCGTCAATGCAACGCCTTACCGCATGTTATATTGTAGAGCGCGGCACGGCAACCGAAAGTTAAATCGTAGCGCAAGTGGTTAATGAACTGTTACTTTTGTACGTTGTTAGGAAATAATCAAAAGATATCAAATGTAACTGATAAAACCAACGAATCACGTTCAAAAACTAAGAAGTTCCTGCAAACTTGAATAATCTTTTTCTAAATATCGATCGCCAACAGCTAATTATTCAGCCATTAAACTTTTCCGGAGCGGCAGCAATGACACAAGCCAGAAAGTCATCGGGAGTAACCTAATTTAATTTCCTTTGGGATGCTTAATTAAAGGAGAATTACTAAGCTTCTTCCCGATACAGCAGCGCGTTGCGTTCGAGGAGATTATTTATAGGCTTCCGATGAATAAAGTCCTAAGAAACGTTACAGAAACCTTTTTGCATCTCTCGGTTCCTTCTGGACACTTCCTTGAAGCGTGCCAGACATTTCAGTTTTTCGGGTTCGATTCACCTGGTCGATCGTCAAACGAGTTTCAATTATCGAAAACTAAACCGGCCAAAGGCACCCGTGGACCCGTGGCCGCTAACTCATGCAAATGTCGACATGTCGGTGAATTAATGCATTACGTAAATGCTGGCCGCTGGCCAGGTGAGAACTCGGCGCCGATGCAGTTCAACGAATGCAACGAGTGCAACGCTACGCACCGTGCGTTGCTCATAGTCACCGAAATAAAGGGAAGCCACATTTCCTCTTGGTTCTCCTAAACATTGCTCGCTTGTACGTTTTCGGTATAATTGAAGAGCTTGGTACGAAAATCGGGTGAGTCCTGATTTTTAAAGATTCTATTCTTGAAGCAAACAATTTCCAACACGTGAAAATACGTGTCAGGTGTACGGATTAATTCGTGGCTCTTGCAATTATTCAGCTGTAATATCATTTTAAATCGAAACCTTCTATTTTATTTATATTAAATTAAAATCGGGTGAGTATTTGATTTTAAAAATTCTATTCCTGCAGGAAACAATTTCCAACACGTGAAAATACGTGTCAGGTGTACGGATTAATTCGTGGCTCTTGCAATTATTCAGATGTAACGTCATTTTAAATCAAAACCTTTTACTTTATTTATTTTACATTATAATCGGGTAAGTATTTGAATTCAAAAATTTTATTCCTGCAGCAAACTATTTCCAACATGGGAAAATACGTGTCAGGTGTACAGATTAGTTCGTGGCCCTGACGATAAATCAGTATTATTTTAAATCCTACTTTTTCTATCCGTCAAGTCGAAGATTCAGTAAGTATTAAAGATGGTGTAAAGGCACGGAAAGTGATAAAGATTAGTAGAGCGTACTTTCATTGTTTGTAAATAATTAACAAATTCACGAAGAAAGAGCTTCTTGGTATTAGAATAACCAAAGATACAGACGAGTAAGTTGCATAGACAGGTAAGTATCTCAAAATTTAATAAAACAGCAACAAAAATCTTACAACGTTAAAAAGCTCGCGTTGCAAAGAAGAAGTTTCAGTCTTCAAATCCATTCAAATCTCAGTCGTGAAGTAAATGTTTGCAGATCCGTAGAAACGTTTGAACTTGTACATATTTGTAGAGGACGTACTTTCTTATCAACTGCATGGTGTAAAAATATCTTTGAGAAAAAGAACTTAGGATCGTGAACATTGAGGAAAAAGAAGAGAAAATAATTTAGTGAAGAAGAAGAAAATCCATCTTCTAGGACAGAATTGGGCAATTTTACCACAATTGAGGCAAAACTGTCCCCACCGTAGCGCTAACTGTTCCCTTCCAGCAAGCGCCATGCGGTGGGGCAACGAAGACACGAGATATCAGTGAACGTGCGCGCTGTATGAAAAAGAGGTTGGTGGGGGAAGCAAGCATTTGTGGAGCCCCCACCATGCCCAGGCCCCTCTTCTAGGACTTCATCGAGATTTGAACCAAAAGTTATTGAATTGTAGCCATTCTACATACATACTTTATTTAATTCAACCTCACGGCTAAGAATCGGACTTGGCTTTACATAAAATCTAACTTAATCAAATAAAAGTTGTAGACCTCATCAAAATACACATTTTATGTCCTACTGATTTTTGTCATAAAGATAACACTTTCTGAGAAAAATGATAGGCAATTATTGACTTGTACGGGGCCACTCTCGGTTTAGGTTAGGTAAGGTTAGGTTATTCCTTTTGGGGATGAAGCTTCCCGCAGATGGTGGATCTCGCTATGCGTGGAAAGCTAAAAATCCAATGATACCGTTCCCACCGCAGCGCTAACTGCTCCCTTCCAGCAAGCGCCATGCGGTGGGGCAACGATGACACGAGATATCAGTGAACGTGCGCGCTGTATGAAAAAGAGGTTGGTGGGGGAAGTAAGAATTTGAGGAGCCCCAACCATGCCCGGGCTCCTCTTCTAGGACTTCATCGAGATTTGAACCAAAAGTTATTGAATTGTAGCCATTCTACATACATACTTTATTTAATTCAACCTCACGGCTAAGAATCGGACTTGGCTTTACATAAAATCTAACTTAATCTAATCACATTCACTCACTCATTCCCTCGTTCCCATTTACTTCCTCTTCTTCCTTCCTTCATGTATTCTTAATTAATTTTCCTATCCCAACTACTCTGTTTACCCTATCTATTGCAATCTTTACTATGTTACTCTTTGGATTTCCTATTCCCCTCTCCCTTCCTTACGTTGCACCTCCCCCATTTTTCTGTTTCTTTCCTTCTCCAGATTCCTTAACCAATTGGCCACCTTCGATTGTAGCCATTACAATTGAAAAGAAACAATCCGCACGAATCTGTAGAAATAAATTCTTTACAAATACAAAATCTCCTGAGTGTCCCCAATATGGAATAAAGAAATTAGCCAGCAATTTTTCGCTTTAGTTCGCGAACAAAAATTTTTTTCGTTGAAAAGACTGGGTTATTCTTTGAAGACTTAGAGCGCTCCGGACAAATGACGACCCGTTAAAAATGGCCAGAACTGAACCATATCTCGCGAGAAATGGTAATATGCATGGGAATCATCGGTTATTTCAATAATTGCCATCATTATCCCTGAAAGAAGCCTATTCTTCTCCGGAGCCTATTCAGAGCTCAACGACGTCCGTTTGCGAGATATATCGATAATGTGACTCTGCACGACTGCCACGAATTGCTGCCGTGAATCCAGATAGCGTTAAAGTGTAAAATATGCTCCTCGGCTTTTGGTTGAATTTATATTTACGGCCGCGGATTGACAGACAGATTCCTTTTCGAGATATTTCTATTCATACCTTGTCAGGAATTATAATTATGCAACCCTCTAATACGAAACTTCATGTTATTCGCTAAAATGATGCATAATCAATTATTTAACGCGAAAGCCGTATTAAGTAACGCTTGGAAACTCTTTTTGCGGAAATTATTTCGCATATTCGGTTGAATCGTAAATATCCGCCGAGAAAATCGATTGCTCGTTAAATAATAATGAAACAGCTGCGATAACAGAGCAGGTTACCTCGAATTTCTGAAACAGGTGAATTTATTTAGGTATTAAAAACGTTTGCGACTGTTATTGCATTATTGTTGGAATATTAGAATTATGAAAAGAAGAAATGAATTTCTGTTTAACTTCTTTTCCCTACAATTGACTTGGAAATTCATAATTTAATACCTTACAAATTTAAAAAAATATCAAATTTAGAATTTATAAAAAAAAAGGGATCTACTTCCTATAAGATCATACCTCCGTTTTTTTTATACTCTGGATTCTTACGTATTTTGACCACAAAACCATAAAAATCATAGTTTTTTCCATTTATTTCCGTAAATAATGGAAATTTTGAAAAATACTTCAAATAAAAGTTGTAGACCTCGCCAAAATACACATTTTATGTCTTAATGATTTTTATCATAAAGATAACACTTTCTGAGAAAAATGATAGGTAATTATTGACTTATACGGAGCCACTCTCGGTTTAGGTTCAGGTTTAGGTTAGGTAAGGTTAGATTATTCCTTTTGGGGATGAAGCTTCCCGCAGAGGGTGGATCTCGCTATGCGTGGAAAGTTAAAAATCCAATGATACAAAAAACACGTGGGCGAGGGAGGAGCTTTGCTGTATCCCTTTCTAGTATTAGTTAATGAAATTAAATATCGTTTTTCTTAAAAACTATTGTCTTTATGACAAAAATCAATACAACATAACTTGAGTATTTCGAAGAGACCTACAACGTTTATTTGAAGTATTTTTCAAAATTACCATTATTTACGGAAATAAATGGAAAAAACTATGATTTTTATTATGGTTTTTTCGTGGTTTCCGCTATGAAAATAACATTTGCGCCAATTTTCACTATCATATTCGTAATCAGCACGTCAAAATACGTAAGAATCCAGAGAATAAAAGAAATCGGAAGTATGGTCTTTTCGGAAGTTCATCCAAAAAAAGAATAGGATTTATAAAAGAAAAGTAATACGGATTTAAATATAATGATCGCGAGGTTTGTTAGCGAGGTAAGAATAAGAAACCCGATGTTTCGGAGACGACTGCTTGTTAATGGCGATATTTGTGTAACGATGTTCGCCATAATGGAACTCGAATAAAATCTATAGTCGCGTTTGGCAGAGTACATTTCCGTTTCCGTAATTCCAGTAATTAACAGTCGGAAACAGTGCAGCTGCACAATCTCCTCCATCGTAGACATCAAACAAACAAGCAATTTGTAAGCTTGAGTGCGAATCCATCTAACTATTCAAAGTCGGCCCGAAGAGAATTAAAAGTTTCAACGGAACTTGGATCAAGTTCGCTCAAACTTCTCCACGGGCGAAGTTCATTAGAGTCGGCTATCGTTTGTCAAATCTGGCGCGAATTAATTTTTCTAATATGCCTCGTGGACGGTATTTAATCATACTTGGATCGAACCACGCGGAGACCAAAGTTTTTTAATATATTCCCCGCCGCGAAACTCTGCCTAAATCAAACGGGCGCGCTAAATTTAAACTTCCACATTTTTCTACAGTGATTTGCAACCACGCTCTACCGCCATTACGATTTTTATTAATTCTTTCGGGCGTTAATGAACATTTTGAGACGTGCATTTTAATTTTTAATTCAAGAACTGAGATTGCGCTTTTCTAAAAATTCAATGTAATCATTTTATTTTTGGATCTTTTCAATGTCCCGCAAATTTTTTTGAATAAAATGATTGTAATATTATTTTTAGAAATATCGAAACAATTTTCATTGAGGAATAGTTAAAGCACAAGTAAAAACTGATGAATTGAAATTATTGGAACGATGACTAGCCGCCAAACAAATGTTGCCAAATCAGTTTAAATATTGAGAAATCATGTATTGCTGTCAGTTAACACTAGACGTTCTGGATGGGTTTGCGACAATTTATGAAATAATTTTATACAGGGTGTTCATTTGAAAAGTTTCCAGCCGAATATCTCGAAAAGTATGAAAGATATTAAAAAAGTCTAAAACACATGTCCAAGGATTTCGAGGGGAAAAGAGGGGGGCAGTATCAGTTTTTTATTTGGGTGGCGTTTTCAAGGTCATTAGAAGGTCAACTTTGTTTGATCAAATGGAAATCTATATTTTTTCTTATGGGATCTTATTGTATGTAAAAAGACCAGCAATTTTCGTAGGATACTTCTTTTTATCTGCGCACTAGTTTCGAAGATATTTAAAGAGAAGTAGAGCGAGCCTTTTTACTTACAATAAGATCGCATAATAAAAAATATAGGTTTCCATTTGAAAAAACAAAGTTGACCTTCAAATGACCTTGAAAACGCCACCCAAATAAAAAACTGATACTGCCCCCCTCTTTTCCCCTCGAAATCCTTGGACACGTGTTTTACACTTTTTTAATATTTTTCGTATTTTTCGAGATATTCAGCTGGAAAGTTTTCAAATGAACACCCTGTATATTTAACTGCAATGAGTGCTCGGTTCTTCAAGTTTTGAATTAGAAGTTCTTCTTTTAATATCATATTTAGATTAATTACACGCAGTCGGCCCAAGAAGTATTGCAACACTAAATACCACTTATCCTACGACATTAAATTTAAACTCATTTTAAAGCTAGAAACCTCTACTTTCATAACCCATTGTTCATTATATTTTAAGATTTTTTTCATGATAAAGCGGGCAAGAAACTGAAGACGCGTTTTTCTCGAAAATGAAATACATTCAAACGTTTGTGAAAACTTTGAAAAATTTTTTTCGTGACTGAAACCACCACAGAATTAAAGATTGAAACTTCTTCTTTACAACTACATCTTAAAAATTTATGTACGATTTTTTTTAGTCGATTTATCGAACTTTGAATGAGAGGCGTGCTGCCACCAACTTTAGACGATCGAACTTGTTCCTTATTTTTGTTCGATGAAACAGTGAAAAATAATCATACATCAATTTTTAAGGAGCCATTATAAAAGGCAGGCTTCAATCTTCAAATCTATGGTATTTGCATTTACGAGAAAATTTTTTTATATTTTATAGAGACGTTTGAGCTGGCAACATTATTTTATCAAAAATGGGACTTTTCCACCTGCTACATCGTGTAATGTTATTTTAAAGGTGTGCGAAAGTAAAGGCTTCAAGCTTAACAATGACTCCAGGCTTATGGTTGTACTATTCGTTTTTACGAAATTATCATAATTTAAATATCGACAATTTTTCGAAAATCGGAGGTATTGTTTAGATACTTTTTGGAACCACTTTATAAACACACCTACTGTAGAATAGAAGTTTATTTCTTTCATTAAATGTTGTATTAGTACAATAAGAATGTTGAAGCTATTTTAAAGATTAATCAAATTGCTAAATCGTGTTTCATCTGTTTAAGAATGCTGTCAACACTCATGAATAGACAGCGGATTTTATGAATTTATGTCAAAAATGAGTAGGTGTAATTTAAAACAGTAAAAACATCAGAAGAATTTAAACATATTGTTGTATTATTTTCAGCCTATGAAACATATTAAACAAGAAAATAAAGTTCTATTTCACTCCAGTTTGTTGCAATTTAGTTAGAAAATTTTTATTTTGCATAAAGATCCGCTGTCTACTCATGAATTTCTAGTCTGTTTACAAATGTACTTTTAATTCGGTATTAAAGCGAACAAGTCGGATGCAATGTTAAGAATGCAGCGTTAAGGGATGCATTAGACCAAACTGCAGAGAAATAAATTAGAATGCAAAAAGAATAGTAAACTCACCGCTGTATCTGGTATTGGGCATGTAGGAGAAGACCGTTTCTGTTCGGTTGAACAATGTGATGAAGAAATGGTATTTCCCTTCGGCGTTCGACCGTGGCATGGTGGTCCCGTCTATCTGCCGGTTGCATTTCGATGCACTTGTGCTCGTTATCGCAGTCAGCAGCAACAAAAAACACCGGACGGCCCTTAAGCTTTTTAGCCTCTGTAAAAAGGAAGTGCAAGGTCAAACCGTGAACCTCCCATTTCGTTGCATTATGCACGTCGAGTACTTAACACCCGAAGAATCCAACATGGCGACTCAACGATCGTGAACCGTGTATTTCTTCAATGAAAAATTTCAAGATTTGACAAATTCTCTGGATTGTTGGCAGTTTTAAATTCGCATGGCCAAGTAAATCGATAATTATTTGCATAGTTTGTTATAGTAAACTCTATTGACATATATCTCTATGCCACTGTAATACAAACTTCGTTACTGCAAACTCGGTGGTAGTTCAAACATTACAGGAATGCAAATTTCATTACTGCAAACTTTGCTGTAATGCAAACTATATAGAAATACAAATTTCATTAGTGCAAACTTCACTGTATACAAACTTTATAGAAATACAAATTTCATTAGTGCAAATGTTACTGTAATACAAACTTTATAGAAATACATATTTCATTAGTGCAAACATTACTGTATACAAACTTTATAGAAATACAAATTTCATTAGTGCAAACGTTACTGTAATACAAACTTTATAGAAATTTTCAGTACTGCAAACTCGATGGTAATACAAACATTATAAAAGTAGAAATTTCATTAAAGGAAATTTTACTGTAATACAAATTAGATTACTACAAACTTGATGGAAATACAAACTTTATAGATATAGAAATTTAATTACTGCAAACTTTACTGTAATACAAACTTATAGAAATACAAATTTAATTGCTGCAAACTTTACTGTAATACAAACTTATAGAAATACAAATTTAATTACTGCAAACTTTATAGAAATACAAATTTCATTAATGTAAACTGTATAGAAATACAAATTTCATTACTGTAAACTTTATAGAGATACAAATTTCATTACTGCAAATATTACTTCGATGGAAACGTTTTTATGCAAACTTTATTGTAACACAAATTTTATTGCATTTTTCTTTATTGTAGTGAGTACAACAGTGTAAAAGTACAAATGCAACAGTGAACTTCACTATTATAAGAAGTTTATTACAATAAACCTTGACGCGATACAAACTTTGTTACAATATACTTTAAAATTTAAATATTGCAACTTGTAAGCAATGGACTAGTTGAAATTATATCGTTTTCCAGCAAGGTTCTGTAGTTTTTATCTTGCTTCATCGTTTCAGAAGGTTCATTATGCTCCCAGAAAAAAAATTTGTGACTGCCCCTTAAGATCTCATCATCACCAGAGACACTACAGTGAACAGCGCTAGTTACAGTGAGATGCTCCTTGAAAAGCTGAAGCCTTCAATTCGAGCAAACGCCAAGGACCACTGTCGAAAGGTGTCGTGTTATTACATGACAGTTCGCATACTAGACTAGATTAGACTACTGCACACGTTGTTGCAACCCCCCAGAAACTTTAGTCAAAATTTGAGTAATATATAAAAATTGATATTTAAAAAGTAATATTTCAAATACTTAATAACAAAAATAATATATAGTAAATCGCTACATACTCCATAAATTAATATTTGACATCAAAATTTGTATTTTGTATTTTGTAGTGTATTTTGTATTATAAGTAGCACAGTCATTTTTACTGCATTTCGTCAAACGGATGATAGGGGTCAGTTTTTTTTTTGAAGCTCGCGATTTCCTGTGGTTTACCCGGACTTGGCACGGTAAATAAGCATGATGCGACGCAGGTGGGATTAGGATCGGAAACCGATTGACCCAATTTATCCATGAACAGTCACGACAGATGGTGGCAGACGGTGAGTTTTCATTTTATGCGGGGTGCAGAGAGAAAGAGAGAGAGAGAGAGAGAGAGAGTTATTCTTTTCCTGATGGCAGATGGGACGAAGAAAGGGAGATCCGATGCTGTTTCGAACGTATTTCGCTTTCGAACGAACTCACGACACGTGTGCGAAACAATCGACGACATGTTCCCTTCGATACAGGTTTTCTCTTTGCACGAAGAAAGTACGTATATCAAGATTTGACACATATCTTGCGCGAGATCAATGAATTTTCTCGAACGCATTGTTGAAAAAATTCTGAACAATCTAAATAAATTCAATCTTGTAATTTTTATAAAACAATGTATACGGCCGTGATGGGCACGGTAGGGGCCCCTCGAATGGCTGCTCTCCCACCAACCTCTCTTTCATGCGCGAGGCCTGCGCACTCTCCGCGACGGGCAAAGCACGCCCTTCCTCTATGGTAGCGGCGGATGTTGGTGGGGGGCAGTGGGTGCTATGGTGGGGGCGGTTTTGTCTCAATTAACACTAAACTTACTACGCACAAAACATATAAAATGCCCTATAGAAGTGAAAAGATTTAATTTACTTTAACTTTTTACGGTTTTCATTATAATCTGTGTTTAAATGAAGAAGCCAGTTGAATCATTTCCTATGGAAGCGTTTTTATAACTTCAATAATTGTGAAATTGGAGAACCGGTCATTTGACCGTGGAGGGTTTAGTGTTAAGACAAGAATACCCATCCCTGGTATACGGTGTGTAAATAATATTTTACACAAGAGAATATTAGAAAATATACAGTGGCTCACAAAAGTATTCGTGCGCCCACTGTATCAAGATTTGACATATCCGTAGCGCGAGATCAGTGAATTTTCTCGTTTAAAATGCAAGAACAAGAAAAATTCTATCATTAGATCGTAACATAAATTCGATTATTTTCAATATCTTCTCCTTATTTAGTATTAACAAGGTAAAGAATTAGAACCAATCAATTATAAAATCGTTGAATATAACTACTTTTTATTTAATTACCCCCATTTATGAGTCACGACTAAATCGTTAAAACTGAAACATATATTTGTTATTTGCAAGCGAAAAAATTTATTTAAAATCGATTACCAAATAAAATTATGAATAAAAAATAAATAAAGTATGAAAACGTTATGAAATGAAGTCAGAAAAATAATGAAATGTTTGTTTTTATGTAAAAGGATTAAATAAGAACATATCAAGTGTAAAGTCAAAGAAATAATATTATTACTATATGTAAGAGGATTTATTTAAAAGGCACTCAATATGAAGCTATAAAAGTAATAAAATTATTACTAAATTATTACTGTAAAAGGATTCGATAAAAACGCATCAAGATAGGTTCTCCATGATTAAAACGCGAAAAAAGTGGCTCAATAAAGGATTCTGTGGGCAAATTTCTCTGGACATGCTATTTCATTATTTTTTAATCAAGATAATTGCACGTTATACCATAAAAAATGTGAACAAGCCCTGAATTCGTAAAAATTAGCAAGATTCCGAATAAATTCGTTAAAAATATAAAAATTTCAAAGTAAATTCGCAGTTTGCAATTAATTATTTTTGTGTCGTAGTAGCTGAGCAATTCTTTTTAAATCTAACATATCATATAAAAGAAACACTGAAGATAATCATACCATAATCCAAAACGATTTTCACAGTACTAAATCTTTCTGCGTTGAATATATTTCTCACTGAATTGTAGCATGAACAAATGCGTTTCTTTTTCTAGATCAGAAGAAATGTTTGCAGTCTAAGTTAAAACTAAAAGTGCTAAGGGTTGATAATATTGTTTTCAATTAAGGAAAAATTTGTTCGTTAATAACTTCCTAACGAATAAGTTTAGGGCATAAGTATGTTAGTACTATTATGTAGAGCACAAGAAAGTGCATCGATTGGTGCAGTCAAAAATATAGATTTCGATTTAAAAAAAAAGTGCAGTTGCATTTTTCTGATGCACCGATACATAAAAGTGCATAAAATTAGTTGCATATTATCCACCATCTGATACTATTCAACTTTTATTTATAACATCTTCTATTCCCAACTGTTCAGGAGGTACATCCTGTTCCGGTTGCTTGAACAACCTATACAATTCGTAAAGATCTACGAAACGAATTTTAAAAATTTTCAATATAGGCCCACATAAAAAAATTGTAAATAGCAATCTTTAAAATTTTCTTTACGATTATAACCAATTGAAATTTTATCAAAAACTTTTATTCACTGCAGCTAGTAATTTAGAAAGTAATTCAGACCAATAGCAAGTTCTTCAAAACTTCTTTTTCACTTCATGTAGTAATTTGTTCGTTAATGTAAAACAGTAGAGATGTAAAAGGTTCTGTTCCTTCTACGAATTGCGTTTATAACGAAATATCAATGCTGTACGAGCAATATGACAGTTGTTACTTTTATTCGTTAAGTTCCCATCGTGCAGAGTGTGTGCGATTTTATCCTGTCACCGTGCAATATTAAATTAATTTTCAATAAATTTTCCCGAATAATTGAAGCACGCTGCTGTTTGCCCCAGTTTTGATCTTCGTTATACAATACAGAAATTGAAATCGCATTCCTTTACTGAATTCGTGTTTTTATTGAAACTGAGTTAATTTGTAATTTTTACCTCTGCGCCTGTTAATTCGGTACCAGTTTAATGTATTACTGATCTCTCTCTAGTTTATTCAAGAATAGAATACATTAATAATAACAATAATAATCTTTATTTATTCGGTCTTATAGCTAATTTAATCTAAGCATTCAAAACATTCACCCGTTTCCATTCACTCCTTCTTTCTCCTCATTCTCCTTCTTATATTACTAATTACCAGACTCCGGATCTTTATGCAAAATAAAAAGTTTGTGCATCAATTGTATGACACACGGTTCAAATGGAAATATTGCAATACTACATAACATTACAATATTACATAACAATATTACAATATTACAAATAATTTTAATATAGTGAAGACTAATATATTAACACCTTAAAGACTTTTTATCTTTTCAATGCTTTAAATTGCATTTTCACTACTAATTACCTATTAAAGATATCTGTCCTATCTACTGCATACTTTAATATACTTTAGTTCTTTTTTTCCCAGTCTTTCCAGCCAATCTATAAACTTTTGTCCTGCTAAAAAAGAAATATATTAATAACAAAACTGCGATCTGGGTACGAAATAAAAAGTTTCTGTATCAATTGTATGACACACGGTCCAAATAGAAATTTACATCTCTCAGAAATAACTTCAATACAGTGAAAGTAATATATTAATACTCTTAAAGTCTTTTTATCCTTCCAATGATTTAACACTAAACCTATCGGCGAAAGATGCCTTATAAAAATGGCAACCCTAGATTTATTCAGATTGTCCGTAATTTTCAATATAATAGATGCTTGAACAAGGAAATCTATTCCATTATTTTACATAAACGAATTTTTACAATTCCAATAATTGCAAAATATAAAACCGGTCACTTGGCCGTGGTAGGTTTAGTGTTAAATTGCATTTTTCTTTTAAGTATCTTATCTAACCTGTCTACCCTATCTACTGCATACTTTAATATTCTTTTTGTTTTTTCCCTCCTTTGTCTCTCTCTCCTTTTTTCTGTAGGTTTCCCATCCAATCTGTAATCTTTTTGTCCTGCTAAAAAACGAATGCATTAATAATGAAACTGCGGACCTTTGTGCAGAATAAAAACTTTTTTAAGTCTTCGTAAAAATTGGAAATTGTAAAATAAAGGAAATTATTCTTTCAATCATTTCACAAGTCGAAAATAGTGTAATGATATTTTTTAATCCATACCTCTCTATTTCTATAATACTTTATAGAGTTGTAAATACAGATGAAACGAAGAAAGGAAACGTAATACCATGATAAAATCAGAAAAATAATGAAACTATTATTCCACGAAAAAAGATTGAATAAAAAGGTATTAAGAAAATTAAAGAAAATTCTTCCAAGATTAAAACCGCGAGACAATTGACTGAATGCAGGATTCTGCGTGCGAATATTTCGGGGTCGACAATTTCATTTCTTTTTTAATCAAGATAATCGCACGTTCTACCGGAAAGAATGCACACGAACTCTCGATTCGGAAAAATTGGCAAGATTCTGTTTTAAAATTTTCATTTCGCACCGCGAACTCGTTCCCCGTCTGAAATTGAAAGTTCGAAATAGTCGACCGGATACCATCGACGTCGCTGACGTTGAATGATATGCAATAACTTGCGCAAATGTTCATATTGTGTATAGTTTGCTAACAGAACTACGAATGACACCATTTTTATTCGTCAATTGTCGATCGTATCGAAGTGAAGTTGCTCAGAGTGAAAATGGTGTAAAATGTTTCGAGATGTAAATTTTCAAATATATATTTTATACAATATAAGACAAATCGGTTGAATAAATGTATAAGATACTTGGTCTCGTCTCCGTTTCTACTCGACTTTCCCTTAAGCTATTTCATGTTTCGATTAACACGTTCCTTTCCAACGTCACGTATGTATGACGCAGCCCTGGCAAATTCTATTTGAAATGAAAATAAGAAATAACTATTTGAAATGAAAATAAGAAATAACGGTTCGAAATAGTTTATTTAGCACTGTTATTTTCGGTACTGTTATTTGACGATAAAAACGACATCGAATATTTGAAACAATAGTCATTTTGAAGTGATGTATTATATCGTTACTTTTTAACTTCAAATTCGACAAAGAATATAATCCTCAAAATAATATACAATTGGTGTCGATAGAAACCAGACTCATGATCATAAGCTCATCTGATATAATTTCGAAGAATAATTTCAAAATTCTTTCAAATGATTTTAAAATATAATAACGTGTTATTTGAAATATTGGTTGAAATAATGTTTCAAATAATCTCATTTCAAACGTGCCCCTATCTGATGTGACGATCATGACTTTGTATATCGCATGAACAAAATCAACTTAATTTTGTGCATGTGGTTATTTATAATTGTAGCATGACATTTGAAGAACATGTAACTGTTCTGTCACTATGAAGGCTGCTGTTGAAATAAATGGCGGTTGCGAACGTGTTAAAGTGTTACATAATTGTAAATTATTTCATAATATTATTGATCGATAAGAAATTAGCTTATACATACTACAGGGATGGGCATTTTTGTCTCAATTGAGATAAAACCGTCCCCACCATAGCGCCCACTGTCCCCCACCAGCATCCGCCGTTACCATAAAGGAAAGAACTGCTTCGCCCGTCGCGAACAGTGCGCAGGCCTCGCGCATGAAAGAGGAGTTGGTGGGAGAAGCAAGCGTTTGAGAGGCTCCGCCCCTGCCCATGCCTGACATACAGTGGCGTGCAAAAGTATCCGGACACTCTTTAAAAAGGAATAACTTTTTCAAAATTAGTTCAAACAGCTTGAGTTTTTTTGAGATGTTAGACGCATTAGTTTACTAGGTAGCGTGTAAATAATTTTTTCTAAAAATTGCTATTGGTCGGAATCGCGACGAAAATAGTAAAGGTCACGATTTTTAACTTTTTAATCTGTGCCTGTAACCAAAATTTAAAAGACGCGTTTTGTAGGCCTAAGTAAGTTACGTAAATGTACAAAGTTTCATCGAAATCGGTAAACGTCGTTATGAGTTACAAACATTTAAAGGTGATTACATAAGGACAAAATTCCTTGGAAAGATCGAAAATCTGCGACTTTCACCCTTAAGCTCCCATCTTGCAATGTTCGTATCTCATAACGATGAAACTTTGCGCATGTATATAACCTATGGAGATCTACAAAAGGTATATTTTAAATTTTCATTACAGGCACTGATAAAAAAATTAAAAATCATGACTTACTTTTTTCTTCACAATTTCGACCATTAGCAATTTGTATAAATAATTATTTACACGCTACCGACTAAACTAATCCTTCTAACATCTCAAACAATCTCAAGCCGTATGAGCTAATTTTGAAAAAGTTATTCGTTTTTAAAGGGTGTCCGGATACTTTTGCACGCCACTGTACTAGCTTTCACATCGCGCACTTTCTTTTACAGTTACTCACAGTAATATTCGAACGCTTTTAAAAAGTTTCTAAGAATTAGATTAGATGGATTAGTATACCAGGTGGCGTAAAAGAAAATTTGTTGTAAAAATTACAATTACAGTATCTAATCGATAAAAGTCGCAGCCACGGGTTCGGCCGGCGACACTTCGTGTTCGGTTATACTATTCTTTGACTTCTGCCGAATGTAGAAAATTACAGCGAAGCTCGAGAGACCTCGGTCGCTGTAAACTAATTGTTCTAATTACTGAAAAAAATCCAAGTCGTATGTCCGAATCTTGAAAACATTATGGGTCCTTTTAAAAAGTGTCCGAATGATACTGCGAGTGACTGTACGTATTATATACGCGTATTATATATATATAGGCGAGTTATTAATCTTCATAATTCGCGGAACACAGTTCGCGATATCGATTTTTTCGCGGCCGTGTAAAAGGATTTTCGCGATCGCCACGGCCAAGATCTTCATCAAGGCAAACGTCAATGATACAATAAGCTGCGGTAATTATGTAAGAGAAAATCGCATTATCGGTCGATTGAGCAAGACGCGTGCGAGTACAGTGTGCCCCGAAAGTATTGTACCTTTGCAAATAATTTGCAAATTTTTCTAACTGCTTCACAAAAAATAGAAGCAACGATAATATTAATTTGCTTTTTAAGATCTATATTTTATATTTTGATTACATTTAAATATATTATTATTATCAGAACTTTCAAGTTCTACTCTTTGTAGATTTCTTACTCGTTATACAGGGCTCATCACCCAACATCTTGATTTACATAATTATTACTAGACTGCGGATTTTATACATTTATAAGAAAAATGGGTACGCCCAAACTTAAACGTCAAATTAAAGAAATTTAAGAAGACAAAATATGTTACATTTGGCTCTTGTGTCTTGCCGTCAATGTAATTATTATTTTGCATAAAGATCTGCACTCTTATTATTATTATCCGCAGCGAGAAATGTTTCGATGGTGGTTAAACGGTTTCAAAGAATGCACATACTGTTTTTATTAATGTTTTTTTCTGGGTGGACGCGTCGAGAATTTAGAAAATGTCATCTTTGATTTTTATAAAATATTATTTATTATAAAAATAGTATTAACCCATGCAAGTCGAAAACTGGATCGGTTTAGGAGATATTTTAATTCAAATTTTGCCAAGAAAACGTTTTTTCTTGCGGTAGTATTGGTAAAAAAAGTTATCATTAGTAGGAGCAATATTTAAATTAATACTTTTTGGTAGAGAATAAAAATTTGCATCGAATGGCGCATGGAAAATGTACGGTTTTACTTGAAGAATCAAAGTTGACCTTCATAAGACCTTGAGGCGTCTAACTACAAAAAAATTGATCCTCATCAGTGTGTGCATTTATCGAATCACATTTAATTTCCATCAAAATATTTACCTCTGCGAATAATAATGATGCAATATCTGGTGATGTACATTTTATAGTTCTTCTCTTCGTGTACAGTTCTTCTATCAAACTTCGATCTTTTAATTGGATTACATGTTTCCTTTGTTACAGGTTAATGGCTACACAACGTTAAATTGAAAAAAAGAACCGAGCACTTCCAATCCGTTCTTTTGTTTCAGTTTAATCGAAGAGTTAAAGCTGCGAAGACTGCTAAAAGCGTTTCTGCTGCAGGTCAAAGTAGTCATTCTCGAAACGAGAGAACCTTCTTTGAACGGTCCTTATACAGGGTGACCCGTATTCCGTGCGCGCAACCATTTTAGAAGTAATTCTACACGCAAAAGTGAATCGAAAAGAGAGAATAAAATTTTTTCGTTTGTCGCTTCGTTTTCAAGGAAACGGCCAGGGACAATTATCGTGCAGAAGATATTATTTTTCGATATCTGCCGAACGTAAGGACGGACACCAAAACTCGAGATGCCTTGGTCACCGAGAAATGTAATCACAATACGGGTTGAGTATATCGGTGTGAGATCACTATTAATCCAATAACAAAACTTCTTAATTTTTCATTATTTTTGTATGGGACTTTCACCAACATATTAGTGGCATTTTTCTAATGAAAATTATACCAAATATGATATAATTCTGATAATATTTACTTGTGTAATGAACGATAAAAGTTTCGGACGCAAAGAAGGACAGCGTATGGGAAAGAAAGAGATGCCAAGTGTCGCAGTTGTCGGCACAGTTCAAAGGCCTGCGTGTCCGTGCAATGTAATGCCAATAAAAATCTTCCATCGTCCATTAAACAAGTAAATATTATTAGAATTATATCATATTTAGTATCATTTTCATTAGAAAAATAATGAAGTTTTGTTATTGGATTAGTAGTGGTCTTCTGGTCTCACATCGACATACCCGATCCGTATTATGTTACACTTCTCGGCGACCGAGGACTCTTGGCCCCTCACGGGGTATACCCTGCGGTAGTAGGGATAGTTCAGGGACAATGATAGGCAATATGTTTGGGACAATTATAGGCAATATACTTGGGTCAATTATAGGCAATATATTTGGGACAATTATAGGCCATATATTTGGGACAATTATAGGCAATATATTTGGAACAATTATAGGCAATATATTTGGGACAATTATAGGCAATATATTTGGGACAATTTTCGAGAATTCAGTATATATGCATAAAGTAGAATTGGTTGGTCATGATCAAATGAATCAACCGATTCTTATCTAATGGCACGCATGTTTGCTGAATTTTCAAACTCAATTTACTCGAAAATGAAGCGTCAAACGAAAAATTTTTATTCTTTCTTTTCGATCCACTTTTGCTTGTAGAATTAGTTTCCAATTGATTTTCCACGGTATGCGGGTCACTCTGTATGCTAATCCTTAACGTTGATTGAACTCTTCAATTACAGTTAGACACAAGAACATTTTTGGAGTATTTAGCTTTTTCAATTTGATACTCTTCTTGAGTATCTTGAGTACTTTCTGGTACATTTTTTAATGGTGCCAACTAAAATCACGATTATTCTGTTTATTTAACAACAAAAACATTTTACCTTATGAAGAAACAGAATACCGGAAATGGCACAGTTTTAGTTGGTATTAAATTTATTAATTGAAACATTCATCAAAGCATTGTCTGATTATCCAAAGTTAAAAATAAATTCAAGAGCACTTGGAAGAGGAAGAGTGAAATTATAATAATGATATATAAATATATAACAAATGTGTATTTCCAAGACAACACTTTATTTAGACCGTACACGTCAGGACTTGTATACCGACGCAATAAAATTCAGCAATATCGCGAAAAAAAATGCAACGAGCGTTCCGAATGAATTTTTTTTTCACGCGGTGCTTCGTTTCTGGAGAAATCAAAGTTGAAAATTTGTCGGTCGAACGGTTTGTACATATGTCTGTCCACTGCTGGATGTTTCTACTTGCAGTAAAATGATCTTCGTCGGTCGCAATATATTTCGCAGAATTCGTGCACCACATTGTCAACGCTAATGAACGACATTGCTGACACAAGAATCATGGTAATGGAATAACGTGATAAATAAATTATACTTCATTTCTGGTATTCCTTTGTTTTTGAAGTAACGGTGTTTCTCTTTCTCGGGGAATAGTCGTTACTACAATGAATGTGGCCAGGCAAATGAAAATGTGCTCGGAGTATTTCTGAAACTTGTTTGACCTAAATTACGCGCGGATTATTTCCTAGCGGATCGATCACTTTTCCCGTTTGATATGTAGGATTTTGATGCATCTAAAATACGTTAAAACACGTATTGAGTTTCTGGCCGGGAAACCGCGAGACGTTCATGTTCCGCAAAATTCGGCAAACGTTTCTACAACCCCTGGTAAAAAGCATGGAACCACATTTAATAATCGCATAACATTCTTAAAAAACTGAACCAAATGAGATTTTTTTGAAATGTCAGAAGAATTAGTTTACTAAGTAACGTGTAAAGAAAATTTTGGAAAGATTGCTTCTATCCTTTAAACATCATATATTGTCGTCAATATCTTCATTTTCTCACTCGTATAAAAAGAATACGCGACGATCACATCGATTGATATTGAAACTTTATTTAAAAGTAAAGTTGGATATGTAAATAGAAACTGAATGTACGATTTAAAAGATTAATTTTGTACCTCCAAATGATATATAATAAATCTGTAAATTATAATATTATTTCTTCAAGAAACCAAAGGTCAACCAAAATAGGTATTTAGGTTATAGGTTGCAGGTGTAAGATTTGAGGTTTCAGGTTGTAGCACTCTGGTCCCAGAGGTTAGGTTAAGGTCTCAGTTAGGTTAGATAGTAACGAGAGAGAGAGAGAGAGAGAGAGAGAGAGAGAGAGAGAGAGAGAGAGAGAGAGAGAGAGAGAGAGAGAGAGAGAGAGAGAGAGAGAGAGAGAGAGAGAATGAATGAATGAATGAATGATAACAATGTGTGAGTGGTATAACACTGAATTGTAACCCAAGTTCAAATTTCATGGCCGACAAGGCTGCAATAAAGATATTATTATTATTATTATTATTATTTCTTCATTGAAACACTTCATAATATTTGCATTCTGAAATCGGACATTTCATACGCAACGATCTAATCTAAAATATTTCAAAGGCTTTAATAAATAATAAAATCCATTTAAAACAACGAAATACATAAAAAGAGTGTATTGCCAAGCTAAAACGGCGCTTAGAATACAAGCGACAGGACACATGCATCAAGCGACTGGTTTTGTTAGAAACTAAACTGTACGGTGTATGTCGCGCGACGTATTTATGTAACTAACATTGTGTAACAATAAATATTCGGTTTATAGGGAGCAAGCATGAGTCACAAAGTGTCACTTTGCCGGGTGCCGCTTCTATTAAATTAGAATGCGAATGTTCCGCAGCGAAGCACGTGAATGCCGGGGCCAAAGCGTTGCCAACACGTGCGACGAAACGTGTGTTCGTACTACTTGGTGCGCCTGTACGCGCGGCCGAACCACTTAATGACTCGACTTCCCAAGACGGCTCGTATTGTGGCCTCTTGCAACCGAAAACGATTGCATCGATCGCCAGTTTCTCTCTTTGATTCCATTTCTCCATTTGCCACATTGCTCTCACCGACAATGATCGTCCAACGTTCGTTTGGGTAACGAAATCGATGAAAATAAAGTGGTTACGTTTCTTTCAACGGTTCAAGAATGTTTTTTTTTTACATAAAATGATGATGCTTTTAAAAAACAAAATATTGTACATTTTAATATAGGGTGTTCAACGCTAACCGTATCACGACTGGTTCCACATTTCACATTTCATAATTATTGAAATTACCAAGACGCTTCCAATCACAAATTATTACATTTTCTTCATTCAAGCGCACCGTGTTATAAATATTGTGAAAAATCACATTTCATAATTATTGAAATTACCAAGACATTACAAACTATTACATTTTCTTCATTCAAGCGCACCTCGTTATAAATATTGTGAAAAAACATATTTCATAATTATTGAAATTACCAAGACGTTTCCATCACAAATTATTACATTTTCTTCATTCAGGCGCACCGTGTTATAAATATTGTGAAAAATCACATTTCATAATTATTGAAATTACCAAGACGTTTCCATCACAAATTATTACATTTTCTTCATTCAAGCGCACCTTGTTATAAATATTGTGGAAAATTTAAATAAATTCAGTCTTGTAAATTGTATAAAACAACGCATACCAGTCACGTTTTGTGCTCGGTAGGGTTAGTGTTAAATAGTGTTTTGCATACGCGAATACTAAGTAGCAAAGTTTTCTTTGAACGGTTCGTGAATATTTTTCATATAAACTTATGATTCTATAAAAAATCTATGTGCGCATCTTTTTACACGGTGTTTAAATAGTATTCCGAATACTAGTAGTAGCGAAATCGATGAAAATTAAAAAATTATGTTGCTTCGGACGGTTCAAGAATAATTTTTTTCTATATGATATTATGATTCTTTGAAAAATTAATATGTACATTTTATTGTACGATGTTCCAGCAAAATCTTTCTGAAAAACTGAGGTAAATACCTTAAACGAGAAAGAAATGGCAGCCATTTTCACGAAGCCGTTTCTACAAAACATCGTTTGTGATACTAAATCTGCCCTAATATCTCTGCAAATTTTGCATAATGAATATCGAATATTTGAAAAAGATATCATTTTCGTTCGTATCTAAATTATTGAAGATATTTGTAAAATAGTTCTTATAATTAACAAATTAGTGTGAAAATTAAAGGCGAAAACAAGGACTTTCCTTTTTAATATAGCGCCATTTTGGTAAAAGCAATTTCTTTAGTCAAAGTTTTTAACCGCTTGTTTCAGATGTCTACAAAGGTCGCAATCATGACAGCTATTTGGAAGGAACGTTCAATCTTCGTACACTTAGTTTACGTTAACACAATGTCTGTAAAAACTACGGTAAATGTTTTATTTTCTCACGATGATAAATGTGTAAATATTGCTAATAGTACAATTAAGTCATTAAAAGAAGCTCTGTGTACTACATTTGATTTGATTGCCCACCAAAAATTCTAATCGACTGCCATGTCACTGACAGTGATATAGAGTGACACTATTCTTTGATTAAATTCAGAAATTCATTTTTATTATAACATATTCGAGAGAGATCAATTAAACTACGACTTGTAGAAAGCAAAAGAGTTGAAGTAACGATCACTGTGATAAATTTTAACGTTCCAGTTGCAATTTTATCAGTTAATTTTGCTTTTGTGTGATTATTTAGTGTTCATAGTCGACAGTCAGTTTGTTAAGAACTTTCTGTTTGAGTTTAATAAAAAAGAAAAAGAAATGTATCAAAGTCTGCAGAGACTCCGGTTACAGCGAAAACTGTCGAATCGAGCAGCGATTGTTAAATTCGACAGTAACGAAGAATGATAGGCTGCGATCCATCATGGCGGTTACGAAACCAATGGAATCGCAAGCATTTCGTATTTTCAACGTTTTTCGTATTTTCAAAGACACGACGCAGCCCGTCTATTGCGAAATTCCACTCGGTTTACAGAACTAAGTATTAACGTGACTGAATAATAAACCGGCTAACCATAAATCTCCCCACGCTTCAATACAATATCGGTCGAAGAAGGTTTGCATAGGATAGGACAAGGGTATTTGACTCGGCCTGGCGTTCTGCCATTCTCGTTGCCATCCTCGACCACAGAGCGACGACAGGAATTCAAACAATAGCTTACTAAGCCACGACCATGATTTTCCTGTCCGTCGGCGACATTATCGCGCCGGGTTTACGTAACCTTGTTCTCCAATTCCATCGTTGCTCTGTTCTGCGGCCACGTTTCCACGGTCCACTTTCTTCCACCCCCTCATCAACTTCACCTTGTTCCAACTTTTACAATGTACCACTGTGCCGCGACACCTGTGCCACTATCTTTCACAAATTTCATTTTGTTTTCCGAAAAAATAAAAATTCCTACAAAACGCTAAGTAATAACTTTAGCACTTGGACTGTCGAATCAGCGACTTAAAAACATTCCATAAAATCAAAGTATTCGATATACTGAAAATTGGAAAGTTAAAATGCATCGCACCGACTAGTTTTTCAATCTGATTGCATTTTACAGACAATAATCAAATTTGGTATAATGAATATATTAACGTAGAAATTCATTATGAAATCTAGACAAATAATTCCGTCATCCATGTATGGGTAACACGGCAGTCAACGTGTTAAAGTACAACGTATGCAACACTTGCATTTTTTTGAGTCTGTTTTTATGTTTTTCTTTAACACTAGGTTTACGGAGCACTAAAAGTGACTATTTTACATTATTATGTAAAAATAACAAAAATGTTTATATCTAAATTTTTAGACATCTTTTTTATAATATGTACCACAAAAATATAAATGTATTGAATAATTCCTCATGGATGCGTCTTTTCAATCTCGATAATCGTAAATTAAAAATATTACAACCCGTCATTTTGACGGGTCCGGTAAACCTAGTGTTAAACACTTAAGTGGCTCGTTTCGTTGTAACTCGAACACCTAAATTATTTCCGCTACTATTAAAAGTAAGAAAACCTAACTAAATAGAATGTACATGATATTAAGACGTGCATCAGATGGTAATAAAAAATATCCTTTGAAGGTCATTTTAACGGTTTCTTCAAGGTCACCGTATTATTTCTGCATATTAACATGTATTTTTCATAATGCAATGTGGTAGTCGGCGTCAAGATGAGTTCAACGACCTACACACCATGACCTTGATGTGACCTTGAAGGCGAAAAAATCTGGCCAGCTCTGGACGGCCAGCATTTTGAGCAACTAATAAAATAAGGTGATATTACCCTTTTCGTTTATATTACTTTTGTATTCTTCAAACTGAAACTGATTTTTTCGCCTTCAAGGTTACTTTTCAAGGTCACTTCAAGGTCATTCTGTGTAGGTCGTTGAACTCATCTTGGCCCTTATTTTACTATGAAATGTATTTAATGCAAACATAAATCAACCTAAACGTAGTACGATTTACATGTAATGTCTAAAATGTATATGTATATAAACTGCAAGTCTTTTCGATCGTAATTCTTTGTGACTATGGATCTTTATGCAATATTGAAATTTTGTACGTTGAGTGCAAAAGACAACAGCCAGATGGACATTTCATTCTTTCGTTAATGCAACAGTTTTAACCCCTTGCCGTACTATAGCGAGTCAGACTCGTGATTAAGATTTTAAACAAAATGTCTAACAAATACATACGAATATAATAAATTGTATTCTTTTGTAATCAATATTTTAGCATTCAAGTAAATGTAGCGATACAAAAAAACATAAATATTCTTTTCTCTTCTGTGACATTTTCGGGAATAAAGACGTTCTAATCACTGTAGCCGTGAAGGGGTTAACAATTTTACTCGGGTAACATTTTAATGTTTCTAAGGTATTACATTGCACCAGTTCTGTTACAAATGCAGAAAATCTGCAATCTACTGATGAATACATTGTTCTAATCACATAGATTTCTTTCAAACAGCATATAAATATTAAATGAATAGTTCGAGATAATTTAAAAATATTTCCTGTATATCATCATTTCATGCATTAAAATCGTTTTAGCATTTAAAGTTTTTCGGTTATTAAACTGCATTTTAATCATTAATACATTAAACGAATAGAATTACAAAGAAGAAGTATCATACTCTCCAACACTGCAGCCAATCTCGCAACAACCTCTCCACAAAAAATAAATATTTAACATTCAAATTTTCAATCACGATTTTCTAGGAATTGAATTATAAAACACAATTAACCACTTGCGCTGGAAAGACGTGCCACGCACGTCGAGATAACACGCATCTGTGATCAGTGATGCCAGATCGGTTAAATCTAGGGGAATACAGTTTACCACCTCCCTGACGACCAGAGTAATACGTGACACGTTGCGCGGCACGTCACGTGACCCGTCTCAGGGCTTAGTGGGGGACGTTGGAGTGTGCTCAGGTAGTGGAATGGGATAGTGGAAGGGGAAAAGGAGGAGAGGATATAACAACCAGTTCTGGTTGTTTGTGGCATCACTGTCTGTGACATAGTTGCCAGCGCAAATGGTTAATCGAATGAAAATGTAAGGCCAAAACGTGTGACGATTAAAGAATAATCTTTTCCGCAAATATTGTATTTTCTCCGAGCATTATACTTTCAGTTTGAAAACGTATATTTATGTTTCTCCGTGGTTTTAATGTGTTTTGTTTATTACCAGTTTCGACAAAGCTAATTATCGCAAACGTGTTTTTCATTTGAAACGTGCGCGTTGAAAAAGTTTTCTCCCCAGCAATGCACCGGAAAATATCGCGCCGGCTCTCTGAATAGAAAATTCAGTTGACCAACTACTTAGGCGAGTTTTTGTTTCGCCGTGGGAGGTAACCAACTTTCTGTGTGTTCAATATTGTTCACGGTGGCGCAATGTTTTGCAGCGCGCGCGAACTGAAACACAGAAAAGTCGCGGTATAATTGCATTTCGTGCTCTGCTCTCGTGGCTGTCGATGCTACAATGTAGTGTCTTCATTCGGTTGATGGTTTAATAAAGCACTGCCGTGGCGCCCGTGAGAAAAGTAATTGAATGGACAATCTCATTATCTCCGCCTTTCGCCGTTTCGAGCCTGGTTAGTGTCTACAAAACTTTCATTATTTTAACACTTTATCTACCGGAAGCTTTGTAAGAGGATTCTCAGTAATTGTACTATAACAAACGGAAACATAAAAATAATTTTTTACATATTAATCCCTAACAAAATTATTAGATTATTGTACCTGCTTGAGGTGGCTTTTTATATTAATATTATACTTTTTATATTACATATTAATCCCAAACGAAATTATTAGATTATTGTACCTGCTTGAGGTGGCTTTTTATATTAATATTATACTTTTTATATTACATATTAATCCCAAACGAAATTATTAGATTATTGTACCTGCTTGAGGTGGCTTTTTATATTAATATTATACTTTTTATATTACATATTAATCCCAAACGAAATTATTAAATTATTGTACCTGCTTGAGGTGGCTTTTTGGTTCGGAATTAAAAGATCAATAGCCATGGACTGTGGACTTAACCCTTTGCACTCGGAGCTATTTCAACTAAAAAACCAATCATTTCTTCTAACTTAGAATATTTCCATTGTACATAATTTATTTTCATTATATGCGTAAGAAACTGATATAGTATCTCATAAAATATTTAAATGTTTAGTAATTTATTACATATAAACAAATTTAATGATGTAAACAATATTCCGAATAATGGGGTAGCAATTTGTATATAATAATATTGTATATAATAAATAATCGCCGATAGAATAATGTGTTAACACTTTCGAGCATCAATGATGTAGAAACATCACTGGAACAAGTTCAAAGGAAATGATACAGACGCGGTAACTTCTACACGCAGGCAAATACTGTTTCTAGATATTATTTCGTGTCGTGTCTAATTCATAAACAAAACATTGTTTACACGGATTCAGGTTTGGGCAACTATATATTTTTGAAATAGATAAATAGAATATTTTTATTGTTTCGAGTGATACAAGATTTGGCAAATGCATTTTTTTGCAATAGTAATTACATAGAGAAATATAAGGTGGAAGTATTTTAAATAATAATATATACACATAGTGGAAATTATAAAGCGTTACAGACGAATATCTCCAAAAATATTTATTATACGCAAAAATGTTTCAGATGAAAGTTCAGTACCGAGGTGGGATCTTGTGGTGGAACTATTATTTTTCGCGGTGGACACTCCAAGGTGAGGTGAAGGTCAACTTTCTTTTTTTAAATGGAATGAGATGTTTTTTTTATCCATCGTCAAATAGTGCGTTTGAGGATGAGTCCAATTACCTACGACTCAAGGTCATTTAAGGTCAAACTTTCAGAAATACGAAAATTAAGTAAAAATTATTATTAGTGAAAATCAAGAGAAATATCTCTTGGTATAATCTAAATAGCCATTTAAAAATGAATTAACCTTTAAACGAAAGAAATACTATTTTTCTATGTCTTTCTACTATATTAAACAAAAATTTATTTGAATAATCTTTCAAAAGTTTATTTGAGTAATCTTTCAAAAGTTTATTTGAGTAATCTTTCAAAAGTTTATTTGAGTAATCTTTCAAAAGTTTATTTGAGTAATCTTTCAAAAGTTTATTTGAGTAATCTTTCAAAAGTTTATTTAAGTAATCTTTCAAAAGTTTATTTGAGTAATCTTTCAAAAGTTTATTTGAGTAATCTTTCATAAGTTTAACTAATGAAAGTATTTATTTATAACAATTTCTAAAATCTAGTTTTACGTCATTAAAATACATATTAGGTTTTCGACAGTCGAGGGAGCATTACATATTGATCCAGTTTGGTCAGAGTTCGTCCAAAGCAATTAATATCTATCAATTTAATTAATGTTTCCTTTGCCGGCCGAAATCAAATCAAGATTAATCAACGGTGAATTACCGGCATATCAAATCTAACATTATTCGATGAAATATTCAATAATTATACGACGCAGACGCCGTTTATTTATTGCAGAATTATTCTTAGTTTGTCTACAATCCACAGAAACTATTAGTTAATATACAACAATATTAATCATATTTTTACATCATCCCTCTGAGGGAACTTTTTCTTCCGTTTCCGAAATAAACTTTCGTCCCATAAATTATCATCAAACTCGTCTGGAAAGGTGTGGGGGAGTTGAACGCAAACTTGTGTCAACTGAACGAGATATTTTATCTACCACAAGTTTTTAAAGGTTGCTGTAAAAAGTCCACGGAAAATAGTTCTCGACCCTCGGGTGATTGATGAACGTAATCAAACGGCGAGGGGGAAGGACATCTCGTGTAATGGCGACCACCTCTTAAAACCTGATCCAATGAAACATGAAAATTTTATTTCTACAAGCGATACAGATTCAGACTTTCTGCGCATCGAATTCATAAACTAAACGAAAACATAAAATTCGATGTTTCATGTAGAATGTAATTTTTTAAAAAATTGGAAGAACGTGGAAAATTTTAGGACGGACTATTTTCTTGTTTATAAACAAGTAAAAGGTTGTTCAATTTTTTTTTCTAAATTTTTATAAGCATTCTGCTAATTTCTATACATTTATGCCTGACAAACATATTATTAATTATCTAAATTATCATTTTATCTAAATTTTGTACTCATTGATTATAAAAATAGTATTTTATATAAATATCCGCTGCATAATATAATATAGTAAGCTCCTTTAATATTTCTAATTTAATTATTCACTTTCATTAATATGAAGATTATTCTAACATTGAATACACACTGATAAGAATTAACTATCTATTATGACTGCCTGATATTCCAGAATTAATTTCTAAATTTTACTGTTCCACTCGATCCAATTGTGGCATTAATTAGTTCACCATCCTAACTACAATTTCATGTAGAAATCGATCACGTAATTCCATTAATACCGTACTTCACCATTAATTTTGAAACTACTGTATTCACAGAGAATAAATACCATATATCCCTGCATTTCACTTTTTCGATAAAGAAATTAAAAATAATAATATTTATTAGATGCACTAATTAATTCATGACATTGCCTTCATAAAGTTGTTCATTTACAAACAACCAAAGCATATTCAAGTCTCAAGACAAAATAATCTCCATCATTTTCTATACATTTACTTCTTACAGGTAGCTAATTTGAATTTAGTAAAAAGTTTGAATTTAAAACAGTCTCAATTGATTAATTGGAAGAGACATGAATTAATTTGCACATCTGTAAATTGTATTTGACTAAAACGATATACACTGTGCTAACTTCGCGCTACGTTTATTCATCAGTATTAGCATAAACGTTGCTCGTCAAACTTCACGGTTTACACGGAAAACATTTACGCAAGATGGATATGTAATTTCATCGAATTATGCAGCGTATGCGTAAATTAGGAGTATAATAAACGGATGGTGAGTTTTTCTTCGAAATACTCGGCAGGGAATGTAGGATCAAATTTTGTAACATCATTTTCTAGAGTATCCGCAAAAACTGGTCTGAAAACTTCCCTGATGTACGCGGATTCATGCTGGTCGTAAGTAGAAACGGCATGTAATGAACAGACACATTAGCATGAGCTCTATGACGCGGTACGTGCATCCAGCGAGTATATAAAATCGATTTTCTCGAAAACAAAGCGATTTGTAAAAACGTTTTATTCTACATCAAATGTTCTCACGTGGAATCATCTATCGTTTATATATAATGTTAACACTAACCGTACCGAGCACAAAATTTGACTATTATAGGTTATTTTATAAAAATTACAAGAGTGAATTTATTTATAATTCTCACGATGTTTAGAACAATATATGCTGAAATGAAGAAATTGATTTAATAATTTCTGATGGAAGCATCTTTGTAATATTGATAATTATACAGGGTGTTCGGTAACTGGTGGTACAAGCGAAAAGGGGATGATTCTACATGAAAAAATAAGTCGAAAATATACAATAATATTTTTCATGTAAGTTTAGCGAATACGCTTACCATTAGATATAAATCGGCTGTCGTGTCTGATCATGGCCAACCAATTCCACTCATTTACTAATGCACACGATCTCGATGAATCTTTAAATTCAGTTTCCTCGAAAACAAAATTCCAGGAAATATCAAAGATGCCACCGAATCAAAGGAATCTTGCGAAAAACTAATAAAATTCTTGAAGCACACAAAGTTATTCAACCGAATCTAAATGTTAAATGACCGCCTAATTGTAAGCTTGTAGTTGCTAATAACCCTTGTGAGATTGATATAACTTAGAAAAAAAATAAAAACTCATGGCTGAAGTGAAACTTCTTTTTTCAATTTTTTTTCGAATTTTTATTAACACTTTATGACATTTAATTTTCTATGATTCTATTATTGAAACAATTGGCTTCTGATAGCTTAAATATGATATAAATATTCTTGCTTCAATTTTGTCTAAATGTCTTGCAAATACTGCATCGAGAGTTGTTCTTGATCTTGTTGTCGCTTTAGTAGGATTATTTACCATATCTAATCTTAATTTACTTCTAAAAAAGTCTATTAACAGTTTTGATTGTTCCGATGCAAAGTTCACGTTGAAATCTCCACTTAGCATCATTGGAATTTTATCATAATCTTTATTAAGCAATGTCGAACACAATCGTATATACTAATAGAATAGAATTTCGTTTCATCGTTTCATCGCAAGATCGGTTTTACTCCTACCGCGTCGAGGTTTTACTAAATCGTTTCATCGTTTCATCAATTCATCATTTCATCGTTTCATCGTTTCATCGTTTCATCGTTTCATCGTTTCATCGTTTGGTCGTTTCATCGTTTCATCGTTTTGTTGTTTCATCGTTTTGTCGCTTCATCGTTTCATCGTTTCGTCGTTTCATCGTTTCGTCGTTTCGTTGTTTTATCGTTTCATCGTTTCATCGTACCATCGTTTCGTCGTTTCATCGTTTTGTTGTTTCATCGTTTTGTCGTTTCATCGTTTCATCGTTTTGTCGTTTTATCGTTTCATCGTTTCATCGTTTCATCGCCAGACCGGTTTTACTCCTACAGCGTCGAGGTTCTGCGCCTAACGCGCCTAAAGAAGTTTCCCCTAAAAAAAAACCTCGCGTGAAAAAATTTTATTCTATATTTTCGACTAATATTTTCATGTAGAATCACCCCCTTATCGCTTGTACCACCAGTTACCGAACACCCTGTATAATAGAAAATGTGAAACCGGTCATTTGACCGGTCTTGGTACGCTTAGCGTTAATCATTAATTTTGCAGGACTTGGGCTCATTTTGAACCATGGTTATACACGTTCCATCTAACTTCTAATTTTCTAGTAGCAAGGATAAAATTAAACTGACCAAGCAATACAAGTAACTGGCAAATATTGTTTTATAAAAATGGTAACACTGAATTTGTTCAGAATCTGCGTTATTTTTATTCTGATACATGCTTAGATAAGGAAATTTATTTTATCATCTTTCATAAAGGCATTTTTATTTTTAAAATGACTATTTATATATTAACCCCTTGCAATATGATTTGTTTCACGGTTGCAATGATTAGAACTTCTACAACGTTAATAATTTTTTAGAAAAAGAAAGAAGGACATATTTATTGAACGTCTCTATTTTCCAAAATGACTATAAATCGACCACAACAAAATAGAATTATATTTGGGTTTCAAGGAAATTCATTACATCCATATTTAGTAGACTATGTTCGAAATCTTCATCATGAGTCTGACTCGTTGTTATAGTGCAAGGGGTTAAGTCCAGTAAAAATATCGGTGCCAACGTTGATTAAACAAAAGTAGCTGAAAATATTACGTAAGAATTCGAAGGAAATAAAATAATATAAAATAAATACATTTCGAGAAATGTTAAAATAAACAGCGACAGAGATAAACAAGAACATAATAATAATTTTTAAAGTAAATTTTTGGTTGGAAAGTATGTGTACAAATTTGTGAATCATTTTACTATTTCTAGTGGTTCATTGTTTTTTTTCAAAATTCGATGGATGCTTGATATAAATTCATATTATGGTTCAAAATGTATAAATAATATGATCAAAATAAGTAAACATGCAGTATGGATTTTTTCGCAAGTTTCTAGACTAAACTCAAGTTCGAGAGATCACCGGTTATCGCTGTGGATCACGTACTCCATGTCAACATACGCTGGCACGTTCACGAGCAGTCATTTCAAGGGTCATTGGGTGTATGCACCCTATGCACACTGCTGACCGTTTACGGAAGATCACGGTAAAATTGTGTGCATCCCACCAAATGACATTTTCATTTTATTTTTGCCCAAGAGAAATGCCAGTAAAGACACGTTTAGCATTTCTCTTTATTCCCATCACACGGATCAATGAATCAGTGAAAGTAACTATTTTATAATACTTTAGTAAAATAACAAGAATTCATTTATTCCAATTTTTAACCATTTTTGTCATAATGTATGTATCTAAAAAAATAAGTATATTAAATAAATTCCCTGTAAATGTATTTTCACATTCTAGTAATAAATTCTCGTAAGAAAATAGTTTAGTAGTTTTAACCGATAAACAATATGTGATTTAATTACTGAATATCATTGTAATATTTTATTTATATTTTCTATACCGTTTGTTGTATGATACAAAATATATATATAAAAATATATATATATATATATATATATATATATACATATATAAATAAAGGTTCACTCTGGGATAGATTAATCGAGACAATGTTTATAAACTCTTCGTTAATTTCATCTACATAAAACATTCCCGATTAGTTTGAGATTATAGTTCGCCAACAGATATTATCGATTAAACTTGTGCAAGTTTAAATATCAATTTTTCCGCCATGATTAAAATTAACAACATTCCAAAATTCATTAACTGTACGTACAGTTTACTTTACGTTGTGATACCAATGATGATGTTAATTTTAATTAAAACCTATATATGACGTGATTGCTGATTAAGCCAATCTAAAGCTTTATTACATTGTCCTTTGAAATATTTTTGTTTAATCTTCACGACCCAAACGAGTAAATTTATTCATTTAATTTTGTAACTAATTGATGAATATTAATTTCATTAATTAACGAGCAGAAGGGTTCTGCAGTAATTGTTTAACAACGAGACATACGATGCACTCATCATAAACAATAGGGGAAACGACCCACTTTAAAATCACCCCCAAATCACAAACTTTTAAAATACAATTTAGTTTTACTACTTTCTTTAGAAAAATATATATTTTACGTATGAAATTCCTACAAATAAGAGTACAAATACAATTATAAATAAACAAAATTTCATTTGTGCAATTAAAATGGAAAAAAGTATATTAAAAAGGAGGACATTAATATTAACATGTGGTACAATAAATGTGGTATAAAGTAAATCAGCATTTTATGCATAATCAACCATGACGAACACTTCACGATACTTTGTTTTCGAATGATTAAAGACTATATTTGTTTACTACATTACTAGAGTCCTGCAATCATATAAATAAATTTACAGATTTGATAATGCAAAGTTTACTTAATAATTCTGTTTATTAAATGACTTATATGTCGTAATCGTACTTGTATGTTGTGAAATTGATTACTTTTAATTAGACATCAACTAATTATGAAAATTCTGACACGAATTTAAAATAATCTGCAAGCGGCTATGTTTGAACGGTAAAGATTCATTATAAGAAATACGTGTTGGTACTCACCATTGCGATTATCGGAGGAAAGTACACACCGACGTGTGAAACATGTGCACCACACTTAAAACAATTGGCTTTCGTGCCTCATGTCACGTGCGTGTATCACAATCGGGACGTGCGACTGAAAGGTACGCCGAGTACGCGAGTCTCCGGGCAACTGACTGAACCGACTGCGGCTCTCGGGCGTGCTAATAACAACTCAACGCTTGCGCGAACCTGCGTGCGCGTTGCTCATACAAAGGAGATTCAGCCGTAAGGGTCAGACGCGTCTCGTCCCATCTGGAACCAAAACGAATACTAATCATTTTCTCATTGGCAATCGAATTGATTAATCGCCTACAATCCCTCCGAAATATTCATTACTACATCTTTATGCATCTTTAACATTTACAAATTTATACGTTACACCTTAACAAAAATTAACGACACCTGTGCTTTACTTTTGCTACAGGAAATTTCTTAATCGATGAAATAAATTCTTCATTTGTATTAACATTGCTTAAGATCTTCTTTTATTCTTCTAACGACGATCATTATTATTAGAGCATTCTTTAAAATTAATTTTTACAATTTTTAAGTATTTTTTCATTCTTCTAGTAATGATTATGTAAATAGATCATGACATTCTTTAACGATTTCTTTTATATTTCTAATAATGGTATTATTATTATAACTTTCTTTAATATTAATTTTTACAATTTTTAGGTTTTCTTTTATTCTTCTAGTAATGATTATATAAATAGATCATGACATTCTATAACGCTTTCTTTTATATTTCTAATAATGGTATTATTATTATAACATTCTTTAATATTAATTTTTACAATTTTTCAGTATTCTTTTATTCTTCTAGTAACGATTATATTAAAAGATCATTCTACAAAAATAATTTTGACATTCCTTAACGCTTCCTTTTATATTTCTAATAATGGTATTATTATTATAACATTCTTTAATATTAATTTTTACAATTTTTAAGTATTCTTTATTCTTTTATTTTCGCTATTGTAAGATGATCAAAAGAGAAAATACATTTTCATTAACCTTCGATTTCGTATAATTGATTTGAACAATTTTTATTTTGCATAAAAGTCAGAAGTCTAAGCATTATTATTAGAATATCGTTTAAAATTAATTTTAGAAATTTTTACACAATAATTAATCGTCTGCCACCCCTTCAATATATTTATTATTAGATCCTTATGCATCTCTAATAATTATAATTATATTCTGTATTTATAACTGTAATTTATTTTTGCTACACGGAATTTCTAAATCGATGAAATACATTTATCGTTTGTTTTAATATTTTTGAAAATTGATTTTAACAAATTAATGTTAATTGTAATAAATGGTATTCAGTTTGTGAATGTTACAGAATGATAGGTTCGGTACAAGACCACTGATCTACAGTATTTCTAGAAGGCCTTCAAAGAAAAAAAGCATGATCACGAATTAGGTCAACCTTATTCCAGACTAAATTGCTCCATCTGTTTCATTGCGATGCGTCCGTACGGAAAGTTTTTGGCAATTATAGCGGCGCCTGTGTTTTGTCATAACTTTTTTTCATTCGTGGGGACGCGCGTCAACCGCGTTTCTTTTTTAAACACTTCGAAACAATTGCCGCGGAATCCCACACGAATAAGGATTAAAGCTTCTTTTATATTATTAAAAAAAAAAACAGAAAATCTTTGGACAAACAATTTTTTACATCACAATTTTATTTTATATTCCAAAAGTCCCGTTATTACAACAATATTAAATATTCTGTCCAACCTTTACACATTTCTAAGAAGATACACTTTTTATTAACCTTAATCTTTCCTTTAATAAGACAAAATCAATTTTATTTTATATGAAGACTGTATAAATATTATTTTATATGAAGACTACATCATATATGATTTTATATAAAGATCCTAGTGATATAATAAATCTTTGGTTCACCATTGTCAATACATAATTGCCAAAGAACGTGTTCATTTTTGCACAACTACGATCTTTGCAAATTAGGCAAAGAAAATTTTGTTTTATATAGATCCTTGTAACAAAATCAAATTATATTTCATACATATGAAGTTCCCAATGATAAATAAAATTTTGTGTTCACCATTGGCAATAATAATTTTCAAATGAAATATATTTTTGCATAAGAATGAAGAATTTGCAAAGAAAATTTTGTTTTATATAAAAACTTGTAGTAAAATAAAGTTGCACTTTGTAGATAAGTCGAGGTAAAATGAAATAGACGCCCTTTAAAAACTAATAACTTTCTTAAAATTGCACCAAACGACTCGCTTTTTGTTTTAGTTGTCAGAAGAATTAGTTTCCTAAATAATGTGTAAAACAAATATTTCGTTTGGTCCAATTTGAGAAAAGTTATTAATTTCTAAAAGGTGTTCACTTAATCTTGCCTCCGACTGTATAAAGTTGCTTGTGATAAAATTATATTAAAGTTTCACTCTTGCTGATAATTAGACTGTGGATCTTTATGCAAAATGAAAATCTTGTGCATCAGTTACAAGGTAGTGGAATCAAACAAGAATTTATTTCTTCCATTAATAATTTTAACGAGTTGATAATAGTATATGGATACTTTTCAATCCCTTTTCTATCCTTCTACTATTTCATGTTTCACCTACTCATTTTTGCCATAAATGCATAAAATTCGCAGTCCACAGATAATAATTTCCAAATAAAGCATATTTTTGTATGGCTCCAATCTTTGCAAGCGAGAGAAATAAAATTTTGTTTTACATAAAGAGCCCGGTAATAAAAAAATGCAATTTTACATAATACACTATTAAAAGACAATTACATAGGGTAAACTGTACAATGATTGGCACCCTACGCCAAAATCGTAGTAAAAATCTTTTTATATTTTTTTGAAATTTTTAAACGATCTCAACTTGCTATAATTGTAAGCTAATGGAGATTTTTCAGCAAAATCAAACAGTTTTACGAGTCATAAATCTTTTATTATAAAATATATTCAGTGAATAACAATCGTAAGACAAATAGTACAGTCATTGGCACATTTGGTAAATAGTAAGAAGTAAACGTTAAACAGGCTATTTCATTTATAATTAGACATATACGCACTTATTACATCTGTAGTACAGTCCGAAATGAAGTTATAAAGCGATAAAGTATATTTACACGTAACGAAAATTTGAACAAAACTATTTACACTGCACTGTGGTCGTCCGTCGGTCTTACCGGATGTCCTCCAGCGTTGCTAACAGTCATATGTGGAACTCTGTTATAAAAACTTACAACGTTGCTTTGAAATATAAATAGTAAGCAATAAAAATTAATTTTCTATACCAGGAACTCTTAATATTTGTCGTTTAAATCAAAAGTGCCAATAACTAATGCCAGCAATAGTACAGTTTACCCTACCATGAGTTTTTGTGCATGTCCCTTCTTCGTTATTTTATGTAAAGTCTTTTTTCCGTTGTGTAAACATCGGTAAGAGGGCATCGGTCCGTTTATAGATAAATAAATAAAGATCCTAATGATAGAATAAAATAAATCCACCCCTGATAAAAACAACTGCCAGTAACCACATCGTCCGTCATTTTTCTCCCCCGTTTGACGTTTCACGGCTCTAGGTAAATTATCGTGTTCCGTCCCGGCAACCCAAAGGCAAAACGGAATCCAGCTAGCGATCCGAAGAACCTCGATACACCCTTGATTATGTCGAACAATAATCTAAAACGCGAAACCTTTTGCCCGTGAGTTCCAACGAGCAAGAAAAATTGTTTCCGCTCGTCGGCGTGTTCGGGAACCGTCGCGTCGGCGTCCGTCAGCGTCACGAAGTCGTCGACTGTCTTTGAAACGAATCGACGGTCGTGCGATCTCGCTGTCTCTTGGCCAGTGGGAACATGAAATCGAAACTTGACAGTTCTTCCACCGTCAACAGCACCGCAAAATTCATCCACGTGTCGCAGACATCGGAGCTCGGTTCGTCGTTCGCCGAATTTCTCGACGACAATGAACCAATCAACGATGTCCGAACAGCCCTCAGGTTCGTTGGTTATTTATTAACACATTATTTATCGGTGATTATTATGGTCCATGGTTAAGGATTTTTGTAATGGATCTTTCAACACCAATAGCAATTTCAATCGTGAACGAGCAAATCACCCTCGGTAACATAATCTAATCATTTTGTTTGCGATTATTAGCAAATAGAAGATATTTAAGGTTCCTTTTGGTACAGCACTACTAGTGAAAAGCCGATTAATGCGGTTAAGGTAGATATAGTGTTAACACGCGTTAAACGCTATTTGTGCAGAATCAAAATTGTCCGCATCCATTAGCCGGCTGAGAATTATACTGATGTGGGTTACATACATCGTGTGTCGAGTAAAATAATGTTTTGCGTTTGTTGTTGTATGTATGTATGTTTACTTCTTGTTCCCTTTAAGAGTTACAAGGAGACCCCGTTTCCTTTACAATTATCTTATCTTAATTTATGGCTCTTACATCTAAAACTATTTAAACTACATACATGTATACTATACTATATACAATTGTATACATATTTTATATTTTTTTTCTTCGCACTCACTCTCTCTCTCATTCTTCCTTTCACTCCCCTGTCTTCTCACTCCTCCCTCTCTCTCTCTCTCTCTCCTTCATACCTTCCGTCTTGTCTCTCCTTTCTCTCCCTGTCTAATTTTTTCATCCATTCCTCTCCCCTCCCATCCTCATCTAGTATTTCTTTCACATTCTCTTGTATCCCAACTTCTATTCCTTGTTCTCCTGTGCAGCGTTTGTTGTTCTAAAAGTCTTCATGTACGCACAGTGGCGCGTTATGACTACTTGGGGCCCCTGGGCAAAGTAGAATTTCGGAGCCCCTAACCCCAACTAAATAACTTTCACGTTGGAAAAATAAAACAATTGTAAAAACATCTACATATTTATTATTGCATAAAAAGTGAAATAAATTCTCCTTCATCCATGAAAACCTTTTACATAAAAATACAAAATATTTGGTTTGTGTTCGGGGCTTTCTTTTGCTTGGGGTCCCGGGCATTTGCACAAGTTGCCCATAGGGTAATACGCCACTGTGTACGCATTGCGGTAGCCAAAACAAATCTATAGGTTCAGAAATCTATGAAAAATGTCTGTATGTGAAAATTAAAGCACGAAACAGAATTTTATACAATTTACAAGCGAACTATCTAATTAAGATTGACTTATAACGATGTACAGTTGCTCCCATAAATATTCGGACATTTGAAAGGTCGTTAACTTGTTTAATAATGGACTTGGAATACGACATGGATATTTTCGAGAAGTTTGAACAATTACTACATGACGTGGAAAAGAAATTTTGCAAAAATTGGTCGGAATTGCGGAAAATATACTAAAAGTTGTATTTTACAACTTTTTTAAATGTGGGAACAGTTATAATATTCAAAATTAAGTGAAATGTGATGCATTCTATAAAATTTCCCTTGAACACTCATCCCTCTAAATTGGTTTGTGAAAATATGAATTTATATTTTCCACAGATTAATTGTCGCGGTTAAATTTAATGAGAGTATGATAATGAAAGATTTACAAGGAGTTACGATAGTAGGTGCAGTGGTGCAAAATAATTGTAATATGTTGCCTGACTTTAAGAACGATTTTTACGAATTTTTGTGAAACCATCAACAAAATGGTTTGCAAAACGTAAAAGAGATTAATAGTAAAAATTAATGAATTTGCAGTTAGTAAAATAATATTTGTGTCTATAGAGACCGTTACGTAGTCTGTGATTTTTACCGTTTCATTTAACGTGATTATATTATATACATAACATAAAATATAATCTTTTAAATTACAGAAAACACGGAACCTATCAATCCTACGGAAAAAATTGCAATGTCTACTTCAGGAAATAAAGGACCGAGCACAGGAATCAAAGCACCAGTTCAAAGGACCAAAGCACCAGGAAGTGGAACACCTCGCAATGCAATTCATGTCTGTATTAACAATATATATATATCGTTACATATATTACCAAATTAATATTATATCGGTGATAACTAGACTTCGAATCTTTAACCATATTTATGACGAATAGTACAAAGAACGAATAAAAATTTATTAAAATCTAATATCTAATGACATTAAAGTTTGAAAACATTTAAAAACACACATCAAAATAATAGGTTCCGATTCATTTTTCTGTGCATAGATTAGTCGCTAAAAATACGAATTGTCATGAACATCCACAGTATAGTTAAAGGATAAACGTTTTTTTTGGAGATCCAATTTTTTTAAACTTTTTTTATGCAGCTCTATAGATTTGGAAGAGGAAACACCGAAAATGAAAGTCTTATTGTCAGGAGTTCACTGGTTCAGAACTACTTAGCCGATGCACTGAACACCCACTATCTATCCAGCGCATGCGCTCAACGGTCCTACCTCTACCACCTAACGAATATCCAATATGGCAACGCTCTAACCTGTCAAAAACGCTTAAAATTGCTCATGTTTACACGCGCATAACTTATAAACCAGTGAATTCTTAACAATAATACTTACATTTTCGTAATGTTCTCATCGATATCTACAAGATTACATAAAAAAAGTTAAAGAAGAGTTCAAGAAAGTTAAAAATATCTGGTCCTCCAAAAGAAAGAACAGCCTAGTTAACAAATAATTCAATAATCGTCTTTGGATGTGTATTAAAATATCTTTCCAACGCCCCGTTTAATAAAAATAGTGCTATATCATATGAAACGCTCAGGAAACAGTGTACAACAGTGTACAATAATGTAAAATCAAGATCTTTATAGTTAGAGGTGTATTACGGATGAATTTGAGAGAAAATTCTGGATTGCTCGTTAACACAATTGAAGCAATATTTCCAAGCAATAGATACGTAAGAAATAAAATGCAATTTCAGAAGGATCTCACCGGTAACACGACAGACGATGCTTCGAGCAGTACAAAATCGCAAACCAATTCCGCTCGTCGTTCACCCGCGAAAACGGCGGTCAGTCCCACCGCGTACAAGAGGCCATCTTCTTCAACGCCTGTCACTTCTGCGATGAAACCCGAGAAACAATATCAAGTGAAAAAGGAACGCTACCAGAGACTCAAAAAAGATCTAATGGACAAACAGGTAAGCAATAATTAACCACAGCTCCGATCCAGAAAGCAAATATAATCATACTAGCCCACGCGGAGTAGACAGTGAACAGGCTTTTCAACCTTACAAAGAAAGAATTTAAAGCATGGGTAGGAGGGGCCCCTCAAACGCCTCCTTCTCCCACCAACCTTTCTTTCATGCGCGAGGCCTGCGCATTGTTCGCGATGGGCGAAGCACGTCCTTCCTCTGTGGTAACGGCGGATGCTGGTGGGGGACAGTGGGCGCTATGGTGGGGTCGGTTTTGTCTCAATTGAGACAAAAAGTCCATCCCTGATGTAAGATAACACATATACATTTATCGAGAGATTTCTATAAATATCTCCGAAATTTCTACAGATTTTTTGCAGCCTGAAACAAGAACAATTTAAGCCTGGTAATAAAAGCATTAACAAAAAAACCATATTGCTAGCGGGGGGGGGGGGAGTAATTATTTTTTTAATGAAACTTTTACCAACATATTCGTGACAATTTTCTGATTAAAATGAGACCAAACATGATACAAATTGAATCATATTGTTACGGATGTTGGTGAAAGGTACCGATATCGATAGATATCGATACGACGAGTGGTCCTCGTTGCATCGACGTTTGGGTAACGACGATGTAACAAGGATAAGAACGAGTCGGTAGAGAGACTCCGAGCTGAGTGGACATGCCAAAGCGCCAAAGCTAGTCATGCCTAGAGTATGCGGTCGTCCACGTAACAATATATACTCGTTTAGCCCACGATGCGGTAGAAGCTTGATTACCTGAATTAGTCAGTGGAACATCAGTGTGTTCGGATTATAGGATAACTACCTAGCTACAGTGTTAGGTTAAATCGTTATATATTTGTACAATGAATCATTTTACATTGAACTGTTGGCATTACAATTGGCTATATTATCGGTTCGGATAGTCGAGGTTCGACTAAATCGTGTACTGAACAAGCAAATATGCCTCGAATTGTGACATGTTTGGATTCATTTTAATCAGAAAAATGTCACAAATATCCTGGTAAATGTTTCATCGCGATATTACTAGACAGCGGATTTTATGCACTTACGACAAAAATGAGCTGGTGTAATTGAAAACGATAAAAACATTAAAACGTTATTATCAACCTAAGAAAGAAAATAAATTTCTACTTCACTCCAGTTTGTCGCGATTCGGATAGAAAATATTTATTTTCCATAAAGAACTTCTGTCTAGATATTATTGCACTTAACGTGTCTTACAACGCTGTTTCTCTAAAATAAACTGAAATCTGCGCAGAAAGCGGCTCAGGACCTCTACAACGAGATGTTGCAGCTTCGCGAGAAAGTGATTGCGAACGGTACAAAGGATCCAGGGAAACTAGACGACCTGAGGATCGAGGTTGGATCCGGTAAATATCACGTTCCATCCGACCCGGCTTCGCAGAACGAGCAAGTGGACTCCAACGGCAGGAAACTGGATGCCATCGGAAGTGAATACGTCGAGCGTTTGGAGAAGCAGCTGCAGAAGATTCCTCAAAAGTCTCAGAGCCTTTGTCGAGATATACTGAACAAGCAGGCCGAGCTGATGGCATTCGTGGCTTTACGATTAAAGCTCAGCGAAAATGATCCCGACGGGGATAATGCTAATTTCGACGTAGTTGCGCAACTGAAGATACAACAGAGGGACCTCGAGAGTCTGAAAACATGTTTGGAACAGGCCGAAGTGATGGACGCGAAAGTCATCGAGGAAATATTGACGGACGCTCGCGGTAAGATTATAAAGATCGCATGTTTTTAGTGATGTGGCGTACGTGTTAGAAGGGGAAAGATTCGTTTAGGATACTTTCCCTTTTTCCAGAAAGTATGCACTGCGTGCGGCCGAACTCGGGTACGGGCAATAGAATTGACGATTGCCAGAGCTTCGGTCGCCACGGGAACATTTCCTGATCCTACGCGTTTCTCGGAAATGGCTTTCCCACGATGCCTTTGAAACGCGTACAGTTTTTTCTAGCCTCGTTGTCGTTGGGGCGATTTTCGGCGCGTCCACGAAAACAGGCAGAAACTCTTCGAATGCCGTACCGTTCGTATCTGTTAGCGTCAATGTGTTTTAACACTAGAACTACCGGACAAGTCAAAATGACTGGTTTCTAAATTTTTCTTTTACAAATATTGAAATTATAAAAATGTTTTCCGGAGTGATGTTTTAGTCAAATTCTCTATTAGAATACATATTTAAACAAAAGTTGTACGGAAGTTGAATAAATGCATTCTTGTCGTTATTAGAATGCAATATACACTAGTCGCGTTTAGCGCTTGGTAGTTCTAGTATTAAGCCAGGCCAAGTGTTTGTATCGAGGCGAGTCTTAGGCCTGGAAGGATTTATGGCAGGATCTTGGCCTGCGTGAGGTCTTAAAGAGGGTTGCTTGAGACTAAACAGAACCGTCGATGGACGACGGCAGGTGACCGCGCTGGGTCTTCCGGCTATCGGCCGTCACGGGGATGTTTACGTGAAACAGATGAGTGAAAGTTTGGAATGACTTTATGAGAAAGAGAGAAAGGGAGAGAGAGAGATAGCGATGAGTGCGTTGCACAAGAATTGGGACTCTGCCCTGAAGGAGCTGGCCACGGAGTGGGGAAGGCACGGGGTGTCTTCTGGTAAGAGGACTGTGTTAGACCGCTCAGCACTTACCCCAGAACCGTGAAAGAGCAGAGTCGCGATTACTAATATCTCGCATATCGGTCTTCGCTTTTGTAAAGTTTCGTCGAGCTCGATACTTTTCTTTACGCGTTCTTATTACGCTTAATTAAGAGTTTTCTTTGTTTCTTTTATTGTTTGTTATTGTTAGTACTTGTTAATGTTATTGTTATATCCGTATTAAAGTTTATCGTATATTATACGTGAGTGCTAATTACTTTTACTCGGACAATACTATTCCCAAAGTGACATAAAAAATGACAAACATTTTTCTCTCACCTATAATTTCTTAAAAATTGTGTATCGATCTGTAACAATTTCTGAACTTGATGTTACTCTAGCCAGAGTACATTTCAAGAGAAATATTGATGCAGCTAATGTTTTTCATAGATATAATAGTAACATACGAGACTGAGCAAGCGAAGTTGAGGGAATTGAAGAGGATGGAGGAGCAAAAGGAGATGCAGTCGCAGATAAACAAAGTTTCCGAGGAGTTGCAATCGGAGAAGGAGAAGAACAACCAAGCCAAGGACCGTTTGCGACAGGTGGATTCGCAATTGCAAAAGGCGAAATCGAAACTACGCGAGATGGAGACAGAAGGGATCACCAACGAAGAGAAGATGCAAACGCTGCAGACGAACCTGAAGAATCTGACCGCTCAGATGAAACAGAGGGATCAGGCGACGGAATTGAAGATGAAGGACACACAGAAGACGTTGAAGAGCAGCGAGGCCTTGATCGTCAAAGTCGAGAAGCAGAGGGATAGCTTCGAAGCACGGTTGTTTTCTGCTGTAATATTTGTAACGTCTTGTTAAATGCTCGTTGATTAGGAATGCTGATAAAATATCTTACGGGATTTTATGTCAAGCATTTAACTAGACCTTGTTGCAACTAAATGCATTATTTCCTGGCCTCTTCTGACTCGAGTTATCGTAGATTGTTCGAATTGAAAGAGAAGATGACCGCGAAGGAGAACGAGACAATGAACACGATCAAAGAATTGTCTGAGAAGCTGGATGCTGTCACCTGGGAAGTCGGTGTGGAAAGACAGAAAAAGTAATTACAGACAACTTTCTTGGTCCTTGAAATCATGGTTGTTTAATTTTCTAAGATCTCCTATACGTCAGTGACACAATTCCACCCTTAAAAATGAATTTCTTTCCTGATAATATAGTTGCGCAAAACTGAACTTCATTATGTAGACTCTAAAAGAGTTAAAGATGTATTCTCTGAATAATTTTAACTCTAAAATTTCAATCTCGTTGACTAAATTACATTGACTTCATGGGATTTTTTGAGATAGTGGTTCGATAGTCAACGTTTGAATATCGTAATGAAGATTATAGATAGATAGTGTACACTACTGACAACGATGATTTCATTTCGAACAGACAACAATTCGAAGAAGCACTCAACGAAATGACGGATCGTTACAAGCAGCTCGAAGAGAAAAGCAATCAATTATGCGAGATGGCAGAAAAGACTAAGGATCTTACCATCACGGGTATGGAACACGAGAAATAATGATAGCGATGTCTCGTTGTATGTGAAAGAAATGTGCACGGTGTTTGCGAAAAATTTATCCCCGATGGGTATAACGGGAGTTTACGACTTGAAAACGATGAGGCAATGCTAATTCAATGATAAACCTTTCTTGTTCATAATTATTTTTTGTGAAACTTTTACTAGCATATTCGTGAAATTTTTCTGATCAAAACGAGTCTAAACGTGATATGATTCGGATCATATTTACTTGTTTAATCCACGATAGAATAAAACTTAGATCAGGGAGTTCCCACCATCGAACCTCTTTCCACTACTACGTACAGTCGTAGAGTTCAGTAATGCCAGAAATATCAGCTTTTCGCGCATGCGTACTGCGGCGCGCGCGGAATCCAGTAACGTATACGCGCAAAAAAAGAGAAACGTCTAGGTGGCGTGCCGGGACCTAGCACTGCCATAGACGAACTTGAAGATAACAGACGTTATCTTTTATTTACTTGTTTATTTATATAATTAGAAAATATATTTTTATTATTTTGGATACTGGAAAGGTTCTTGGCAATTTTCTTTTGTCTTGCAACAAATGTTGGTATTCTTTATAGATTCTGCCAAATAAAATTTTATTTTATTTTATGTTATCCTGTATAATCTGAACTTCTTTAGGTAAAGAAAGTATGTGAATGTTGAATGGAAAACATTATTTTTAAAACAGGGCCTTAAAGAAGACACAAAAATTTGAAATTAGTACAGTACTGATGCCACGCGCGAATACGCATGCGTAAAAAGCTGACATCTCTGGCATCATTGGTAGAGTTAGTGAGTACCGTGCGCGCCGCGCGGCTCTCGTGGTGGGAGCTTCCCACTACTATACATTATAACGATGAAGTCTAAGAGTGGGGGAAGAATCTAAGCGGGGAAGGTACCTCGAATAGCTCCGGAGCTACTGGTTGAAACTGCCTGACCTAAATTATCCGAACTGATGATATACACAATTGTGATGGAAACTGTTCAATCTAAAACAACCATTATAAAACATGATTTATTGTATGAATTATCAAAGATTTAATCTAGCACTGTATCTAGATGACTTTTCTGTTATCCAAATACTCATGTTCCACTAATTCCGTCGGATAATCGAGGTTCTACCGCAGACATGGGCACGGGTGGAACCCCTCAAACGGCTGCTTCTCCCACCAACTTCTCTTTCGTGCGCGAGGCCTGCGCACAGTTCGCGACGGGCGAAGCACGTCTTTCCTCTATAGCAGGCATGGGCGACGCTGGCTAAAAAAACACATGTTGCTGCTTTTCTCCTTCATCTGCTCGGCAAGGCAATCCCCACAACGTCCACTCCGACTTTCCCTTCAGCATGGGCCCCTCGATGCTGCACCTACCTGCCGATGCAGTATCGTGGAGCTCGTGCTGAAGGGAGAGTCGGAGTGGACGTGGTGGGGACTGCCTCACCGAGAAGGGGAAGAGGAGAAGCAGCAACATGTGTTTTTTGAGCCAGCGTCGTCCATGCCTGCTCTATGGTAACGGCGGAGCTGGTGAGGGCAGTGATGGGAATACTGGCGCTTTTCACGCGCATGCGCGGCGATTTTAGCTTCAGTCAAGTACGAAAATCGGGTACCTTGGTCGCCCCGCTAATTTCGTAAAATTTATTATGATTTGATTTTGTTCAGTTCACCGAATTGACACCTCTCTGTAGCTCCTTTTCCAATATTAGCAGTCATTATTTAATTAAATGCTAACTTACCTGAAATTCTAGCAGCCCGCTCTTCTTTCGCGCCTCGTGTCGCAACGGTCGTAACGGACTCCGCTAGACGTTCCCGCTAATAATGGTCCCTCACTACTTTCGTCCCAATAGTACCCCACAAACTTCGGACGTAGCTTCGGTGCTGCCGAAACTCGCGCATGCGCGTGAAAAGCGCCAGTATTCCCATTACTGGGTGGGGGACATTGGGCGCTCTGGTGGGGACGGTTTTGTCTCAATTGAGACATGCTCTTCCCTGTTCTACCGTGTCGTGGATTAAACATGTAAATATAATCTGAATTGTGTCATCTTTGGACTCGACTTAGACAGAAAAATGTCGCAAATATGATGGTAAAAGTTTCATAAGAAAGTAATTAAAAACAATATTTTCTTGCTATTCTTTTTTACGTTCGACGCTAACAACAGGACACCAATGAACAGCGTCTCTACACGTCTCTACAAGTGATATTTCGGTCCGGACGTTTTCACATAAATCGAAGCATTGCTGTACCTAGAAATTTGCAATATTGTTAGCAAATGATTGATGGAATTTTCAGAAGGTACTCATACGGATAACGAAGTCCGATTGTTCAACGAGCTACAGGAGACAAAAGAGGAACTAGAGTTACACAAGCAGTTGGTTTCGGAGCTGCAACAAGAGAAGGATGAGATTGTGGCGGTGATGCACCAAGCGGCCGTTAGTTTACACTACTTTCGGGACATGTCCCCGAATAAGTCCTAAGAACCGTTTGATTAGATCCTTTCGTCCGTTCATGCTTCTGGTCTTGTCGATGATCGACGATAATTGCTGATCGTTATTTTTCGTTTCCTTCGTTCTCGCGATCGCAGAGCCATGACGAGGATCAAGACTCGAGGGAGAAGCTGGCTGCCGAGTTGGTGTTCAAGACCACCGAACTGAAGAACCTGATGATGCAGTACTCGGAGCTGAAGAAGATCGCAAAAAACGCGTAAGCTTCTAACGAGAGACATCGTGGCGACAATTCCAATCTGGGAATTGTCAGTTTTAATGTAATCAATAGACTGCGGACCTTTATGCAAAATAAAATTTGTATACAACAATTTCAATCTACAGGAGCCAAGTAAACATTTATTTTCCTCATTAATAATTTGTATACGGTAAAAATAGTATATCTACTCTTTTAATCATTTTACTGTTTTGAATTACACCTATTAATTTGTATCATGAATGCATAAAAACTGCAGTCTAGTAATCATATTTATCCTTTTACAAACAAATTCGAGTTTAGATGGTCTAGTGACTATTTAACTATCCTGTACATACTACAGTATAATAACTAGACTGTGGATTTGATGTATTTATGATAAAAATGGATCAAGTACAAAACAGTGAAAATATTTAAAGACACCGTTAAGCTAACTCCAACTAATTAAAATTACTAAGAAATGAAATGGTTGTCTATATAGTCCCCGTACCTTGGAATTAATTCAGACGTTTTTTATTTTACAAAAATATCCGCAGTTTAATAATAACCATATTTTGTCTTTAATGTTTCCCGATATTCCACGATGAGCAAAGTTTGATTAGAATCGGTAACTTCGAGCTGGGCGATATTCCTTGTAAAAGTCTTTTCCCAAAGAATCGTTAATCATCGAGTTTCCAAGTTCATGTTTGGAACAATCCACAGCCAAGAAAAAAGTGGGACGTTAGAACGGCAGCTGATAGAGATCCAGGCGAGGCTGCATTCGCAGATAAAAGAGGGTGGAAAAGTTGGGCTAAACGCCCAAGCGATCGAGCTGCAGCAAGAGGTTTCCGATCTCCGCAATAACTTAGCGGAAGTTCTCCAGCAGAAGGAGGAGCTCGAAACTGCGTTGACCCAGAAGCAGTTGGAGCTGGAGCAACGTGACATCGTGATGCGTGAACAAGGAAAGGTCCTCAAGCTGCGGGACGAATTGTTAGTCCTTCTGAAAGGCAAGACTGACGAAGAGAACGGCGAGTCGCACACGGATGAGAACAATGAGTACACTGACCAGGTATTTGAAAACAATATGAATGCGTGCTTGCTTCGGTAAGTGTCGCTGAAGGACGGTAACTGGTTTGGGCATTATTCATTATGGGTTTTGGGCATCATTTGTTGAATTGAAGGAGAGGTGAATTAAAATAGGGGAAGATCACGAATGGATCTTTTGAGCAATTATTTTTGAGGATTAAGTATTTGTTATGGTCAATTCATGCATATGAAAGAACGGAAAATCTAGCTTTTATGTTAGATTTTCTAGTCACGTTAATTTAGCAGTCTGATGACTTTATACTAAATAGTATGTGTCCAAGCATGGACGAAAGTAATATTTAACGTATCCAACTCGATAAACAGATAGCCCTGAAGACGGAGGCGATCCAAGAGCTGTACACGACTCTGAAAAGCAAGCAGATGCAGGTGATGCGTCTGGAGAAGATGGTGAAGCTGATGGAGGACCAACAGGACCGCGCTCAGGCGCAGCGCACGCGTCTGGAAAACCGGATCGCTCAGCTGGAGGTGGCCTTGCAGAGGAACAAGGAACAGCGGTATGTGAGGGACAGGTTGTATCTCCCTGTGAAGTCTCAGGGAATCGGCGATCAGAATCGTTTCAGCGATTCTGATCAGCCTGTTTCGCTGCAATCTCCTGTCTCGCACTATTCCCCCCATTGCAATCCACACGGTTCGGTGATCAAACGATCGGATACTGCGCTCAGCACAATAGTTTCGCAAACAGACGATAATCAGTCCTATCAAGACCTTGAAGTCGTATCGCGACAGAGCTCCTCCGACGAGGAGCAGCTGTACGTATGCGAACGTTGTCGTAAACTTGGGACTTTGAGCAAAGACGATGAACAATGGTCAAACAAAGACAGCTCCAACGAGGACAGTCAGGAGTCTTTTCGTAACAAGTTCACGGATGAGTTCACTCTAGGAAAGAGACAGCAATCGGTTAACAATGATTTTCATGAAAACGTATACTACGACCAACCTGCAATCAGGGGCAGGAGCTTCATGTCCGCGAGGAGCAATCCCCATGCAGAATCTGCCAACGTGTACGACAGTAGCAGGGAGTCGCACGACCCTTATCTAACGAAAGGCTGTCAACGTTTGCACGCTCTTCGGTATTACGTTCGTCTACTGCCGACTAATAGGTACCCTTCTCGCAATGAGGACTTGTAAGATCATTTCCAGATGATTAGACCAATGGTTCTTAAAAGGTTTCATGTAGAAATGAAGCTTCGCTCGCTATTGTCCTGGCAACATCTTGATTGCTTATTTTGCCTGTTGTATGATGGAATCAGTAAAATTAAGAAAATTTGCTATCTCAGCTCCTGAAGCTATTGTCACGCTGTTTTAAGTGTGGCGCTTAGTCATTATGATTATTTCGGTTATCGTCGTGTGTTGTTGCCACCTGTTAAGAAATTCACATGTTTAATAGTGCTTTTTTCTATGGGAGCGTATGTAATGTACATTTATAAATAAATCTGAATGCTCTGTTTACATGGTCTGATTTAATAGGCTAGGTACTCCCTGCTACAGTGTTTATAATCATTTATCGTTGATTTGAAAGTTCCTTACAAAGTGCCTAGCCTTTGAAACAGACCAGCCGTTTATTGTCTTCGTTGTCTCTGATCGATTTTGTTTCCTGTGTTCTAGGGGCAAAGGCTTCAGCATCCTGTAAGGAACTTTCTAAACATCGACAGTACAAATGAATCCGAATGAAATTAAATTGAGCGGTCCTAATTCGAAGGGATTCCGTAATGCAACCATGCATTAAGTGGGTAGCGCGGTGCAACGCGAAAAAACTGTTCGCCATGTTTAAAATGAAAGAAATACGTGCAAATGGACTAGCAATTTAGACCCTAAATTTATTGGTGTTAAAAATCGATATGTTTCACTTTATATGTATATTCAATGACACCTTTTTATATGTGTGCATCATGTTTGTAGGTACAGTTTATTTTATAAAATTAAATTTTATGTACAATATCAAAGTTTGTGTTATTCACTGTCGTTCTCACTGCTGCCGGAATAAGCTCCCAATAAGGAAAGAGCATTGTGAGTATTGCTTGATTGACTATTTGCAGTTTCTATCTTTCTAGTATTTGTATCTTCATTACTTTTTTCATCGGTAGAAGCTACTGCTTCTTTTGCAGTCGCAGCTTGCACTTCTTCTTTTTCTGTACTACTATTTGTGGAGCTTGAATTCACTTTTACACCCAAATTCGTTTTTCTTTTGACTATTCCCAATAAATTTTTTTTATTTGATGACGATCCTACTTTCTCTGACCATAGTGATGAATCAGAGGATTTTGTAGGTTGACTCTCTTTATTCTAGAAAAGGAAGAAATACGTTATTTTCATGAATTGCTTGTAAGTTAATGATTTATGTATAAATAAAATTATATTTACACTTTCTTTTTCTGTCTTTGAACTGCTGCTACTGCTGCTACTGATAGTACTGCTGCTACTGCTGCTACTGATAGTACTGCTGCTACCACTGCTACTGATGGCACTGCTGCTACCACTGCTACTGATGGCACTGCTGCTACCACTGCTATCTTTCTTTTTACCAGCCTTCATTATTTTCTTTGGAGGCTCATCCCTTTCTTCCTCATCTAGTTCTACTATTTCTTCTTCTACAACAACTCCATTGGTTTGTTTCTTGCCAAATATTGATTTGATATACTCTTCGTCATACTCCTCTTGCTCCTTCTCTGTTCTTTGTTTAGCTGCTGCCGTGTCAAACTGTTCCAACATCTGATCATAATCGATAGTTTGTTGTCTGCGATTCAAGTCTTTTAATTCTTCCAAAGATTCCAACAATTCCAATTCCTGTTTCGATTGCAATGTCCTCTTCTCTAAGAGCTTCATAGGGTTGGTAGCCTCCTCTTCTTTCTCTTCATCCTCTTCCCTTTGCGCTTGCTCTTCTGCCAATTTCAGGGCCATAAAATTCCTGGTTGCACCTGCTTCGATCTCATAATCTGTATTCTTCGGATCTGTCTTGAAACTAATCTCTTGTAGACATCTGGTGCATTTTATGTAAAACCTGTAAATTCGTATTCCTAAGTAGTCATCGCCTTCAACGTCCTCTTTGCGGGCATTAAATTTCTTTCCTTTATAAATGTACTCTCCGCAAGTCTTGCATCTCATGTTGAAAGGAGCCATCAAACGTACCGTGTATTGCCTATTTCGGGCCAATTTCATTCGAGGAATTTTCGATGGATCGAAATCTGGCGGATAGTATTTCTAAAAAGTAGAAATCATAAGCAATTCATTCAGTAAAAATATATGTACACATAAAAATCAACACAGTGTAAATAATGGACCTTTATTTAAAATTTAAACGTTTTCTAATAACGTAAAGTGTTACTTACGTTCAAAACTTTTCGCTCCGACATTTTGCTGGATTAATTCGATAAAATTATCGACAAAAATATTTAGCAACACGTAAACACACAACTACGTACAGGTTAAGATCAATTTAGGTTAGAGTTTGCCAACAAAAGTCACTGATGTGGAATGTGGAATCTTCTCCAAACAGTAGTTGTATTGGTTATATCAGAGAGTACACTGGTTGTATCACAGACGAGGTGTCTCGTCTGTGGTTGTATCCCTACCAGCACTAGTCACTGATACATATACTACAGTGCTACCAGTCTCTTCCCTATTCTTTGATTTTCTCTTTAAACAGTGTCACCACACGTGTAATACAAAATGCGCAGTCGCGAAAGCGCAATGTTGCTAAGCCTGTCATTCGAATAATTTGAATTTGAATTTTTTGATTACGGCTATTTTTAAATTATCCAATCAGGTTTTGCATATATTGAAGATAGTTTTTAAATGAGTTAACACAATACAATGCTGTATTATTCCGAGAGATATTCCATTTTAAAATATTAAATATTTGATAATGTAATGCATTGATGTAATATAAAACAATGTTTTAATTACAATTCAAATTGTACTGATAACGAAATGTTTTAAACAAGTTAGACTAAAGTATGTTGGTTAATAAACAATATTAACGAATTAATATAACATCGATTTTATTAATCACTAAACGATTTTTACAAGTCTTAAAATAATTGTTTCAATAACAAATAATTTATTACATTTATCAGAGTTTCAATACTTTCATGTAGAATATTTGTGACTTGGTATTCATTTCCCATATCAAAAATTGCATTCCACCTTTTGTATTTTCAAGCTTTATACATTCTTGTTGGTGGATCGCTAAGAATCTTGAGTAATGGAAACAAAAATTCATAATTTATTAAAGATTCCTCAACCCTCATACGTTCCTCAAAAATAGTTGCATAAAAGAGACTGGGATAATAATTCACTTTAAATTAACAAATTTTGTTTCACTAAACACGTCATATTTTAAAGAAATACATTTCACAACACAGGAAAAAGATGTAATGAAATCATTTCACAGTATGTGGAAACAGGTAAATGAGTGAACTTTAACCCTGAGGAGTGTATGAGGGTTAAATATCACTAGATTGATGAGATCTTAAGCAGAATTGGACGATCGTAATGTATTACGAATACGTTGGTACAATTTTTTCAAATAACTTAATTAAACTTATCTCGATAAAATACTATAAGAAAGACCCTATTGTAAATACAGGTGTGCCTTGAACGATGTTCTTTATTAAACTTCATAACATGAATGTCGCTATCCCCACCACAACAGTGAATGGCAACCAATAAGGCACGCGGTACGACGAGTCATTACCAATGAAAAACAAAATATGCATAATTTCAATTTTCCCGATAAAAACGAGACAAATTAATTCAATAAAGTCTGTTCAATTTCACCGGGGAAATTTCTATGCTGATTATAAAAACATTAATCATAGAATGCTCATAATGTACAGCAAAATAAAAATCTATTTTATGTACACACGTTTCGTACAAAGTCTCTCGTCGTTTCATACACCTTTACATTTATTCCTCACATTTCGATTATAGTTTCAGTCTTTTTTGTTATTGATAGTGCTCTCATAGTAGTTCTTTAAGTACTCAACTTGCAGCTGAATATACTGTGGCTGCTGTTTCGACCATCTCAGCAGAGTATCGAACGCTTTCTTCATCACTTGTTCAGTAGGTGTTTTAGCCTCACCTTCGAGCTCATCTTCATCCTCGTCTTCGTCGTGCTCGTAATCCTCATCTTCATCGTCATCATCCCCTACCTCCTCAAACATCATCAAATTTTTCTCCACCTCCTCGCATCGGAATAAAAATTCATTGACAGTCTCCTCGGGCTCTTGTTCCCCAGAGATGACACCGATGATGTCCTGGAAATTAGGTTCCAGAGGATCAACTGGCTCCTCCTTTATTGCATAATCCTCGGAAATTTTGTTAATGATTCTATTCCAGGCAGCTCGGATGTTTGCAGTACTTATTTCTGCCCATGCTTCGGTAAAAAGATCGATACAATCTTTCAGGTCATAATCAAAATAAAATTTTTGCACACCCCCAGGAAAATTAAGCACACGACTCAACATTTTCAGTCTGTAGGATCGCTTAGTCTTCTCTGCTATCACCTGTTCAAGTGGCTGCAAAAGGGGGGTTGCAGTGGCGGGATAGAAAACAATTCGAACATCATCGGTCTGCCCAAAATCTTTAGGAATGTCAAAGTTATGTTTCTGCTCATCGTCCAGAAGCAGGACGATCTTCCCGCCACTGTCAGGATACTGCAGTATCTTCACTGTTGGTTTAAAATGATTTTCAAACCAGTCAACAAACATGGCTCGATCCATACGAGCTTCCAACTGGCATTTAAAAAGCACAGGCAACCGATCTCTGCAATGTTTCAATGCCTTTGGCTTCTCATTCTTATAAACGAATAGGGGTTCCAGCTTTTGACTACCAGAAACATTACAACACAAGCCAACAGTTACCCGATCCCGTTTAAATTTTGTATCCTTGTTCTTTTTCCTCTTACACTGCTCCAGGAGTTTCGTAGGAAACGCCTTCCATGCAAGCATGGTGTCTTTCATGTAATAAATGTTCTTGTTCGTGACGCCTTCTCGTCGTAGCCGGTCGGTGAGATTTTTCAAAAATTCCTCCGGATTTATTTCGCTGGAGGAACGTCCGTCCAGCGACAGGTCTTCGTCTGCATCTAGCATAACTTCTTCTTTTAGACACAGTTCCTCTTTCACGTAGACCTCCGTATAGGGATTCGAATATCCCGCCGGTTCGGCGTTGGTCAAGTTCACGCGGTGGCGCTCCTTGAAGTTCGTCAGCCAGCCTCTGCTGACCGTCGGTCCACCCAGCTCCTTTTGCAGCTGCACCGCTTTTTCCCACAATTTTGAGTCAGTGACAGCTTTGCCGAGAGCGTTTTGTTCTATGAACCACGAGTACAATCGAACGTCAACATCCTCGTCGTTCGATTTCCGCGTGTTTTCCCTCATCCACATTATATCCTTCTGCTCAGCCGGCTGACATACCGTCACTGCCTTCCGTCTAATCCGGCGCGCAGTGCTCGGATGAATGTCAAACTCACCAGCTATGCGGCCGATCGGTGCACCCGTCTGCAATCGTTGCACCATATCGAACCTCTCTTGCACAGACAGCGAGGACTCCTGGTCGATCTTAATTCCACTTGCCATTGTTACCGCAGATTTTTAACGAGCGCGGAACGAGCATCATTTCATGCCCATAAACGCAACAAAACTCAACGAGCGGGCGTCACCAGAGAGGAATGAGGGTGCTCATGCCCGAGTTTTGCCCGTGCCCGGTATACTGCTGCCCCCTAGTGTAAATCTAGCCTGAATCAGCTCACAGACATTGCATGCAATGCATTTTTCTGTCTACGGTTCTGAATTACCGACTCTGTAGAAAATGTCCTAGTACGATAGCGGACTCTATCGAAATGGAACGGTCAGGTGGTGAACTACATGAGGTTGCAACATATAAAGTGTGTGTCTGAGGAGGCTCGATTTTACAGCGTTGTCAGCTTTAAAACGCAATTGTATTCGTACAAAAATACTCCACGTATTATTCACTTGTGCTGCCTATTTTTTTACAGAACTTCGAACCCCCTGGTAAAAATTTGGCGAACATGATAAAGAAGTTTGTATCCGACAAGGATGAACTTATGCACATTTAAGAAGAGAAAGAAAGACAGACATAGAGCTGCTGAATACTGTGCACACTCGACAGAAAATTGATTAGTAACACACTTGTGAGGAATTGTTTACAAATATTTGCAGTTAGGAAATATAGAATAGACCTTCAGCTACTTTCACATATAGTTTATCGTCACATTTTATTTCTGACTAAATAGTTATAAACAATTATTCTAAGTCTCGTTCTAAAATAAACACAAATAATTTAACAGATCTCTGGTAAAAAATAATCTTCCTTGTGATCGAAGGATCTAGAATGATGTCTCAGCTACATTTCAGTTGCAGTTTTATGTAGATTCGATGCCTAGTTAATTAGTTATTTAGGATTTCCAGAGAGGTGACACAACGATTTGTGTGTTTACCTTTGACAAGTACTCGGACTCTCCTTGTCTTACTCATTGCGGGCATAGAAGATAGAAGTTACCTCCACAAAAATTGTTGATAAATTACTTCAGGTAATTTTTATAAATATTAGCTCTCGAAGAATATAGAATGGATCTTCGACAACATTCATGTATAGTTTTCAATTCGATTCTGGAAGAGGTTAATTAGTTATAAATAATTTTTGTTACTCTTGTTCTAATGAAACTGTGCATACTAGTGAGAATTGAATATCTTGTATACTCCAAATGTTCATGCATAAAAGTTAATCTGTATCTCTAGTACTATTAGCTATTTTTACTAAAAAATTGGGTGGTGAGGTAACCAAACATATAATCGTTGTAATCGTTAAACAAACAGAGATAATAAATTCATTAATTACATTTTTTCAATATAATTATGCTTAGTAATATTCATACATCATAAATTATTCTGTATCTCCAGTTTTATTACTTACTTCTACTAAAAAATTAGATGGCAAGATGGTCAAGGGAATGCTTGTCGACATGATCGACAAAAGGAATTGTTACAAATATTAACCAGCTAGAGATAATAAATTTATCAGTGAATTGTGTTCCATAAATTAATGCGTGCGAATAATCATGTGTTAAAAGATATTCAATATCTCGAGTTCCATTACATATTTTTACTAAAAAATTAGATGGTCAGATAGTCGCGGGAGTGCATGTCGACATAATTGGCAAAAGCAATTTTTATAAACATTATACATCCAGAGATAATAAATTTATTCATTACATTTGCTGGATATATTATTGTTTGGTAATATTTATGTATTAAAAGTTACTCTGAATCTCGAGTACTGTTAGCAATTTTTATTAAAAATATAAGATGGTAGATATTCAAGGGGATGCTTGTCGACATCGTTGGCAAAAGGAATTGTTATAAACATTAATCAGCCAGAAATAATACATTTATCAATAATTATTATCACGGCAATCGAGATCTACCGAAATTAGTTGGGGTGGGGAACGTTGCGCTTCGCTGCGCATCGTTGCCTACCTAAGCCCACGGAGCGCGCTCAGTCAATCAGTCGGGCCGGGCCCTCCGGCAGGAGCGGATGGGCTCTGGGACCAGGAGGGTCTTTGGCTACCTTGGGCTCTCCGGCCTACCTTGGGGATGCCCGGGGGTCCTCCAGCGGTACCCAGACCGCTCCTGCGTACTTTGGGGATGACCAGTGGTCTTCCAATGCTACCCTCGTCTACCTTCAGCTGGCATAGGGTTGACCGAGAGTCCTCCACCAGTGGCCTACCCTGGGGTTGACCAGTGGTCATCTAGAGCTACTGTAGCCTACCTTTGCTTACTGTGAGGCTGACCACTGGTTCTTCAGAGCTGCCCTTGCCTACCTTCAGCTGGCTCGAGCTTGACTAAGGTCCTCCACCAATGGCCTACCATTGTCTACCATGGTCTACCTTTAGCTAGCTTAGGGTAGTCCAAGGGTTATTTAAAACTTCCTTGGCCTACTTTAAGCTGGCTCGGGGTGGGCCATGGTCTCCTCAATCACCTTCAATGCTGAGGATGCCTGAGAGACTTGTTCATTCCGGATCTTCTTCGGCCTATGCAACTTCATACTGCGTGGAGGGCATGTCAACGCTTCTGATGCTGGCGACGGGCAATCATTACTCTTCGCGTTGGAGTGACGGGTATCGTGCTGGTCGGCTCAGAGAGGGCGATCATTGCAGTGGCTTCGCATCTTCGGTGAGTGGTTTCGTTACTATCTTGTCACTGTAGTTGTTTGTAGAAATAGAGTAGTTGTAGAGTGTAAAAGTAGTTAGTTGCATGCATGGGCAGGCCTCGCCGCCCCAACGATCAGCCGAGATGGGAACGTCCGCGATTTGCACTAGCGTTGCGAGAAAACCACGCGTTGCATTAGTCGATTTTGAACAGAGATTAAAGTTAACATTAGGATATGGATTGTTTAGAGCGTAGCGTTGCGAATCAAAAATAGTCGCGGTTCAAAATTACATTTCATTTTGATGACTGCGTTTTTAAAGTTCATATTGTTGTTGTTTTACAAATAATTAAAGTAATCGTTTTTTGGCTCTCTGTTCGTTGAATTAGCGTTGCGCACCAAAAGTTCGCGTTTGCTTTCGAGTCTTTCGACATTCCAGGCTCCCATGCTCGAGCTGCAACGATCAACTGTGAGATGGGCACGTCCGCGATTTCGAGTAGAGTTGCGAAACAAATTGTCACACGCGTTGTACTAATATCAATTTTTAAAGTTGATTAAATGTCTAGTTATTGATGCGAATAAATAGTCGCGATTTAATGTAGTTTTAAAGATACCGATCTACAATTTTAGACGTTAGAATGTTAAATTTCTTATTTAAAAAGCATTTTGAATTCAGATTTGTTGAATTAGCGTTGCGCATCAAAAGAATCGCGTTTGCAATAGAATGATTCGATATTTCAGGCGCCCATGCTCCAGTTGCAACGATCAACTGTGAGGCGGGCACATCAGCGATTTCGAGTAGCGGTGCAAAACAAATTGTCGGAATGGGGCCGTAGAAGCAGAAGAGGGTTTATACCAAAGATCCCCGACAAACTGTCACTCAAGAGAGCAATCATTGCAGTCGCTTCGCATCTTCGGTGAGTAGTTTCGTTACTATCTTGTCACTGTAGTTGTTTGTAGAAGTAGAGTAGTTGTAGAGTGTAAAAGTAGTTAGTTGCATGCATGGGCAGGCCTCGCCGCCCCAACGATCAGCCGAGATGGGAACGTCCGCGATTTGCACTAGCGTTGCGAGAAAACCTCGTGTTGTATTTAGTCGATTTTGAACAGAGATCAAAGTTAATCTTCCTTCCAATTATAATCGCAGTTTATATCAGCGATATAGCTTGTTTAAAGTATAGCGTTGCGAAACAAATAGTCGCGATTCGTTTTGCACAAACTGTAGAGTTATCTTTTTTTGGATCTCTGTTCGTTGTATTAGCGTTGCGCACCAAAAGTTCGCGTTTGCTTTCGAGTCTTTCGACATTCCAGGCTCCCATGCTCGAGCTGCAACGATCAGCTGCGAGATGGGCACATCCGCGATTTCGAGTAGTGTTGCGAAACAAGTTGTCACACGCGTTGTACTACTATCAATTTTAAAACTTGATTAAATGTGTAGTAAATGTTGTGATTACATAGTCGCGATTTAAAGTAAATCTAGACATACCGATCTACAATTTTAAACGTTAGAATTTTAAATTTCTTATTTAAATAGCAATTTGATTTTCGATTTGTTGAATTAGAGTAATCTTTTTTGGATCTCTGTTCGTTGAATTAGCGTTGAGCACCAAAAATTCGCGTTTGCTTTCGAGTCTTTCGACATTTCAGGCGCCCATGCTCGAGCTGCAACGATCAACTGTGAGATGGGCACATCCGCGATTTCGAGTAGCGTTGCGAAACAAATTGTCACACGCGTTGTACTAGTATCAATTTTTAAAGTTGATTAAATGCCTAGTTAATGCTGCGAATAAATAGTCGAGATTTAAAGTAATTCTAGAGACACCGATATAGAAATTTAGACGTCAGAGTTCTTTTCTTACTTAAATAGTATTTCGAATTTCGATTTGTTGAATTAGCGTTGCGTATCAAAAGGATCGCGTTTGCATTAGAGTGATTCGATATTTCAGGCGCCCATGCTCCAGTTGCAGCGATCAACTGTGAGATAAGAACATTCGCGATTTTAAGTAGCGTTGCGAAACAAATTGTAACACGCTTTGTAATAGTATAAATTTTTAAAGTTGACTTAATGTCTAGTTAATGTTGTGAATAAATAGCCGCGATTTAAAGTAGTTTTAGAGGTACCGACCTAGAATTTTAGACCATAGAGTTTTCAATTTCTAATTTACTTTGTAAGAATGGTAATACTTAATTTTGTAAAACTTTCAAAGTTCACCTTTACCAAATTGATACAATATTTTTGTCTAGAAATTGATATTTTTCAGGAAATTGATATTTATTTCAGGAAATTGATATTTTTCAGGAAATTGATATTTTTCAGGAAATTGATATTTTTCAGGAAATTGATAATTTTCAGGAAATTGATAATTTTCAGGAAATTGATAATTTTCAGGAAATTGATATTCTTCAGGAAATTGATATTTTTCATGAAATTGATATTTTTTTCTTGAAATTGATATTTATTTCAGGAAATTGATATTTATTTCAGGAACTTGATATTTATTTCAGGAACTTGATATTTATTTCAGGAAATTGATATTTATTTCAGGAAATTGATATTTATTTCAGGAAATTGATATTTATTTCAGGAAATTGATATTTTTATCTTGAAATTGATATTTTTATCTTGAAATTGATATTTTTATCTTAAAATTGATATTTTTATTTTGAAATTGATATTTTTATCATGAAATTGATATTTTTATCTTGAAATCGATATTTTTATCTTGAAATCGATATTTTTATCTTGAAATTGATATTTTTATCTTGAAATCGATATTTTTATCTTGAAAACGATATTGAATTGATCGGAGTTCCCTCAGGGACTCACTCACGGGATGGGGCCCGTGAGTGGTTACGGGGACTCGCGTCCCCGGGGGCACCCGAATCGCCTATATGTCGTTGCATCCACAAATCATTAGATTTGTTTCGATTTTGTTTCGACTGGTTTTCGATTTGGTGTCGATTTTGTTTCAACTCGTTTTCGATTCTGTTTGCATTTTGCTTCAACTGGTTTTCGATTCTGTTTCGATTTTCTTTCAGTTGGTTTTCGATTCTGTTCCGATTTTCTTTCAGTTGGTTTTCGATTCTGTTCCGATTTGGGTCGTTCGTCTTGCTCTTGTTAGTTAGAACGAACGAAGAAAATTCATCGAAAGAAGGAACTTCATCGAAGGAAGAAAATTCATCGAAAGAAGGAACTTCATCGAAGGAAGGAAATTCATCGAAAGAAGAAAATTCATCGAAAGAAGAAAATTCATCGATCGAAGAGGAATCATCGAACGAAGACTCCGAATTATTTATAAGTTAGTTTTATTGCGTGCGTTCGTTATTAAGATTGTAAATCGTCGTTGTAATTATGTCGAGTAATTATTGCCGTAACTTCACTTTGCTCGCCCCGTTTGCTGACTCCGGCACAGCCTTCTGCTGTGTCGGCCTTGCTTGCAGGTTCTGAGCCGGTCCAGCTTCGGTATCCGGCGTGAGTCATTGAGAGGGATGTCTAAGAGACTCGTTCACTCGTCTTCTGACGATCCTCTGTGTTAACGTAATCCTGGGCACGCCATGTTCTCATGTCACCCAGTAGCGCCAGAAACCGTTTGAGCGCATCTCTTTGCCATCTTTCTTGGTGATGGAGTGACGGGTATCGGGCTGGTCGGCTCAGGACTTGTAAGCACTGAACGCGTCGCGTCACCCTTGAACCAGAGCCTTCTGCTCTGGTTCGTTCTTGTTTGTCTCTTTGAAAGAATCAGAGCCTTCCGCCTGATTCGCCCTTGGTCCCTTGTGGATCGGAGACTTCTTCTCCGATTCACACTTTGCCCCGCAATAATTACTCGACATACGCTAAATGGAAAAGAAGTCTTTTCCATGAAAAAGACTACTTTTCCATTCAGCGACCTGCGAAACATAGTTTCTAAGAATCTTCGTTGTAAGAAAGGGAGACAGAACGAAGGGAGACTTCGTTCTGACTCCTTTTCGGGTCTCTTGTGCAGCAACCTCCTCGTGGTGAGACCTGGGCAATCGATATTATCCACAATTCGCAAAATGCTATAACATATAAATTATAGCATTTTGCATGTAGTGGATAATATAGAGCTAATAGCTGCACATTTAAAATTTTAGTTAATAAGTATTTAATAGTTAAATGTAAGACTTAATACTTCCTTCTTTTTCGTTTGTTCCAGCTTCGGCATTTTTCCTTTCAATTAATAATCCAAATAAAAAGTTTTCGTTTGAGAATACATGCATGTTCAACGAACACTTTCAATGTTTATTTTTGCATTTCTAATTGGAATCTGCTGTTTAGCGTTCAAAGTTCAACTTTCCTAAACTGGTATTCTTGTTCTGAAATTGATATTCCTCCGATCGGTGATCCATCAGGGGCTCACTTACGGGATGTGGCGACTCGAGTTGCTTATAGGTCGTTGCGTCTACAATTCAGTAGATTCGAGTTTTAATGGGTTTTGATTTGGTTTTGATCTGGTTTCGATTTGGTTTCGATTTAGTTTCAGGTAGGGTTGTTCATCTTACTCTTGTTGGTTAGCGCGGTTAGTGTTTCTCTCGTGAGCGGGTGTTTGATTTGCATTCCTGTGCTGGATGTTGCGTATTGATTCGTTAATAAAACATTATTTTAGATCCATGCCACAGATGGGGTAAAAAGATGAGATGGAACAGATCCTGTCTTCACTTTTGACCCCCTCTAACGGCCGAATTGGAACTAACATTTAGCATGGAACAGATCCTATCTCCACTTTTGACCCCCTCTAACGCCCGAATCGGAACTAACTTTTAGTCGGGATCAAAACCTACTTATGGGTATTGTTATCGTTAACAATATCTGCAATTTTTCACTTTGTTAGCTACGGCACCGACGAGATACCTCGTCGGTGATTGCATGCAATGTCTGTAGGTATCTTAAGTCTGTGTAGTTAGTTTTGATCCATGCGTTAGAGGGGGTAAAAAGATGAGGTAGGATCTGATCCAAGCTAGATTTAGATTAGGGGCCAGCACTGTACCGGGCACGACAAAACCCCCCGGGCGTGAGCACTCTCATTCCTCTCTGGTTACATGCACGGTCCGTATTTTCCGGTTCTTGCAACTAAGTACATTCTAGAGAATATAGATGGCGCGTTGTTCGTCAACGACGAACATGCTATGTGTGGCGGAACTAAGAGTGCTTTTTCCATGTTACTTAGTTTTTGAATTTTTGAGTTTGTTCTTGATTAAATATTGATTAAAAATAGTGTTTGTGTCTTAAAGATTGTTTTATTAGTAAGGACCCTTTATGCAGAAGCAGGATAAGTTTAGATATTAAAATTTATCTGATTCTTGCACTAAGCTAGCGGCAATGTATACAAGTATTTGAAACTAGTAAGTTCAGTTTTATTAACCATCATATGCGTCTTGGGTGAAAATTCACCTATTTTCTGTCGTAGATACTGTACAATTTTTTATTTCTTTAAAATTGTATCGTATTTTAGGTTATTTGTTTCAAATATGAGATTACGAACCGGACAAAATTGGTTAAATTAATGTGTAAAATGGAAACAGACGAATGCTACGTTTTTTACACTAAAATTTTCAATTGATAGTTGATTGTTCAGTTAGTAATTTAAAGATTAGTTGATAGTATGTTCGAATGTGTGAGCAAACTGTGTGATATTTTTAATCGTTAAACTAGTGTATAGTTCAATATTTGAAGCATTCAAGATAAATTATACTTTTCATTGGTTGCTGCTATTACTGATGTATTATAAGTAGTGGTAAGTTCCATTATATTTTCTTTTATGAATGTTTATTTGTTAGTACTTTATATTGTGTTATTTGTTTAACCGTTCAATCGTGGTGATTGAAAATAGAGTAGTTCAGAGATAAGATCGAAGAAAAACCATAGTCAAGATGAATTCATCGACCTATGACCTATGATATTATAAACTTCATGTGATCTTGAGAACCAAAAATATCTGGAAGTAGATATAATTATTGAGCTAAATGAATTATAGTTATTAAAAACGAACAATCAATATTAGGAAACGGTTATGATTATTAATTATAAGTACTAATTACATATACTTTCATTCATTTTTGGTTCTCAAGGTCACACAAAGATTATGATATTATAGGTTGTTGGATTTGTCTTGATTTCGGCTATTGCAAGACGGTAAAGTGTACAGTCCATCTTAAAAAGTCATCGATGACTTCGAAATTTCAAAGAACGTAATCATCAGAAAAGTTACTTGCTTGCAACAATATACAAACCTAATTATGGATCTCTCTGCCCTTTTTTCTATTAAATTTTGAAAATTATTACCACTATTATCACAGCGAACATGAAGAAGCTTTTGTGGTTCTGTTGTATACCGAATTCGTTTGAAATGTGGCATCCAGATAAAGAAATCAAGAATCACGTTTCGTGAGAATAGCACAAAAAATATTCAATTTTTCTGTTTTCGTTCTGAAACGTTCATTCTCAGCGTCGAGAGTTTGCAGAAATTCTTCTGGAGGTTCGATCCGCCATTGCAATTTACATTTAACGACGCGATGCACCGCTCTGAGGATTCAAAATTTCATAACTGGCCAATACACATATAACCGACTCGCACACGAAGCGGAGAGAGAGAGAGAGAGAGCGCTTTTTCGTTATAAATTTCAGGAGTTAGCAGCACCTCCTTTCGAAAACGTTGCAATAATTAGCCTTTCCTCGAAGAACTCCGACGGCCCCGGCCACTTAATCATGCTAACCGAATGGGTCCGCGTGTAATTCGTGTACAATACCGCAGCCTCCGAGTAATTTATTGAAAACGAGTGCGTGCAAATCGGCAGTTTGATTGCGCGGAGAGATCACAGCGGCAGATCGTAATTTTCATTTTATTGGAGTAGCCGCGCGATCCTTTCGAATTGCATCGCATCTTTGTAGCTCGTGTACGGGGTCAATGAAGGCTTTAACCTTACGCGGATACACGGCACGATGATGATTGCGATAGACGAAACAAATGAAACCGCCGGGAATCGCGCGTGTAATTCCACACGTAACGAGACGGAAACTTAATTAGGCGTTTTCATAAAACACGTCTCTGTGCCGTTTGTTTCTGTCGGTTGTCGTACACACCGTGCGTTTTTTGAACGGCCTGTACTATTCGTGGAAGCCGTCCCATTCATGGCGAGTAGACGATCTTCGTCGACAGAGGTGCTCATTTTCTTTGGCTCAATCTCCATAAAAAAAACCCAGTAGGTAAAAGCTTAGACCGTATACATTGGATAACAGAAGTAAGTAAACACAGTGCTCGTTTTGGAAAAAAAATGATATTATATAGGAATGGAGTAGACTGTTTTGTTGATGTTTACATACATATTCGGTGGTTCGGTGCAATTGTTGTTCACCGTTATTTAGTCTCCCTTTATCATCTGAAGTGTCAACGTTACAAAAGATTATTCTCTAGTCCACGTTTAGTAACCGTTCCAAAAGTTAGCGAGCACTCGTAATTTGTTAAGTTTTGTTATACAGGGTGTCCCGTAACTGGTGGTACAACCGAGCAGGGGTGATTCTACATGAAAAACTGAGTCGAAAATATAGAATAAAATTTTTTGATACCAGGCTTTGTTTTCGAGAAAAATGAGTTTGAAAATTTGTTTAGTGCACGTGCACTTGGCTTACTTGCGGCTCAACGGACTTTATTCCGAGTTACCTCAACCTTTTTTCGCAAAGATTTTCGAGGTTTGTATACATCGAATAAATCGAAGGTCGAGGTTACAATGTTAGAATTACCTTTGAGGATTTCGTTTAATTCATAAATTGCTGGAAGCGCTGTTCACGTTGTTGTAGACATAATTGTGCTCTTCGTATTCAATTCCTTCGAACCTCTTGTAATGCGCAATTATTATGTTGCTTTAAGTGCTCAAACGCTATCACAATCTTTTGTTGTAATTGTTCGATGCTCGTTATGTCATCACGATACACAATCGATTTCACCTGACTCCACAAATAAAAATCAAAGGCAGTGGAATCCGTTGAGCCGCAAGTAAGCCGAGTGCACGCGCACTAGACAAATTTTTAAACTCATTTTTCTCGAAAACAAAGCCTTGTATCAAAAAATTTCATTCTATATTTTAGACACAGTTTTTCATGTAGAATCACCCCCTGTTCGGTTGTACCACCAGTTACGGGACACCCTGTATATAATACGTTATTTTTTGTGTGTATTTGTGAAATATTATTCGAATCGTTGAATTTAAACATATGACAGCAAGATGTGTATGAAAGTTTAGATTTATAGGTATTTTTTTATATATTTTATAGTATATGTTATTTCTTCGTACATTAACTTACATGTTCCCTTCATTTCATGAACTTCATGTCTGACAAATGAAGAATATAATATTGTTATTGAAATCCACAAAAACGGTAATTCGTATCGAAAAATTGCTGCATCTTTCATTAAAACAGTGGCACCTATTTTTAAAATAGTAGCTGTGTACAAAAGTATTCTGGTTTTCGAGGCCATTTTCCATCAATTTCCAATAATTTTTTTCAGAAAAACTATTGAACTTTAAATTGGTAGAAGATACATATATAACTAAAATGTATTATTTATAAAACTGCATTTAAAGCAAACGCAACAGGATCTGTGCGTCAACACTATAAAGTGGTCACGAGGTGTGTAGGTTAAAACTGAGCCTATTCTCATACTTGACTGTGGATCTTTATGCAAAATAGAAATTTGGTTCATCAATTAAAAGAAATAGAAATAGAAAATCGTTACTTGTCCACGTTAAGGACTAGTTTGTGTTTCTCGGTTCGAGTAACTTTTGAAGTTTGTAATATTACTTTTAAGAAGGATCTACATGAATCGACCCAAGGATTATACAAATTTGATAGGGCCATCAACTGGTCGAACAGAAATGATGATACACGTAAACTTAATTTAATCGATAGCTTCTACATAGTGTTCTTCTGGCTGGCATCGTTAAAGGCGAAGGTTCGAGCGGCCCGCGCCCTGTATTTTACAAAAACGTTCCCGATAAGAAAAAGAATGGCGGTGTGCGCCTCAATCCACCGCCAGAACTTTTCTCAGAACTGTTCTGCACCGTACTTTTATCCCCTTGGAACCGCAAATCGTGGTATGCTCGCACATTGTTATGCGTGCCACGACACACTGAGCGCTCAGCTTTCTTTCAACCGGGCCAGGAACTTTTCATCGTCAAATTTCAATTTGTTCTCCGTTCTGCTTCTTTTTAATTCTCCTCTGATTCAAGAAGTAGAGGCGCTAAATCACCACCGAAATGCCTATCGGTCTCGTTTGAACCGACTTCCGGTTATTATATCTGCCAAAATCAAAATTAACACTTTATCCACCGATGATTATTGGATAATTTTTGGAAGTCTATGGCCTATGGTTGTGAATTTTTTAATAGATCTTCCAACAGCAACAGAAACTTCAATCGCAAACCGACAACTCACCCTCAACAACGTAATCAAATAACAGGTTTATTGTGTAAACAAAGATTTTTAAGCTTCCATTTGGTCCAGCACAATGATTGAAAAGCCTATTAATAGGCTTCCGGTAGATAATGTGTTAACGTTACTTATGCGAGAGATCTTTATGTTAGTGTATGTTGGTATAGTGTGCGCTGCTCATTCTTCAAATTCTAATAGAGCATCAGAAGATGTAGCAACTGTCAGAACATCCTATAATAAATACAGAATACTGAACAAAGTCTAATAAAATAGAAATGAACAAATTTTTCAACACGATTATGAAAAAGGTAAACTATTCTACAATGCTACTTAACGATTGAAGATAAGTATTATTAACACTAGATTTCCCAAGGAAGTCATTTTGACTGCTTTTTAATTTCAATTAGAAAAACAGTTATGTATATAATGACACAATTTCTTAGAATTTTGTGACTTTTTGTACAACATATAAATGCGTTTATTAATAATTGTAGTTACCTCCCCCCGTCTTCATTTCCGGTATATATATATATATATATATATATATATATATATATATATATATATATATGACTCTTATTATTGAATTGAGTAAATTTCTTGTATGACCAGTTCGGCTCTGTATTGAAATAACAGTTTTCATTACTTGTTATGCGAATCTTTATGCAGTGATACTTGTTCTAACAAGTTGTTAACTAGAAGTTCTAACAATTTTTTTTCTTGTTAATATTTACTAATAACTTGTTATATAACTAAAAAATATAAAAAATATTAAAAATTAATTTTAAACAAATTTCTTTACACATTAGTTATTCTTTCATAATGCAGTCATTATGACTGCTTTTGGGCAATATAGGTATGTACTAAGCTTCAGTCTTTCTAGTGTTAATTCACATTTCAAATTAGCGCCAAAAACACGACTTATAGGTTAAGTTAACACAGACAGTAATTATTCTAAAATTATTCAGATACCTGAGAAAATTTTGGTGTCAGTTTCATAATCTGCTATAAAATTCGGCTTTACTTAACTGAAAATTGAACGAAAAAGGCCTGTAATGAAAATTTTATTTAAATTGTTTTTTGCTAATATGAGCTACAAACGATTAAAAATGGTGAAAATTAGTTATCCGAAATACATACAGTGGCGTGCCAAAGTATCCAGGCACCCTTTAAAAACGAATAATTTTTTCAAAATTAGTTCAAACGGCTTGAGTTTTTTTTTGAGATGTTAGAAGGATTAGTTTACTCGGTAGCGTGTAAATAATTATTTATACAAATTGCTAATGGTCGAAATTGTGAAGAAAAAAGTAAGTCATGATTTTTAACTTTTTTATCTGTGCTGGAATGAAAATTTACAATATACCTTTTGTAGATCTCCATAGGTTATATATGCGAAAAGTTTCATCGAAGTCGGTTAATGTTGTTACAAGCTACGAACATTGCAAGATGGGAGCTTAAGGGTGAAAGTCGCAGATTTTCGGTCTTTCCAGGGAATTTTGTCCTTATGTAATCACCTTTAAATGTTTGTACATGTACATAACTTACTTAGACCTATAAAACGCGTCTTTTAAATTTTTGTTAGAGGCACAGATTAAAAAGTTAAAAATCGTGACCTTTACTATTTTCATCGCAATTCCGACCAATAGCAATTATAGAAAAAAATTATTTACACACTACCTAGTAAACTAATGCGTCTAACATCTCAAAAAAAACTCAAGCCGTTTGAACTAATTTTGAAAAAGTTATTCCTTTTTAAAGAGTGTCCGGATACTTTTGCACGCCACTGTATATCAATTTAAAATTTACCAACATTTAGAGAAGCGTGAAACTAACACGAGCAGCCCCTTCCTTAAAAGGAACACCCTGTATAAGGATTGAAGGAAAAACCGTTTTTTCTCAACGAAAAATTGGCCGCGCAATTATTTCGCTTGGCAGATAGCGCGGTTACCATCGTATAATAAATATTTCCGCGGTTCAACGGTCCCAAACAGGAATTCTACGTCGGGCGTCGTACTTAAATGGTAAACGATACAATTTCTCAGCGGATGCCGCAACAAATTCCCCGCGATCCTTGCAAGGCATCCGCGCATCCTGTCCGGAGAGAGGTTCACCGTCTCGAGTACACTGCCAAATTACAAGAGAACAAAAACAGTCGTCTGCGGGCGCCACCAGACGAGATCTCATTGTCCCTCTCATTTCTTTTCTCTCTTTCCTGTTCGACGTGATACCATGCTATCTCCGCTCGGAAAGAAATCTTCGCCGCCGGTGGTTGAACCTTTTTGCGACACTGTGTTATCAGCGGTTTTTTTCCGAAAACACGTCGCGACTTCACAGTCAGACGTTCCTCTGTTTATTTCCGTGGCTAGGAGGCGGAACAGGCGCCTGAGTCGCATTTTAAATTTAAAGTCGCAATTTTACACACGTGCACAAATGGCATGATCAGCTTTCCGCGAAGAGACTCTCTAACTAACAGGATTCTTATGGTGTTCAATGGGTTCGCTATATAGACTTTTAGCGTCCTGCAGAAAATTCAAATTGTTGAATGACCAAGTATTAAGGGTTGTCTCATTGTACACAAAGAGACACCAGGATAATCATCCGTGCCTCTTCTCTATTTTTCTCCAATCGTAATTAATGTATATATTCGTGTACGAACTCTAGGAGTTCAGCATTTCTAACCCAGCATTAACCATCTACAGTGTCGGATTAAGATCTTTAGAGGCCCTAAGCACTCAAAAGATTTTGTGGCTCTCTTATATATGAACACTTTAACGCAATGTAGGGTAGACCTGTACGATTTCTTAGGCAATTTCGATAATCTGAAAGTGTATTTAACAGAAGGTAGAGTTTTGCTCTCCCACTACTGATTTTCATCTTTCCAATGTCTTTCGTTCTTTCCACTCGCACATACATTCACATAAATACTTCGCAATATTATTACTATGCAAAAGATGTAAAATTCGGAAAATTTCTATTGCACCATCTGCCCCTGATACCCTAAGCACGTGCTTATTTTGCTTCTTGTTTAACTCTTTGCGGCACAGGATTTCAGATAATAAAATAGACCCATGTTGCATAGAAATTTTATTGCCTTTTAAATGAAACAAAATTGGTATATTTTTATTAATAAAGGTATCACATAATATAAAAACATAAAAAGATAGTAATAATTTAATTAAATTTGTTGTTATAGTGTAGGACTCAAATACTATTGGCATGTTGAATGTTGCCAACACAAGTGAATACATTTGTAACATTTGTTGAAGATATTACTAACTGCTTTACGTAAATAAGACGAAATATAAACCTATGCGCATGCAGCTATTGCAATATTTCGAGGTGGGACTAAAACTGTCCCACCATGCATTACGGTGCATCAAAAATTAACCTAGCACTGGATCCTCCAAGACCAACTCCAAAAACTCAGCAAAGTGCACCTTCAGCACCATGTCCTGTTAAAACTCCCTACAACATCGACTCCAAAACCCAGCAAAGTACAACTTCCGCACCATGTCCAGTTGACATTCTCTACAAGACCAACTCCAAAACCCATCAAGTATAACTTCAGCTCCATATCCAGTTATGATTCCCTACAAGACCGCAAAACCAAATACCCAAAGACGCTCGAACAACTCGGCGCCGCCAAAAGCGAACCGTCAAAAATGATTTCCTGTGTCGCCACGGTGATCAGATCGAACGGCGAGTAAGGGCGCAAACGAACACACACCACCTGTTGGTGCTGGCAGCGGTAACGAAACATCGGAATCGGAAAAGGAGCAGAACGCCGAACGCGAGCCGATCGCGAAAAAAGAAGAAAAACCGTATCTGACCCATCCATTCGGAACTGGTCCGGCACTCGGTGCTGCGTGCTACTTTGTTTTCTACGGGTGATCGGACGCATCGGCTTGCTGGTCTCGTGATGCTCGTGGTGGCGGAAAAGGCGAGCGAGGCAGAGAGAAAGAGAGCCAGATTAAAATTTCACGACACTCCGTTCGCTGGAGTGACAATGTATCCGCGAGAGCCTGAACACCAATTAAGACGTTACCTGCGCGGCTGAAACTCGATAAGGGGCCAAAAGGAATGGTCCCCGCGGCCACTTAGACGAGCCGGCCCACACTCGCGCCTCTAGAAGAGGAACGAAAACGAGGAGGAGTAGAAATCGTTGAGGAAAGAGAGAATTGGCCACTGTGGAATGGCGGGTTGATTCTCCGGTGTCACACATACGCCGCCTCGTAGCCCTCCCTCTCGTGGCCGAGGCAGAGCCGAGGCAAGGCGAGCCGAGGCCCCAGCTCGTGTTTCGGTTTTCGGCTTTCCGAGAATACGTTCTCGCGAGACTCGCCGCCACCTACCTAAAACCCCGCCGCGTGTCTTTTTCTCGCTTTCTACTCCACGGCCACCGCGGGTAGTCATTGTCTTCGTGTCCCCGCACAATGAACCACCGTCTAGCAGGGTTGCTGATCGAGGATCGACAAGGTGGCCTCGATCGTGGAACCTCTCCTCCGGGTTCCTGTTAATCAGACCCTTGGGAAAGTTGCCGTGGCTGCGGGAAGTTGCCGGGCTTCTTCCGGTTGATGCGAAACTACGGGTCTTCGGGGCACTGATCCATTTTCCAACAAGTTGTGGTCAGAGTTGGGTAAAATACTATTTCAAATAGTAAACAGCCTATTTTATTTTAAATCACACGTGCATTTTTAGAAATAGAATATTTAATTTGTTAGGAAAAGTCTTTAACTCTTTGCGGCACAGGATTTCAGATAATAAAATAGACCCATGTTGCATAGAAATTTTATTGCGTTTTAAATGAAACAAAATTGGTATATTTTTATTAATAAAGGTATCGTATAATGTAAAACCTTGAAAAATACTAATAGTTTAATTAAATTTGTTGTTATAGGGTGGGACTCAAATAGTCCACCACCACAAATTTAAGCTTTAGTTTTTATTATAAAGCTCTTCAGTTGCTTATATAGAACTAATTTTTATAAAAATTAACTTACTTCTACGATTTTTCACATAAAACCAGGAAAAAAAGATTGTCGCAATAAATCTTCCGCTTGCAACAATTGATGAATCTGTATTGGCATGTTGAATGTTGCCAACACAAGTGAATACATTTGTAACATTTGTTGAAGATATTACCAACTGCTTTACGTAAATAAAACGAAATATAAACCTGTGCGCATGCAGCTATTGCAACATTTCGAGGTGGGACTCAAAATGTCCCACCATGCATTACGGTGCATCAAAAAGGTGGGACACTTTTAATCCCAGCGTGCCCCAAAGAGTTAAAGTAGTGTTTTGTTTGAAGTATTTTCAAAATAGTTCGAATTTGATTTGACAGCGTGATTCTATATGAGTAAATAAATGGAAAATATGGAATAAATCGTTTTCATTTGAGTTATCGTTTTTGAGAAAATCGTGTTCGAAAATATTATGATTTCTTGCATATTAATATTACCCGTTTCCATAATCTATTTTCATCGTCAAGAAGTATTTTAAATACTATTTAACGCAAGATTCAAGTATTTCATTTTGTGTTTTAGATCAGCAAAATAAAAACATTTTGTTTGTGGAAATTTTACTGTTTATTTAAAATAGTACTTTATTTGAATTGTAGAATAACGACTATCGAAAATAATATTTGAAATATTTTTTCTCCAAAATATTACCCAGCTCTGGTTGTGCTGAACGTTCAGAGAACACGACGATTTGTGTAATAGGAGTCGGCTAACTCTATCCTTCTCTCATTGTCAATGCTAGTTTAACCAATAAGCAAAATAAGCATGTGCTTAGAGCATCAAGGGAAGCGAGTTCAATGAAAATTTTCAGAATTTCACATCTTTTGCATAGTAATAATTATTGTAAAGTGTGTATGAGCATGTTTGTGCGAGTGGAAAGAACGGAAGGACAGTGGAGAGATTTTTATTGAAAAGATTTTTTAGTAAAATTATAGAAAATGCCTAAGAAATCGTACAGATCCACTATACATTGCGTTGAAGTGCTCAAAATCTTTTAAGTACTTAGTGCAGGGATGGGCATTTTTGTCTCAATTGAGACAAAACCGTCCTCACCATAATATTGAATAAAAAATATTCAATATTTTCGTAATTTGTTCTTTCAATCACAATTGGTATAAATCTATGGTAAGTTCCGCAAATTTCTGAGCATTGCCCAAAAAATATACCGGGTCGTAAAGAAATTAATGATATTTGATTAATACGTCTTGGTGATGCATCTATTTTAATTCCTAATGAGGGGATTGTTCATGAATGAATTACATCTATAGAAGAGACTAGGAGTCGGATAGGTGTTTTAAATGGGATAACAGTTCGGGTGTCTACATCTAATAATCGGAATTGATTTAAGTTTCCAATTTGTTTAATTATATAAGAGTCAAACATAATGTTATAGAATTCAGGGTATTCATATCTTCAATATCATTGATGACCAATAGCTTTTAAGGTAAAATAAGTTGGGTTTCATAATTCATCAATAAAATATAGTGCTTTTAGGGAAGGGATTGAAATAATTAAAAGTATAATTATTAGTGTAATTGTTCATAAGATTTCAATATTATGATTTTATTCCATAATATGGAAAATATTCAATATTTTCCCGGCTCACTGTCCCCCACCAGCATCCGCCGTTACCAAAGAGGAAGGAAGTGCTTCGCCCGTTGCGAACAATGCGCAGGCCTCGTGCATAAAAGAGAGGTTGGTGGGAGAAGCAGGCGTTTGAGGGGCCCCTACCTTGCCCATCCCTGGCTTAGGGTCTCTAAATGTCTTAATTCGGCACTGCAGAGAATCTTAACTGGACATGGTGCTAAAGTTGTACTTTGCTGAGTTTTGTGATTGATAGCATCATTTTTTGGCTAACTCTTGGTCCCCTGTGTACAGGATTGTAATCTCTGCAAGTTCTAGAACTTGTTCCGCTCTTGGATAGTGGACCTTTTTAATAACAGTGCAGTTGACGGTGTTTGACGCCGTCTGCAGCTTTAATTATTATCAATGTTTTAAATATATTCTTGAAGGATATTGCTAAAACAAAAATTAATAGAACAACTACCAATTTAAATTAATTGTCAGAAGGTGAGCACTTAAATGACAATTTTGACACTGTGATGATGAGACGAAACCTGTTAGCCTCTTGTTAGCGCAGTTTGTCATGAAGCCCATACCTCTCACCTTCATACTCTTCGTGAATTTTAACTAGATTGCTTGCGTTTCATTTCAACATTCTACTACAATTACCAGGCCGCGGATTTTATGCATTTATGACAAAAAAAATGAGATGGTGCAATTTTAAGCAGTGGACAGATCAAAATTATTTAAGATCATCAATGTATTAGTTGCAGCTAATGAACATTAGTAAATGATGCAAGACATTTGTATTTAGTCCTTATGCATTGCAGTTGATGTGAATAATTTTTATTTCGCATAAAGATCCGCAATCTCATAATTATTAGACCCCGAATTTTATGCATTTATGACAAAAAAATGAGTTGGTGCAATTTTAAGCAGTGGACAGATCAAAATTATTTAAGATCATCAATTTATTAGTTGCAGCTAATGAACATTAGTAAATGATGCAAGACATTTGTATTTCGATCTTATGTGTTGCAGTTGATATGAATAATTTTTATTTCGCATAAAGATCCGCAGTCTCACAATTACTAGACCCCGAATTTTATGCATTTATGACAAAAAAATGAGTTGGTGCAATTTTAAGCAGTGGACAGATCAAAATTATGTAAGATCATCATTGTATTAGTTGCAGCTAATGAACATTAGTAAATGATGCAAGACATTTGTATTTAGATCTTATGTGTTGTAGTTGATATGAATAATTTTTATTTCGCATAAATATCCACAGTCTCATAATTACTGGACCCCGAACTTTATGCATTTATGACAAATCTGGATGAATGGTGAACGCAGCAGGAACTATATTGGAAGAATTTAAGAATGCTGTTACATTATCTTCAACTTCGAATTATTAAAAGAAGAGATACATTCTCGTCTAGCTTCATTTCTTACGATCGACTTGGAACATTTTTATTTTGCATAAACATCTACGGTCTAATAATTACTAGGAGGGGGGGGGGAGGGATAAATTGAAATGGATAAAACGAATAATCAACCTCGTGACCCTAATACAAATATCATTGTCAGTATCATCGACCTATTCGTCATTAGAAACCTGTTATTGCTCATAAAAGACAGAAATACCGGTTTCTATGGCATTGAGGAGATATGTTATGCTTTTTTCCAGTCAACGATACCGATAATGTCGTCATACGTCGTGCCGGCCAATGACATTGCATTTCAAACCGTTTCATTTGGTACTCCTTCTTGCATATTACACCTTGTTTCGCGAACGTACATATGCGGACCGATAACGTTATTTATACGACCGTCGAGGAGGACACGCGAAACCGGACCGTGAGAAAATCGAGAATTTAATGACTCCCGATTATGCGAACTGCTCATCGTCTGCAGAAATTTTCCATCGTCTCTAACTCAGGCTTCTACATTGTTCCGTTTGGTCTGCAAATTCTTCATTTCGTGACAATACAGCAATGTTTTATAATCAATTTTACAGTACATTTTATTGTGCATTTCACAGCAAATTTGATTGTAAACATTTTACAGTACATTTTATTGCACATTTCACAGCAAATTTTATTGTAAACATTTTACAGTACATTTTATTGCACATTTTATAGGGACATATCATACTTCATTTTATGACTTATTGGTAATACATCCATATGTGTCGGCGATAATAATTATTATTTTGCTTATTATGTATTACATACATTGATTTTAAATATTGTTAATTAAATATTACATATTACATATTATGTATTGTACATATATTATCATGCTAAAATAGTTTTTTACCAAATCAGACGCAAGAGTAAATATGGCGAAGAATGAAGATAATACAAGAATTATACAAGACTTGTACAATAATTGAAAAGACTTTTAATAAACAAGATTTTATTAATACATAACGTACAGTATAAAATATATCAACAATATTGTAATTTATTGATGAATTACAAGATATATTATTTAATGTTTGCTATAAGTATGGAAATAATATAGGACGCAAAATGTAATAATTATTATCAAGCATTTGATTCAGCAAAAATATAGTAGACAGTCCAAGAGATGAAACAATGACTAGAAGAGTTATACTATAATATTGAATCAGACTCGTAATGAAAATTTCACAGAAAACTTACTAAATATGTATGTTGTTAGTTTCCTTTAAACCTAAATAAAATTCCATTTTGCTGCAGTCGATATACATATAGCCTTATGAGAATACATAAGCATATAATAAATATAGACATTCTTCTTCGTCTAAGAAATTATGAACGATGAAGAATTTCTAAACACTGTTGCCATAAAATAAATCAGGCAGTTCCAATCAGTAGCTCCGGAGCTACTCAAGGCACCTTCCCCGCTTAGGTTCTTCCCCCACTCTTGGACTTGGAAGCTCCCACCTGTACGTAGTAGTGGGAAGAGGTTCGATGGTGGAGACCTTGCAGTTCTCGGAGGGGAATACGTTGGAACTCCCTGAAATAAATAATAGTGCAAGGGATTAAGGTTGGATTAAAATAATAATATATAAAATGACTGTATCTAATGTAAAAGAAAATTGATAAATACAATACAACCTGATTCTATTTTTGCAAGAAATTAACGTCGTCATTGAAGATTTCATGCTTACAAAGCTTTTTAGTATATTTTGTATTTAACTATCTCGCGAAACAGGATTTTATAAATACACAATATACAGTATTCAGTACATCAACAATATTGTAGCATGTTAAGAACAAAAACAGAAACTGTGTCAAAACAAATTTATCGTGAAAATAAGACTATTATTGCTACCCCACAATGTAGGTCCATCAACCATTTCATTCAGATAAAAAATTGTCAGCAGCAATAGATGAAACAATGACTAGAAGAGTCGATCTAAGTTTAAAACTGGATCAGATAATAACAATAATGTATTTATAAAATGAATGCATCTAAAGTAAAATCCAGTTGAAAAATACAACTTGCTTCTGTTGCAAGAAGTCAACTGCATCATTGAAGATTTCATTCTTACAAAGCTTTTTAGTATAAAACAGGATTTTATTAATACACAATATGCAGTACACAGTAGGTACACACAGTAGGTACACGATATTGTAGCTTGTTAGGAACAGAAAGTACTAAGGGGCGTCACTAGCGGACAGTCCAATTGATATAATAATAACAAAAATGTATTTTTGTTACTACATCTAGCTTGTTCAGAACAAAAAGAGCTTCAGGCTGTAAGGACGAAATCTTCAGTTTCACAGCTAATTTATCGTAAAAATACCGTAGTCAGCACAATGTAGCAATCGTCCGGCATTTCGTCCGAGCAAACAAAAAGCTGACAGTCTAACGATCGAGTAGACAAGCAAACGATTGGTCCAGAGTATCCTGATCTATCCGAGGATCGAGGGACGATTCTTCTTTCCCCGTAGACGTTTAGCAACCAAGGAGTCGGAGAGCTTCGGGAGAGTTCCATCCAGCAGGGTTGACCTAGCGATCGTTAAATGGATTGGAAAAGAATACTTTCCTCGGTCGAAATACCACGGACGTCGGACAGGATCGGCGTGTATTCGGTTACCGCACCTTGTCGGAAATCCTGTTTGATCCCACGGTCCGCTGGAAGCCTCACCGATTCGAACGTGATAAACGCAAAAAACTTGCCGGAGCAACTGCAGCACCTACGTGACACCCTGGTAAAGAGATTATTGAATTCCTTCGTCTTCTCTGTTCGTTTCGCGTTTCGCAACCCCCTTTCATTCGTTCCCGAAATGTTGGCCGCTTGCAAAAACATGCCCGGCCGATTTCCTCGTACACGCATCCGCAAAAACCGCATTACTTAGCCCGGTTTTTGCGAATGTTTTGAGTCCCGCGCGTGCCTTTCGCTTAACTGAGTTACTTCTATGGGGTGCGGGCCCGCCGTTGGACTACACCCCGTGCAAAACACGCGGAATCGCGATCGCTCACCGGTTTTCGGAAATCCGAGAGAGCCCTGACCAAACAAGGGTAGCAAATGGGAAATCCTCGAGAGGACAGGGGGTTCAATGGGTTAGTAAAATGTTAAGCGTGACTGCAATCACAGCTCCGCACAGTGAGGTATTTGCCTCGATTTTCTGGACAAAAGTCGAAATGTTTATATTGTTCGAAATGACTAAAACTTTTTTCTCATGTACCTGGATATACAGGGTGTTCATGTTATTACTAGCCAGAATTTTCCTTCAAAATAATAAATAGTAGAAAAAATGAAAAAGGAAGAAGTTATACTGTTATTTGCTAGCAACGAAATGGCGTATGTAATCTTCTTTGTGCGTGCACTATTTTTTTAGAAATAAATGTGACCTACAATTTTTTAAATGGAACGCTATATATCTTTTTTATATCATGTAGAAGCCTATGTCAATAAGACATATTTATTCGTATATGACACAATGACTTTCAAGGTCATTCAAGGTCAGAAATGGAAGAAACATTTTGGATATGTTGTACATAATATTTCGTAAAAATATCGTTGACGGTACACTATTTTCTTTATAAATAAAGTAAGTTGCGAGGAAATAAATACAGATTTCATGTTATCTACATTAAAATTGAACCTTTTCCAAATTATGATTGACAAAATGAGTTAGCACTATTTAAAATAGTAAGTAAAGTAAAAATGAACAAGCAATAAAATAATATATATATTGCAGTCTATTAGCTCTAACGCTTTATATGAGCTTTGATGATAATGCTGAGGAAAACTCCGCGCACATATGTGCTAACGATGCAAACGGGTTAAAGATCGATTGTTTTAATACAAACATATTGAATTGTGCAAATGCCTTTAACAATTTTGTCACTCACTATATATTTCATCAAGAGAGATGAAAAAAAATGCATAAATTGTACATGTTGAGCTTACGGTTTATCTGCAATTATAAAACGCACCCGTTTAATAAATCATAAATAGACTGCGGATCTTTATGCAAAATAAAAAATGTTCGCATAAATCACAGGACACAGAAGCCAAATAAAAATTTCTTTCTTCTTCTAATTATCTTATTAAGCTAAAACTAATACACTGATGTACTTAAATCTTTTTAATATGTTCAATGTTTTAATTGTGCGTACGCAATTTTGCCATAAATGTATAAAATCCGCAGTCTAATCATAAGTCAAGATGAACCGAAATTCGTAATGGAACAATTCGACACGACAAATGTGGATGCAACAAAAGACATCCATGTCGAATCTTGGCTCGTTTGAAACGCGGCGGTAAGTGTTTCAATCTGTTCTTGAACCACCGATTATGGGGACCGACACGGCAACCCGTCGCCGTGTCCCAAAACAGTCCAAAAAGAAGAAGGCCCGACTAATTGGCCGTACGATCGAGCACACACAAAGTGATACTTAGTACACGCCTGTCGAAATCGATGAGGACAGAGTTCGGTTCTGAATCGGTGCAATTAAAAAAGATGGCCACGATCACGCGGGAAGGGCAACGTTCGACGTCGATCGGCAAGCATTCAGCCGGTTCAGGGATTCGTCGATGAGGAGGAGATTCCTTTTCGAGACGAAATTGCGCCCGAAATATAAGCAAAAAAGCTTTATTATTATTTATTTGTAGTTTATTTTAATGTGGTCGCATTAACAGCGAGGTCATTAGCGACCACATGGTTTACAGTTTATAATTTGCTATAGTATAATTAGCATGTATATTAATTTATAACGGGTTTAAAGTTAATATTGGCACTTGGATGGAAGAAAATAAAATATGTTTATAATAATTTATATGTGTCGATGGATTTAAAGAAGAGGAGGACGTTCTTGATGTTTTCTTCGTTTAGATTCGACTTGAGGTCATTTTCAATAGAGAATCTGGATCGTTCCAAAGAAAAACTCGGACATTCAAGTAGTATGTGTTGGATACTGTTGGTCACACCATACGAGCAACAAGCCACTTGTTCGTCGCTAGACTGCGGATTTTATGCATTTATGACAAAAATGAGTAAGTGGAATACAAAACGGGAAATACACGAGAAGTATTTAAACATGGTGTTACAATACATTATTTCCAATCTATTAAAACCATTAAGAATGGAGATGAATTTCTACTAAATCCCTATTTGTTCCTATGGATGTGGGAAATTTTTATTTTGTATACAGATCTGGTCTATTTGTCACTCAACAATAGACTGCGGATTTTATGCATTTATGACAAGAATGAGTAAATTGAATGCAAAATAGAAAATACATGAGATGAATTAGACATAGTGTTACATTATTTCCAATCTATTAAAACCATTAAGAATGGAGATGAGTTTCTACTAAATCCCTATTTGTTCCAATGGAGGTGGAAAATTTTTATTTTGTATACAGATCTGGTCTATTTGTCACTCAACAATAGACTGCGGATTTTATGCATTTATGACAAGAATGAGTAAATGGAATGCAAAATAGAAAATATATGAGATGAATTAGACATAGTGTTACATTATTTCCAATCTACTAAAACCATTAAGAATGGAGATGAATTTCTACTAAATCCCTATTTGTTCCTATGGAGGTGGAAAATTTTTATTTTCTATACAGATCTGGTCTATTTGTCACTCAACAATAGACTGCGGATTTTATGCATTTATGACAAGAATGAGTAAATTGAATGCAAAATAGAAAATACATGAGATGAATTAGACATAGTGTTACATTATTTCCAATCTATTAAAACCATTAAGAATGGAGATGAATTTCTACTAAATCCCTATTTGTTCCAATGGAGGTGGAAAATTTTTATTTTGTATACAAATCTGGTCTATTTGTCACTCAACAATAGACTGCGGATTTTATGCATTTATGACAAGAATGAGTAAATGGAATGCAAAATAGAAAATATATGAGATGAATTAGACATAGTGTTACATTATTTCCAATCTATTAAAACCATTAAGAATGGAGATGAGTTTCTACTAAATCCCTATTTGTTCCAATGGAGGTGGAAAATTTTTATTTTGTATACAAATCTGGTCTATTTGTCACTCAACAATAGACTGCTGATTTTATGCATTTATGATAAAAACGGGTAGATCGAACACAAAATGGAGAAAATATTTAAATCGTTGAAAACCACTGTTGCAGTATTGCAAACCTATTGAAATTGATAAGAAAGAAGATGGGTGTCTATATAGTCCCTGTACCTTGCAGTTAATTTAGACAATTTTTGTTTTGCATAAAAAGTAGTCATTTCGCCACATTAAATTCGAGATTCAAGATTCAAGATTGAAGCATTAAATGAAATGGTGTTTTAAATAGTATTTGCTTATGGGAATATTTCAGTTTTTATTTAATCTCAAACAATTTCAAATTTTCCCTAGTACTGCCGCAAGATGACCACTATTGCACAGAGGTATGGGCAATGGTAGCCAGATATATCTTTTTTACTTTTATAAGGATTACTTCGATGAATATGAAGCTCATTCTTCTTATCGTAGGAATAAATGAATAATTTAACTTTAGGAGACGTACCTTTAAATAAATATTTTACCCGATATTTTCATTTTATTATAATTACTGCTTAAGTGACCGCCAAGTATAAGTCGACCATTAGGGTGGTCCAGACCGCGTCTTCCGTGGAAAGAGAGGATCGACGTCGATCGGGAAGCAGATCGGTTCTCCGATGAGAAAGGTTATCGATCGTGCGTCGGCAAGGTCGCCGAGTCCGACTATTAATTTAATTGCCGGATCAAGGGAGGAGGTGTGCTCTGAATGCAACGGCTGTTTCGACAATTCGAGACCGCTGCCCGGTTGGAATTCAGCATTGCGGGAGGCGCACAATCTTGGCTACCATGCACGCCTCGGAATCCTGCATCATGCTGGCTGGTCAGCGGATCGAACGAGCTCGCCGACGACACGACATCGGCTACCAAACTAAAAGGAACAAAAACCGAGAGAGGAGAGGGAAAAGGAATCGACTTCCTCCGCGAACCGATTCTGGTGTGTCGCGAGAGGGGCCCCGTGTCACACAGGGCCCGGGTACCCGAAGAGAACGGTCTTCTTATTTTTCGTTCTTCGTCATCCTTTTCGTCTGCTGCCGCAGCTTATCCTTTTCTTTTTGCTTCTTAGCGGGAAAACGGGTTACCGTAAACGAACGCCGATTAATCGTTCGATATAATTTCCTTGTTTACGCGTGAATCGTCGCCATGCCGGGGCGACTTTCGACTAGTTTTTCGAGTGCGACGAGTACGGCGATCGGCGATGGTGGCCTACGAGGAGAAGAAACTCGAGGAATTCCGCGGAGCAGGTGTCGATTTAATAGACGTTCCTCTCCCGGTGTTGCGTTTCATGGTCGAGTTGATTTCGATATTAGTCAGCGATGTCCAGTGGCGCGCGCGTGTTATGTTAATAGAGGCTTACAACGCGACGACGGTTTCCTTTTTCCTGCGATGCTCCGCATCCAACGACAGTGATTAACGTTTCCTGCATGATGCTGCGCGTGGGGGTAGTAACGACGCACGGTGGGGTATACGGTCCGAAAAGCTGGCCAAAATGTGATTTCAAAAAACTTTTCGACCACGAAATATTTTTGTTTGCGAAAATAGTTAAATACCTGAAAAATACGGTAGCATTGTTGTTTTTTCATATATTTATTCATGACTTGTTAAACTTCATCAAAAGTAGTATGTACTCGTGAAACACCGTTCCGTTATTAGCGATTGTTTTTATGTCGTAATAAGATAATGTTAAAATCTTATTGTCGATAGGTATTTCTCAGGTACGTTTGTAACTTACGACAATTTTTACTTCCTTATGACATTGCACTTTCGTGATTATTAACGTTTAGAATTGTCAGAAAATTTCACAATGAAAAGTACGATTCGTACACTTCACCAATGTTTTTGTTTTACTTCCAAAGCCGTCCAAGTGCTTTTCAAGGTCATTACAATCAGTGAAACTTCCTGTTTATGATGCAACAGACTTAGCTGCCAAAACGTGCCTAAGCGTTTTGTTTGTTGCAGTGTAATCAGGGAATGATTGATTCTATACAGGGTGTTTAAAAAAACCATTAAATAGTTATATGGTATATACATAGAGTACACTGGACTGGATAAAAAGCCTTCGTAAATATACATTGAAAGATTAACACTTTGTGTGATATAAACATTTTTGTTTGCTAGAGTAATACGCTGACATTTTGAGCACCATACTTTGTAAATGTGTAATACTAATAAGATCCACAAACGCCAATTAATAACTGATTGATTCCCGATGACATCTACTGTCGACAACTGAATGAGGATATTCAGAACGCGATTTATAAATACTGAAGTAAGCAAGCAAGGCAATCATAATGCTATACAGTATTTCATCGGTAATTGTCCCAAATGTCTCCGACATAATTGTCCCTGAGATATCCCCACTAGTGCGGGGTGTGCCCCCTTGAGGGGCCGCGAAGCTCGAGAGGCCTTGGTCGCCGAGAAATATGACACCATGCGGCTCGGGTATATCGGTGAGACCATACTAACCCGAATTTCCACACAAGTAAATATCATCGGAATTATATCATATTTGGTATCATTTTTATTAAAAAAATGCCACAAATATGGTCATCGAAGTCCCATAAAAAAATAATGATTAATAAAGAAGTTGGAAATTCGGATTAGGTATGTTTACATTTCTCGGTGACCGAGGCCTCTCGAGCTCGGCTGTCCTTCTCTACGTTCGGCAAACCTCAAACAATGATATGCAGACCCGTGTTGTGGACAATTATCGATGAAATACTGTATATATATATTTTTTTATACAGTGGCGCGCAAAAGTATCCGGACACCCGATTTTCGTACTTGACTGAGGCTAAAATCGCCGCGCATGCGCGTGAAAAGCGCCAACATTCCCATCAATGATCCGGACACCCTTTAAAAACGAATAACTTTTTCAAAATTAGTTCAAATGGCTTGAGTTTTTTTGAATTAGATGTTAGAAGGATTAGTTTCCTCGGTAGCGTGTAAATAATTATTTATACAAATTGCTAATGGTCGAAATTGTGAAGAAAAAAGTAAGTCATGATTTTTAACTTTTTTATCAGTGCCCGTAATGAAAATTTAAAATATACCTTATGTAGATCTCCATAGGTTATGTACATGCGCAAAGTTTCATCGAAGTCGGTTAATGTTGTTATAAGCTACGAACATTGCAAGATGGGAGCTTAAGGGGGAAAGTCGCAGATTTTCGGTCTTTCCAGAGAATTTTGTCCTTATGTAATCACCTTCAAATGTTTGCAATTCATAACGACGTTAACCGATTTCGATGAAACTTTGTACATGTACATAACTTACTTAGACTTATAAAACGCGTCTTTTAAATTTTTGTTACAGGCGCAGATTGAAAAGTTAAAAATCGTGACCTATACTGTTTTCGTCGTAGTTCCGACCAATAGCAATTTTTAGAAAAAATTATTTGCACGCTACCTAGTAAACTAATGCGTCTAACATCTCAAAAAAACTCAAGCTGTTTGAAATAATTTTGAAAGAGTTATTTGTTTTTAAAGTGTGTCCGGATACTTTTGCACGCCACTGTATATATCTCTCAGAAACATTTGACCTTTTGACCTATGTTTACTGAGGCTCTTTTTTTACTCAGCACAGTGTATTCTATACACCATATAAATATTGAATGGGTTTTTTTCAACACCCTGTACAATCGGTTCTTATTGGTATAATAGAATCGATTCTCGCATGAAATTTTCCATAATTTTAATACGTCGAAAGCAATGCAATAACATGTTTAAATTCGTTTGATGTGTTCACGGTTTTGTATTTCTTCTTGTCATAAATGCATAAAATCCGCAGTCTAATCACTTCTTATCAATCTTTAAAGCTGTTTTATCAATTGCTGATGATCTTAACGTTGCATGTGATGGAAGAACTACTACTTTAATTTTATCGCTACAAAATTAAATAATCACATGATGCCTTCCAATCAAAGATAAATTATTAGTTTACTCTAGAAATTAATTATGTTTGTAAATCAAGTGTTACAAGTTCAGTTATTTAATATGTTACAAGTTCAATTATTTAAATATCATTTTATACACGTTAATCAGTGTTCACAGTCATTTAGAAGGAGCTCTATAAATAATTGTTTTTATTTTTAATAAATCTTCCAAAGAAATCGCTGTTACGAGTATGAGCTTTCATTGTTTTTAAGCAATCGTATTACGAGGTGCACTCTCGAGATTACTTCGTTATGCGGTTGTGTGACCTTGAGTGACCTTGACCGGTCTTGTGGCATGGGTCGTTGAACCCGTATCAAAAGCGCTAGTCATCAGCCAGACCGACCTTGAAATTTCACCGATGCCTGCGCTTGTTAAACAAGCAATTTCCCCGTGCTGTGCGCAATGCAATTTAAAAATTCCATTCAACAATTAATTTCCACATTAATTTCCAAGCAGCTATCTTCTATATCAGCACTAGACCGCGGATCTTTATGGAAAATTAAAAATGTCTTCATAAATAATAGAAAACAGGATCCGAATAGAAAATATCATTCTTCCTTCAACCATTTTGACCAGCTCAAACACATTGGTATTTTCAAATTCTTCTAATCTGTCCACTGCTTTAAATTGCATAAATGAATGAAATCCATAGTCTAATCATCGCATCAAATTATTTGTCATTAGTAGACGTTTATGCAAAATAAAAATCTTCTGCATGAATTACAGGAAACACGGATTGAATAGAAATGTATTCTTATCTTTAATAATTACAACAGATTGAACATAGTACAACGACATCACAACAGTCGTAACTAACGATATTCATAAATGCATCAAATCCACAGTCGCCATTAGACTCGTTAAAATTTCTTTATTTTTAGGTAACGCGAAGAACATCGATTCTAAACATGAAAACAACGAAATTTTGTATTGAGCAACAGCAACAATAATTTTGTATTCCTTTATTTCATCTAGTAAATAAATTGCTACTAAACAACTAACAAAAACTAGAGCCACTAGCTTCCATTTATCTGCAAAATTCGCCATTAATTTTGCACTACTTTTGTGAGATCTGTGAGATAAATAAATTGCTGTTTGAATCATTCGCTAAAATCGGAGCTATTAGCCGCCTTCATTTTTGCGTAAATGTTACTATTAAAACATGTTAGTATATTTTGAAAAAATCATTTGAATACCTCACTTCATTTAAACCTCTATAGTCTGCCATGTGGTTGCCATTTTTGCCAATAAAATAGCCTACACTTTCCATGAGAAATAAACAAAATTAATCGAAAATGGCGTCAGTTATAAGATAAATAGAAGTTGTAGAATAAAATAGTGAAACAACATTCATAGAAAGTTTAAATTTCATCTCACCTCTCCACATATTAATACAATTATTTTTATTCAATTGAACGTCCAGCTAAGAGTCAATTTCGAGTTTCAAATCAGCCGGATTATAACCCGCAAGAGAAACGTGATGTTCGATCGAATTTGTTAAACAACTAGAAGCGGTTGATGGGACGTCGATATCGTCGGTTATGTGTCTTTAAACCTGCGCCAACGGTCTCCTGACGGAAGCGACGATAGTTCGCCGAAAACCGAGCAAAACGTGCGGATCAACCACGGTCTTGTACTAGGAGTTCTCGAGTGGATGCAGGATTCCAGGGACGAGCCTATAACGAGTCGTTCTGTTAGGCTTCAAATGCCAAAAGAGCCCGAAGAGAACTGTCTCATCCTCGGTTTTCAGGTAGCTCGGTCGCTTTTGCCGATCCGATAGTCTACCGGTTAAATTCAGCGTTTGCTGATCATTTTTCTGCCGCAATCAGCATTCGCGGAGGAGCAATATAAACTGCTAGCAACTGGTTTAACCAGACCAGTCGCATAGTGTAATGAGTACATAAGCAAGAAAAATCAAAAATCAATTTTCCATTTAAATCGTGATATTTTAATATTATCAATATCTTAATCATGTTTATATACTAGAAATTTAATTTTTAACATAAATTAATTGAATAACAAATATTGTTTAAAGCAGTAAGCAGAAAATAACTGAAACATATATATTTTATAATATATTCAAATATAAATAAATAACAAGAAAATAAAACGATTAGTAACATAATATTTAAATAAATTACTGTGATAATATATATCTTTGATTATCATTATTATTACTTACTGACAGATTCTGAGAAATAAATTATTTCAGGATGGAGCACTCAAAGGCAGATTAAACTTGTTTTATCGTGTTTTTTTAATCATCACTGATAGTTGAAGAATGCAACAAAAATCTAATATGGTACGGATAACTGTAACTCACCCGTAACTGTAAATACGACAACTTTCAAGCATACAATATGACAACTAAAATAAAACACTTTTAACGTATTTACAAAAAAAGAAACGAATAAAATAACTTACATTTACAACCGAATTTCACTTACTAATTATTGACTGTGTACGTAATGTATGAGGTTGTCCCATAAGTTCGTTTCCTTTTCGATTAATGCACACAATGCTAGTTCAACCGAATTCTTGAAGAAAGCAAATTGTTGCGCTGTGTGAAGAATGCTTACGAAGTTTTGGGATGTTAACCATCAAATGATTACGTTATTCGCGTAAGCACGTGTCATTTAATAATACTCCACGTACATCAGGAATGGCCATTTTTGTCTCAATTGAGACAAAACCGTCCCCACCATAGTGTCCACTGTCCCCCCCCCCCCCAGCATCCGCCTTTACCATGAGGAAGGAAGTGCTTCGCCCGTCTATCCAAACCCATCTCTCTGAATTAATTTAATTTTTCAGTTATTTTATAGGAAACAAATTAATCTAGATTGAATATAGAGAAATTTTAATATTAATTTAATTTTCCAGATAATTTATATGGAATAAAGTAGTCTAAATAAAATATTGCCAATTGTATAATATAATACATAGTAGTAGTAGTAGTAGTAGTAGTAGTATGATACGTAATTCGATTTTTAATTCGGAAAGTTGAGAGGAATATATCTATACTCATGGACTAACATGTATAACTTAACACTAAACCTACCGACCATTAAAAGTGACCAGTACTTGCTCCCTTATAAAAATGATAATTGAATTAATTTAGATGTTGTGCTCTTTTTATTATAATGTATGCTTGATTGAGAAAGTAAAATAAATAGTAAAATAAGTAGTAAAATAAAAAGTCTAAAAGTGGTCATTTGACCGGCGGTGGTAGGTTTAGTGTTAATGAAGTTAGACCTGCGATAATATCTGCAAAAATTTATATCAATTTTTATATAACACGATTTATTATACACAACTAGATACCTGTTTTATAATCCAACCACGCACGTTCCAGTGATTAGTACGGTTAGTAGAGGTTCTGCTGTTTGGTGGATTAAACGAAAAGGTATAACAAATATGTTAAGAAAAAAGTTACGTACAAAAATGATTAAAAATAAAACAGCTTTATCAATAAATCAGTATTGTCTTACCAATGTTTTCTTTGCTCGCTATTCTTCTCTACGTTCTAGCAATAAGAGATGAAGAAATAGTGTCTGTACACGATATAAGTGACAGTCCCGTTTTGCCATATATCGAGATATTACTGCATCGTATCATTTCCACAGTTTCGTTAACATTTCATATGAAACAACAATTGCAGACAACATAACCCAAAAGTGGTCGTGTCGATGTCATCGAAGAATCTTTACAAAATCTACAATGATCATAGGACAATTCACTACACAGAAGTCCAAGCGATTGAAGAGTCGATCAGAATCGCGCGCCATGGCGTTTCACGGTGTGCATTTATGTCGATTTTCCTCCGAATAAGGGGTTTGCGTGGAAGCAAATGTATGTGGGAATCAGAAAAGGCCAGGGTACGTCTTAAGCATGATCCACATCGGGTGTCCTTGCAAGAAGGTACGTGAAAAACCTGCACCGCAGTGCCGCGCCGCCCGTAGCCGTGCTCCCTGCGTGTGTACACACATCTACCCACATAGTATTATACTTGCTGCCGCCTTCGCTTCGCGTTCCACTTTGGAAATTCCACGCTGGTGTACACGTGGTAGCACCGGAGCCCAGACCTTTAAAAATAGAGGAAACCAGTATAACGGCGCCGGGATCGTAAACCCGGGGTGTGTTTTCTCTACTCTGGCTACCGTCCCAGTCTATTACGGCTGTTTACGCGCAGTTTAGGGCGGCAAAGCTTGCGGCGGAAAGGGTGTCCCACAGATGTCGAGAATCAAGGAGGATGCGTCCCTACGGGAAATTAAAGTGGCCTTGTTTGCACCCGAACACATTCTACGGTCCATTCTTCGGAAATGAGCGCATCGCCGGCCCTCATGAATATTACGAGGGTCAGTCGAACGCGAATCGGTCGTTATCTTTAATTTTACCATCTGAGTAGAATGTTTCCAAAATATCTCTTTACTTGCAAAAATTATGAAATAATCGCCGATAGATAATGTAATAATAGGAGTTCACGTTCATATAAGAGAATTTCGCTCAGATACTGCTAAAATTTAGTTTATATAAACGGAGTTCTACTATAGGCACTCTTGCAACTGTGTTTTTGGTAATTTCTGAATTCCATTATCATAGAAAGTAGAAGTTTGAGTTCAAGTGATCCACCTTTTCTTTACTGTTGGAACGATATCCTTAAACAATATCCGAACACATTCTACGGTCCATTCTTCGGAAATGAGCGCATCGCCGGTCCTCATGAATATTACGAGGGTCAGTCGAACGCGAATCGGTCGTTATCTTTAATTTTACCATCTGAGTAGAATGTTTCCAAAATATCTCTTTACTTGCAAAAATTATGAAATAATCGCCGATAGATAATGTAATAATAGGAGTTCACGTTCATATAAGAGAATTTCGCTCAGATACTGCTAAAATTTAGTTTATATAAACGGAGTTCTACTATAGGCACTCTTGCAACTGTGTTTTTGGTAATTTCTGAATTCCATTATCATAGAAAGTAGAAGTTTGAGTTCAAGTGATCCACCTTTTCTTTACTGTTGGAACGATATCCGAACACATTCTACGGTCCATTCTTCGGAAATGAGTGCATCGCCGGCCCTCATGAATATTACGAGGGTCAGTCGAACGCGAATCGGTCGTTTTCTTTAATTTTACCATCTGAGTAGAATTTTTCCAAAATATCTGTTTACTTCTAAAAATTATGAAATAATTGCCGATAGATAATGTAATAATTTGAGTTCGCGTTCATATAAGAGGATTCCGCTCAGATACTGCTAAAATTCAGTTTATATAAACGGAGTTCTACTATAGGCACTCTTGCAACTGCGTTGTTGGTAATTTTTGAATTCCATTATCATAGAAAGTAGAAGTTTGAGTTCAAGTGATCCAACTTTTCTTTACTGTTGGAACGATATCCGAACACATTCTACGGTCCATTCTTCGGAAATGAGTGCATCGCCGGCCCTCATGAATATTACGAGGGTCAGTCGAACGCGAATCGGTCGTTTTCTTTAATTTTATCATCTGAACAGAATTTTTCCAAAATATCTGTTTGCTTACAAAAATTATGAAATAATTGCCGATAGATAATGTAATAATTTGAGTTCGCGTTCATATAAGAGGATTTCGCTCAGATACTGCTAAAATTCAGTTTATATAAACGGAGTGCTACTGTAGTCACTCTTGCAACTGTGTTTTTGGTAATTTCTGAATTCCATTATCATAGAAAGTAGAAGTTTGAGTTCAAGTGATCCACCTTTTCTTTACTGTTGGAACGATATCCTTAAACAATATCCGAACACATTCTACGGTCCATTCTTCGGAAATGAGCGCACCGCCGGTCCTCATGAATATTACGAGGGTCAGTCGAACGCGAATCGGTCGTTTTCTTTAATTTTACCATCTGAGTAGAATTTTTCCAAAATATCTGTTTACTTCTAAAAATTATGAAATAATTGCCGATAGATAATGTAATAATTTGAGTTCGCGTTCATATAAGAGGATGCCGCACAGATACTGCTAAAATTTAGTTTTTATAAACGGAGATCTACTATAGTCATTCTTGCAACTGTGGTTTTGGTAATTTTTGAATTCCATTATCATAGAAAGTAGAAGTTTGAGTTCAAGTGATCCAACTTTTCTTTACTGTTGGAACGATATCAGAACACATTCTACAGTCGGTTCCTCGGAAATGAGTGCATGAATATTACGAGGGTCAGTCGAACGCGAATCGGTCGTTTTCTTTAATTTTACCATCTGAGTAGAATTTTTCCAAAATATCTGTTTACTTCTAAAAATTATGAAATAATTGCCGATAGATAATGTAATAATTTGAGTTCGCGTTCATATAAGAGGATTCCGCTCAGATACTGCTAAAATTCAGTTTATATAAACGGAGTTCTACTATAGGCACTCTTGCAACTGTGTTTTTGGTAATTTCTGAATTCCATTATCATAGAAAGTAGAAGTTTGAGTTCAAGTGATACAACTTTTCTTTACTGTTGGAACGATATCAGAACACATTCTACGGTCCATTCTTCGGAAATGAGTGCATGAATATTGCGAGGGTCAGTCGAACGCGAATCGGCCGTTTTCTTTAATTTTACCATCTGAGCAGAATTTTTCCAAAATTCCTATTTACTTCCAAAAATTAAGAAATAATCGCCGATAGATAATGTAATAATAGAAGTTCACGTTCATATAAGACGATTTCGCTTAGATACTGCTAAAATTTAGTTTATATGAACGGAGTTCTACTATCGGCACTCTTGCAACTGTGTTGTTGGTAATTCTTGAATTCCATGATCATAGAAAGTAGAAGTTTCAGTTCAAGTGATCCACCTTTTCTTTACTGTTGGAACGACATCCGAACACATTCTACGGTCTATTCTTCGGAAATGAGTGCATCGCCGGTCCTCATGAATATTACTAGGGTCAGTCGAACGCGAATCGGTCGTTTTCTTTAATTTTACCATCTGAGCAGAATTTTTTCAAAATTCCTATTTACTTCCAAAAATCATGAAATAATCGCCTATAGATAATGTAATAATAGGAGTTCACGTTCATATAAGAGTATTTCGCTCAGATACTGCTAAAATTTAGTTTATATAAACGGACTTCTACTATAGACACTCTTGCAACTGCGTTGTTGGTAATTTTTGAATTCCATTATCATAGAAAGTAGAAGTTTGAGTTCAAGTGATCCAACTTTTCTTTACTGTTGGAATTATATCCTACCAGTGTCTGTTTGAGTTTGAGTGGTCCAAGCAAATGATAATCACAACACTGACTGAACTTTAAAATTGCCCCATCAAGCTTTTGGTATCTGTTGTATGTCATTCGATTCGATTCAACTTGCTGAATACGATTATGGTTTTCGTTTCTGGCGAAAAGTACAGGTACACTCGAGATATTCGCAGAAAACTTTCTTACTAGCACATTGAATTCTGTCCATAAGTCTGCGCCTGTTACACAGGAACTTGATACTTGGTACTTGATAGTTGATAGCTGTAATAATGGGTAGTTGATGGTAGACGGTAGACGGTTGATGGTTGACACTTCATACTTTCTAAAAGTGTCGAAGCACTGAAATGACGCATGAACTTCTGAAATATTTCAATTATATTCGTAGTTTGAAATTAATGAGTTCTAAAAACTAACCAGAACACCTAATGATCACGGCTGCCATGAAATCGTGAGAAACGTCCGCCGTGCAAGCGTTATAGAAATACCCGTAGCTCTCTAAAAATCACGAACTGTTGCAATCATCGAATAATTTGACCGGACAAATGGCTGTGTAGCTTTTGTTTTTCGCAAATCGCCGAGTCCGAAACAAGGAAGGAACGGTCGAGGGTCCCGGGGCCAAACAATTTACCGCAGAAACGTTATATGGGCCGAAGATCATAAGGCAGGCGTTATAAATAAAACATGATACGCGGCGCGATTGTTTCGCATGCAGCACCGGATGACACGACGAGGCTCTGTCTGAATCTCTGGCAGATCGTCGGCGAGAGATTTCGCTCGGTGAATGGCAGCCATCCTCCTATAGTACACGTCGTATGGTATGCGATGGGATTTGATAAAGACCGGGCCTCGCTAATCGAACAAGCGCCGTTCTCCGTCCGAAGAATTCTGCTTTTGATTATGCACACACCGCGTCGATGATGATGCTTTCTTTGAAAACCGCCAACCGTCATTCATGCGCGCGCGCGTGCACGCCCACACCGGTGTTTCATGTTCTCACTCTCTCTTTCTTTCTCTCGCTCTCTCTTCCGCTTTCTTTCATTCTCTTCGTTCTCGTGATTTGCACTCTGCCGGGGATAATTGGCGGGAACGCGGTGACGACAAATGTCTTCATCAATTTGGCGATCAAGTTTGGTAAATAAAAATGCGTCAAATATTTACCTACACACATTTCCTCTATTATTTTAAGATGGGGATAATTATTTTCAAGCGGAACAAACATGATTTGCGCGTGTTTTGCTTTGCGAATATTTATTAACCCTTTATTGGTATTTCTGTACTCTAACTGTCGCTAATATACTTTCTACGATAATTGCAAATATTAAGTTTCTTGAGATTCTTTGAAATCTGAGAAAAATATAATTTTGGAAAGTTCCTTGTGTGGATACTTCTTAATCTAACCGTACCACTGAAGGATTAATACAACAAAATATGTAAAATGTTAAGTGACATTTCATCAGCAAGCATTGGATAGTATTTAAAAGCTTACTGTTTAATTCTGTTTAATTTATGTTAATTTTTACTAGTTTCAGTGACTACTACACCAGCTTTCAATTAAATGATTATTGATTATTTGCGGCTGTCGTACATTCTTTTTATATTTGTGAAAGAATAACTTAACGACGATAGTATTATGTGATTTTTTATCAAAATGTGGTGATTAATTCACATACTATTTATTGATGGTTAAAAGGACTATAAAATGAAGATAACGATCTTGTAAATGAACGAATTGAATGACTAAAATATTAAATTTTCGCCGTAATAAAAATCAATGAATTTGAAATTCATTGATAGAATACCTTGATTACAAATGGTGCTTACTTTAATCGAGGGAAAAAAAGTTGCGTTTAATTTTAGTGTTAAAAATAGGACATTTCATATGCAACAACCTAATAGATAATAATTTAATACATCATGTGTATGAAATCATTGTTTGTTGCACAGAGCGAGGCATCTCGAACCAGGGAAACGTGAAAAGGTTTTCGAGGCAACGAGGGACGTAATTAATTTTTCTAACACGTTTCGGAAAGACGTTGTAACTATTCAGAGGCACCATTTATACGAAGCTTCACGTATCGTGACACGGAACGTCATTCTATTAACTTTACGTTCTTCCTCGTCGACTTACAAGATGCATTCTTGCGATTGGTATGCATTCTAGTCTCGCTCGGCCTGTCTGGCCTCGTACTATCACTCGGTAGCAATATTTGTTACTTCCTTTCGCTAGCTTTCACTATCTCCTTTATTATCTTCATTTACATATTACGTGGAAATTTATTGTTAAAATTTTACATGTCCATTTGGCCAGGAGGGTAGTTACGGGATAAAACGGAAAAAATTAGATTTTCGCCTATTTTCACTATTTAGTCATATGTGCAAATTCTGAGAAAAAGTTGAACAGATGTCAAATACCCAGGCACACATACTGTAATTAATTCGGATTTTTAAGTTGAAAATCCGGGTAGTAATAAATCAAAAACATGAAAAAAAATCGGAAGAAATGTAGATTTCGCATTTTAGGAGCAACGTTATTTATATTTTTACAGAATCAGTGTATAGCTATAAGTACTGTTTATGAATTTTTTTCAGATTTTTTGGTGAATGCACCGTGGCAAAAAAAGATTAAAAACGTTTTTTCAACCTTTTCGTTTTGCGAAAAATGAATAGATTATAAGCTGACTGAAACTTCTAATAACATTAAATTTATTGTTGAAATTGTTTGGCTTGATGAGTCTTGTTATGTTACGTTATTGGTTATGTCATGGCTGTTAAACAATTTTCGAAATTTACATTTTCTATTCGAATATTTGTATTGAATTGTTATTAATTATTTTTAAAATATGTTTCAGAAGCTCCAGATTGGATTTCAAGGAAAGCAGCAATGAAGGAACAAGGTTAACGTTTTGGTACGCCAGACACCTACATTTCTTTAACGATTTGACCTAAAATTTATATTTGATTTTGCATTAGAATAATACAGATTTAACTAATCGGCCGAAAAAAGTGAATGTTTCTTCTTAACTCTAAAACTTCTCCAACCTTTCATATATGTCTTTGAAAATTGGCTGAATTCCAAGTATAAAGTATGTAACTGTAAGGAAATTTCAATCGAAAAAGTATAACGAATACGTTAAAAAAACGTTACGTACAAAAATGATTAAAAATAAAACAGCTTTATCAATAAATTAGTATTGTCTTACCAATGTTTTCTTCGATCGCTATTTTTTCTACGTTCTAGCAATAAGAGATGAAAAAATAGTGTATCTACACGATATAAATGACATTTCAGTCCCGTTTTGTCATATATCGAGATATCACTGCACCGTATCATTTCCACAGCTCTCATGTTCGTATTTCAAAATTGGCTGAACCTCAAGTATAAAGTATGTAACTGTAAGGAAATGAACTGTATCGAAATTTCAATCGAAAAAGTATGACGAATATGTTAAAAAAACGTTACGTACAAAAATGATTAAAAATAAAACAGCTTTATCAATAAATTAGTATTGTCTTACCAATGTTTTCTTTGCTCGCTATTTCTTCTACGTTCTAGCAATAAGAGATGAAAAAATAGTGTATCTACACGATATAAGTGACATTTCAGTCCCGTTTTGTCATATATCGAGATATTACTGCACCGTATCATTTCCACAGCTCTCATAGTCGTGTTTCAAAATTGGATGAACTCCAAGAATAAAGTACGTAACTGTAAGGAAATTTCAATCGAAAAAGTATAACGAATATGTTAAAAAAACGTTACGTACAAAAATGATTAAAAATAAAACAGCTTTATCAATAAATTAGTATTGTCTTACCAATGTTCTCTTTTCTCGCTATTCTTTTCTACGTTCTAGCAATAAGAGGTGAAGAAATAGTGTATCTACACGATATAAGTGACGTTTCAGTCCCGTTTTGTCATATATCGAGATATCACTGCACCGTATCATTTCCACAGCTCTCATAGTCGTGTTTTAAAAATTGGGTAAACTCCAAGTATAAAGTGTGTAACTTTAGGGAAATGAGAAGCTTCCCTTTCTTAGACCAGTAGGTAAATCGAAGATTGCGCTAACAGATAGGCGAGTCAAAAATGAAGTCCTCAGACTTTTTGATTGCAACGGGCAAGGTTCGTTCGTCACCTTTCATCGAGTGATCTATCGTGTCTGGCGCATCAACAATGATTTCGAACGTCTTCTTCTCTCACCTGAGCCGAGTCCTTCTCCCATATGAGTCCGCCTCGTGTGTGGCACACGTGATTTACATGTGAGCCTGTGGCTTCCAGTGGCGGCTCCTCCGTTCTACAATAAAACTCGCGTGTATACACAAGGACGGCATGATCGCGAGCGGTGGTAGCTTTTGTAGTAATGCAGGAGAGAGGCGTTGGACGATGCAGGATGTTTTGGCGAGGCTCGTGAAGGAATTGCGCGGAGAAAGACGGAAAGCGAATGAAAAAGTTACGTCTTACAAATGAGTTTGATTATTGTGAGTTACATGAAAACAACTAGAAAATCATTTCTGTCGGTGAACAAATCGATTTTTCATACAGAATCTTGTAGTTGAACTGTTTAGTATCCATCGAACATATCCTAATTCAATGTCCCAAATTCCAAATGAAAAGAACACAATATGGAATAACAAACCTAAAACATATGCTACAAGAGGAAAATTCCTGCGTTCAAATACTAGCATTCCTGAAGGATATTGGACTTTGTCATCTAATTTAAAACAAATACACTGCGGTCACTAATAACCTATGAAGCGGCATGTGACCTAAAAAATTAAAAAAAAAAGAAAAAAATGGATAAACTTTTATTTCGTTCGAATATGATTCTTTATTGTACTTTTTATCGAAGACTCAATTTTTCTTACAGAAGTTTATAATTGAACTGTTTAGAAATGGATAAACTTTGTACAAATACAGTAGATTCGTTATTGTTCTTTTTATAAAAAGGTGCAGCTAGTTAAACTGTATGTACATAAATGAACAATGTTATAATTAGCCAATAAAATTTTTATGCGAAATAAAAGTTGTCTGCGTCAAGTGCAAGAGACAGAATGCAACTAGAGTTGTCGTTCTCTCTTTAATACTTTTAACAAAATGTGAAACGGAATGATGAAACACAATATAAAAATAGATTAAAAAATACTGATATTAGGTTGTTACATATCAAATGTCCGATTTTAGAATGCAAATGTTATGAAGCGTTTCGGTCAAGAAATGCTATCATACCCCTGCAGGTTTACTATAATTTTAATGAAGGTGCTATATCTTCGATTTTTATTTAGATCTTTTACTTTAAATTTCAATAAAATATATTTCAAAGTGAATTAATTTCATTGTATGGTTTTTATATGAACGGAAAAATATACATATTGACGACAGCATTACGCAATGTTTGCTCAAGACGTGGTCATAAATGAACGCACTATTTGTCGATGGTCGAAAGAAACTCAAAAATGAAGATGACGAACGAAGAACGCGAATAATAAAAAAATTCAATATCTATCGTTCCACCATCAAGAAATTTGTAATTCGTTGACAGAATAATGTTGGTTACAATAGTGTTTGCTTTTCAGGATAAGATTTACTTCGACCAACTTACTTACTACCAACAAAGTTATGGGGTGAAGTTCCTTTTAGCACCCACCTCCGATTGGCTCCCAACTTACTCGAAATATTGCCCATGCCTAGTAGAGTCATGTGGGTTGGTCACGTGACGCGGAAATGCTCTGCGCATGCGCAACAAACTGTTTGCGTTAATGACTCGTATCCGCCATTTTCACTTTTTAACACACCCTAAACTGTTATTTCTTGTTTTTAATAAGTTTAATAAGTTACAATGAGTGACAATTCTGATGAATCAAATTAAAATGATCCCGAGTGGAAGCCGCAAGAAGTGGCCCAACATGTTGCGCGTGTTTCAATGAGATCAATGGCATGGAATTGGGGAAAGAATATAAAGAGTAACATCTTCCAGGAAATGTGCTATTGTGTGGGCGATTGCAAAGAGACTGCTACATGGCTCGTATATATGCAGAAACCATCGCATACCTATGAATTTCTACATGCGTTTCAATCACTGATCACGTTTATTCATCAATATTAAACTAGTTATATTACTTTCTTTGGTTAGGTTAGGTTAGGTTAGGTTAGGTTAGGTTGGGTTAGTTTAGGTTTGGTTTAGGTTAGGTTAGGTTTAGTGGGCATGGGGTTTGCTTAATAATCCTGATTTGTACTTTTATACCTCAATTCGGTATTGAAATTCTGTTTCGCCAGCAAAAAATTTATTTGATTTCCGCGCCACGGCGCCACCTTCATTTTGTCAGACACCTCGTGGGACCAGTGCCGCTAGATCAGGGGAAGGTGCCTCTGAAAAGTTACCCTCTCTCCGATTACCGGGTTAAGCACGCATGCGCGACGGGAACGCAACAGGAATTGAGTGGGGAGCGAATGATGACACGTTGGGCGTGCGCAATGGGGACACAAGACGCAACACGGGTGAGTGGACAAATGACAGGACATATCGCAGATTATAGGTTATTGCCGCGTATCGTATCTATTACCTACTAAATGAAATCTGAAATGGCTTCACTGATGCCACCGCTACCGTTATGTGTCGCCTCAGTCGCGCGCGGCACGTCACGTGACCAGTCTACGGTCTTAGTGGGGGTCGTTGGAGTGTGCTCATGGTGGTGGAATGGGATGGTGGAAGGAGCGTCGTAGGGGCGGAAACGATATCCGAATGGATTACGTCTGGCGGCACTGCGTGGGACGTCTACAGAGTAAGTTTGAAGGCAATCGGAGGTGGGTGCTAAAAGGAACTCTTACCAAGTTATGTTGGTTTAACGTGATTGTTAATAATCGGAAATTCCATATGCAACAACCTAATACATCATGTGACATCAATGTTACACGAAAGATTAACCACTATAAAAATTGTCGTTGCTCCGGAAAAGGCTTCAACAAAAAGTTCTCCAATCTCGCAATCCTAAACGATCCCCGATCTTTTACCTCCCGGTTCACGGGACAATGAAGCGAAGAGCCGAATGAACTCGGCTGAGGTAGGTCATCTGATAAAACAACGACAAAATCGAGAAACGCTATCTCGGCAACGATCCTAAACGAAACAACGATCCCGCGGTAAGAATGAGGGGGTGGGCCAACGAAAAAGCCCTAACCTTGACCTCGAATCGGAGGAACGTAGCCCCGCGAAGAGAAATAGGAACCATTGAGGGCTAGTCCGAGTGATGAACGCCGGACGATGCTATTTATAATGCCGTGCAACTATTCATCATGAGTGCGCATCACGGGTCACATGTAGCTACGACTTTCTAAAGGCTGTCTGGCGAACCGGTAGAAACGGAGACGGGAGGGCACGGCCCTCGTCCACCCCCGGCTCCCCCCTCCCACTTTGCGTCTTTTTCCGCGCGCAATTCCTTCACGAGCCTCGCCAAAACATCCTGCATCGTCTGACGTCTCTTTCCTCCATTTCTGCAAAAGCTACCGGCACACAGTGGGCCATTTCTACAAAATACAGTCTGTCCCACAAGAACGCTTTGGCGATATCTCTGCAAAAATTAATATTGTAGGATCAGAGACAGTATGTAGGAAAATAATATATAATTTAATTAGAGAAAGACACAACAAATAGAATTGACTACACTTTCACGTCTCAATCTCTGTCTGAGATTTACGTCTCGGATCACAAACGTCGTATCTTTAAAAATATTTTGAAAACCGATATCAATCACGTTGTTAAACAGATCGTCACACCGTTACCGTTATTAACACTAGATTTACGGGGCTCGTCAAAATGACGGATTCAAAAATTTTTAATTTACGATTATTAAGAGTGTAAGGAGGCATTCGTGAGGAATTATTAGATAGATTTAGTTTTTTGTGTACATATTACAATAAAAATCGCTGAAGATCTAAGTAAATACAATTTTATTATTTTTATAAAGCAACGTAAAATAATCAATTTTAGTGCTCCGTAAACCTAGTGTTAACAACGTAGTATTCGGCGAAATTCGATACGGTATCACCCTACACTCCCCACAATATATTTAGATAAAACGCAATATGAATCGAAAGTACATTTCAAATACCAATACGCTCGGACACTGTGTTAATAAAATTGGAAGCAAATGGATTTTGTAAAAGAATAATTACTTGAAACATCTTTATGCAAAATAATAATTACATCAATTTCAAGGAACTGGTACCGATCAGAAATTTTTTTCCTTCTTTAATAATTTCAGAAATCTGAAAACAATGCATTTGATAGTAATCAATTTTTTCAATTTCCGTCCTCTTTCGAATTGCCCATTTTTGCCATGAGTGCATAAAATCCGTTGTCTAATAATAACGAACCAAGGGTTATTATCGAAGCAGATTTAGGAATAACGTATCGAGGAGATGGCAAAGAAACCTTTTGCATTAAGATTTTGCACATGCATTTATGTTTATTTAAAGTATTTGGAGAAAACATTACTTCCAATTGAATTTGTGTTTTTATTTAGGAAGGATTAAAAGAAATATTATTTTATACAACATTAAATAGGGAATTTGCAGCTTGTATACTACCTAATTTTTTGCTTTGAAAAAATGAAGGATTTGAACCCTTTTCATCATTTTAAGAGACTCGTGGCATTTGTGATCTTAACAATTTCGAGCATAATCTGAGCTGGGTTTAATTTTTGAGAAAAAGTATTTCAAATACTATTTTAAATAGTCACTCTACAATTCAAATAAAATACTATTTCAACTAAACAGTTTCTGAAAAATACTTTTATTTTGATAATCTAAAACGTAAAATAAAGTATATGTTTATTTTGGTAATCTAAAACATAAATAAAATTTTTAAAAGTTGCGTTAAATACAATTTAAAATATTTCTTGAAGTTGAAAATAGGTTGAGGAAACTGGTAATACTGAAATGCAAGAAACCATAACATACCCGATCTCGATTTTCTCGAAAAAGAGGGGTCGAATGAAAAAAATTAATTCCATATTTTCGATTCATTTTCTCAGGAAGAATCACCAACTTAAATAAAATTCTCACTATTTTCAGAATCCTTCGAATAAAATATTATTTTAACACATTGATTGCCATGTCATCCATATGAGGGTGACGGAATTATTTGTCAAGATTTATAAATTAATATTTACACTAATACATTCGTTGTATCACATTTAGTTAAGACCTAGAAAATTCAGGGATATTGAAGGATCATTCAGTATCATATATTTTATCTTTTACACTTTTTATTTCGTTAAATACGTTACTTTGATTTTATAAAATATTTTAGGTTTCTGTTTTGGCAGTCGAAGTGTTAAATACTATTTTAAAAGCTTTTTCTAAGAAATAAAATATTTTCTTTGTAAAAGTGCACGTATGATTTAAAATAAAACAGACTATTTACTATTTACTATTTGAAATAGTATTTTACCCAGCTCTGATCATAATTTCTGTTCGTCAACGAAAAATCTGAAGAAAGAACGATGCACCTGGTATTTCGAATAGTTGAGCAACGAGAGGGAAGTTTAAAAAGCGATTCGTTAAGGAACTGTGGGGTTTCTTTTTGTTTCACGTGGCTGGGACCGGGCCCCGGGTGGTCTCGTGTGATCACCGAGGTACCAGTTTATACCTACAACGTGGGCTGTGATACGCAAAACACGATAAACAGCGAGATGACGAATACGTAAAGTTTATATTGTATCAGATATTTCGCGATGTAACGTATCTCATTACTGGAAGCTCCGCTGGGCCCCGTTTTCTCAGAATCGAACATACTGCTGCTGTATTCCTTTTTATTAAGAAATAAATATACAATTTTGTGCGCACGACCCCGAACGAAATGTTTGACAATTTAATGCGGCGAAGTGGAGGAGGATCGTTTCTCATTGTCTCCTGATGTCAGATAACATTGTTGGCCACCCTAGATAGCCGGTCTTGTCGATGGGAAAGAAACTATACGCTGTACTAGGTCTAGCATATGATTATTCCTATTTTTAAACTTTATGTACTCAATCAACAATTTATTCTCATTCGCATTTAAGCAGATTAATATTACAAGGTTGAGCTCTTATATTTCCATATTTATATATTTACCTTATTTCATATACCCTTCCATATTTATATATTTACCTTATATATATTCAATTTTATGGCAAAAACATGAATTTTGGTATCACAATTTAATGGAATAACAGGCAATGCCGCTTTTATTCATTTTTATATATTCTTAAGCCTTTGTTCTACAATTTAAAAGCAGAAATAATAGGCAATAGTACTTTTCTTAATTTCTATACATTCTTAATGCTTTATTCGACAATTTTACGATTGCAACTTTAATAAGGTCAATGGTTGGGATCGAAAATGATCCACATCAGTCCGGCAAAGGTTAGTTCCAATTTAAGGGTGAGTTTAAAAAAGGTTTGGCTTAAGTTCAACGCTTACTATGCAACTAACAAGTAAAAGACGTATATACGAAAGTCAGAAAAAGATGACAAAATTCAAAAATTGTGGCAAGAAAATTCATATTACTAACGCAATTTAATGGAATAATAGGCAATAACATTTTGCTTTTAATTTTTATACAGTCTTAATTCTTTGTTCTACAATTTACAGCTGAAATAATAGGTAATAGTAATTTCTTTAATTTTTATACATTGTTAACACCATCTTCTACAATTTTACGATTGTATAATTAATAAGATCAATCCCAAGGGTCAAAGGTGATCCATATAAATCCCGCAAGGGTTATTCCGATTTTAGGAGTTACTTTAAAAATGGGTTAGGTTAATTTAAGCACTTGTTGAACTGCGAACGCAACAAAAAAATAAAAAGCGTATACCAGTGTCAGAAAAAACTGACAAAACTCAAAAATTGTGGCAAGATTATTCATTTTACTGTCGCAATTTAATGAAAATATAGGTAATAACACTTTTCGTAATATGTATACATTTTTAACCTCTTGTTCTACAATCTTACAATTTTATCTTTAATGAGGTCAATCTCAAGGGTCGAAAGTGACCCATATAAATCCCGCAAGGGTTATTCCGAATTTAGGGGTTAGTTTAAAAGAGCTTAAATTCAGCACTTGTTAAATTGCAAACGCAACAAACAATTAAAAAGCGTATACCAAAGCCAGCAAAAGATAAAATAGAAAAATCATAGGACACATAGTGGAAAATCAGGAACGGTCGCCGAGGGTTGGCACACAGAGCTGGTCGGAGGATTTCATGGCAGTAAATCACTTGGGTCCTCGGCTTTATAGCTTCCTATTTCCCGAACGAGAAAAAGGAAGTACGAATCCTGCGGCGAAATATGGCAAGTCAGGCGGCTATCTTGAAACCGTGGCCGAGAAACTTCCTCTCGCCGCCTCTTGTTCAGCTGTTTTTCGTTTTTTTCTCCCTCCCTCTCACTCACTCACTCTCTCTCTCCCTCTCTCTCTCACTCTCTCTGTCTGTCTATTTTTCTTGTCTCTCTGTCCCGCGTGTCCCGGTGAATAGCCTTCAGGAAGTCGGTTCTGCAGGCATTGACGTGCCAGGGTGTCCTGCACGTAGGTCGTGATGTGCAGTCCCGATGAACAATCTCGTTGCCCGCGGATTCATGCAAATGTGTCACGGGGATCTGCAGAATTCCACGGGGCCGAGTTATACTGCGATGGCAGGATTGAAAAATCATTTTTTTCATCGAGCTCTCGTCGCTTTCATGGCGAACCAGCAACGGTGTCATTTTAGAACGATGAAGCTGTTCCGATGGAAAATTCCTCTCGTAGTCCGTTATTGGGCTCCATTTTGCTGATTCAAAGCGAATCGGAACGCGCGATTCACCGTGCGTTGTCCAGTAAACAAAAATGAAAACATCCACTTTTACGTTGGCACCCATGCAGGCACCTAACAGGAGTGCTCCTGGGTATCTATGTCAAAGATAATGAGTGTTATTATTGGACTGCCGATCTTTATGCAACATAAAAATTATTGGCATCAATTGCATGAAGCAGTAACCATGTATTTTTTCTTTTCTTCTTTAACACTAGATTGCTCAAGGAAGTCATTTTGACTGCTTTTTAATTTCAATTAGAAAAACAATTATGTATATAATGACACAATTTCTTAGAATTTTGTGACTTTTTGTACAACATATAAATGCGTTTATTAATAATTGTAGTTACCTCCCCCCTCCTTCATTTCCGGTATATATATATATATATATATATATATATATATATGTGTGTGTGTGTGTGTGTGTGTGTGTGTGTTATACCTGTATTGCACAGAAGCAATCATTTGACTGCTTGGGAAATTTTAAATAATCAAATGACTCTTATTATTGAATTGAGTAAATTTCTTATATGACCAGTTCGGCTCTGTATTGAAATAACAGTTTTCATTTTTTTTCGATTATCGTCACATGATAACATACAAGTACATGATAAATTGTCGATTTGGGCGTATACTTGATAAGTTGCAGATGCTCAATAAGCTAAAGTAGTACTTGTTATTCGAATCTTTATGCAGTGATACTTGTTTTACAAGTTGTTTATTTTATTTCTTTTGCGCCCTAAATTCATGAAAGAAATGTCGAATAGAAGTGAGTTATTGGAAAAGCTAACGAACGTAAGTGAAGAGTGCTCCGATATAGAATCAGATGCAACAAATTCTGAACTATCATCTGAAGAGGAAGCGGATTATATTCAAAGTGAAACATCTGACACTGAAGATAGCGATGAAGAGTCGATCACCAATGATGAAAATGAAAGTGTCAACAATATGCCATGTCATCAATATAAAAAATATTAAAAACTAATTTTAAACAAATTTCTTTACACATTAGTTATTCTTTCACAATGCAGTCATTTTGACTGCTTTTGGGCAATATAGGTATATACTAAGTTTCAGTCTTTCTAGTGTTAACTACCTTAATACGTCGAAGACAACGTATTGACATCCTTAAACTCTTTTAATGTTTTTACTGTTTTGTGTTGCATCAACTCATTTTTGTCATAAATGCATAAAATCCGCAGTCTAGTTATTATAAGGTACAAATGAGCATCAACCATGTCTGGATACATTCCTTGCGAGCCAGAAATTGCAGTCGATGTCCGTCTTCTAACCGAGGTAGTGTTTAACTTGTATATCAGTGAATTTTTTTAATTACTTTTAAACGGAGTGTCTTAATGAGGGTAAGTACTCCTTATTTTTATTTTGATGATTCTTTCTAGTTCGTTGGTGTTAAATTGATAATATAAAATTCCACAGTTTTGAACGAGATATAATTATGCAATTTTCCAAAGAGAGGCAAGAAAGAAACTTGAAGAATATTTTACACCCTCGACGAAATTGAATGGCAATCCAGACACATTGTACAGTAATAATAATAAAAAGTACTGTATACAGTAGGGATGGGCAATTTTGCCTCAATTGAGGCAAAACCGTCCACACCGTAGCGCCCTCTGTCCCCTTCCAGCAAGCGCGGTACAATGGGGCAACGAAGACACGAGACATCAGTGTACGCAACGAACGTGCGCGCTGCATGAAAGAGAGGTTGGTGGGAGAAGCAGGCGTTTGAGGGGCTCCATCCGTGCCCACCACTGGTATACAGTATATGCATGGTGTGTACATGTAAAAATTAATTCAAAAATTGTGACACACAAACCAAATTCGGATTTGCGAGTTTCAACTTGCTGTTCGGTCTCTGACAAGGAAAAAACGCGGTCATCGGGTCTTAGATTTTGTCGAAACTTTGCATACTGGTAGATTTCGTTCTCCTGTTTATGAAAATATAGCATTATAGCCGTCGATACTCAATAATTTTTGAGATATTTACAATTTAAATTTCATTATACCCGTTAAGCCCTCAAGTACAGTTTTGGTTGAAGTTTTTGTCAAGTGCCGAACGGCATGATGGTAACGTACTAGATTCATTACCGGGAAGGCCAGTGTTCGAATCCCTTTTTCCTTTTTTCCATTCTTTTTCTTTTTTTCCTGTTCAGTTTATCTATTTTAATTAACTGTATTTTGCACATGAAAAATACACTCATAATATCTATAGGAAACAAAATATAAAAATTTTATTGAAAAGGAACATAATATGAAAAAAACACTAACTTTATCAATCTTAACGTATCTCAAAAGTTGTTGAGCATCGACGCCTATAATGCTACATAAATAGAATGAAATCTACCAATATGCAAAGTTTCGAGAAAATCTGAGACCCCATGACAGCGTCTTCTACTTTTGAGAGTTTTTCACGCAGCTCTCCGCTGGCACTCTCAATCTCAATACCGTGTACACTGACAAATGTGTTACTCGAGAGTAACTCGCGATTGTTTTCTACTGAAATGGACACTTATGTACATGCCGTATCCAGTTACCTGTATAGATCAGTGGACTTGGTGGGCAAGGAACTTATTGGTTGGTCCGATCTCGAACGGTTCCGCAGCACCCAGTCGAATTTAAAGTCCCAGGGACTGGTTCCTGGCTGCAGAGCCACTGCAGCCACCTGTCAGCCAATCATAAATTCGCGGTGTTCTTTCATCGGAGCTCGTGAGTGCGTGTACGGGGGACTATCGGTGCTCTCACGCAGACAGACACACTCGCGTTTATAATACTTATTGTCCGAGGTGAGTTTCGAGAGTCGAAACGCTTCCTTTCCGCACGCGTATCCTGTTGATGGGAGGCCCCGCCAGGTTCCCAAACCTTGGCTCCGTAAGTTGAAGGCCATCCTGCTCGCTCTCTCGAGGAGGACCGAACGGGCCCGGCCCGACCCGGCTCACGAAGGTCCTTTAGGAGCCTCCTGCGTCGCTCCGTTCGCCGGCCATTAGGTTGTCGGGGCCCGATCCAGGGTAAGAAGTCCTCGCATACCAGACGTGTGCTCAATGAACTGACGGAGAGAGAGAGAGGGGGAGAAGGTGGGGGAGAGAGGACCTCTTCCTCGGAGGAGGAGACCACGCAGAAACGGAGACAGCACGCTTAAAAGATGCTCGAGGGAGCAAGAGGAACCGAAGGATCGTCGTGTCTGAGCTTTCCGGAGTGAGGGAGAGGGCTGTAAATGAGATGAGAAGTAGAGAAAGAAAGGGTGGAACGTGTTGGATTTATGACCGGTGGGAGAAAATGAGATAGGCCGATTGGTTCTTTGGGAAAGCTTGCCGATACGGGAAATCAACGGCTTACTGTAGGAGAGACCGTGAGGCGTGATACATTTTTCAATTTTTTTTTTAATCAATTACGTAAAAAAAGCATATGAAAATATTCTTTGAACCATCCTCTTTACATATCGTAACTGAAGCATTCAGAAAAATGTGGACAGAATTGGCTATATGTATAATAATAAGATAGGCCGATTGGTTCTTTGGGAAAGCTTGACGATACGGGAAATCAACGGCTTACTGTAGGAGAGACCGTGGTGGCGCGATACATTTTTCAATTTTTTTTTAATCAATTACGTAAAAAAAGCATATGAAAATATTCTTTGAACCATCCTCTTTACATATCGTAACTGAAGCATTCAGAAAAATGTGGACAGAATTGGCTATATGTATAATAATAAGATAGGCCGATTGGTTCTTTGGGAAAGCTTGCCGATACTGGAAATCAAGAGCTTAATGTAGGAGAGACCGTGGTGGTGCGTTACATTCTTCAATTTTTTTTTTAATCAATTACGGAAAAAAAACTACGAAAATATTCTTTGAACCTTCCTCTTTACATATCGTAACTGAAGCATTCAGAAAAATGTGGACAGAATTGGCTATATGTATAATAATAAGATAGGCCGATCGGCTTTTTGGAAAAGCTTGCCGATAAGGGATATCAACGGTTTAAGGAGAGACTGGGGCGAGTCGATACATTTTTCAGTTTTTCATTTCTGCAATTTTTGTTTGAATCAAATATGTAACAAAAGCATGCAAAAGTATTCTTTGAACCTTCCTCTTTATATATATCGTAAGTGAAATTTTCGGAAAAATGTGGACAGAATTGGCTATAAAATATAATATTTATTTGAGCATGCTGGTACAGTTACTAGCAATAACCTTAAAACGATAACTTTTTTAACAGTGGACCATACGAATTGGATTTTTTTGAGATATTAGAACAATTAGTTTACTACATGACATGGAGAAGAAATATGGAAAGAAACTGCAAGTTGGTCGGAATTGCAGAGAAAATATTAAAAGTTGTTCTTTACAAATTTTTTATGTTGGTCTATATTGAAAATTTGAAACACCTGTTCTCTCAGTATTTCTCTTCCTCGTGAGTATATTTGCCATTATTATTTAGTATATATTAGAAAACCAGGCAATGGCGTCGCCTGGAAAAATGCAGCACCATTTGCAAGTTATGTGGGTATTCTAGTTTCCGAGGCCGTTTTTTTTTACCAATTTTTAGGAATTTTTTTCAGAAAAAGTATTGAACCTATTGGAATGGAGATTTTGCACTCATATTCATTGAGTGAAATGATTATGCATACTTTTTTATTCCAGTATACATTACAGTAAAAATGGCACAAAATCTAAATAAATTCAAATCTGCCATTTTTATAAGGGAGCACATACTAGTCACATTTAATGGTCGGCGGGTTTAGTGTTAATAAGCTTCCAGTAGATAAAATGTTAAGAAGTCAGACTTTGTTGCAAAATATCCGCTCGTTATCAGATTCTTCGGAAATTCTTTTTCGTTACCACTCTGCCGCGTTTTTTCCCGCGTTCTTCCTTCTATGTCCTGGTACTTTTTATTTACGCCTCCATTTTCGAAAGAATGCTGCCTGGTCAAGATGCAGCTTGTGTTCTTCCCGAGCTGTGCACCTGTGTGCCTGAACTTGAAGTTCAACAAACTTCGGTGGTCTTCGACTTTGGCCCTGGAACGTTCATAACAACGACCGCAAAGGCGCGCGAGACGCATAATTAAGCAACTGCTAAATTAATTGAGTCGAATCCCGCGGACGCTCGCGGCTCGTTGCAGCGCGGATGGTTGCGGAATTAACGATGTCGTTTGGAAAGTTTAGAATAATTGTACTGGACTTCTTATCGTACTGAGGAACGTCGTTTCGGATAATAACTTTTACCTCGCCGTGATCCCGACGATCGACGACATCTTTTCTTTCGTAATTAAATGAAATCGCGTTATGCAACGAACAAATTGAGACCCGGTGAGGCTGACGTTAATAATAAATCTTACAATTGTAATCTTACAGTCAGTAGTAGTATAATAATAATAATAATAGTATATAATAATAGTATAATTAGTTATCTCTTTTTTTTCTATCGTGCTATTTCAAAATCGTGTAAAAAGATAGTTGGGTGTACGAATATCTTTCTTCTTTTAAAAATTGTATAGAGTTGAAAATAATATATCGACACATCTAAATTCTTTTGATTTTTCTTCGATTTTTAAAAGGCAAGACGTATCAGTCACTTTTAGTGTTCGGAAGATTTAGTAAATTGATTGATTTTACATGTTTTAGTTTTTAATTATTGAAATTTCAAAAATGCTTCCATTAGAAACGATTAAATAAATTTCTTTATTCAAGCACGTATTGTTATATACAATTTGCAAGAAATCGAAATAAATTCAGTCTTTTAATTTTTATAAAACAACGTATACACATTTTGTGCTTTGTACTGTTAAACCAAAATCAAGAAGAGGAATTGTGTTGAATCGAGAGTAATTATTATATTAAGGATCTTTGTATAAACTTCGTAGATCATTTTACAAGGTTCAGAATAAGAGACGAATTTTGTTTGAATAATGTTTATAGTGTTTAGAACGTGAACGTAATGAATTGCAATGTATGTGAATTACGTTTGTCAGTCAATTGTCAGTTGAGGTGTTAATTTCTGTTTTCCTCGCAGACGTCGAAAAATATATTTGTCGGTGTCGTTTTATCGGCGATTCGGCGCCAAGTTATCTCGAGCAAGATAACTTTGAACGCATTAAAGTCCCCAACGACAGATGCAGAGCGGTTTAGTGTGTAGAACACTATTTCGATCGGATTATCCCGTAACTGAACACGCGACACAATGTGGGCACAGGGGGATAAATGGCATAAGCTAGGGGAGCACCCCTTTTCCAAATGGTTAATGGTTTTCACGTGTCCGGAGTCAATCTATTTTGTACTTCCTGAAATTGATATCGATAATGTGATTGACGACCTGAACCCCTATTTTCTTCACAGAAAAATAATTATCACTAGTATTTTTAAACCATCTACAGCTGGTGACGAAACTGTATAACAAATATAAGGAAAAGAATATAAAGTACTTTCTAAAAAGAATTTGTTCCTTCCTTTATTTTTAATGTTATTATTCGTATTATATATTAGGTTGTTGCATATGAAACGTCCGATTCTTAACAGTAACGTTAAACAAACGCAACTTTTTGAAGTGAAACTTCTTTAGGCGCGTTAGGCGTAAAACCTCGACGCGGTAGGAGTAAAACCAATGTGGCGATGAAACAATGAAACGATGAAACGATGTAACGCAATTCTATTCTATTGAAGTGGAACTTCTTTAGGCGCGGTAGGCGTAAAACCTCGACGCGGTAGGAGTAAAACTGATCTAGCGATGAAACGATGAAACGATGTAACGAAATTCTATTCTATTGAAGTGGAACTTCTTTAGGCGCGGTAGGCGTAAAACCTCGACGCGGTAGGAGTAAAACCAATCTGGCGATGAAACGATGAAACAATGAAACGATGAAACGATGTAACGCAATTCTATTCTATTAAAGTGGAACTTCTTTAGGCGCGGTAGGCGTAAAACCTCGACGCGGTAGGAGTAAAACTGATCTGGCGATGAAACGATGAAACGATGAAACGATGTAACGAAATTCTATTCTATTGAAGTGGAACTTCTTTAGGCGCGGTAGGCGTAAAACCTCGACGCGGTAGGAGTAAAACCAATCTGGCGATGAAACGATGAAACAATGAAACGATGAAACGAAATTCTATTCTATTAGCATATACGATTGAGGGTTCGGCATTCCTTAATGAAGATTATGATAACATTCCGATGATACTAATTGGAGATTTCAACGTGAACTTTGCATCGGAACAATCAAAATTATTAATAGAATTTTGAAGTGAAATTTCTTTAGGCGCGCTAGGCGTAAAACCTCGACGCGATAGGAGTAAAACCGATCTGGCGATGAAACGATGAAACGAAATTTTATTCTATTAGCATATACGGTTGAGGGTTCGGCATTCCTTAATAAAGATTATGAAAAAATTGCGATGATACTAAGTGGAGATTTCAACGTGAACTTTGCATCGGAACAATCAAAATTTTTGATAGAATTTTTTAGAAGTAAATTAAGATTGGAAATGGTAAATAATCCTAATGAAGCGACAACAAGATCAGGAACAACTCTAGATGCAGTATTTTCAAGACATTTAGGCAAAATCGAATCAAGAATATTTTTGCTATCTCAAGCCAATTGTTTCTAAATAAACTTATTGGTCAGAGTAAGCACCATTGTAATCACCCTATTTTGTCAATGACGTTCAAGTTTCTTGATTGTATTGTGGCAGAAACTCAATTTTTTGGTCATTCACGTTTTTCATTTATAAGATTGTCATCTCAATTTTGGAGTTTTTTTACCATTAAAGAATAGTGCGTTGATTAATTAACACATTTTGACTAAAAATCACATAATGATATCGTCAATATGTTGTTTTTCACCACGTGTAAAAAGAATGCATGACAATCGCATTGATTGACGTCAAAATAAAATTGATTTAAAAATAAAATTAGATGTCTAAACTAGAATTGAAGAAGGAACCTTAAGAAGCACCTTTGTACTTTAAAGTAATGCAATAATAAACCAGTAGGCTGTAATAGTGTTTTTTGATTAAAATGCTTTATAACGTTTGCATTCTAAAATCGGACATTTCATACGCAACAACCTAATACAACAGTGAGGAGCAAAATTGGACCAATGACATTTTAAAAAAAAAATGATTATCTACTTATTAAGGCGAAGTCCCACAAATTTAAAGAGGAATACGATTTCACATTTATTTTACATTCTACAAATACATTATTGGCCCAGTTTTGCATCAGTGTAAAATACTAACCAAGAAATATATGTAATATACTTTATTTAATTTTCTATTTCACCATACAAATGCTTTGTATCAAAAGTTTTCGAACACATTAAATATATCTTTTTATGAATATTTTGGATTGATGCAAAATTCAGTCAAGAATAAACTACTGTAACCAGTAGTTCAAAGAAACATAAAATCATACGCCCCTTAAGATTTTTGTAGACCCGTTTTAATAAACATAGAAATAACGATGTTCTGAAGAAATGGTTTCATTGGTTCAATAAACAGCAGACACATTCTCCAGTATAATAATTCTTCCTGTATCTCAAAAATGCTCAAGTCGTTTGGTCAAATTTGAAAAATATTATTCCTTTTCCAAGGTTGTGCCAATACTTTCTTTTAGGTAAGGGGTTATCCAAAATAGACAATAGGAAGTTTCTTTTAAATGAAAAACATACTATTTCTAATTTTGTTGGTTTTTTATCTAATGATCAGGTATCATCTATGACAATTATGTGTGAAAGACGATATCTGTCAAATGACCACCACGATCACTTTTACAGACATCAATTCGAACATTAAAATTTTCGATGACATTTTGGCATATTTGCTCGTTTAATTCATCAATTTCATTTCTAATGTTGTTTTTCAGGTCATGAATTGTTGCTGGTTTGTTGGAATAAACTCTGCTTTTCAAATAACGCCAAAGAAAAAAGTTCAATGGGGTCAAATCACACGAACGAGGTGGCCAATTCACATCACCATTCCCTGAAATTAATCGACCATTGAATTTTGATCGCAATCTCGCGGTGTGTTTGGCGTAGCTCCGTTTTGTTGAAAATAAACATTGCTAATGTCGATTCCATTTAATTTCAGCCATAAATAATCAAAATTTATGCAAAATTCGCCACAAACTGCCATAAGAAATGCTCAATTCTTGAGAACGACGTGTAATTGATGTTGATGGGTCATTAGCAACACTTTCACGAACAGCAGCAATGTTTTCATTCGAACGAGCTGTTTTTGGTCTGTCAGACTTTGGTTTATCATGAACAGATCCAGTTTCCTCAAATTTCTTAACCAAATTTCAAATTGTTTGCTCAGATAGACGATTACGTATGCCGAAAAAATCACGTAATTTACGATGGGTATTTTTTTAATGAACACTGATTTGCAAAATAAATTTTAATAACATTAGCACGCTCTTCAATCGTATACGACTCCATTGTTAAAATTGTCTATCATTGTAAGTTAGAAATACAAGAAAGTGACAAGAAACAAACATGGCGTTTGACAGATATTCTCATTCAACATCCTAAAGCCTCCTAGAAGTTAGCCCCTCACTACAAAGGTACTTTTGGATAACCCTGTATATTAATATGTATATACGTACATTAATACAGGTTTCGAGTAAAATGTTGACGCAGGTGAAAAGATATTAACACTAGATTTACGGGGCCCGTCAAAATGACGGATTCAAAAATTTTTAATTTATGATTATTAAGAGTGTAAGGAGGCATTCGTGACGAATTATTAAATAGATTTATTTTTTTGTGTACATATTACAATAAAAATCGTTGAAGATCTAGGTAAATATAATATTATTATTTTTATAAAGCAATGTAAAATAATCAATTTTAGTGCTCCGTAAACCTAGTGTTAAATCATTCCACTAAAGGTAAAATAATTTAAGCTGATCGTGATCCGTGGTTCACCCTGTATAGTGACAATTCGCAGTCTACTGGCGAGTCCTAATTCTTGACATTGCCCGATTAATCTGAATTCCTTTTACGAGACGTGTCTACTCCCTTCTTCGCTATATTCTCACGCTTCAAAGTCTGGTCCCGTCGAGCAACCCTTGATCCGCGAACGTCGTCAATTACGCGGAATTCTGTTCGCCTCAACTCAACTTGGGCCAGGCCGGATAAAAATAAGCGGGCCGCGTTAATTTAATCCAAACCACGACGACCGCCGCGAAACCGATTAAGAATAGTTTGAGTTACATGATTCGTCGGTCGCTAAATCCAGTTCTGCATTGCGGAAACAGGAACGTTACTTGTCTTTGGAAGTTGATTGCATTTATACTCGAACAAGAAGTCGATTATTCAGACCTGAAGCCTATCAACCCTTTTGCACTCGAAGCAATTTTAATTTCTAATTTTAAAATCTAGACATCTCTTTCAACTAACAACATTTTTATTCTCTGAATCCTTTTGGCATTTTGCACATGAAATTGAGCCAGTTTTATTATACAACATATGAAATTATAGTAATTAACACATTGTTGACATGATGCGCTTTTTTTTTGCATCAGCGACGATGGGTCAGTACTTTCTCAAATCCAACTAGAAGGTGTAGAGTAGGGCTTCGAACCTTCGAACCTTCAGAACTTCGAACCTTCGATTCGTTTCCAGTTAACGGATAAAAGAAATAAATTTTCATAATTTGTTTCTATATTCACTATTTGAATTATTTCAATAATTTATTGTTTAGATAATATAATTATAATTTGAATTATCCTTTCGATAGCACATTCTTAAAATAATTGTTTAAACAAATAAATGTTATAATTTGTTTCTATATTCATTATTTGAATTGATATTTCAATTATTTATTGTTAAAATAATATGTTTATTATTTGAATTATCATTTCGATAGTTCATTGTTAAAATAATTGTTTAAATAAATAAATTTTCACAATCTGTTTCTAAATTCATTATGTTAATTGTTATTTCAATTATTTATTGCTAAAATAATGGTTTAAATGAATAAATTTTCATATTTTGTTTCTATATACATTATGTGAATTATTTCAATAATTCATTGTAAAATAATTATTTAAAGAATGTACAAGTATTTACATAATGAATATAGAAATATGTTTATATATTAATTATGTAAATACGTGTACATTGTCTAAACAATTATTTGAACAATAAATTATTGAAATAATTCAAATAATGAATATTGAAACAAATTGTAAAAATTTATTTATTTAAACAATTATTTTAACAATAAATAATTGAAATAACATTTTAAATAATGAATATAGACACAAATTATAAAATTTAATTCAAGAAATTCAATTCAAGAAAAGATAATTCAAATTATAAATATATTATCTTATCAATAAATTATTGAAATAATTCAAATAGTGAATATAGAAACAAATCGAAGCTTCGAACCTTCGAACCTTCGAAACTTCGAAACTTCGAAACTTCAAACCTTCGAAACTTCGATTCTCATCACCTTCGAAGTTGCCTTCGTTCCTTCGAATCCTTCGAAGCTTCGAAGAGTCGAAGCTTCGGAAAAGTAACAGCCCTAGTGTAGAGTATGCTCATCAAAAGGAAAACGCAGCGAAACAAGATATATTCGCAAAACCTGTTGTGTACCATTACACGTAGATGATTACTACACTGTTTATCATACCAAAAAGAAGTATTAAAAGTTAAGTATTAAATAAAATTTATTGAAGTTTATTTATATTGTATCACTTCCACATCCAATTACGAAATAATAGCCGGTGACGTGAGATAAATTCTGAGAAAAATTGCCGGTCAACAATGTGTTAATAGAATAGAATTGGTCCCTGTTTCTTACAATTGATGTAGACAATTTTTATTTTGCATAAAGAATCGCAGTCTAGTTATTATACAGTTTTTGATTTAAGTGTTGCAAGATGTTAAATTTTAGGCTCACTGTAGCCTGCAGAACGCATAATAAATCCATACAGACAAGTTATGTTTCAAGATGTCACCATAACGCGCAGAACACTGTTCGACAACGTGTATAAAAGAACCACAAATATTACATTCATCAGCTCGCGAGGTGTCAGTCAATGTTTAACGAGCAATAAACTTTTGTAGTGCACCACATCCTGCTCGATATGCGTTCCTCAAAAAAACAATTCTGTTTATTTTAAACTGCGCAGAATACAAATTGCTAACAAAGCGGGCCTTGCCTCATTCTGTGGTGAAAGTTTATTAACGTTTTATAACCTACAGTTTTCTTTTTCAAAAAATGAGTATGCGATTATTAAAAACGTTACAATAGAATACGATAGTCTAGAAACTTTAAAGATACTCTCAGGACATAAAAGAAAACCAAATGCATTGTATTCAGTTTTTTTTTAATTTAGAAAATCTCATAAGAGATTTATTACAACATTAGGTACAAACAAAACCAAAGTGTACAGAGAAAGTAACTTCTACAAACTAAAAGTTAGGGTACATCACTATTTTTTTGCTTTTTTTGTTTTTACTTGAAATTATCGTTCAAATGATTGTACCAATATTTACTTCATTTAATTCTTTATTTCAAATACTTTTAATATAAATGATTGCTCACTATCTACACTATCTAGTTATTATCTAGTTATTAGTTCTGTAGAGAGGCGTTATTAATTTAATTTTTTTTAAATTAGTATCCATCGGTTCCGCAGTCGGAGACCATAGCCGCTGCACCAACCGGCGCCGTTTTTTGTAAATTAGTCTGCAGGACCAATTTTTCCAGAATCCAAAGAGTGCAGATTTTTTTGTGAAAGAGTTAAAAGAAATTTCTGTGGTATCTGTGTTTGTTTTTCGTCGGTATTTAAACTACATCACTTCACTTGAGAATGCAACGAACGGTGAACGAGAGGAGGTTGGTGGTTTTCGTTCGCAAATTGGAAGTGCGCGTTTAAATTTCTGTGGATGCATTATGCATCGGAAACGGGATTTTTACAAGATGGAATGCTGCGACTTCCTTCGCCGGCGTCATCAGGCTATAGGGAGAAGAATGGGAATGCCGTGGCTAGGATGTGCTTCTGCATGGCAAACAGATGCATTCAGAGAAATCTTCACTTCCTCCGAGTGCTACATGTACTGGGTGTTTCGCAATTCCAGCCGGAAAAATTCTGACATGAAAAAACGGACCGAAACGTCCATTAACAATCGTCGATCAAGAAATGATAATGAAATCAATGAATATATCTTTGTCATCGTATACTATATGTTGCAGAACACATTATACGTAAGTTGCTTCAAAATTAACAATAACAATAATGACCTTAATTAAGCTAATTTAATCCTCTTTTTTAAGGTAGAAACAGTTTCATGATGTTTTACTATTTTTCATATTGAAATTGATTTGATAATGATAAATTTATATTGCTTATTTAATACTAGTAACTAATAATTGGTACTATTTAATTATTATATATCTTTTATCAAATTAACAGTACGTAAAGAACGTCGACAGTGTAAAAATATTCGTAGATTCTTTTGAATGTGTAAAATTGTCTTTATTATCTTACTATCAAACAAAATGGAGGAGAAAACAGTTTGGTTACTTCAAGACACTTTAAGAAAATGAGTGAACAAAAACTATAAATATACAATAATGTTCAGAATCAATTTAATAATTGTTTTTAAGGGAGAGGCAACTTTATGATTTTCTAATATCGCTCCTGACACTCGTGCGCCATTTTGTCGATTTTAAGGGCGGGAATTCAAACTACATTATCATCCCATTAAGAAAATGTCGATATTTATATTTCATTAAATTAAATAAAGAATATAAACTAGTTCAATAATATTCTTAGCTCTTTTTGAATGCATTAAACCATCTTCATCGAACAAAATGGCGGAAAGCTAACTCCAAAACAGTTAAACTTAAAGTATTTTATCTAGCCGTGATAGTTTTGAACCTCTCGTTTATTCGATCATAGAATTTAAAAAAATTGCAAAAATACGTAAAATCTATTAAGCGTATGTTAAACTTATTGTGTAATGATCTAAGATTCGATGAATTACTGCAACTCCTCGACCGGTAGTGCGGTTCAAACGCAATATGAAGGAAAGTCGGCTCCTCTCGGTGAACACGTGTCGTTTTATCGTCGAACAAAGGGCCCATCGAGTTCCCCGTGTGTCACCGAACTTCTTGCCGAGGGTAATCACGAAATTAGTGATGTATCAGGCCACGAGCAGGAGGCCAACTAACCGCAAGGTGTCGAGGAAGTCGCAGGAGATCAAAATCCAAGGCGTAGGCAGCGTTGTGTGACGTTTGGCGTGCTTTTAGTATATTTTGACCGACGAGTAAGCACATCCGTATCTGCTAGGCTGCTCTAACAATAAGGGAAAATTGCCAACTGATTCGTAGATCGTGACTCTTCGCGAGAGATTGCCCTCTTTCAGGGTCTCTTTCGTTACGTCTTCCTGCACTTGAATGCTCGTAGTACACATGTACCTGTATTTCCTGGGGAATGGTTCATTCAGTCCCTTGTGCTAGCCGTAAAAGGCACGATCATGACAACTCTTCAATTTTTATATTCAAACCCCACCATGTCACGACAATAAAAATAGAACATACTTTCCAGCTTTTTCACTTCTTCATCTTGACTTCATCTTGGCTAATAATTAGACTGCGGATCTTTATGCAAAATAAAAGTTGTCTGCGTCAATTGCAAGGTATAGAATCCAAATTCAAATCTGTCCCTTACCCTAATAATTTTTATAAGTTGGAAACAACGAATCCATATTTTGGAAAATTTCTTATCGTTTAAATGTTTTATATTCCACCTACCAACTTTGGTCATAAATCCATAAAATCCACGGTCTACTAATAATCTTAGACAAATACAGCCTATGGACATCTACCTACAAGTGGATTTTGTTTTTTGTTTAATAAAATTCCTATAGATGCATTTTGTTTTCACACTTATATTGTGATTTCTATAGTCATAACAATTTCTTAATTTTTATGTTCACATACCCTTATGTTAGTACACTAAACTAGAACGTGTCTCTCTCGTTTTTTTTTACTTCTTCTTGACTAATGATCTTAGTTATCCATCCTCAGAGCTTCACCACAACAGAACATGAAAATTATTCTCCCTCCCCTTAGCTAATCATAAAAGATAAATCAGAAACATCAACTCCTATTCACAAAAAGCTCAAACATCAGCTAGCAACCCTCAAAATTCAATTTTTTATACAACGAAACTAGTTCCAAAGACAGGTCATTGTAACAAAAAGTTACAAATTTATGGTTACACCTAAGACAAATTACGCTCGTTAGGTAGCCCTTGGAAGAGGGTCGTTCGATGTCTGCAACCCCTGTAACAACGGCAATTTGCCGTGAAACCTGATTTCCTGTCAAAATTTACCCGCGATTCATTTCACCGTAGTACCGTAAACAAATTCATAGTGTACCGGGGCTAGAGAAAAAGACAAAGCTCCTGCGACTCGTTAAACAGCCCCAAGACGCACAAGGTCCTCCTGTTTCCCTTCTTAGAACCTGCTCCTCTCTACCGAGCGACAATAGGCTCCAGTGCAATAGCCCAGACTTCCGGAGGTAAGAAGTAATGTAATAAATAACCTTGCCTCCCTTCGCCATTTCCTCGACGGAACAAAAACCGGCCATATGGTGTTTAACTACGCGCGGACGTGAAACGATAACTATCGAAGGAAAGGGGGAGCCTCGCTTTCTTCCATCAAGGTGGTACACGGTACTACGTACTCACCTCTCCGTGAATCAGCCGAGGAAATAACGGCAATTAGGCGCGCGACAATTTTCGCGTCTTACTACTATCACGAGCGGTGGCACGGTTCACCTCGAAAAGCTAGCCCCGACTCAATTTCTGAAGTGCAATAGTAATCCCTCGATATTTGCAAAAGAGATGTCCACGATGTGTGTGAATATCGTATATTTTCTTGAAAGACCTAAAAGTTCGATTATTGGCACGTGTAACAAGATCAGATGTATCGGTGAGACATTACTAATTTTATGACAGAACTTTTTTGGTTATTAATTATTTTTTCATGAAAATTTTTCCTACGTATGCGTCACATTTTTATGGTTAAAATAAGTCCAAACACGATTCAGATTGGACTGTATTTACCTGTTTTATCCATGATTTATTAAAACCTCGCTTATCTGAACTGACGATGTGCGTACTCTTCATTAGCAGAATACGTGTTGCATACAGTGTCGCCAGATCGCTGAAATCGAGGGGAATACAGTTTACCACCTCTCTGATAACCAGATTAACACGTGCACATGTTACGCATGCGCGACGGGGACGCAACACGCAGTGGCATGGGATAGTGGAAGGGGAAAAGGAGGAGAGGAAGATCCACTCAGTTTTGGGTGTTTCTGGCGACACAGGTTGGATATGCAAACAGTTTAATCTAAAACTATCCATATACAATACGAGTCATCATAGTAATTAGTGCAATTTTCTTTTATTGTTCATCACTTTCAAGTTTATTTTTCCGGACAGAACGAACTTCCTATGGAATATGTGTTTTCATAAAAATCACACAACAGAATTTATTTCTCGGAATTTTTATAGTAAAAGATGAATGAAGAAATTTATTTAATAATTTCTCCTGGAAAGATCTTCGTAATTTCAATAATTATAGTATTAAAAATATGAAACCGGTCATTTGACCAGTTGTGGTAGGGTTAGTGGTAAAATTTAGTTTTAAATTTTAATTATTCTTTATTGTTTGAATTTTTAACTTTGCGCCAATTTTATGTTTATTTTGTCTTCGTGTTTATCTGTCTCGTTCAATTTGACCAATGAAAATGCTGTCGTTGTAGTGGAAAATTTGATCCTTGTCGAATGTGTGCGAAGAAGATGAGGATCTAGGGAATGGAAAATGGAAGTATTTACCAGTAGGTGGTCTCCGGCGTCACAGTTACAAAACTAAATATTATTAGGAGCAGGCACAAGTAGTGGGCGAGTGCAGAGACAGGTTTGAACTTGTTGCTCAGGATTTCCTAGGAAGTCGCGGCAAGTGTTCCCATTTCTAAAGGATCTAAGGATCCCGTGTACCCAAAAGCCTCCTCAAGTGTCCCCGCAGCGGAAAGATATTTTTAAATGCCCGTGCGGGAAAAAGATTCTCCCCAGAGGGGTGTTTAGGAGCCGATTCCGAAACCTGGCTCCTCTCTCCTTCACTCTTTTTTTCCGGCTCGTTTCTTCTTTCCTTTCGACAATCCTAAATTATAATCCCACCAATCCACTGGGTGTCCCAATTATCGCAATCGGCAACAGGACCTCCATTATGTTTTAATAATACAGGACAATGTCAAATCAGACGAAATAATTGCTCCTGCGAAGGAGTAAACTGTGTTTTCTCATGCTTCGAAGCCCATTTTCGTTGTTTCGATTGCAACTTATGTTTAAAGTATACAAATCAGACCCTTGAATTATTTTCGCTTTTCTATTTTCCTCAGGAAAATTGCTGTAAATGTATTTTTGCCTATTTGACATTTTTGTGTAATTAAATGTACTTTGTATCTATTGGTTTTTTTACCATAGAGCTATTTATTGTATACTGTAATTTGAACACTTTATAATTTGTTAAAATTTTAAACCCGGAGCAATTTTGTCTTGCTTTCGATTTCACTGTTTATTTAAGTTTAAACACAAAAATGCAACTGTGTATAAGCAAAAAATTTCCTGCCCCCATTTGTGTTTTATCGATTAAATGTATTAAGAAAGTGTGAACATTTGTTAACATTAAATGAATTATATATTATATATTGTTTTGTAAATTCGATACCGTTGGTCACTAGAGACTGGCGTAGTGTTTCATGCGTTAAAGAACACAGTGATTTGCAACCCCAATGAATAATAATTTTTATTCTTCATATAAAATGTATTGATCGTCTGGCGTATTTACAGTGCTAGAAGGATTTTAAAAGTTTTAAAATTTAGCGTATATGATTTTGATAAAACGGTTACTTATTTTTAGATGGTTTGATAAATGTATTTGTTTATGATGTACTACGTTTCGACTAAAAATAAGTGCGCCACTGTGTATACATTTTATACAAACGTAGATATAGACAGATTTTTTTTCGATTCCTTGGAAACAGACAGTTTATCTTGCTCCTTTTTTGGTTCGAGATTCGTGTTTCTTTCCCATGGGGATGAAGTGGCGCCTTGAAAGCAATCAGGCGTGAACATTTAATTTATCTCCTGGGGATGGAGTCACAGGACTGTTATTTATGTTCGGAGATACTTGAGAATTATTTAAATGTTGTCTATATAAAAATATTAGATTTATTTAATGAAGCGTGTGAAATACAATATTGTTTTACACATTCTAGTATTATATTATAACTATTAGACAACGGTGTATCGGATTATCAAAATTGTCATTCAACTATTGACATTAAGTTTCTGACGATTCAACTGAATTTTTACTTATCTAATATGGACAAATTGAAATACTAACTTGCTTAGAAAAGGTACTTTAAACAATATGTTAAAACCATAACAATATGGAGTGGCTTAAAAAATGTATAAATGATCCTAAACAAATTCAGCTACCTTGTTGTCAGACAGATCTGCTATACAATTGTTAAATTAACTATTGGGACCGACACGGTTTCACTAAAATTTCTGTTAATAATTATTTAATGTGTAACTATTGATAATATGACAATTTATGCAGCTAGATAAAATCGTACTATCTCACTACGTCTCTATTAACCATTCCAACAGAGATGAATATTAAATATAATTATACAATAACATTTATTATTTATTTATTGATGCCGCAAACCATTATACAATATCATGTTAAATATCATTTCAGTGAGTCGTTACATTTTTAGAGTACATTTCAAAGGTAACCGTTAAGGGTTAAAATTGTTAATGACGTTAATTAATTTCAATTCTGGTATGTTTTTCATGGAATGGTTCATTAAATGAATATTGAGATAAAGATTCGTTTATGGGAGCGGCACATCCGTCCCAATCATCCTGATCATTATATGTAGATTGTAGGCGAACATAAAAATTCATGTGCCACATAATATTACCTCTTGACACAAAGTGCAACAAACATCCCACTCGGATCAATAGAATTATTTTAAATAATGTAGATCAAACAGAAATCGCAAAATTAATTTTATTCGCACGAACTAACAAAGTGTCCATCAAGCTTCCAATCGTAAAAATGGACAAACCAATAGAATCTATTTAAATTTTTAAAAAACCGGAGTTACACTAGAAATTGCAAGTTTGGTTTTTTGAAATGATTGACAAAGTGTCCATCAAGCTTCCTACCGTAAAAATGGGCAAACTAATAGAATCTATTTAGATAAACAAAAAAACCGCAGATAAACTCGAGATTGCAAGTTTGGTTTTTCGAAATGATTTACAAAGTATTCCTCAAGCTTCCTTTCGCAAGAATGACCGAGAATGGTCAAGAATGACCAAGAATGGTCAAGAATAGCCAATAATGGACAAGAATGGCCAAGAATGGTCAAGAATGGCCAAGCAAAATCAACGATATCCCATTTCCAAGGAAGGAAAAGAAGATGGCGGCGCAGTAACTTTGGGACCATCGCAGGGGATGGGTTTCCCACGTCTGTGGGGGGTTTAGTCGGCTTCCCGTAAGACTTCGCCTGGCAAAAAGATAGCGGGTCCCATCAGGTAATGAGAACACACTCTTTTGCGGATGGATCAGTGAGTGGCCACCGTGACCTACATACACAAACAGCAATAGAAAAATCAGTGTCAGTGGGGAGAGCAGATAGGAATTCCTTGGTGAACCGTGGGAGAGTCCTTTGGGACGATCAGCCATTGAACTCTCTCACTCTCTCTTTCTCCTTCCGGCCTTTTATGCGTTCGAGACCACGGATTTTGTGACCGTGTCACAAAAACCTCTCTTTGCAGGGGAAGATTCGCTCGGTCTCTCCTACCTTTTATCAGACTTCTCGAAACAGAGACGCATCCGTGTGAATCTGACAACTGGGGACCGCGGAAGCGCCATTTTGAACCGGACCGAATCTCGAGGACGTCTATTTCGATGTGAATCTCCCAGGATAATGATTAACGGTTCATCGATTTGTCTGAAAAATGCGGTTTAGACCTCTATTATTCCAACACGCTGCACATTTAAATGACTACGTCAAAGGCGTTCCATATGCAACGCTATTTGTTGGTCAGGACAACAAAAATTGAATCCAGCACTGTAGACAATGTAAGTTATTTCATATCAATATTTATTCATATTTATTCGTTTAATTTATGATATAGTAAAATTTCTATGATTTGAACCGATGATATCGAATGTCTCCCTATAATCTCAACAGATTGCACAGATTAAATAGTTCAATCTAAGGCGTTTCATTTGCAACGCTATTTGTTGTACAGTTCAACAATAATTGAATTCAGTACTGCAACTAATGTAACAAATTTCACGAAACTTGTACCAACATATTCGGAACACTATTCTGGTTAAAGAGAGTTCAAACATGACACAAAATAAATCATACTTATTCATTTAATTCATGATTTAGTAGAGTCTCGATTAATGCGGAGCCGATGATATTCGAAGTCTCTTATTCGAAAGCGCTGCACGTTGTGATTCAAATTGTCAAGAAAAGAAATGAATGTCTACGTAACTCCTGTATCTTAGGATTTAACACAAACAATTTTTATTTTGCATAAATATCCGCTAATCAATCTCAGTAGCGGGAAAATACAAAAATCTACAAAGTATTGTAATACACCGATGCACAAAACTTCCTTTCGCATGCACCAGAAAAGATAACTTTCACTTTTCGCCAGCCGTCGTCGACCGATTATCTAGTGAAGGATGCTTCATTTTATTTAACAATTTACAATTTACAATTTAAAACGGCTGCGCGGTGTCTGATTGGCGAGCCGTTAAGAGGTTAACCAAACAATGTCTTCCCGTGCATTCTTGCCGGTAATTTATGGCGGAATATTAGGGTACCACGGGGCCATCCGAAACTTCTGCCCACGGTCAATGCACTGTCGCGCGTGGGCGTGCTTCCATTAGGAACACTGTGTCGCATTCCTTCCCGTTTCTTTTTTTGGAAATGCATTCAATGCTTTCTCCGGGTTCGTTTTTCGCCGGTGCCCCGTTTCATAATCACGAGCGTCATATATGTATACAAGTATACAATACATATGTGGACTGTTTAGTTTGAATGTGGTGTAAGTCAATTTTTGGGAAACTTTGAGAAATCACAAAACAAATAATTTGGAGTGAGATGTTTATTTATAAACAATTCAAACTTGGTGTTTTAAAATATCCATGTGTTTTGATCAATTTAAAATTCGTCCGTAAATGAAAATGTCTAACGGTTGGTTATGAAAATGGTTTAAGCACACTTTTGGAAAAAATTGAGAAATCACAAAACAAACAACTAATTTAGAGTGAGCTTTTTATTTATAAACAATTCACAATTGGTGTTTTAAAATATCCATATGTTTTGACCGATTTAAAATTCGTCAGTAAATGAAAATGTCTAACGGTTGGTTATGAAAATGGTGTAAGTCCACTTTTGGAAAAAATTGAGAAATCACAAAATGAACAAATTATTTAGAGTGAACGAAAAACACTATTTTATTTCTTTATCGTTTATAAACATAATTATAATGAAACACAATTGATTTTTACAATACGATAATTATGAAAGTGGTGTAAGTCAAGTTAAGAAACCTTGAGAAATCACAAAACTAATAATTTAGAGTGAGCTTTTTATTTATAAACAATTCACACTTGGTGTTTTAAAATATCCATATTTTTTGACCAATTTATAATTCGTCAGTAAATGAAATTGCCTAACGGTTGGTTATGAAAATGGTGTAAGTCCATTTTTGGAAAAAATTGAGAAATCACAAAATGAACAAATTATTTAGAGTGAACGAAAAACATTATTTTATTTCTTGTTATCGTTTATAAACAAAATCATAATGAAACACAATTGATCTCAATTGAAACTTAATAATTTTTACAATTCAGTAATTATGAAAGTTGTGTAAGTCTATCGACGGTCCAGAAAGTATATATTATTTTAGTTAAATTCACATAAAAGTCATTCGTGTGATCAATTTCAATATTTCTAAATTCATAGAAACGTTGCCAAACTTAGTACACTTTATTTATATATTTTTGAATCGAATAAAATGCAAACTTTTAAATATCTCGAGAATCAGATAAAATGGACTTACACCACTTTCAAAATAACCGGTCCATATGTATTCATACCTTATTATTATCATTCGCAATATTGTCACGTCACAATAGGAGCAACCATTTCCTAGCGAGAGAGATATTTATTAGAAATAATTGTATTTTTGGTTATATTATTACACGAGAGAAACTAAAATAAATATGCACATTATGCAAAACATATGCTGCATGCAAAATATGCAAAATAAAAAATACATTTTTCAAATTACTTAATCATGGTCAAAATTTTTGTCTAGGTCCCAATGATCTACCTAATTTCTATAAAAATATACATTTGCGTAACAATCCGCAGTCTAACTATAAGCCTTGACAAATGACAATAAATGACCACTCAAAACTAAAAATACACCCGCCTCGCAGTTTTCATTTTCATTAGGACCCCCGAAGGTCCCCTAAACCTCCGTTCTTTCTCGTTTCTTTTTCCACGTTTATTTGTTAATAAACGATGCGGACCGTATGAATATTTTCGTTCTGATCGCGGTCAGTGGTTTTCAGCAAAAGTTGAATAAACAGGTAATTAGAGGCGCGAGTCGTCACCGGAGAATTTGGAATAGAGCAAAAGAAGTTTTAATACCAGAACGGTTGAGTCCACGAGCCCCTCGTAAAACGGAAACCGTACTCCATAAAATAAATAACGCAACGCGCCGCGCGCCGTTCCGAAACACACGTGAGGAACAATTTGATAGGAAGGCTCCTGGCGAAAAAACGTGGAAATGTTTCTGTTTTATGCATCTGGAAACGCAGATGTTTTATTGCCTGCCGAAAAATGTTGTTCAAGTACCACGCCGCCCCGCGGTAGTCCGAGCTACATGAGCATAACCCTGCGGAGTCGGCGTAAAATAAGGGAAATTCTACGAATCGGTTTATTTTTACAACATTTCAAACCGGGGACTGAAATGCTTCAGATAGCACCGCCATAAAGTGCACCGTTCGCGGGATTATTTGTCCCGAAGATGTGGAACACTTGTATAGATGCACGGAGAATTTCTAAAACGAGCTGAAAATAATGGTAAACGACCACTGGCGAGACGGGTTGTGCCGAAAAAAAGGACATAAAGTGGTCTAATGTGATCGCTCCAGCGTGTCTAATAATCATGAGCCATCTAAATTGAATTTCTAATCGCAAAAACTGAGTGCACGTTGCGCTTGCGAGCTTGATAAAACTTTACGCCTGGGCAATTATTATTGTGGACGGTACAATTGCATTTTGAACTACATGTTTAAGTCAGAAATCACGAGAGAAGGTTGCGTTTAGAGCTACAGTGGGATTGCTGAAAGAATCATGCTGAATCTTTTACACTCGACGCTATTTTATTGATTATATGTTAATTATTAAGTCTTCGTGACGAAATATTAGTTCTTAGGCAGAATTTAATTATTCTGTCCATTTCCAAATTTGTTGTAATACTAATAGAGAACAGGCGCCGCACATCTGCGTCGGTGGGCTCTGCGAGCGGTTTCGGGACGACGCATGTACATATACGTCGCTGGTAGCGAAGGAAGATAAAGATTAGAGACTTTCCTGGCCCGGCATCATACAGTTCTTACTGTTGAGGCTCTCAGGTATAAGCCGTGTCCTTGTGGAATTGTTTTCCCAACATTTCGCAAGCATTGCAGCTAGCTTCACCAGGGGGTCGACAGATCACACTGTTTACGTATACAGTACTAGCTGTATAATCAACAGTAAGTTCTAGTATATTCTAGTATATTCCTGTATATTGTAGTATATTCCAGTAGATTCTAGTATATTCTAGCATATTGCAGTATATTCCAGTATATTATAGTACATTCTAGTATATTCCAGTATATTCTAGTACATTCTAGTATATTACATTATATTCTAGTATATTCTAGTATATTACATTATATTCTAATATATTCTAGTATATGACATTATATTCTAGTATATCTTAGTATATTACATTATATTCTAGTATATTTTAGTATATTCTAGTATATTCTAGTATATTCTAGTATATTCTAGTATATTCTAGTATATTCCATTATATTCGAGTTTATTCTAGTATATTCTAGTATATTCCATTATATTCGAGTATATTCTAGTATATTCTAATATATTCCAGTAGATTGTAGTATATTCAAATATATTCTAGTATGTTTGAGTATATTCTAGTATATTCAGGTCGAGTCCAGTATATTATAGTAAATTCCATTATATTCGAGTATATTCTAGTATATTCTAGTATATTCCAGGGTATTGTAGTACATTCGAGTAGATTTTAGTATATTCTAGTATATTCCAGTACACTATAGTATATTATGGTATATTCTAGTATATTACATTATTTTCTAGTATATTCTAGTATGTTACATTACATTCTAGTATATTTTAGTATATTTTAGTATATTTTAGTATATTTTAGTACATTTTAGTATAGTCTAGTATATTACATTATATTCTGGCATATTTTAGTATATTCCAGCGTATTGTAGTATATTCAAGTATATTCTAATATATTCCAGTATATTCTAGAACATACTAGTATAATCAACAGTAGGAACTGTATAATCCAAGATATTTAATGTTAAATTTGGCAAATGTGAGAATCGTCAGAGTTGATGACTCGTTTCGCTTGTAATAAGTTTTAAGACTTTATATTAGTATCCAAAGAAAGAAGTTGGTACACAATGTGAACACTAGTATGTACAACCTTGTTTTGTTACTGAAATAGTTTATAATAATGTATCAGTCTTTAATTGAAACATTAAATAGCTTGAATAAAAATTCGAGCAAAAGTTTTTCGGCACGGAACGTGTTAAAGTCGTTCTTGGTCAAATCTGGTGTCGATGAAACGTTGTCGGTGAAAACTGCGTCGGTGATTTTAATGAGACGCAATTTTCAAGTTCCCGTATCGACGACCGAGAGATGCTTACGGGTTCGGCGTATCGGTCGCGGTACGAAATTCCCACAAGATACCGAGAATCCTGTTGAATAAGCCCCCATGAAAGTGGCACGAAATAGAAGAACGTCTCCTCGCGGGCTTCCCGGGATCGGTGCATTCGTGTGCAATGCCCGGGCACACACCGCTGTAATTGCGCATAAAGGCGGACAGATGCGTATCGTGCGTGCCCCCATATTTTAAACGGCATCACGATATACACCGGGACAACACTGTAGACTGTAGGCCGACGGTGAGAATATGTCTTTGACTCTCGCGGTGGTAACCGATGCCCGAAGATACCATGGGAATCCGAACGATCGATAATCCTGACACACGCGGGCTTGAATCGGGCCCCAGGGATGTTGAACAACTTGTTGCTGTTGCGTCGTTGGTAATTGGAACTGTCCGGCCACGCTGTCTTCCACTCCGGTCGTCAATATTTATCGGGAGATATTGCCAGGTCGGAATAGTAATAATCCTATCGTTAATCATATCACTGGTCAAACGATCGACTTCACATTTTTTATTTTAGAATTACTGAAATTATTTGATTGTTGCATATGAAATGTCAACTTTTAACGCTAGAACTATCGAACACTAAACGCTACTGGCGTATGTTGCCTTATAACAACGATGTACTATTTTTGTTTAAATATACAGTGGCGTGCAAAAGTATCCGGACACTCTTTAAAGACGAATAACTTTTTCAAAATTAGCTCAAACGGCTTGAGTTTTTTTGAGATGTTAGACGCATTAGTTTACTAGGTAGCGTGTAAATAATTTTTTCTAAAAATTGCTATTGGTCGGAATTGCGACGAAAATAGTAAAGGTCAGGATTTTTAACTTTTTAATATGCGTCTGTAACAAAAATTTAAAAGACTCGTTTTATAGGTCTAAGTAAGTTATGTACATGTACAAAGTTTCATCGAAATCGGTTAACGTCGTTATGAGTTACAAACATTTAAAGGTGATTACATAAGGGCAAAATTCCCTGGAAAGACTGAAAATCTGCGACTTTCACCCTTAAGCTCCCGTCTTGCAATGTTCGTAGCTTATAACAACATTAACCGACTTCGATGAAACTTTGCGCATGTATATAACCTATAGAGATCTACAAAAGGTTTATTTTAAATTTTCATTACAGGCACTGACAAAAAAGTTAAAAATCATGACTTACTTTTTTCTTCACAATTTCGACCATTAGCAATTTGTATAAATAATTATTTACACGCTACCGAGTAAACTAATCCTTCTAACATCTCAAAAAAACTCAAGTCGTTTGAACTAATTTTGAAAAAGTTATTCGTTTTTAAAGGGTGTCCGGATCAGTGATGGGAATGTTGGCGCTTTTCACGCGCATGCGCGGCGATGTTAGCCTCAGTCAAGTACGAAAATCGGGTACCTTGGTCGCTCCGCTAATTTCGCAAAATTTATTATGATTTGATTTTGAAAAATGAATGTACAACATGTTTACGTATATATATATATATATATATATATATACATATAATGTATATATATATACATATATATGTATTAAAATGTAATATGTACATACGTACATAGAATATATAATATATAAATATATAATATTTATGTATCTATGTACAATATAATATAACTTACTCTTCTTCATCATCTTGAGAATAAGGAAGGGAAGGGTACTAAAATAACTTTAAACGATATATATAAAAACAAACCCACTACTTTCGCCCCAATAGTACCCCACAAACATCGGACGTAGTTTCGGTGCTGCCGAAACTCGCACATGCGCGTGAAAAGCGCCAACATTCCCATCACTGATCCGGATACCTTTGCACGCCACTGTATGTACTTCAATAGAGAAGTTTACTAAAACATAAAACACTCCTGATAACATATATTTATAATTTCATTCATTTTCGTAATTAATTTAATATTTGTAAAATAGTGTTATATAACCATAAATTATTAAAAATATTTAATATTTGTGAAGGAAAAACTTAGAAACTAGTCTTTTTGATTGGTCCGGTAGTTCTAGTGTTAAACAGTAAAGTTAAACAAATGCAACTTGTTTTCTAAATAAATCATATTCATTAACGCTACTAATATTAACCCTTAGCACTCGAATGGCGACTCTGAGGCGCCACTACAAATTGCTATGCCATTATTCAAAATATTGTTTACATTATTAAATTTGTTTATATTTGATAAATTACTAAACATTTAAATATGGTATGAGGTACTATATCAGTTTCATACGTATAAAATGATGAAAATTATGTACAATGGAAATATTCTAGGTCAAAAGAAATGTTTGATTTTTAAGTTAAAATAGCTCCGAGTGCAAAGGGTTAAGTTTTCATTACTCTTCTTTGTACGATTTTCTGAGGAACATATCTGCCGTGTAAACGAGTTGGGTATGTCGCTAATCGATAGTCACACCTCCACTCAAGGACTCTAAACCATTTCACTCCCCTGAGCGTAAAGCTAGAGGGGAGGAGATGGGTGAATTGTGACGAAGGACATAGAGAGAGAGAGAGAGAGAGAACGAGTAAGAAGATTTGGTGAAGAGAGGAGAAGAGAGAGGACGAGCACTCTCGGGCTCCGCGTTCTCCGGGCGTTTGATAAGTGCCGACCGTAACAGCTCCTCACGTACGATCTAAGTCGGGTCAAACCGGACTGACAACCGTTCTGCCTGTGAACGGAAGACGCCCTGGCATAGCCAATGAATTCGTCTGCGACCGAATGGTAATGTTACTGCGTGCGGTCCTTATGCCGATGACGAGGCTCCGGCACAAGCTGGAGCTGTATATACGACGTACACCCATTGTACCCAACGGTCCCGTGTACGCCTATATGCAACCGTTTGCAATTTATTGTCTGGCCTCCAATTTGCCAAGTGAGTGGCCGTGGGCGCTACCGCCGCTTCCGACGGATATTCGGCGTCGAAAATTGCCAATTGTCTCAATGGAACTCGATTCGTATTGTGCACCAACATAGACACGCGCTCGCTACGAATCCCCGCCAGCACACACCTCTGTGTGTGCGCGTCGAAGTCCTTCGAAGGGCGACACCATTCTCTATACATATTCGTCCGAGTGTCGGCAACTTCTTTCACGATAAACAATCCGTCCTTACCTACAGGTCACTCTCCACCTTCATCTCTTCATTGATCGACTGTTACACCGTGTCGTTCTTCACCTTTCCTCCGTTTCCTTTCGCAATTACTATCTTAACGTTTCGCAAGCACCGCGGGTACGCAGCTTCATCATGCTAATGTCTCGATTAGGGCTTTAATTATCCGTGTATTCGAGTATTCGAATTTTCAAATTTTCAAAGTACAGGAAGCAGTTCGTATTATGGGGACTTTCTCATAAAATCGTTTAAAGAAAAGATATTTAGGAATTTTTTTCTTAAAATATACAACATTTTATAGAGAAAACATTTTGTCCTTAGTTTGTATTCGAGTATTGGAATTACTCATTGTTCCATTGCGGATCTTCATGCGTCTACGGAATTTTCAAATTTTCAAAGTACAGGAAGCAGTTCGTATTATGGGGACTTTCTCATAAAATCGTTTAAAGAAAAGATATTTAGGAATTTTTTTCTTAAAATATACAACATTTTATAGAGAAAACATTTTGTCTTTAGTTTGTACACATTTTTAGTATACAAACAAATTTCTTTTTGTTGGGGTTCCTGTTGTGGTGTCATTTATTATAGATGGCGTCACTCCGCACTGAGCGGTTTTTCTGTTTTAAATTGCGCACATTCAGTTTTGTCATAAATGCATAAAATCCGCAATCTACGGATAACTTTGGGACTGAAGTATCATTCATATCGTTTACATAGTATATTCCTTTATCTCTTAACCGGTGGACACTAGGATAGGGCGTATAGAAGACATCGACGCCGGCGCATCGGTGAAATAATATTAATCCAATTATAGGTTTTTTGTTTCTAACAATTTCTTTATGAACTCTTATCAACATGTTCACGACAATTTTCCGAATAAAATAATACGGAACACGATACAATTTGGATCAGAATTAGCTGCTTAATCCACGATATAATCGCACCTCTATTATCCGAATCGATTATATCTGAATATCTCATTTCCCGAACACGTGTATTATTTATAATCTAAATATAAGAGACTGCGTAAGATATAGTCTCCACAATTTTTGAGGCACAAAAGTCTGACAAAGAAATATTTCATTAATCAATTTTCTATAAAGGTCTATAAATTGCATCATTAATAATTTGAAAAAAATGTTTCATTTCAATGAAAAGTCAAGGTCTAGGTTAGTCCAATGAACATTCAATCCGCTATAAAAGAAGATGCCTCTCCAAAGAAGATATCCAAGCGACAATAGCAGTTCTCCCCACTCCAACCACTTCATACATCCACCACGTAAGTGGGCAATGGCAAGTATAGCGGCAGTTGGTATAACAGGAACCTGCATCAACCTGTAGCGAGGATTGACGGGGTAAAAATGATCGAGAAAAAAAGAACTCGGGTATCCGAGTGACGGCATTCCACCGCACCGGTGAAATCGCGTTTCGTTCCCACAGGATTTGACGGCGGAAGACCTCTCGCACCGGAGTCATCCCTTGGTACTTGGTACACGCGTAATCAGTGCGGGATGAAGACCTTTGAAGGCCCGAAGCATTTAAAAGATTTTGAGACCCCCTTGTACAAGATCATTTCAACGCAATGTAAGATGAAGTACGATTTCTCAGGCATTTCCGATAATTTGGCTAGAAAGCGTTTTTGAACAAAAGTTAAAGTTTTGTCCGCTTGCTATTGATTTTCATCTTCCCGCTAATCTCTCGTTCTTTCCACTCGCACCCAAACGCCCATAAACACTTAGCAATGTACAGGGTGTCCCACGTAACAGTTTCCACGATTTTTTAAGTACATGCGATAATCTGACAAAAAATATTTTCAACAAATTTTGATCAGTTTTCGATTGGCTATATGTTGCAATAAAAAAAGTTCGAAAAACATTATTTTTTATAGTACTGTCAAAGTCACCTTCATTTTTTTAAATGGTACTTTGTATTTTTGACTTAACAGTTTTATATCCCGTGTCAAGACGAATTCAACGACCTAGTATACCATGACCTTGGGATGACCTTGAAGGCGAAGAAATGAAAATTTCAACAAAACATGACAATCTGCTTGAATGGGTGATAATAACTTGTGTTTATTATTAAGACTCTAAATTATATTCAATTCAGAAACCTTGACTAAATGAACGCAAACGATTTCGTAAAAAAGTCACATCAAATGTTCGAATTGAAATCCGTTTTGTTGTAGGCACAATTCCGTTCTTCGTAGTAAATTTGCATTGGTTGCTCTTACGATACTGTCGTAGCGAAGTTCTTCTTCTGAACTGTATCAAACTGAAATGTTTTCGAACTTTCTTTTTATTGCAATATATAGCCAATCGAAAACTGATCAACTTTTGTTGAAAATATTTTTTGTCAGATTATCGCAAGTACTTAAAAAATCGTGAAAACTGTTACGTGGGATACCCTGTATTATACTGGGTGTCCGACATAAATGGGAACACCTAAATATCTGTCGTATTTACAGTCCTATCAGAAAACTTCAAAGGACAAAGTGACACTATTGCAGGGGGCAAATATAATGGTAAAGAAAAAAATTTTTTATGTCGTGTTTTTTAATGAAATTTCAAGGTCACCGTTGTTTTTTTAAATGGGAGTGTATTTTTTTACGATAGCATGATAGACAATAAAAAACTGAATTTAGGGGATACTACCTTTTTGACCTTGAAATGACCTTAACACTAGATTTACGGGGCACGTCAATGACAGATATTTAGGTGTTCCCATTTATGTGGGACACCCTGTATATATTTTTTTGAGTTTACTTCATTTCAAAAAGTCCTGTACACCACATCACGCCCCCCTTGATACCATGTAACATCTGTAGAAATAATTTTTTCGAACAAGATTTATCATTTAGAAATTATTCAAGGAGATCCAGTTCGATGCCCCGCCCTGTATACTCAATTGAACATATCTACGATGTACATATTGTGATAAATTATCATTACTAGAATCTGTTGAAAAAGCCTGCAACTCTAAAGAACTGTAGAACATTTTTAATCTCCTTGGAGCTATTTAGATTACTCTTTAAGTCTGCTTTGATATTAGAGCAGTTTCATGTAGCAACCTAGGACAGTTTAATAAAATGTGTTCGATGCTTGAAGATGCTCCGCCATGTTCGCACCCGGGTTGATTTTGTTAGTTGATGGGAAATTCATGGGTTAATCTCGAATGGACAGTGCAGATACGCGTGAAAAGAAAAGCTGTTCTATTCTAGTTGGCGCAGGAAGTTCCGGCTCTTCTTGAACGTTCGATACTGTTTTATGTAGCTTTGTTTGGGTATCATTGTTGATTCCAAACGTTGATAATTAGTTGTTTAATACGGCTGCCCCCGGACCGAGAATTTGAACTAGACGAGAGTACGTGCAATGTCCTCGCCAGGACTGTCAGAGCGATCCTGAAATTGAAATGGCGCCACCCTTCTGATTATTTTGCTTATTGGTTACTCCAGCACTGGGCGCAATGATACTTCCTCCGCAAATAAGAAGACCATCGTCGTTCCCCGTAGCTCGGCTCGAACGGCCGTTCGGCATCCGAACTCGAAATTAGCTAGTCATCGGTCAGATTAATGAAGAGGCCTGTCCGGTCCGATGGAAATATTTCACCTAGCGCGTTGCTCGCCGCAACGATGACACTGTTTCTCGTCGAGAGACCTTCGAAAAGAAGAAAAGGAAAAAGAGAAAGATAGAGAGAGAGAGAGAGAGAGAGAGAGAGAAAGAGAGATTGTGCTCTTTTTGGCGTTCCACGAAAGTCGTGTATCATTCAAAGAAACCCGAGAGCCTCCGAGTCGCGGAGGCGAGCCCCGCGTCCCGAGGATTAAGGTTGTACTTTGTTGCTGCAAACAGAATATAATTCCTCGGCCCGATACGCGGGGAATCCTCACTCCCTTTCTCTTTCTCTCTTTCTTTCTCTGGCTGTCCGTAGCCCCGCTCGTTAATCTGTTGATGCTTAATTTAAAGACTTCTCGCGCGTCCGTTCCGAGGTGTGCTTAAATCAGATGTTGCAAGGGGTGTGACGGTGAATGGGGTGGCTTTTTATATCAGGGCTGGGGAAAATTTGAAATAGTTTGAGATCAAATGTTGAAAACTGAAGTATTTCCCCTATTTCTACGTGGCCCGGGTGTTCATTGTTCAATAAATGAATTTAATATTAATTTTTTCAATATTAGTTTGTTTTATTCTAAATAGTTTCAGTAGGCTATTGGGTGTTTCTAAAAAATATATAATTGAAATATAAAGATATATAATAAATAGCATATAGAAGAATAATGGAAGCTAAAATATTGGACCTATTTGAGAAATCAAAGAGTGTTCACACATAACACATAAAATCGAAAACAGTCTAGTTATTTCGCCTGCTCTTTCCACTGGTGTGGCGCGGCGTGGTAGGGCGATAATACGAAATAAAACGAATCCGTGGCCGGGCCTGATAACCGCAAAAAGAGGCGAACGCAGGCATACACGAAAAGAACCGAGCCGCTTGTCGGTTAGTACCGAGGAACGAGGGAAAAACAAACGAGACGAGTCCATGGGCATGGGCCGCTAACGGGTGAAAAGGCTTCCATTCTGGTGGACGAGCCGAGAGAGGAGAGAGCGAAGAGAGAAGAAGAGAGGAGAGAGAAGAGATTTCGCAGGAGCGAAGGATCGAGAGAGGATCTGGCGCGGCGTGGCGCGTTGTGGCACGGTGCGGCGCAATTTCGCATGCGATCATTATCCCTTCGCTGGTTTCCAGGCCTATTCGGAATGCCATTGACAGTTCCCCGGCCGGGTTTCTCGCCGGGGAGCATTATCGTCAGATTAACCGTTTCATAAGCAGGGTGGCCGAGCAAAAGAGATGACGAGAGAAAGAGAGAAGGAGAACGTGTGCCCGGTCCAAGACAATCCGCACACCAACATCGCTGGTTCTTCTTGTTCTGCCGGCTTCGCCTCTCTCGGACCAACAGTCCCGAGTACAAAGACCCACCAGACGGGAATACTCGTTTCTTTCTGTTGCCTTTCATCCTCCTCGGCACTTCCTTCCCACCGTCTGCTACCTCGTCCCCCGCTACCGGCCCCTTCGATCCTCCAGTGGCCAGCATCATCTTGATAGACCGTGCTTTAAATTAACCGTTTCTCGCGATAATATTCGCCGTTTCGGAGGAGAGACGCGCATCGTTTCCCACATATCGAATCGCGGCCAAACTATTCTCTATCAACGTCTTCCGATACATTTCTGCCTCCAGTTTGATAACAGAACGTCTCTGAATCTTCCTCAAACTGATGATTTCACCCCCGACTGCTGCATTGTCCTTTATTCGCCAGGAACCAAAAATAATAACTGATCAGTTTTTATTTCTAAGAAGATCGCACACCGTTTCCCACATATCGAATCGAGGCGAAACTATTCTCTATCAACGTCTTCCGATACATTTCTGCCTCCAGTTTGATAACAGAACGTCTCTGAATTTTCCTCAAACCGATGATTTCACCCCTGACTGCTGCATTGTCCTTTATTCGCCAGGAACCAAAAATAATAACTGATCAGTTTTTATTTCTAAGAAGATCGCACACCGTTTCCCACATATCGAATCGAGGCGAAACTATTCTCTATCAACGTCTTCCGATACATTTCTGCCTCCAGTTTGATAACAGAACGTCTCTGAATCTTCCTCAAACTGATGATTTCACCCCCGACTGCTGCATTGTCCTTTATTCGCCAGGAACCAAAAATAATAACTGATCAGTTTTTATTTCTAAGAAGATACGCACACCGTTTCCCACATATCGAATCGCGGCCAAACTATTCTCTATCAACGTCTTCCGATACATTTCTGCCTCCAGTTTGATAACAGAACGTCTCTGAATTTTCCTCAAACCGATGATTTCACCCCTGACTGCTGCATTGTCCTTTATTCGCCAGGAACCAAAAATAATAACTGATCAGTTTTTATTTCTAAGAAGATCGCACACCGTTTCCCACATATCGAATCGAGGCGAAACTATTCTCTATCAACGTCTTCCGATACATTTCTGCCTCCAGTTTGATAACAGAACGTCTCTGAATTTTCCTCAAACCGATGATTTCACCCCTGACTGCTGCATTGTCCTTTATTCGCCAGGAACCAAAAATAATAACTGATCAGTTTTTATTTCTAAGAAGATCGCACACCGTTTCCCACATATCGAATCGAGGCGAAACTATTCTCTATCAACGTCTTCCGATACATTTCTGCCTCCAGTTTGATAACAGAACGTCTCTGAATCTTCCTCAAACTGATGATTTCACCCCCGACTGCTGCATTGTCCTTTATTCGCCAGGAACCAAAAATAATAACTGATCAGTTTTTATTTCTAAGAAGATCGCACACCGTTTCCCACATATCGAATCGAGGCGAAACTATTCTCTATCAACGTCTTCCGATACATTTCTGCCTCCAGTTTGATAACAGAACGTCTCTGAATCTTCCTCAAACTGATGATTTCACCCCCGACTGCTGCATTGTCCTTTATTCGCCAGGAACCAAAAATAATAACTGATCAGTTTTTATTTCTAAGAAGATACGCACACCGTTTCCCACATATCGAATCGCGGCCAAACTATTCTCTATCAACGTCTTCCGATACATTTCTGCCTCCAGTTTGATAACAGAACGTCTCTGAATTTTCCTCAAACCGATGATTTCACCCCTGACTGCTGCATTGTCCTTTATTCGCCAGGAACCAAAAATAATAACTGATCAGTTTTTATTTCTAAGAAGATCGCACACCGTTTCCCACATATCGAATCGAGGCGAAACTATTCTCTATCAACGTCTTCCGATACATTTCTGCCTCCAGTTTGATAACAGAACGTCTCTGAATCTTCCTCAAACTGATGATTTCACCCCCGACTGCTGCATTGTCCTTTATTCGCCAGGAACCAAAAATAATAACTGATCAGTTTTTATTTCTAAGAAGATACGCACACCGTTTCCCACATATCGAATCGCGGCCAAACTATTCTCTATCAACGTCTTCCGATACATTTCTGCCTCCAGTTTGATAACAGAACGTCTTTGAATCTTCCTCAAATTGATGACTTCACCCCTGACTGTGTTACATTGTCCTTTTTTCGTCAGGAACCAAAAATAATAATTGATCAATTTTTCTTTCTGAGAAGGTACGCACACTGTTTCCCATATATCGAACCGCGGTCAAACTATTCTCTATCAACGTCTTCCGATACATTTCCGCCTCCAGTTTGATAACAGAACGTCTCCGAATCTTCCTCAAACTCAGGATTTCATCGTTTACTGGTGCATTGTATTTTATTTATCAGTGATAGAACATGGCGTGGTTGGAAGTCGACAAACAATGATTATACATGCAATTGCATTCGCAATGAGAAAACAATTTGAAGTACTCATGCACGTCTGGCCCTGGTCTAAAATGTTAACTAAACTGCGGATTATATGCATTTATGACAAATATGAATAGATGGAGTTTAAAACAGTAAGAACATACAAAGAAGTTGAAAATGCTGTTGTATTATTATCAACTCACTATAATTGTTTAGAAAAAAAAAATAAATGTCTATATACTTCCTCTATGTATGTATATGCTAAATAAACCTTATGTGGTTTAAAGAAATAAATAAATAATAATAATAATACTTCCTGTATGTTGCAATTAATGTAGACAATTTTTATTTTGAATAAAAATCAGGAGTCTACTCATATGTACGTATATGTATGTATATGTCTTCTACGTTGTCAGGGCTCAAGCCACTATACAGGGTGGTCCTTTTAAGTATGGCCACCTAAATATCTCTTCACCTTAATGTGATGCAAAAATATTTTTTACGTAATGTGTATGGTGTCAAAGAACCAATATCTAGCAAGAATATATTTTACACAAGGTCATTTTTTTCGGAGATGTCAAGGTCATCGGTGTTTTTTGACATATGATTACATTGTTTTATTATTGCATCGTGTAGTTGATCGAAAAATACATTCAGATATGCATAATAACGTGACCATGAAATGACCTTGATCTTTGAAAATTAAAGTTTTACGTGAAACTTATATCTATCGAGATATCAGGCTTTGAACATGACTCGACGATCAAGAGCGTGAATGTAAATAAACATTCTTACTATCGTAATACCGATGATACATAACTGTTTGAAATCCTGATCAGTTTCAATTTATTAGTGAATCGACGTACTGTTTGAAATGAAGTAGAACTAGAATCAAATAGTTTATCATGAACGACCAACTACACCAGATGACATGAAAATCGAATATTTAGAGCTTGTGCTGATATTAATTCGGAAACGACTGAAAGATCTGTACAGTCGGTCATTGCACGTTTCAGGAAATGTATCATCGTAGAAGGACACCATTTTGAACATCTCTGAAAATGATAACTTATGGCTTATGGGAAAGTGAGTGTTGTCTTAACACATCCGGTGATCGATATTTTTAGTGTGATAAAAAATATTTTCTTCGCATTCACAGGTTCAGAAGTCTTGGACAAAGATATTCGAAATAAGTTTTACGTTAAACTTTAAGTTTCGAAGATCAAGGTCATTTCAAGGTCATGTTGCTATACATATCTAAATGTATTTTTCGATCAGCTGAACAATGTAATCATAAAAAAATGTAGTCATGTGTCAACAAAACACAGATGACCTTGATAACTCCGGAAAAAGTGACCTTGGAAATATGTATATTCTTGCCAGATATTAAGTATGCCAGTAAAAAATATTTGTTGCATCACAATAAGCTGAAAAGATATTTAGGTGGCCTTACTTAAAAGGACCACCCTGTATAGTAGCTTTCCGGTCACCAAAGGGAAAAGAAAGTAGAAACATTTTCTATTATTAATATCTTCTGATTTTTTAGTATTAGCTAGAGCCAATAAAATGGCTTTCCGGCCATTGAAAGGTTAATAATCGGCACGCACAGTATCAAATCTTGATTGAAATAAAGAGCAATGTTTTATTGTAATCCGTTTCGCGTTCGGATAAGAAAAATGATGTAAGAATGTTGTCACGTTAATGGTTGCAGCGACGAAAGGCTTGAAATTTCACGTTCGTGGTTGAAACAAGCTGAGCAACGTCTCCTTTTTCGAACGGCATAAAAATCGGTGGATGTGATTCATAAAATTCCAACTGTTTTCATTCTTAACTTTATGCTCTTTCGCTTTCGGTAGGTCAGGCGCCATGTGACAAGAAGCTGGCATCAATGGAGCCCCATGAACTTGCGGTTTATCGGCGTGTTTCGTGAATCCTTGACTCCCGGCCCGCGGGCTTCTTCTTTTCTTTCCTTTTTATGTAAATATACAGGGACTTTGTCAGCCGGTTCTCACGCTCCGACAAATGTCGTAGGCACCGTGGAATGAATTTCTTTGGATGCTCGCTACCCAGCTATTTTGAGTATGGTTTCACTCGTTTTACAGTTCCATTGCATCTCGAGTTGACATCATTAAACAATTAAAATAATTCTTCAAACCAATTTCTTGGAAAATATTAAAATGTAGTTACTACAATAGCGGACAACAGTTTGAACCTTTAAAAACCAATAGCTTTTAAAAAAATTGGTCCATATGACGAGATTTTTGTGTTTGAGATGTTAGAAGGATTAGTGTACTAAATAAAGTGTGAGATGACTTTTTTTTTTAAATTGCTATTGGTCGAAGTTGTGAAGAAAAAAATGGTGGTCACAATTTTTTAAATTCTTGTCTGTGACTGCAAAGAAAAATTTAAAATTTGCCTTTTCGTAGATCTAAGTAAATTATATACACATATAAAGTTTTGACAATTTGATTATGGTTGCTGAGAGCCACAGATGATTAAACATGGCAAAAATTTGTGAAACATGCTATTTAAGACTGAAATTTAAAGATTTTTACATCTTTCAATGCTAACGGCTGTTTTATGCATCTCCCGATTTCTGTGTTATTGTTTTTGTGAAAATCAACTGTTCCAGTTATCCTTCTAAAGTAAGTTACTATATTATAGAGAATATTTGATATAAAATTGTAAATTAAATATATAAAACAGTATCCAATAAGTTACCATTTGATGCCATTCACTTTTGAACCATAAAATCATTTTACTAAATTACTTTACCTTCGAAAATATTGAAATGTAGTTAGTATTAGTGTTCTCTTCAATATAAACTTTTTCTGTCATCCTTCTAAAGGAAGCTACTATAATATTGAATATAAATTTGGATATCAAATATGTAAAGAAACAAATTCAATACAACTCAAGTTACCATTTGATGCCATTCACCTTTGAACCAAAAAAGCATTTTAATAAATTACTTTTTTCGAAAATATTAAACGGCAATTACTATTATCACATTTGTCAGCTTTTAAACAATTCACCAGAGAGCGACACATATTTTATACATCTATGAATTATTTTTTTTTCGTATGAGTAGAAAGAAAATATCGTTGTACAGGAAACTAGAATTTCATGTGGCCATTTACAAACATCGTTAGTTATTATAATAATTTAATTCAATTTTGTACATTTCATTTTGCGTATGAATAGTAAGCACATTTTGTGTTCGGTTCAGTTAAGTAATAAACTAACGTCGTTGCCTAGAATACACTCGTTTAAAAATGATCTTCCTCACTAACAAAAAAAGTAAATAACTCACTAATTGTATCTCACACGAACAATCTCCTATTTTTACTAATAAATGCACAAAAAGACTCTTCATTTACATAAATACATAATTTGCTTCCAATATAACTCTTCATTTACATAAATACATATTCTGCTTCCAATATAACTCTGCATTTACATAAATACTTCAAATATTATAGATCATTTAGAGTTACATTAATACTTCACATATAAACGATTATTTGGTCTGACATAAATACTTCACATATAATTACTTATTTAGATTTATACAAATACTTTATACAGTAAAGGATTATTTAGATTCACATAAATACTTTAAATATAAAGGATTATTTATATTTACACAAATATTTCATACAATAAAGGATTATGTAGATTCACATAAATACTTTAAATATAAAGGATTATTTATATTTACACAAATACTTCATACAATTCAGGATTATTTAGATTCACATAAATACTTTAAATATAAAGGATTATTTATATTTACACAAATACTTCATACAATAAAGGATTATTTAGATTCACATAAATACTTTAAATGTAAAGGATTATTTATATTTACACAAATACTTAATACATTAAAGGATTATTTAGATTCACATAAATACTTTAAATATAAAGGACTATTTAGATTTACACAAATACTTCATACATAAAGGATTATCTAGATTCACATAAATACTTTAAATATAAAGGATTATGTAGATTTACACAAATACTTCATACATAAAGGATTATTTAGATTTACACAAATACTTTAAATATAAAAGATAATTTAGATTAACATTATCTACTTTTAACACAGCAGATTCCCAAAGATAAATCTTACAATGAATAACAACCATTCAAGCACAAAGATTAGAAACTACACGATAAAGCGAGACGATCGATCTCTATGGTGTTGGCAGAGTGTTTTACGGGCCCCGTAGGATCGATCTATAAATCGAAGCATATGCTTCGCACGAGAAAGCTGAAACGTGAGAGTTCTACGCCAGTACCACGTAGCACGCCGGTTTTTGGCATGGCAGGCGTCTACATCCTGTGATATTTTTACGAGGACCTTCCGAGAATCGAGACACTGCGTGGGGTGAACAGCTGAGACCGAATGATAAGACAGTCGGCCGGGCTATCCCACTTATCGACTGTCCTCTCGCCAAAACGATTCTGTTGGACGTGTCCCTGACCTTCCGCTCACATCCGTCCATCTGCAACGTGTTTGCAGGAAACTCGATTGCCTGCGGAATTAAACTGGACAGATGCGACAACCGAGTGTGCGAAACGAATTCCAAGGCTTCCTTTATCGTTCCCGTGCCACGGCAGAGAACCAAAAAGTGAAACTGAAATTAGATAAACGTTTCAGACAATCTTGGAAAATACACCAAACTCTTGTTTCACACGGTAGATAGATTTTTGAAAACACCGTGCAAAACAAGCAATGAAAACTTTGATATGTCACTACATCAAGAACTTTCATTTTTATCTTTGCAAAGACATACGAATATTGAAGCCACTATAAATTAAGATAGCCACTTAATAAAGGGAATTTTACCTTAAAAATGAATTTTTTAATTATCCAAAGTGTCTACAGTTCTAATTGTGACATGAACATAATTGCTACGTATTTATAAATAAGTTAAACACCACTATAAAAACATGAAGATCACCATATTCCTTTAATAAATATAAATGTACTGTTTACACAGCCCTTTTTTTACACGCATCACTATTTTTACAGAGAACTTTCAATTTTTTGTTTAAAACTTTGAAATGTCACTACATCAAGGATATGCATTTTTATTTTTGTATACACATATGCACATTGAAGCCACTATAAATTAAGATAGCCAGTGAATAAAGGGAATTTTACCTTAAAAATTAATTTTTTAATTATCCAAACTGTTTACAATACCAATAGTAACACGAAGACCATTATGAACATATAAAGTCCATCATATTTCTTTAATAAATATAAATATACTGTCTACGTCTACTTAAACAGTTTTATAAAAACATCGACATACGTTAAGTCACTTATTAAAGAGAAGTACACAATCTTAAACCTTTTATTTACAATTTCTATACTATTCCACATTTTTCACAAACAATTGGGTGCTCATAAGAAACGTCATCTCTCTCGACAAAAAAATAAAATAAATTCTCGATTTGAAAAATTGTTACAAAAAGATAATTATGTACACACAGTGGATTCAAAATGTGTTTAAACACTAATACTATTTTTATGAAAGTGTTTAAGTAGACGTAAACAGTCTTAATTACAAATACGTAGCAATTATGTTTAAATGTCACTATTAAAATTTTAAACACTTCGGAGGGCTAGAAAATGAATTTTTACGGTAAAAGAAATAATGCAATAAAATTCCTTTTATTAACTGGCTATATTAATGTAGAGTGACTTCAATATTTATATGTTTAAGCAACAATAAAAATGAAAGTTCTTGTTGTAGCGGTATTTGAAGGTTTTAAATAAAAAATTGAAAATTCTCCAAAAAATTAGAGATGCGTGGGCAAAAGTACAGTAACATGCGTCGCGAGCGTAATGCAATTACGATTGTAAAAATCATCGGAGAGCTTACGACCATGTAGATCAAAATGTTAGTGTACACACACGAACGAAACACGACGAGGTGGTCTCCCTGTTCGTGATAAGATGGCATTTTCAGAGTACGTGTGCATTACAAAGAACGTTTTGTGATGCCACCGGGTAACCTCAAGTCACGCAGCATATCGACACGAACAGCATAATTACAGAGCGTTTTTTGGACGACCATAATGCCGGCAGAGCGTTCTTATTAACTCGTACGCAAGTACCTGCGAGCTTCATCGCGTTTCTTCTTCTAAAAGATCTACGGATACGTAACCGGAGCTCGTAAAACGTGAAATATTTGTTTGTTGCCAAATTGTTTCGATAGTGATTCAATATTTCTGTTATCACTCGAACCATTAAAACAATATTCCCTACAATTAGACTTGCGGATTTCATACACTTGTTATAAAAAAGAATGCATGCAAAATATATATTATTGTTAGCTGATAGTGATTTCAGTTTTTAAGAAATTAAATGAAAATTTTATATTTTATATGATTTTATTTATGATATTTTAAATGAGAATGAAACAGTTGTTTGTTCTATAAACGTAAACATTTGTGATTTTTATACGTTAGCCGAACATCTTATCACCGGAAGTAGGGTTGAACATGCAGGATTAATTTTTATCTTCATTCTATTGCTAGTTTTCTTTATCATATGTATAACCCCCTGCTTTCAATAAGCAAATAGTACAATTTTATTAATAAAGGAATGTATTGTAAAGTGTTTTGCCCTTTACTATATTTGTCGATGATAATACACATATGTACATTAAGTTGAGTCAGAAATAACTTCTTTTTTGCTTCTCTAGGTCCCTATCTAGGATAGTTTTATCTCTACCCTAACATACTGTACCACTATTATTTCTAATAACTGTTATTGATTTATCTCTTTCGATCTAAACAAATAGACTATGAATATTTATGCATTTATAATAGGGTGAATGCACCAATAAGTGACTGAACACCAGTGAGTAATCGTTTTCATATAAATACTAACAGAAGCAGGATAATTATTTGTGGTCGATATTAATATTATTATTAATTAGGTTACAATGAATATGAAATCTGTTTTCTACATATGTCTTTAGTGCAGAGCGATTACTCACTTTTCTGTTAATGCAGGGATGGGCATGTTTGTCTCAATTGAGACAGAACCGTCCCCACCATAGCGCCCACTGTCCCCCACTAGTATCCGCCGTTACCGTCGCGAACAGTGCGCAGGTCTCGCGCATGAAAAAGAGGTTCGTGGGAGAAGCAGGCATTTGAGGGGCCCCTACCGTGCCCACCACGGTGTTAAGGAGTAGTGTGCGTACTGTATATTGTTATGTACTGTAACATTGATAATTTACGGAATATTTTGAATGAAGGAATTGTTTTCTTATTCTTATATTTTCTCGTAATTATGTTATATACACTTACTGGTACGTCTGCTTTGATTACAATTTCAGCATTTTATTAATTACCAATTGACAGTGGATATAACATGACAACTGCATATGAGAGAAAAAGTTGCAAACTAAGTCTAAGAATCGTTATTTATTTAATCATACCAGAAGGCTATAAATAATTGTAGCATGATTTTACTCTTAACTGGCCACTTACTGGTACATTCACCCTATGTGCACAATTGTAAAACAGACTTAATCTTAATTAGTAGCCAGTGGATCTGCAATAATCTGCATGCACTCACAGTAGTTGTAAAATTTCAAAAACCTTGGGAACGCGTGTATAAATGAATATTTTCGCCATCCTGTTTGGCCGTTGCGAACAAGAGATCGGGTAAGAAACAAGGCCCACTAATTAAAGAACATTTGGCGCATGCCTTTCGTTGCATTAATGACGCGGGGCATATGCAACTCGTGCCGCATAGAAGGAGCACCTTATGTTCAAGACGGTTGCATTCAAGATAGGGACCTTCGAGATCACTCAGTGGAAAGCTGTCACTCTGGTGATTCCTGATGCCCGACAGGAGTCGTTATTCGTTATCAAGCTGTCGTGAGCAGGCCACCATATCTGTAATACCTTGAAAAATTCACAACCGGAGACTCCGCGAAACTGCATCAAACAAAAGCAAACACAAAGATCACCATTTCTATATTAAGTGTAAGCTAACATGACAATTGATTTTACTCCATAAACAACACAATTTGTGAAAAATATAAGTAAATAACATAAGGGATGAAAAGTATCTTCACAGATCACTGAGTGGAGGTGCAGATGTTCAGGCAGGCAAGAGTAGTAGACTAAATTAAGGTAAACTAGATTAATAGTAGGCCAACTTTCATTTGATAATCGATTTTACTCCACAAACAATGTGATTTGTGAAAAATTTATTTAGAAAGCATAAGGGTTGGAAAGTATTTTCACATGCCACCGACTGGAGGTGAAAACGTTCATGTAGACACGATTAAGTTAGACTAGATTAAGTGTAGACCAACTTTCGTTTGATAATCGATTTTAATCCACAAACAATGTGATTTGTGAAAAATTTATTTAGAAAGTATAAGGGATGAAAAGTATTTTCACAGAACACCGACTGGAGGTGAAAACGTTCATGTAGACAAGATTAAGAATAGGTCAACTTGTATTTGATAATCGATTTTACTCCACAAACAATGTGATTTGCGACAAATTTATGTAGAAAGCATAGGGGTTGAAAAATATTTTCACAGAACACCGACTGGAGGTGAAAACGTTCATGTAGACAAGATTAAGAATAGGTCAACTTGTATTTGATAATCGATTTTACTCCACAAACAATGTGATTTGCGACAAATTTATGTAGAAAGCATAGGGGTTGAAAAGTATTTTCACAGACCACCGACTGGAGGTGAAAACGTTCATGTAGGCAAGATTAAGTTAGACTAGATTAAGAGTAGGTCAACATTCTTTAGATAATCGATTTTACTCCACAAACAATGTGATTTGTGAAAAATTTATTTAAAAAGTATAAGGGATGAAAAGTATCTTCTGAGATCACTGACTGGAGGTGCAAACGTTCATGTAGAGAAGATTGAGTTAGACTAGATTAAGAATAGGTCAACTTTTATTTGATAATCGATTTTACTCCACAAACAATGTGATTTGTGACAAATTTATGTAGAAAGCATAGGGGTTGAAAAGTATTTTCACGGTATTATTCTTCACAATATTAAAAGAGTGATCTTCTTTTTTAAAAGTGTTCGAATATTTATGTGAAACACTGTAGTTCTAACGAGGGCTGAAGAAAAATAAATTTATGAAATAGACAAATAGAAATGAATAGTTTTACTATTTTAAGTGATACAAGATTCGGCAAATAAATTTTTTTCGAAATTGTATTTACATGAAGATATAGTTATCTCAATTATATATTTTATTTTTAGATCGTACAAATATCATTGCAAAATGTGTATTTCGTTGAAATATGAGATACAAATATTTGAAATGATAATATCTCCATCAATTTCTATTTCACATATTCTTATTAAGTACAGTTTTATCGATAATTCAATACACTCATTTTGATTATAAAAAACTGAAAATATTCCTTAAAAGTAACTTATACATGTTACTGATTTATCTTATTAGCTTTAAAAAGAACACTTTTTTCGACAGAATTCTCTATTTCTTATATTCGAATGTAAATAATAAATAGTAAATAGTATTATGTTATAATCTAGTGTAAATATTAAATAGTATTTCCTCAAAGTTAAAGCATTGAATGAAATAGTTTTTTAAAATAGTATTTGATTCAAGCATTAAATGAAATAGTACTTGCTCAAGATTAATATATTAAATAAAATGGTTTTTTTCAAGTAGATTTGACCGAAGCATTAAATGAAAAAGCATTTTCAAGTAGTATTTCTTTAACTATTTCCCCAGGCCTGATTCTAACCTATTTCATGACAAGAAAATTTTCGAATTAATTCCTCTTATTTTATAGAAACTGCGGCAAGCGTGCGTCGGTCGACTTCCCCCCACCAAGTGCCCGCTTCGGTAATAATGTAATAACAAGGCGTAGGGGAGGAAAAGTAGCGTCGCACCGGCTGCAATTTACCCGGCGGGACATTACAATGGGGAACGAGTGGCTGCTTCACGTTCAACAATTCGGCTTTTCTTCCAGGGAACAGCCGTCTTGAACATAAGGCGGCGGTCACTCGTTTCCTAGGCCCCGGGCCTATTCAATACAGGGTGCACGAGAGTGTATCGCGCTGCAAGGCGATGCGATGGCATAAGGCACACGTGCTGCACGCGTGCCAACCCCGGCCAGATGACTTCTAATTGAATTATCGTAATCACCGGACGAAAATTTTTTTCGGCTCGGCGCATTGTCTTGGTTCGAAGACCACGGGGACGACGGGAACGGTTATTAGCGTAACAGTGGCCGCCGATCAATTTTCATCGCACCCCGTCAACGTGTGCTGTCCTTCTGACCAGCTAGGGGTGATTTTAATGACGAATTAATGACGGGATTTTGAAATTAGTCACAGATTCATTCCCGGAATGAAGGAGTGCAAGATTCTATTGGCAGATGTTTCTATTTTTTAGGGGATCTTTCAGGTTTTATGAATTTTCATAGGCAGACTTTGGGGCGGGTAGTTCAATGAGGTTGGATTTTCTGTAGAGATTTTTTTAGCTGTTTTATGTGGTAATGTAAATGTCATTGGGGTTTGGAAGAATTTTTGATATTCATAAATTACTGGGCTAGGGGTAGCATAACCCTTTGTACTACGATTTATTTTATGTATACAGTGATTAGAACTTCTATGTCGTTTATCATTTCTTAGAAGAATAAGAAGAAAAAGACGAAGAGGAAGAAGATTAAGAAGAAGAAGAAGAAGAAAATTTGTATTTATTTCGGCAACGACAAAATAGAATATCACTTGGGTTTAAAGGAAATTATTAACAAACATATTTAGTATGTTCGAAACCATCATCACGAGTCTGACTCGATGTTAAAGGGGTATTCTGGTTTCGAATGCCATTTAGTTTACTAATGTTTAGAATTTTTTCAGGAGAACTATTAAACATTTAGCATTAGAATTTTGCACACATATTTATGAGTATTTGAAGTACATAAATTTCCTTACTTGCATGACACTTTTACTGCGGTAATAAAAAAGCAAAATCTGGCGGAAATGCTCACTTTGATTTTCTATATTTGATATAACGACAAACAAAAATGTTTGAAAGTTTACAAATAGACCGCGAATTTTATACATTTATAACAAAAATAACTAGAGATCATTTCACACAGTAAAAGTACTATAAAAATTTAAGAGTGACGATGCATTATATTCATCTTGTTGAAATTATTGTAGAAAGGATCTCAAGTTTATTTGGCTCCTATTTCTTACAGTTGATACAGACAATTTAAAGCAGTAAAATGATTAAAAGAATTTAATAGCGAATATACATTATATTCATCTTGTTGAAATTATTATAGAAAGGATCTCTACTTTATTTGGCTCCTGTTTCTTACAGTTGATGCAGACAATTTAAAGCAGTAAAATGATTAAGAGAATTTAATAGTGACGATGCATTATATTCGTCTTATTGAAATGATTATAGAAAGGATCTCTATTTTACTTGGCGCTTTTTTTTTACAGTTGCTACAGACAATTTAAAACAGTAAAATGATTAAAAGAATTTAATAGTGAATATACATTATATTCATCTTGTAGAAATTATTATAGAAAGGATCTCTATTTTATTTGACTCCTGTTTCTTACAGTTGATGCAGACAATTTAAAGCAGTAAAATGATTAAGAGAATTTAATAGTGACGATGCATTATGTTCGTCTTATTGAAATGATTATAGAAAGGATCTCTATTTTATTTGGCGCTTCTTTTTTACAGTTGCTACAGACAATTTAAAACAGTAAAATGATTAAAAGAATTTAATAGTGAATATACATTATATTCATCTTGTTGAAATTATTATAAAAAGGATTTCAATTTTATTTAGGTCTCATTTCTTACAGCTGATTCAGGCAATGTTTATTACGTATAAAGATCCGCAGTCTACTTATGAAGCGCTATAAGACACAGAATGACGTCCGAGATATCAGTTGTGAAGATAAACAATGTTTTCGCGTCTAAGAATAACATTAAGTAACAACAAATGGAAGTAATGCCATTTCAACACGAGAAACGAAATTACTTTCCTAAAAAAAAAACACCAAAAAATTGCACCAGCCCGTTTTTTCCGATAAATTCATAAAATGAGTTATCGACTTACAATATTTTCGATGTGGAATCTAAAGATAGTTCCAACGGTGGACGTTCATAATCAAGTCCACTGACACGAGACTCGTTCGAGGAGCTAAAGTGAAGGGAAAGAGACGACGAAAGTCGATCAGACGTTAGTGAGAGCAAGACGGTGTGAGAACGCGTGCCAGCACACCTGCGTTTCAGGGGGTAGAGCTTAGGGTACTTGGACACCTGGCGATCGACTACCGTCTATCGTCTAACGTAATACTATTTCGGTGGCGCAAGAAGTGAGCCGGGGGTGAAAGAGAAGAAGCAAAATGAAAAGGAAACGGTAGGGTATCCCCCCGCGAACCGTTTCTCGGAGGGGTGCGAGGGGCCAACCGGGGGCCAAAGGGGGGCCAACCGGGGGCCAAAGGGGGGCCAACCGGGGGCCGAAGCACCGTCTGACGACGACCTCGATACGTTGAAAATTGCTTTCATAGGTGGTGACTGCACCGGAGGAGAGGACCGCGGCACCTGGCCGTTTACGAATAATAAGAAACGTAAGGTACTCGGAAGTGATCGTGGCTCCTCGCGCCGCAACGGAATTCCCGATGCAAATGCCCGAGGTCTCGAATGGAACAGAATTTTAATATCTTCCTTTTTTTTGACATGCCCCCGAGAAAAATTTCTCTCCTTGCAAATTAACCAAATTTTATCAAGAAAGATGAAACACTCGAATGCCCTAGATTTTCGTTGGAACGAACCCGATTCTCTGTTAACATTTTCCATTCGAATGGTGATTCAAGGGCAACAGTAGAAATTGCCATACCATTATTCAAAACAGTTCTTATATTATTAAATACATATTTTAAAACTTCAAATGTTGTATGAGAAAACAGGTTCAATTCCATGCGCACAATGTAAAAATGATTTCACAGAAGAAAAATGTTTTTCGTTGAAACAGATGTCTAGATTTTGGAATTAATATTACTTCGGTCAACATTTTATCCACTGGAATTTTTTATCCACTATTAACCCTTTGCACTCGAGTGGTGACTCTGAGTCACCACCAAAATATTTTTCACATTGTTAATTTTATTTCTATTTAATAAATTATTAAATATTTAAAAATTGTACGAGTTAATTGCATCAGTTTCATATGCACGAAATGAAAAGAATCAGATAAAATGGAAATATTCTAGATCCGAAAAAATTTTTGGTTTTGGAGCTGAGATAGTACCAAATGCAAAGGATTAACCCTCGGACAGCGAACCGTTTTTCCAACTATTTGTATAATTGATGATGTTTATGTTTACTTCACTTCTATATACGGTGCCTAAAAATAGTATTGGCACACCCTTGAAAAATGAATAATTTTTTGAAAATTTCCACCGAACAACTTTTTTGTTAAATATTAGAAGAATTAGTTTACTACCTAATGTGATCAAAAATAGTTTTTGAATTACAATTGATCAGAATCAGTGATGCCAGAAACACCCAAAGCAGGGTGGATTTTCCTCTCCTCCTTTTCCCCTTCCACTATCCCATTCCACTACCTGAGCACACTCCAACGGCCCCCACTAAGACCGTAGACTGGTCACGTGACGTGCCCCGCAACGTGTCACATATTACTCTGGTTATCAGAGAGGTGGTAAACTGTATTCCCCTCGATTTAACCGATCTGGCATCACTGATTAGAATTGCGAAGAAGAAAGTGAAGATCGCGATTTTTAACTTTTCTATCTGAGCCAACAATGTAAATTTAAAACATGAATTATTAAAGGATATGTCAATACTTTCTCTGGGCACTATAATTTAAATTTGTCTCAGCGCGTTTAAGAGAAAGGCAATTTAAGTGACCATATCGAGAGGCTATCTCCATCTCGAACGAAATTGCAATTTCTCTCTTTAAAAATCAAGAAACGCAATTTTATCAGGAAGAATAAAATATTCTTTGGTCCCGTCGTATTCGCGGCAAGCTTCAGCGAGTAATACAAATCAGCATCGTTTAAATGGAAGATAATTCCAGTGATCAGATGGGTTATCGTTTCAAGGGAAAAGAAAAGAAACCGAAAGAGCCGAAAAATCGTCGAGAAGGTCCTCGGTAATAAATCAACGTTCGGGTGTATCGCGTTTCCTTCGCGAATCGTTCCTCGGTCCTCGAGCGTGTTCCTCGAGGGCCCGTTGATCCTTTATCGATCGAAAGTCAGTCGTGCGACGGTAGCTGAACCGCGACAAAGCCCTAAGGTAACAACAAAAGTCTAGCGTCTAGGCCCGTGCCGTGAAACACAAAGAGCTGAAGGCAGCTGCGGGATTTTTATTCGAGATCGTCTCTGTCAAGGAGCCAAGAAAGTATTTTTCGAGTTCGAAGACCTGCAGGCGACTGCAGGACACAAGGAAGAGGGGGAGTGAAATCAATAGGCAAAGGCACGAGACCATTGTCCCCACGAATTCGGCCGGCATTCAGGGGGTTGGAAATTTGCGGCTGGCGGACCGCTGCGCTGTGAAGGGCCAACAACGACGGTTGCAAACCCAGCCCAATGATATTTCCCATCGCGATCGATTGCTCCGGTTCGTTTTTTGCACACTCTGTCCGATCGACTAAATAATTCTTTTTTTTAAATTAAGCAATGGAAATCTCCAAGGTTTCCTCTCCTCCGAGGCTTATTTCAGATACTGTGATCAATTTGTGGTTGCAAAGAAAAACGCTCGTCATTTCAAAAAATTTAAGTTTATGCATTCATTGAGCTTTATTGTATAGGATTTACATATTTACCAGAAAAAAGTCATGAAAACAAATTTGAAAGACTCAAAAAAAATAATGCAATTTAGCCGATGTCCTATGTGAATGAAATAGTGAACAAAACTTTAAAAGGCAATATCTCGTAAATGAAAGTATGTGACATGCGGCGTTCTTTCTGACAACCACGGAAATATTCTACTTAAAAAGACGATAACTTTTTTAGTATTGGACCCAATGATTTGGATTTTTTTTCTCGAGAACTTAAAACAATTAATTTACTGCGTGACGTGAAAACAAGATTTTGTAAAGATTGTAATTGATCGGAATCGCAGAGAAAATTCTACAAGTTGTATTTACAACTTTTTTATATGAGCCTGTATTGAAAATTTAGATAGTACTTTTTAAAGTAAATTTGGAAATCGGTTCATGCGGGAAAAAACGACAGCCATTAAAAAATGTAAGAATCTTTAAATTTAGTATAGTCGGGGGCCGATTGCATATTAGTTAATAGGATCCCATGAAAATCACCGGCACAGGTTTCACCGACAACGACTTTGACCGACAACGACTTTGGCCGACAACGACTTTGGCCGACAACGACTTTGGCCGACAACGACTTTGGCCGACAACGACTTTGGCCGACAACGACTTTGGCCGACAACGACTTTGGCCGACAACGACTTTGGCCGACAACGACTTTGGCCGACAACGACTTTGGCCGACAACGACTTTGGCCGACAACGACTTTGGCCGACAACGACTTTGGCCGACAACGACTTTGGCCGACAACGACTTTGGCCGACAACGACTTTGGCCGACAACGACTTTGGCCGACAACGACTTTGGGAGACAACGACTTCGGCCGACAACGACTTTAGTCGACAACAGTATTACCTAGTAGTAACATCGTGTGACAATAGCAACAACAACGGTAGCCGGCGACCACAAACACTGTGGTCGTGAGTTCAAATCCTGCCGCGATCACCTATGGAAATTCTTGTATGTGATATTATACTTTGTCGTACCCTAAGGTGGTTCGGAACCCACCTTAATAAAACTGTCGGTCCTTCACGCACAAAATCTCACTTAACACACCCGTCGCTAATAACCTCGGCAGTTGATGCAACGTTAAAACAATAAGATCCGTAGTTTATTTATTATTAAACAGCGGATCTTTATGTAAAATAAAAATTTTCTATCTGAATTGCAACAGACTGGAATGAAATAGAAATTTATTTTCTTTCTTAATATGTTTAATAGGTTGAAAATAATATAACAGTATTTTCAAATTCTTCTAATCTTTTCACTGTTTCAAATTGCACCCATTCATTCTTGCCATAAATGCATAAAATCCGCTGTCTATTTATTATAATTAGATAATAGATTTTGATGTGGTTGCAACTTTAAAAAATTTTGATTGGTAATGATTTGTAGCTGTTCACAGGCATTGATAGTTTTTAGAAAACTCTAAGAAAGGTATAGAGTTAATAAGTTAATAACAATTATTAATGTGAGAAAAGAGATTTCACTTTGAATAGATTAACAGTTAAGTTCATCGTTTGACAAACCATAATCTGGAAGCTAGAACTGGTTTAAGGTTCATTTAACTCTAATATTTCTTTTTAATAGTTTCCTTCCTTTTAGCTAAAGGCAACCATGCGAGTAATAGTCTGTTTGGTTCCACTTATGTTCATTAAAGCTTGCGTAACGCTTCAGCCACAAAGAGCCATTAAATTTGACGATCGATTAGCTCTTATTCAAATCTTGAATACCATACAAGTGTAAAGCTACCTTAATACCTGTTTCATTGAACTTTAACAGTTCGCATAATTAGCCATAAATACGTCTCGCCGAGGTCAGTTGATAACATGTCTGTCTTTCTACGCCATTTTTACTGAGAATTAAAATAAATAATAATAACACAGTATCTTTACTTTCTGAAAAGTTTTTACAAATAGTAAATATATAGGTTATAAAAATCAAATACATCTACAAAATGAATGATATGAAAGAAGAGAAAGTGCGGAGACGGAAGACGGAAGTCAGGAAGGATGATTGAGACAATTATACTATGTTTAGTTTAAGAACGGAGTAGAAATAAGGATTAGAAAATGAAAATAGATGTAAGACGGAATGAATGTGGACGATGAGAGGTTGTTTCTCTTTTTCTCAAACAGCGAACGAATCTGAATTTAGGTTAAGTTCGAACCGACGTAGTTATAAGCAGTGCACGCACTTAAAGGACTGTACCTAAGCCGGCGGGGGTGTGCCAAAAGACGGAAGGGTTATCAACTTGTCGGCCATCTTGAGTGGCAAACACTGTGGTGCGCTCTATAGGCAGTGTTGGGATATGGTGCAAGATTTCACGCGCATGCGCGGCAATTTCAGCCTCAGTAAAGTAAGATTCTCGATAAAATGGGATATCTTGAGTACACAGAAGAATTTTAAAAAATTGGTATGATTTCATTCTGAAAAATAAATGTATAACATATGTATTTGTGTATATTTTGTAACTCGTAGGACACGTCCTGAAGTCTTTTTGTCTGGAACAGATGGTTTCGATACATCCCCGCCAATATAACTGTCTCAGGGCTCCACTACCTCTGTCATCATGATATAGATACATTACTGTTTTGGCCGCGCATGAGCGTGAAATCTTGCACTATATCCCAACGCTACCTATAGGCAACTTTAAATACTAGTTGCGCGAATTTGCAATGCAATCATGCGGGAAATAGATACACATAATTTATTTATAAATTTACTCAACCATTGCAATGATCAAAATGCACTTTACGACCATAGGATACACCTTATAAAGTGTATAATTAATAACTATGTTAAGGTTAGATACAATTATATATCTAAGCAAAAAAATAATGTTGCCAGTAGTAAAAGAACCTATTTTAATAAACTAATAATGTTTTCTGGCCATTAAATTGTCGGGTAGTGTTGGGTCACGTGAGGTGATGAGGTAGCAGAGCCCTGAGGTAGTTATATTGGAGCCGAATGTGCAATATTTCGTATATATATATATATATATATATATACAAATACACTTGTTATGCATTCATTTTTCAGAATCAAAACATATCAATGTTACCGCAACGTTATATAGATGGCAACACTAGTTTTGCCACTCAATATGGCCGCAGTCTACCATCCCTCCCCACTCGCGGTACGACCCCTCTCGCCCATATATCTACTTTACGCTCAGTCCTTTAGGTCCGTGAAGCAGTGTCGCCAGATCGGTTAAATTGAGGGAAATACAATTCTCGGATGACCAGAGTACTATGTAACACGTTGCGCGGCACGTCACGTGACCAGTCTACGGTCTTAGTGGGGGACGTTGGAGTGTGCTCATGGTAATGGAAGAGGAAAAGGAGGAGAGGTAAATCCACCCAGTTTTGGGTGTTTCTGGCAACACTGGTTATAAGACTATAGTTTATAAGGATTTAGTTTGTAGGGTTGTAGATTTTAGAAACGGAAAGCTTGTACTCCCGATGGGAACACAATAATGCAATACATACATACATACAAAATGAATGATTAAATCATATTTTGATGTAATATCGCACCACCACAAATAAATGTGGTTTTTAATACGTTAAATGCTATGTCGGTTCTTGGGGGACTGACGGTATACAATTTACAAAACAGTATGTATAATATATAATTAGACTGCGGATTTTATGCATTTATAGCAAAAATAAGTGGGTGCAATTTTAAACAGTTGGAGGAGGTTAAAAGAATTTAACAATATCATCTCTTACGGCTTAATGATACCACTGAAGAGCGAAATAAATTCCTACTTAGTTTCTACGTCTTGTAATTAATGCAAACAATTTTTATTTTGCATAATATATATAATTCATATGATATAAAAATGGTCACACTGTCTTCATAGATTTAATAGAAACAGATTGAACGGTGATGGGGTGAGCAAGTCTTCCGCTTATCTGGACATTTTTTTTTTTGTTTGCATTTAGACGTAAATAAAAAGTGAAATGGAAGGTTATTATTATTAAAATGGTTAACAACCAAATTTTATACTCAATTACATAAAAATGTGAAATTGCATGAAAATCTGTAGCTTTACTTATGGTTACATATTTACTAAATATATTAATTAACGCTGCATTTGTGTTTCTTTATTAACAGTTTTTATTTTTGAGTTGTTATTTCATATAAAATATTTATGAATAATAAAGCACTTAACACGATAACATCTAATGTTGTAATAACCGTCGTCTTACATGGTAATATCCCAGTATCGTAAGCATGGGGTAACTTATAGATGTCAGTGCGCAAGTTTCCGAGAAGCACTAATAGTAAATATGCCAGGAACTACTAATTCCGAAACTTGGTTATCTTATTATTCTCACAGAGCAACTTTATCTTAATTTATTACGAAGCCACTGATAACATCCAACTGTATAAAACCTACCAAGACCAATAGCATAAAGATTAGGCCTCTTGATCTTACATGGCTGATAAGAATTTCTCTATAGTTTCCAAAGTTCTTTCCTTCTTGCACTTTAGACACCGTTAAAACCGCCATTTAAACGCACTTTATGTATAGTTTAAATTCCACTTTTTGAGTTACACAATAATTCAATTTCAATTCAAGACTAATTAATCAATCCATTTTAAGATGTCCAACAAATAAAATGTATTTATTAACATCAATGAAAACTATTTAATAAACACCTTAAATTATAAATTGTTGCATACAGACTTATAAATCTAGTACATTAATTAAAATCCACAAGTACTTCAGTAATGTACACTTGCACGACCTGCAAATATGTAAAATTATGTAAGTGTATGCGTATTATGTGTATGCAAATATGTAAGAATATAAAACAAGGAATGCCGTAAAATAGAAATTTTAAAGAAGTATTCAAAAAGTTATTTAGAAAATGTATAGAATATCACGAATACACATTCGCTAATGCTGCATACTATAAAATCGAATAAAACTATGCTACACTTAATAGAAAAATTGTTTAGATCATGTTCTTTAGTGAATATTAGGCGTGCTATAATTTCCATTATACATTGAACATTTTCATACTGTTCAACGTACATAATACATATATATAGACATTCTCCCTTTTATAATTAATTTTATCAACGATGCTAAAATAGTGAAAAAATTTCTTTTACTTACTAAACATTTTTCATGATATAAATTAAATAAAAACATTATAAAATTCAATCAACATACACTTATTCTTGTATTTCAAATATATACATGTTTGAGGATTATTTCTTTTGACAAACTTGAAATACAGAAATGTCGAAATATAATATTTGAAATTGCTAATATTTCAAATGAATCAACATTATTTTTATTCTCAAGTAACTATTATTTTTATTCTCAAGAGATTATTTCTTATTTTCATTTCAAATAAAATTTGCCTAGGTCTGATTGCCATTAACGTTCATGTTTTCATCTGTTCGAAAAAAATGCAAGACTTGTGTAATTGCATAAGGACCCCCAGAATACTTATTACTATAATATTCCTCGAGTAATATGCATGCACAGAGCAAAGACAGGGGGTGCAGGGACGTAAGGGATGGAATCCTCGTAGTATACGTTACCTGTTCCAACCCCCTGGCAGCCCTCCAGGTCGGCGAAAAAGGAAAAAAATAATTTCAAACAAGCAGAAACCGACGGCGACAGGCCGAAAGACGTTACACGTTGCACAAGGGTGATTCCTTAGCATGACAATGAGACATCTGCTTGGCACGAGCTCTCGCGAAGGGTGCAAGTCGCAGCCAGCCCTGACCAGCCACCCTTAACAAAATCGGTCCTCGCCATGATAATCTTCGACGACGTAATGGAGTAAAGGAAACGTTAGGGTGTACCGATCCTCGACGGTGCAAACACCTGGCTGATTCTAACTTCATCCATCTTGCGATTAGAGTGGCTAAGATGGCGCTGGGGATGAACACATTGCAGCCATCTCTCTGATCTTCAATTGTTCCAGAAAAATAGCTACAGGCCACTAGATATTGTAAACCGTCTTCCTGTTATTAATTGTTCCGAGTGTCCAAAGTATGCTAGATAAAATGATTGTTAGTTTTATTGCTGCATTATTGTCAATTTATTAAGAAATTTTTTATCTGTTTCATGCAATCGATGCAGAACTTTTTTATTTTGCGAAAAAGTCTGTGGTATATTAATAACTAGACTGTCGATTTTTATTGCGAAATAAAAATTGTAAGTTACTGGGATCATATCAAAATTTCTGTCTTCCATTAATAATTTTAATAACTTGACTGTGGATTTTTAAACAAAATAAGAATTGTCCAAGTCAATTGTAAGAGAGAGGAGTTAAATAAATATGGATTTTCTCTTTTAATAATTATAGCAAGTTGAAATTAATATAACATGATAAGTTTAATAATTATATATTTATATATGTATCGATACACTTAAATCACTTTATCTTTCTACAATATTATACTATTTCGTGTTTTAACTACGTAGTTTTGTCATAAATTCGTAAAATACGCAATCTATTAATAACATTTAAGTAGTATTTAGCGTAAATAAAAATTACGAATTAATAAGTGAATATTATGTTACTTATGCTTTGTATATCTGCACTAAAAATGTGAACACAGTGTAAAACTATTACTTTGTTCTGTAAACTATCAGAATTCTTTGTCACACTTACAACAAAAAGTCTGTATTTTCGTTTTATTATTAAATCTTAATGAAACTAGTTTTTCACATTAATTTTTTATCTGTCATTAGTAGGCAGCGGACTTTATGCATTTATGATAAAAATGAGTAGGAGCAATTTAAAACAGTAAAATCGATAGAAGAATTTAAAAATTCTGTCACATTATTTTCGACTTCATAAACATATTAAGAAAGAAAATAAATTTCTATTTCACCTCAGCCTGTTGCAATTCAGGTAGAAAATTCTTATTTTTCATAAAGATCCGCTGTCTAGTCATTAGATTTTAAAGTGTGCCTTTTTATCTTCTACTATTTTAACTTACAAAATGAACATCTTTATTGTAAAGTAATATTTCAACGGTCATGAATATTGAACATTATAGTACAATTTTGTTAATAAATAATTCCGAACAAAATTTTCTAAGATTTCTATCATGACAAGAAGTTATACGCGAATAAAATACAAAGTTGGTAGTGGTAATTCGTGGAGAAAGAAAATTGTGAAGCGAACGTATTTCGAATAAAAAGTCGGCATCTGGTTTTCGAGAAATCAAAAGCCTCGGCTAGGAAACTTAGGATACATTAAATACCAAGTTATTCGAAGTTCTGAATTCCTTACAGTAAGCAACTTGAACCGAGGAATTTAAAACAAGTTTCGTCGAATAAGAAACCTGACTAGGAAACTGGAAACGAGTTCCTCAGGATAACGCATCTGGAATAAGAAATCTGGAGTGCGACATTTAAAGCTTCCACGTCTTCGATCGAACCGTCCGAATTAAATAATTATTTAGTAAGTAAACTAATAAATTATTGAATTTTATAACATAGAAAATATGAATGGTTTTGTAATGGTGGAGTCTCGTCTGTTTCTAATTTGTGATTTTGCATATAAATAGTTTTATTAACATCTTGAAACTGTGCTTATAAATTATATAGAATTAATTAAGGAAATTTTACTTAATTATTGAAGTATAAATTATTGAAGTATAATTATTGAAGTATAAAATAGTCATATTAATTTGGTAATGCAATGTATAATAATTTTAAATTGGGAATGTAATGTACATCCCATTACATATTCAATAACTTAAAAAATGTTGGCAATGATAATCGAATGCAATGTAAAAATAATGTACAGTTTTGGAAGATGATTTACCATTGTACAATATACATATAGTGTGATAGAAATTATTGAAAATATATGTGCATCCTTTATTCATGCGAATGTAGCTCATCAGAATAATTAAAAACGCTGTGTCTCCCAGTTGGCATGTGAACATCCTATATTCGCAGAAATTAAATGACTGACCTCTCTTTAAAGGCAGCTATGCATTTAACAGAGGGTGCACGTTACGCTTATCTTCATCGTTTATTATAACTGGTTATAAGAAACACTGTGTGCTGCCATTAGTACGTTCAAAAGAGACTTCGTACACTTTGACACGCATATACAAATTATCGAACGAATATTATTGTTAATAAAAACGATCAATTTTTACCGTGCAGAAACTGTGCATCTTCTAGTAACAGAATTAAAAATAAATTTTTGCAAACTAAGGTGCATAACTTCATTTTAACAGACATTTATTTATGTGTCCTATCGTTATAATAACGAAGTTATAAATCATTCATTTTATACAAAACGAAATTTTTATAAAATGACACAAGACTTGATTTGAACAAAAATTTCTTTCTTTTAATATTGTTGTACGTAGACAGGATTTTATACATTTTTCACAAAAATGAGTGCATGTAATTTAAAACAGTAAAAGCATTAGAAACACTTAAAAACACTGTTATATTATTTTCAATCTATTAAACAAATTAAAAAAGAAAATAAATTTCTATTTCACTCCAGTTTGTTGTCATTCTGCATGATTATAAATGTAAGACTGCAAAACCAATATATTTCAGCTTGTTAAGAAATGATTTATTTCTAGCCTATTAATGCGCTTTTCAATAATTATGCTGTATTAAAAGGAAACTCTTCTTTTACATAATAATTCAAAACGAATAATTAGATTAGGTTACTGAGGGTGACTTGTTGGCTCATTATTGAAATTGCTGTTGCTGTTGAAAGATTCATTAAAAAATTCTTGGCAATTGACCATAAACGTTCAAAAATTATGAAATAACCACTAGAAAATTATTGTGTTGATTAGATTACGATATCGGAAGCCTATTAATACGCTTTTCAATAATTATGCTGTAATAAATGGAAGCTCTTCTTTTACATAATAATCCCAAACGAAATAATTAGATTATGTTATGCAGCTACACATTTTGAACAACTTTTTCCTTTTCCAATATAGCGGGTTCGCTGTTAGTTTTCGAGATATTTCGAATTTTCTCTTTTGGATTTTTCTGATGGCCGGCACTCTGCCCCCTCCACGACCTAACCACAACTAATTCTATTCACATGATTTTTTCATTACTAGATCAAAGTAGATTGTTTCGATACATCCCCGCCAATATAACTGTCTCAGGGCTCCACTACCTCTGTCATCATGATATAGATACATTACTGTTTTGGCCGCGCATGCGCGTGAAATCTTGCACCATAGCCCAACGCTATCTATAGGCAACTTTAAATACTAGTTGCACGAATTTGCAATGCAATCATGCGGGGAACAGATACACATAATTTATTTATAAATTTACTCAACCATTGCAATGATCAAAATGCACTTTACGACCATAGGATACACCTTATAAAGTGTATAATTAATAACTATGTTAAGGTTAGATACAATTATATATCTAAGCAAAAAAATAATGTTGCCAGTAGTAAAAGAACCTATTTTAATAAACTAATAATGTTTTCTGGCCATTCAATTGTAGGGTAGTGTTGGGTAACGTGAAGTGATGAGGTAGCAGAGCCCTGAGGTAGTTATATTGGAACCGAATGTGCAATATTTTGTATATATATATATACAGATATACATATACAAATACACTTGTTATGCATTCATTTTTCAGAATCAAAACATATCAATGTTACCGCAACGTTATATAGATGGCAACACTAGTTTTGCCACTCAATATGGCCGCAGTCTACCATCCCTCCCCGCTCGCGGTACGACCCCTCTCGTCCATATATCTACTTCACGCTCAGTGACCTTAGGTCCGTGATCCGAATAGAATGAGTTGTGGTTACGTTGTGGAGGGGGCAGAGAGGGCTGGCCGTTAGGCCGTCCCGACCACGCATACGAAAATTCAGGAGTAGTCTTTCAAAATTGAAAGCTGACCCTATATAGAGTGAATCCCTGTTATTTCTCTCATCCCCACAACGTGTTTACAAAAAAACACATTTTTGCGAATATCTCGAAAACCAAAAGCGACCCCCCTATATCGGAAAAGGAAAAAGTTGTTAAAAATGTCGACATCTATAACATATTTGAATTTCATCAAAATTGGAGATGAGTGGTACTTTCTAAATCATTACACAACAAATTTTTAGCCATGGACACACAGACTTTCAAAAATCATAGAATAATCACCGGTAGATAATGTGTCAACATTAACTTAACGACCGTTTTATAATTTCATACATTTAAGGATGCAGTAACCATTACGACCATAAACACCACTACTATCGCTCAAATTTCTCAAGCAAATATCTTCTTCTTTTCTCAGCGCGAGTTCTGGTGGTTTTCGTTAATTAAACATATAGGACAAGCTAGGTAGATCGAGAAAATATTTTCCTAGTAATTGGTCTAACGATTCGCGATCTCTGTCATTATAAAATAACTGTGGCTTGATCATCTGCGGTCCAAACGATGCAAAAGGGAGAGAGAGAGAGAGAGAGCAAGAGCAAAAGCAAGAGCAAGTTCAATTGAGAGAGAAAAAGAAAGATAAAGAAAGAGATCGACCATCCGTCCGTCTCGCGAATAATAACCAGACCTTTCCGGCGGTCTTCTATCGTTGCAAATGAAGGTGAAGTTCCACGCGGTGCTTGTACAATTAATCAAATTCACGCCATATGGCTACCCCTGAGCAACGGAGCCTCGTTTCTGTGGTCCGTTCTCGCGCGAGACGAGCGCTCATTGTTCGACCTGGTGCGCGTACTCGTACCCTGATAATGATCGTCCTTGCGAAAGTGAAATCTGAACGACCTGTTAACGCTAGCATGGCTGGAAAATCATAGAAAATATTTTGCATAACATTCACCACATGCGAACACCTTCTATCATATGGATCGTTTATTATGAAATTGGTGTGTCCATTTTTGAAAAAAAATTGAGAAATCAGAGAATAAACAAATAATTTAGAGTTTTAGAGTTAACTTTTATTTAGTAATTCTATTTTAATTCAATTAACCCCTCTACAATTTTTTAAACCAAAATTTTTCTGCCTTTTCATTTATAAATATTATATATATATATATAATATTATACATATATAATATATTATAGTATATATATACTATAATATATTATACATATATATATATATACAATATATATGTATATATATATATTTAGATATTTCTAAACTCATAGAAACATTGCCAAAATTTGGTACACTTTATTTATATTTTTGAATCGAATAAAATGCAAACCTTTAAGTATCTCGAAAGGAAAAAAAATGTACTTACACCATTTTCAAAATAACCAGACAATATTCTGCTGAATAAACTACGGGGGTTTTGTATGTTTGCACCGTCTGAAGATAGTAAACATTAAGATTAGATGTAATATTTTTAATTTACTATTATTAAGATTGTAAAGATGCATTCGTGAGGAATTATTCAACAAATTTATTTCCTTGGATAAACAGTGACGTGCAAAGGTATTCGGGCAAACTTTAAAAACGAATAACTTTTATAAAATTAGTACAAACGGCTCGAGTATTTTTTTTTTGAGATGTTAGAAGGATTAGTTTACTAGGTAATTTGTAAAACAAATACTATCTAAAAGTTACCATTGGTCGACATCGTGAAGAAAAAAGTGATGGTCATGATTTTTAAAATCATCAATTAAAATATGACTTTTATAGATCATATAAGCCATCAAAAACCATAGCAAGACTGCGGATCTTTATGCATTTATGCATTGAAATCTGAATATTCCTTATTGGCAATCTAACAATTAGGAACATAATTTTAAGTTTTGTTCTAATACGGTGGCACACAAAAGTATTCGCTCGCGCTTTAAATCAGAATAACTTACTTGAAATTTGACCAAACCACTTGACTTTTTTCGAGCAATTAGAAGCAATGATTTAGTAAATCATGTGCAAAAAAGATTTTGAAAAAATTGCAATTAGTAGGAATTACACGAAGAGATAAAAATGGCACTTTTTAAAACTTCTTTATTTTAGCCCACAATGAAAATTTAAAATATGCCTTTTGTAGATCTATGTTAGTTATAAATATACTGAAAATTTCATCGAAATCGGTTGATGCAGAAAAAAACGATGCTCATCGAAAGATGTAAGAAACGATGGATTTTAAGCAGAAACTGGCCAAAAGTCGTGAAAAACTGCGATCATCACCACTTTCAACCGCTTGAAGCTCATATGTTCGTTAACTAATTTCGATGAAATTTTCAGCATATGTATAAATAACACAGATCTACAAAACGCATATTTTGAATTTTCATTACGGGCTAAAATAATAAAGTTTTAAAAAGTGACATATTTATTTTTTGATGTAATTCCTACTAATTGGAATTTTTTCAAAATCATTTTTGCACGTGATTTACTAAATCAATATTTCTAATTGCTCAAAAAAAGTCAAGTGGTTTGGTCAAATTTTAAAAAAGTTATTCTGATTTAAAGGTCGAGCGAATACTTTTGTGAGCCACTGTATATGGATATCCTCGTATTTCATAAATTCACAAATTATATAAATGAACATTGATGTTTGAAGATTTTCACAAATCTCCATAGTGAAATGGCACCGACCTAAAAACAGGCGGATCAACGAACGCAGGCAGCCAGGCGACCACAATAATAGATAAATACAATACATAGTGGAACGCAATTAGCGTGATTCAGTGGTCGATCGCGGGAGAAGAGGGTCGGTGGAATATTGCGATATATGCTCTCAGGGCTCGTTCAATTAAAATTCAACGAGAGTTCTTTTTATGGCCGCGCGATGCGTACGTGCGATCTCCGGATCTGCTTGTAAAGGGTTCAAGCGTGAACATCTTAATTGGTACGTACGGAATAACTTTCTGATTACACGCGGATCATGAAAAATTCATATCGTCCCGAAAAGACTCGCAATCCAGAAATTATAGCTTCGTCCTGCAATGGCTGCGCGAATCTGTTTTATTCCCGACGATTATTCGCTGCATTTTCAGCAAAAGAAATTTGTTTAAGTTATCTTTAAACTTTTTTGAAAATAATTATCGATGTAAGAGACGTGTTGGAAAATAAAATTCAATTGACTTCAACACTAACCATTTATAAATACTTAATTTTAAAAATGTTTGACATACTCAACGTTTTTTTTTACACGATTTTGCAATAACAAAGTTGCTCCACAAAGTGTTCGAATCGAATTTAGAAATATTTAAATTGATTATATATATGACTTTTATGTGTGAATTTAACTAAAATAATATATTCTTTCTGGGTCGTGTATGGAGTTAGGCAATTTTATTTACTGACGAAGTTTAAATTGATCAGAACATGGATATTTTAAAATAATCGGTGTTAAAATAAACTATTAGGTTTACGACTAATAAAGGTCAGTACTTTTTTAATCAAACTTTAACGCTCTTCGATATTTTGGCATACAAAATATAGCATTTAATTTAAAAAAACGAAGTTGACCTTGCCTCCAAGAAGTTAGCTCCCCACTTATTGAAATAAATAATTTCAACAGTTGTGCTGAATTGTGCTAAGTTTGTGCTACATTGTTCTCGAATATTATAACAATAATATAAACAATAAGACTAAAAATTGACCTTCAAATCTCCGAAACGCCTCCACTAACAACAAAAGTATATAAATTACATAATGTATCCCTTGAAACCATACAATTTTTCTACAAAAAGTTTTTTCATACAATGCCTACTGTGAAAGTTATTGAGGATGAACAAGTTGCGTGGACCACCATGTTTAATTCATATTAAAAAAATGTTCACACTTTCTTAATACATTTAATTGATACAAATTAAACAAAAATGGAGTGAGCAAAGTCGTTTGCGTATGCACAGTAGTATTTTTGTATTTAATCTGAAATCAAAAGCGAAATGGAAAGCGAGACAAAATTGGTCCGCGTTTAACGCGTGTGTGAAAAATATATTTAACTCTTTGTGGACGTGAATTATGTTTACCGTACTTATCGACGGTTCGAATGTACAATTTTCCTCGGGGAAATGAAATTGTGTACTGATAGCTACGCATAAGAATTAAATAAAGGAGCAACTGTTGTATTTGGTAAAAATTTGTTTGATGTTTCTTGAGAGTACTAATTTTTAAAAAAATGATTTTTGGTCACGGAGTAGCAATTTTACTTGGGCGACTGTCTGCAGACACGCGTCCGCAAAGAGATAAGTTCTATAATTGCATAAATACCCGAAGTTTCGAGATTATCCATGATCCAGTTTTCATGGGATATCGAATGGTGTTGACGAACGGAGGAATGCGTTTCGCGGTTCGTTCCCCGACAACAGAGAATGGAACAGTCTTTAATGAGATAAGCTAGGGACAGACAAATCATTAGGGCCAGGATAGTCGGGCCACCCTGTTCTGTTCTGGTCATTCACTCGATCAACCTCCGATCGACGATTTATTATATTCAGAGGCGGGTGCAGACGCGGGTTCGATAATTTAATCTCTCGCCGCTTAACGAGCTGCGATAAACCGTCGTGAATCGTTTTTTCTTTAGTCAGACCGGTATAACGTTTTATCGGACGGAAGTATTATTTTCATCGCGATAGCGTCCGTGCCGATTTCCATCTGAAACGTTCAAGTTCGTTACATTGTGCAATATGATTTCTGAAATTCATAAAGGATACTGTTCTACAATAATCATATCAAAAGGAAGGAATTTTTTAATAAATAAACTGTGCGTTTTGTGCACGTTCATCTGTCCGGAAAATTTAGAAAATAATTAACATCGCTCAATTAAAGTCTCGTTCTGTTTCTAATCTGTCGAAATCTGGCACGGAATAAATGTATCATAGAGTAAACTCTACAATGATTGGCACCCTAACCTAAAATCGGAGTAAAAATCTTTATATCGTTCTTTTAGCTTGCTATTATTATAAGCTGATAGAGATTTCTCAGCAAAATCAAACAGTTTTACGAGTCAGAAATCTTTTATTATAAAATATATTCAGTGAGTAACAATCGTAAGACAAATAGTCATTGGCACATTTGGTAATCAGTAAGAACTAAACGTTAAACAGGCTATTTGATTTATAATTAAACATATGAGCACTTATTACATCTGTAGTACAGTCCGAAATTAAGTTATAAAGCGATAAAATATACTTACTCGTTACGTAAATTTTAACAAAACTATTTACGCTGCACTGTGGTCATCCGTCGGTCTTACCGGATGTCCTCCAGCATTGCTAACAGTCATATGTGGAACTCTGTTATAAAAACTTACACTGCTGCTTTGAAATATAAATAAGAAGCAATAAACAATGATTTTCTATACCAGGAATTCTTAATATTTGCCGTTTAAATCAAAAGTGCCAATAACTAATGCAGTGCCAGCAATAATTGTGTTTATACACCGATGTAGAGGAACCGTATAAAACTTATGTAAAGTGTACCTAATTTTTATTAGAAATTAAGAAGACTTCATATAAAAACAAACTCTACATACGAGAATTTCTTTAATACATTGCATCAATGTGTATATTAACTTTTATGTAGTTCGTATAAATAAGAAAAATGAAATCCTTAAATTTTCAAGTGCTAGTATTTAACCTGGAAAGAATTAGTTAATTCTCAAAGATTAAGCATTAATGCAGTCTTAATTCTAAAAATTTTGCATTCTAACGACGCGGCATATCAGAATCTGATAAAACGTGTAAAGTACGACTTAAAAAGTTCCATAAACAATCCGTTAAAAAATTGTACAATGAATCTATAAGTCGATCTTATAAAATCGCGATGATAACTTCGTCATAAACAATTTAATTTTTTAATTGTATCTTTTCTGAAAATGCTTAACCTGTACAAAAAAAAAAATAAAACAATGCGTTAAAAAATTGCACATTGAATATAAACCGATCCTTCACAAGTGCAACGATAGTCTTGTCGTTAGCAGTTTCGCTTTTTAATTATACCTTTGCAAAACGCTTAACCCGCCCCATAACAAATTCAATAAAACATTACAAAATGAATTTAAATCGATGTCTTAAAAGTTACAATCTTTAATTCTTAAACTTACAATCGCATCGTTAGCAGTTACACTCCTTAATTGCACGCCGTCTGCAGACGTCGAAATCGTTCCTCGGGAAGCGAGATTTACAAAATGTTGGAATATTGTGTAATGAATCTAAGTCGATGTTATAATAGCGCAATGATAATGATCTGTTCGACGAGAGTTTCACTTTTTAATTGCACTTGTTCTACTCTAACGAAGGGCGTATTAATACGTGACCAGGCAGCTGCGACGCGTTAAGAATTTAAATGCCCGGACGGGAACGTTATGCAACATGGCGCACGCGTGCGTACAAAGAACCACTTCCGCGATTTTGATTTCCAGCCAGTGTCGATGCAGACGATGGCAGAAAGAAAAACGTGGCATCGTTCGCGGCATTGGATTCCCGTGATTCTGATACACCTGAGGATAGCGTCGGGGAATGTGCATTTCATTACACATTCCGCTCTCCTATTTCGCTTTCCGCGAACTACCATATGCTGATGTCCCAGAAACTCGCGATCTTTTTCATAATACGCAGTTTTCGCGGACCTTTAAACTCGATATGCTGTCTCCCTTTTCAGCCAACTTACGTCAGTTTTCATTCATTCGATACTAACGAGATAGTGATAATTAGACTGTCGACTTTATGCATTTAATTCGTTAAAATCACCGAAGAAAGAAACAAATAGCTAGTTGCCTAAAAATGCATTTTTCGGATTTTTGAAAAAAATTTTTTAAAAATACGCGTTCATAGAACCATGATAAAAGACAAGTGCCGCGATAATATAAACGTGATCATTCGATAACTTCAATATAAAATTAGCGATTTTAAGATTTTGGAATTTTTTAAAAATCGAATTTGCGAGAAAATATTTGGCAAAAATTCACAGTCGTGTGTGGAATTAGGTAGAATGTGCATGAATTTTTTCGTAACTTTTTGTTGAGCAGAACAGAATAAAGAGAGCATAAACCATTAAACCTTGCTCACCCTGTAATTTCCCTTGTGGTGGGGGTACTGACTTGAAACTTGCCACAGACGATTTTCTTTGAGATTTTCACATTTGATTTACTGTGAATCATTATATGTGAATTCTCATTTTTGAAAATAACTTTTTATAAACCAGGCTAATGGAAACAATTTATTTTATTGGTGGACTATGTAACTAGTAGTTGTTAATGTCAACGTTTTGTAGCGTGTACAAAGTTGCAAACGGTTCGCGAGTACGAGGATCGTCGGATTAGCAACCGCGGCGTTTATTCCAGAGAAATTGCGAAAAAGAAAATCAGGAAGGTGGTAATACCGGGGAAGAGACTGATAATCGTTTTAGTCGTTGCTTTTCACCCTCCATTGAATTCTATATTGAGGTAACAAGCCACTGCGCCGACCTCTAACCATCCGGAGGGATTTACTGCCGATGAGCGGTTACGGATCCAGCCATTCGAGCATTCTCCTCTCTTCTTTCTTCTCCTTCCGACTATAATCACGTCAGGCGGTGTCTATTTCGTATTACTATTGGCGCCGCACCACAAACAATAAGCTTTCAGCTCTGCAGGTTAATTGCTTTGCTCGCTCCGACTTAACGCGTACGCTCTAATATCGAGATTATTAAATTACCTCTACAGGAATCCGGACCAAAAATATCTTATTATTGCGGTGATTTCGAGAACTCATATACTGACGTCTTTCCTTAACTTTAATATTCCAATAACTGTATAAAAAAAACAATTTTGCTATTTTGTGTTTCAGCTAATCATTTTTATGCAAAGCTATATACTGATGTCCTCACTTAATTTTAATATTCCAAAAATTATATGAAAAAGTAATATATTTTCGAGTTCTTCGCAATATTTGTTGTTTAGTGGTTACAATACAATTTGTAAGAAACAATTTTGTAGTTTGAAAATCATTATAGAGGAGTAAAACCAACCCTGTGTCTTAATAGTGAATTTAATAAACACTCTCAACCGTTACTTGAATTTAACTCTTGAAAAGTTAACAAACCTTTCTACAATCTGCAGCAACCGTGCCTCAAACATTCAATTCTTTATCGATGTCAAGATGGAAAATTTGTTTCATTGTGTTTTGCAATGAAATACAATGCAAATTTGAAACTATCTTACAGATAACGCGTGCTTGGAGAGGATGTTCAATGGTGTCTTCTAAACAAAATTTAAAACCTGCAAGGGAGGAAATACTAAATGACTCTACTAACTACAGAACATCAACTCTGTCGGAGTTAGAATAAAATAGGTTTTAATCGCAAAGTATCATTTATTCTAAATAAAAGGCAAATTATTGAGCTTATTAAATGTGTAAATATTGTTTCTAAATCAACCAGGTTCATTCACAATCTTCTTCGAGTAATTATAAACCAGGGACCGGCATTTTTGTCTCAATTGAGATAAAACCGTCCCCACCATAGCGCCCACTGTCCTCCACCAGCGTCCGCTGTTACCATAGAGGAACGTCGTGCTTCGTCCGTCGCGAACAGTGCGCAGGCGTCGCGCATGAAAGGGACCCCTTCCGTGCCCATCACGGTTATAAACGATATATTTTTGAGGAGGACCGATCAAGTCCATTCTCGGAATATATTAAAGTATCTTGTAAACTAATCATTTTTCGACCCAAGTGTCTAATACTTTTTTGTAGAGAATTACAAAGTGCATCAAATGGTGTATTAACAAATGTATATTTTCATTTAAGAAAATAGAAGTTACCTTGTGATCTTTGAAATGCCTCTATTTTCGAAGAAGAAACCATTTAATTCCTCTTATTGAAATGTTTTTCGATCTTCTGCCGTTTTAATGCTATGGCTCGGCTCATTCGCATGGGACGCCCTGTATGAACGAGTGAAATAAGCAGTTATTGCAACAAAATGCAATGTATAATATCACAGTGTCGCAAAGGATTAAAGGTTGTCCTCGTTCTTCTTACTTTCACACTCCCGTTTCTTTTCCGAAAATCAGTTCCAGCTTTCGGCGTACAAAAGGCTCTGGTTTACGTTTAAATCGACCGCGAAATTGCTTTCCCGTTCGTCTTCGACTAGCCCCGGCGAAGTAAGTCGACAATTTATTAAACGGGGTTCTAAGGGCAGAACCGTGACGGGGTAATTGCTGGTTATCGATGGCGCGTAAAAGAACCTGGAAAGAGGCGAATAAAGCGCGGGATTTGCGGCCCTCGCTGGACAGCAGACTGGATTCTATCGTGACTTCTTTTTTAGGATTATGTTGCAATTTCGAAGGTCTCTCTCATCCCCTCCCCTCTGCGTAGCTATCATCCAGGCGATGAAGGTTGCTAAAGTTTAATTGCCTCCAAATATAAAATTGTCTAGATAAAATCGTTCTAGACACATATCTTTGGTGGAATGTAATACAAAAATTCATTGTTAAGCTTACGTAAATGATAAATGAAATAACCTAATAGGACCTCTAGTTACGTCAATGAGTTATGGCCACCATTTTCACACCATATTTTGTAAGCAGCGCAGTGACCGCCATCTATAAATGACACCACAACAGGAACCGCAACAAAACAAATTCTTTTTGTATACTAAAAGAGCGTAGAAACTAAGGAAAATGATATTGTTTATAAAATATTGTATACTTTAAGAAAAAAATTCTTAAATAATTTTAAATGATTTGATGACAAAGTCCCCTCAACAAGGGTTGAACCAAAGGTACTGAAAATAAAGTTGCGATATTCATCATAGCGTTTCGTTGGTTTCGTTTGTTGATTGATATTTAATGTTTCGTGCGTCCTTTTTGATGATTTTGGATAGCGAGAAGGGGTGTAAAGGTGAGAGGAACGGGTCCAACGAACCCAAAGAAGACCACATTCCTCTCTCACCGTTTCTGAACGCGTAGTGTCCACCCGGGTCCACGCGTTGATATCTTCATTTTATTTTGTCATAACTCAGACGACACAAACGTTGGGATCGCGAAAGCCGACTCGTACAAATCGGCCGGTGCACCTTGTGTCGTACGTTTCACCCTGACACAGTTCTTGACGGGCTCCGTTCTGTTGCTCTTGCACCTTTTGTCCGCGTCGCGCGTCTTCTCGCGCATCCAGAATTGACAAGATGGCCGCGATAGGCGATCTTGATGTCCGGAGTCCGGACGAATGTTTTTCGAACATCGAATATATGACCGACTGAGAAACCTAGCGGTACACGTCCGAATGCTGAAGATTTCAGTTAATATTGTCACTTGAATCTTAAAAGCATCGTTTATTTACCGACTGCTTTAATTGATGTAGAATTTGATTCTTTACGGAAACATTGCACGAAGGAAGGGGGACACTTTTTATGCGTTAGAATGGGAAGTCATGCCGCATGCGGCATACTCACCGGACATGGACCCAACAGAATCTCATCTGTTCAGATGGCTCTGACATAATTTGTCCGTAGGACATTACAATTTAGAGGTCTAAAAGTTTATCGATGGCTTCACAGCCGCCAGGAAACCGGCGTCCTTTTTTCCGGGATGTATAATCTACCAACTAGATGACAAAAAGTACTACAAAATAATGATCACTTCGAAACATAACCTTCTATACTTCCTTTATGGATAAAAGCTAATTATCACAAAAACAAGGTACCAAATTTATTGACACACCTCGATTTCAAGTGGACAAAAGTAGAAAAGGTTATGGAGTAGACAGCGGATTTTCCATCTGAATTGCGACGAACTGGAGTGAAATAGAAATCTATTTTCTTTCTTAATATATTTAACAGGTTGAATATAATATAACAGTACTTTTAAATTTTCCCAATGTGTTTACTGTTTCGTTCTTTTTATAAAAGCTGTCTACTTATGTGTAACAAAAATTACAACGAATTCTGGAGTCAAAACAGCTTCGAACCAATTCGGGCGCATACAAAATTCCCAAATAAATCTGTAAGTAGCCTAATCGTGGCCAACTGTGCAGTGTGCAGTAGTCAAAAAGGTTCGCTATTCAAGGGTTACCACGAAAAACGCATAAATGGCAAACATCGTCGAAACACGGAGAAAAACCAAATTTTCAAGTTCGTTCAAAATCGATGAAATTTGGGGAACACGTTTCTAGATATCCACATACTAAATTATATTGTAAAAGTAATTTGCAGTAGACTATATTTTTTAGAGAGTCTCGAAGACGAGGGAAAAAGCTTGTATTTATCTTTATGAATAAGAGCCAAATATCACTAACAAAGGCCAAAGGCACCGCTCAATAGTTGCATGATAGATTATTTGGGAAACAATTTGCGCAGATTGGTCGGCGAGGTAAACAATCGTGGTTTCGAAACAGTGACGGGGTTTTCGAGCCAGAAAGAGAACGGGATAACAAGAAAGAAAGGGGGAGCGAGAGAGAGAGAGCGAGAGAGAGAGAGAGAGAGCAATAAAGCACCGAGGCTGTTCTCTTCGGAGGCTGATATTGTACGCACGTACGCAACCACCTCGCGAGCAGCAAATCGCGGGTTACGAGGCAAAGGAATTCCTCGGCTACCCCATTAAGGCTGATCCTCATGAAGCCGCAGCCGCCGCAACAACGCTCCGCGAATACCAGCCGGTCGGAGAGACGAAATCGAAAGGTTGGGGTCAGAGCACAGACCAGACCACGTGTACACCTACACACAACCACGAGAAACACGATCCCACCGATTGGCACGCCTGCGTCCACCAACACTAACCGCCGTAGTCGTACCCATTTGGTTTTGCACTGTGTTGCAAGCTCCCGAATCGGAACGAATAGCTTTTATCAACGAAACATGTAACTCGGAAATTATACTGAATTTGTTGATGAGTATACAACGTATCAAACGCTTCTGTCAGTATAAATTGCATCATAGGCACGCTGAAATGAGGATGAAAAAGCACTGTTGTTCCCACAAAATATTTGAAGCACATGAAGCTTCAAAACTCAGCAGTTTAATCTTTCTCAGCTCTGCAAACACACATTGAACTGGGTTCTGTCCTTAAGGGCAACCATCGGAAGTGTCAAAGGGTCCTGCGGTCCCATAGGACGCAGGAAGAAGTGAGGATGATACAGCTCCGTCGCTTCCAAGAAATATTCGAATCTGATGATGCTTCAAAACTCAGCTGTTCAATTTACCTGGGATTCGCAATCACATATCGAACTGGGTTCCATCTTTAATGGCAACCACCAAAAGCATCATAGAGTCTTGCGATAGGACTCCCGTACAATTCCAAAAAAAAGTTGTGTCGCTTCCAAGCAACATTGGAAGTTGGTGAAGCATGAAAACTCAATTATTCAATCTACCTTGCATTCGCAAGTACATATCGAACTAAGACTCATCTTTTATGGCACTGTTGGTTCTTGCTACAGGGCTGATAGGACCCGAGAAAAAATTAGGATAATGAAAAAGCTCTGTCGCTTTCAAGCAATCTTCGAAGCTCATGAAGCTTGGAAACTCGGCTAATCTATGTAACATCGATTTGCAAGCACATAACGAACTGATCCCACCTCTAATGGCAACCACCGGGAGCATTTTTAGGGCTTGCGATCCCATAGGACCCGAAAAGAAAAGAGGATGAAAAAGCTACGTCATTTCTGAGCAATATTCGAAGCTCACGAAGCTTAAAAACTCAGGAGTTCAATCTTCCCGAGCTCTGCGAGCACATCTCGTACTGGATCCGATCTCCAACAGCAATCATCGGAAGCATCTTTGGGTCCTGCGGTTTCGTAGGACCCGAGAAGAAATGATGGTGCGTGTGTCTTGGCGCGCCGCACCAGCCCGCCCAGTGCCGTGCAGAAAGTTACGTTTTCGAGGGCGTTCGCGGGGGGGATTGGGGCGCGGGAGATGGAAACGGGGCCCGGGCCTCGAGAGTCCCGAACAGGCCGCGCAAGCCGACTCTGATCCTTCGTGGGCTGCGGACCCACCGCGCCATGGGATGCCACTCTCCCCTCCCCTCCACCGTGGACGCGGCGCGGCGGCACAGCATCCTTTAATATCTCTCGGCGGCCACCCCCTCCCCCGAGCGTCTCCTCTTTGTCGCACGCTCTCCGGCCCCGGGCCCGGGGCCCGTTTCCCCTCCATCATGTGCTCGTCACCCCGCCCTCCGCCCCTCTCGCGGTCGACCACTTTCGATAGCATCTTGATGGAATGCCTGCGGGATAGGTACCTGCCGCATTGTCGGCTCGGACGGGCTCGTGCTTTCGCACTCGGCGTTGATCGTTTGTTGTTGTTATTGTTGCTGTTGCGTCCGATGTCTTTCGATGTTGGTTTCTCCAATGTCTCCTCCCCTCGCTCCCCTCCACTCTCCGCTCTTCTGGTTGTCCGTCTGCTGGCAGCAACCGTCTGTCTCCTCGCGTTACCTTCTTAGCCGGCCCCGGCGATGATCGAATCGTGTCGTTGGCCTGGTATTTTCCGCCACGGCGACCTTGCCGGTGATGAAACGTCGGCCGGCTGATGATGGGAATTAGTTTCGGCCCGGTATTCGATCGACGCTCATCCGGGATACACCATCGCAGGGTGCGGCTACCACGGGGTAGAGTTTTCGGGATTTCAGGCTGGTGTCGGGCTTGGTCGGTCCTCGATCTTTCTTCTCGCCGATTGATTAGGATCTCCTCGCCACGCCGGCCAACGAGCCTCGCCGTTTGATTGATCGTTCGACGGGGAACGCCTGAAGTGACAATTATTCATTTTAATGAAATTTTATCGCCGGCGCACTTTGTTTCGAGAAATCCTCGGGGTGCGAGGTAGGGGATCCCTTGGATGTTTGTTTTCCGTGAAACTTAGGACTGTTGTATGGGTTTTTGAAATTGAATGTGGACATTGAACCGTTGGATTGCATAGTTGTTTGAGGTATTATTATTAGGAAAATAATCGTTGAGATAATATATTATCTTATTTGACTGATTTGTCGTTTGAAATAATCGTACGTTAATTTATTTGAACAGCTAAATTATTTTTTTTTAAGTTATTTCATTATTTGTATTTTAAATTAAATCATCTTTCATTTGATCAAATAATTCGTAACCTACAAAATTCTATCTATTACATGTATTAAAGAAGAATTTTAGTTACACTACAAAAATGAGCATATCTAAATTTACTAATTAATTTACTTGGTTCAATAATCTCTTCTTGGGGTGAAATTATTTATTATTTTATTTGAACGATCTAATTGAAATAACATATGTGAAAATAATTCATTTGATTTAAACGCAAAAAATCATTTTTTCATGTCATATGTGGAATAAAAATAATAAAGTGTTTAGAATAATTCATTATTTCAAATGATTATTTATAATCTTAATTGAAATGAAATGTGCCCAATCCTGCTTGAGGTGTGAAGTCTGAAGGTACATTTTTGATTTTTCAGTTTAGAGAATGCTGGACATTCGATGTTACGTCTGTCTATTATTTGCTATTTCTACTTGCTGTACAGACAGGCAATGTAGGATTTGATTTCTGACGCTTTTATCTTGTAACGATCATCTGGTATTGGATCGTGTACACGATAGAGCAATTGAAATTATTAGTAGTAGAAGTTGCCAGCATTGGACAGACGCATCACGGACTTGGACTTAACCCTCGGACAGCGAACCGTTCTTACAACTATACATATAATTGATGATGTTTATGAATACTCACTGCTGTATTTATCTACTTTTGGGAACATATTTTTGAGGATATTTCTTGAAGACACGTCGACGTAGAAATTTATGTTGAAATTTGATTAAATAATTCAAGCTGTCAAGCTGTCTCGCTTTCCACTTCACTTTTCATTTAAGTTTAAATACAAGAGCACTACTGTGCATACGCAAAAGACTTGCTTCGCCCCATTTCTGTTTAATCTGTATCAATGAAATCTATTGGGTTGCCAACTAAGTGATTGCGGGTTTTAAATAAAAAGGAAAATTCAAAATGTTTACTTGAGAATATAACTTTATTAAATTAGGTATTTTCCGTTTTCGTCGTTGACCCTTTGCCATCTTTCAGGTAGTGTCATAATTCCATGTTCATAAAACTAAACAAAAAAATTTGGCAAACCAATTTTGACACTGCCTTTCTTTCAATGCTTCATCCCCTAACTTCTTGTATGCTTGCGATGCGTTCCTGCCTTTTCGGAAATAATAATAAAATATGTCTGAAATGCGCGTTTCGTTCTTCCATTTTTAATGGGATAAAAACGACACTAAATAACAAAATAACTAATCGATACAATTTTCTTTACTAATTAAAGGTGCAAATCCAAACAACGAGAAAACAATATAGGTTAGGTGGGGTTTGAACACGTTGACAAAACAAAAGAATATGCTAGAACCATCTATCGACAAAATCCGCAATCATTTATGATATATCATATATATCATATATTATCCCCAATATTAAGACACTGTGAACATTTTTTTTAATGTTATATGAATTATATATTATATACCGTTTTGTAAATTCGATACCGCCAGTCCCCGAGGACTGACGTAGCGTTTAACGTGTTAAATGTCCATCGGGAGCGGTAGTATAACGTCGAAGCATCTCGAACGTTTCTGCGACGATTCGCAAGTACGTAATGGCTGAGCACAGCGCGCGGCAGGATCGCAGTGAATCACCTTGTGAAGGTGGGCCGCCGGTTTCGCAGGTATGTACGTACATACGCACGCGTGTAACCTGTACATGCGTACATACACACCGTCCCGCCGCATACCTTTCCCTCCTTCTCCTTGTCTCAACCTAAACCACCTTCTGTCCCCCAACCCCCGTTACGTCCCGCTCTCGCAACAACCGCCTACCACTCTGCCCGACATAGCAGACCTTTAATCCAATCTGTGTAATAAGCGCTGCCATTTAAAGCGCGGAAACCCGCCACCTCCCATCTTCACCCCTTACCGGAACGGATTTGCGAATCTTAGAGGCAATACGGCCACTCATTTTTATATTTCTTCCTAAAATCTGGTTCGTGACTTAAATTCATTTGAATTTTTTGCTTAAAATGTGGCTACACTAACGAGGTTACGTGCGACAAATGGCGGAAGTAAATGAAAATAATTTCATTAGATTTAACATGTATTATGAAAATAAGTCAGTTTTGGACCTCTTACACAAAAGTGAGGTTAATATGGCCTCTACGAGAAATCGCACAGAATCGTTGCTTTTGTTAACGTTTTCACATCAACGCAGAATATATATATAAAACAAATTCTTTTCTTTATATGCAAAAATCGCGTATTCTTCTTTCTCCCACGATATGCACTCGATATGTGCTCATCATTTACATATGAGACAATGAACCCATATTTCTCCATGTTGGACGACTGAATAACGTTTTACACAAAATATTTATGTATATTAATAAAATATGAATTATTTCATTCATTTGTATAATATTTGGCATTTCTTTAGAAACTTTAACTTTATCATTGAAATTGTCAATGGTTAATTTTACTTATTATCCATTTATGGTAGAAATGAGTGGACGCAATTTAAAACAGTGAAGAACTTAAAAGAATTTAAGGATATTTGGTTATTCTATATTCAACACACGAAGTTTGTTAATAGAAGGATTCAATTTTTATTCAGCTTCTGTATCTTGCAATCGATGTACAACATTTTCATTTTGCATAAAGATCCACAGTCTACTGACTGTAATATCAAACGAGCAAAAATATAAACAAGTATTTTTTACGTACCAAAAGGTTAAACTTCGTCCTTAACCCCTTGCAATTTAATTCTGAAGTTTCAGGTTAAAACGTACTATTAAATTTTGTCTGAAGCTCTAATTGATTGAAAATTGTATTCCATTAAAATTATTGTAAAACGGTTTAGTTGCTGTTACACGTCAGTTTATGACAAAAAGTTAAAAACAGCCAAGCGTGGCAATAGTCCATTTAAAGTAAAGGATTAATACTCTCGTTCTAAAAAAATCATAAATAAATTCACTGAAGAAAATAAATTGTATAATAATTACGTCAAACGATTAACAATATGAACAAGCATTTTTTACGTACCGAAAGGTTAAACTCCGCCCTTAAAACCTTGCAATTTAATTCTGAAGTTTCAGACTAAAACGTATTATTTTTTGTCTGACTCTCTATAATCGATTGAAAATTGTATTCCATTAAAATTATTGTAAAACGGTTAAGTTGTTGTTAGACGTCAGTTTATTCGACGTCAGTAATCGAAACCCATGATGTCTCTGAGACGTCCATTTAAAGTGGAGGGTTAACACTCTCGTTCTAAAAAAATCATAAATAAATTCAGGGAAAGAAACAAATTGTATAATAATTACGTCAAACGAACAACATATAAACAAGTATTTTTTACGCAGCTTTTTAAAGTTAAGCTGATTACTTCCGTCAACCATAATCCGTGAAGTTGCTCGACCCCCCTCGTTGAAAAGCCCCCACCTGGAGGAGAGTCGATTGTAAAGCGGTCTTTACATATGTTTATGATAATAAAAATAATACAGGTTCAGAGAGTGAAGTTTACGGGCACGTACGGCCGAAATTCTGATCGGAATCGAGCGGGACCGGTTGGCCTTTACATTCTTGCGATTGAGAGCCTTTGCAGGGTACACCGACACGCCTCGGGCGGTTCCCATTGCATCGTCGCTTCGGACGCCAACACATTCGTGTCTCGGTGCAAGACTGCACCGGTGTACACAATCAAACTGTAAACACGGCCCTGCTGTTCGATTGGTCTGACGTATGGAACGTGGAACGAGAAAAAGAACTCGCGCGGATCCAGCAATTTTTTCTCTTGTACCCTTTCGACCCCCAATCATCCCCAGCAATATTTTATACTAACTTTGATCATTCGAATCTGGCCGAAATTTTAGAACTATTGTACCAAATAAGTTGTGTATTTAACTATTTCTGTTTTGTATTCATTTCTGTTCGAGGTGATACAATTTAGTTTCTCACCACATTTAACGAAAAATTCAAATATTTTCAAAGATTTCATTTTATGTTTTAGATCAGGGAGTTCCAACGTATTCCCCTCCGAGAACTGCAAGGTCCCCACCATCGAACCTCTTCCCACTACTACGTACAGCCGTAGAGTTAGCGAGTGCTGCGCGCGACGCGTGGCTCTCGTAGTGGGAGCTTCCCACTACTATACCTTACAACGATGAAGTCTAAGAGTGGGGGAAGAATCTAAGCGGGGAAGATGACTCGAATAGCTCCCGAGCTATTGGCTGGAACTACCTGTTTTAGATTATCAAAATAATCATTTGCAAAATTTTGACAGGGATTTGACAGAATTTTGAAATATTTCATTTGCAGAAATTTGACTGTTCATTCAAAATAGTATTTCATTTGATTGTGAAACAACGAGTATTTAAAATAGTATTTGAAATATTTATTGTCCCACATTTTACCCGCCACTATCCGAGATCAATCGTTCAAGTATTGCGTTCAAAATTTTTTAAAAATGGACGCCAGTTACTGACGAAAATATAGCGTAAGCTGGATCGAAATTTGTGGCATCAGAGGGTCAATAGAGCGTGCATTAAGAGATGTGTGGCGGTAGAGGTACAGGTCGTTAGTGAATTCCTGGTAAGGATTTAATTTATTCAGACGTGGTCTCGCGAACTGATTCTCATGTGCGACTCGGATCTTTAAAAGCCCGGCTGCCGAGTCACAAAACAAACAGTCCGGTCGGTATTAATTCTCGTTAGTGCCCTCCGCTCCGGGATTACCGATTATTTTTCGAACCAGACAGAGAGAAAGAGAAAGAGAAGGGAAAAGAAAGAATTGAAGGAAGTGTACAGGCCGCGGCTGCTTTATTGAGATCCGGTTGCGACATATATCCCGACGTTTTAGCCGCCTTGGCACCGAACTCTTTTCATTCCCTTCCGTTTTTCTTGTTTTTCACTCGGTTCGATTTTTTAGCCGCCCCATCGCGAAAATATCGCGTCGCGCTGCCTGAAAATTTATGCGAATTCTTCGCCTGCCTTCCGCGTTCGATTAATAATGCTTGATCATATCTTTTGCAGCATTCTTAGCTCGGATCCGGCGAATTCTCTCGAAAAATTGTTTTGCGGGTTCCATTTCTGCTTTTTGCGTGTCGATTAGGTTATCGAGCTTAGGCATCGCCCCCTACTAAAATGCTCCTTCAGAATAAAATACACTAGTAAATCAGTGTAGTATTAAAATACCTATCTGTACCGCTGAATATAACAATTGATAATAATCTAGTAACGATAGTCAATTATGTTAGATTGTCCCGCAAGTTCGTTTCGTTTTTAATAAATGCATTCGATGCAAACTTTGATTAGTCTTGTAAATGACGTGAGTAAATAAGACGAATTTAGGGAAAAATTGAATCACTGAACAAACGATGAGGTTACTTGTATATGCTCGTGTCATTTAACACTAAAACTACCACGGTCGTATGACCGGTTTTATATTTTGCAATTATTAAAATTGTAAAAAGTCGTTTATTTAAAATATTGGAATAAATTTCCTTGTTCAAGCATCTATTATATTGGGAAATTACGGAAAATCTGAATAAATCTAGGGTTGCCATTTTTATAAGGCAACATTCGCCGATAGTTTTAATGCTTGGTAGGTTTAGTGTTAACAATATTAACCCTTTGCACTCGGAGCTATTTCAACTAAAAAACCAAACATTTCTTCTAACCTAGAATATTTCCATTGCACATCATTTTGTTTCATTATATGCGTACGAAAATGATATAGTACCTCATACAATATTCAAATGATTAGTAATTTATTACATTTAAACAAATTTAATCATGCAAACAATATTTTGAATAATAGTGTAGCAATTTGTAGTGGCGCCTCAGAGTCGCCATTCGAGTGTTAAGGGTTAAACGTGCGCATTGCGAATGACATTTCCGGGACAACCTAATGCAGAAACCTATTGTTTAAGAGATGATGTTTGCGATACTAATGAAAACTCTGAAATTTCATAGAAATCACTGATTAATAGACAGCGGATTTGATTATGAGAAAAATAAGTGGATGAAATAAACAAAAATACATAAAAATAGTGAAGAAGTCAGTTGAATCGACGCAGAAAATATCAGAAGATTTTACGAAGTCGATTATATATTATTTGTAACTTATTCACATTATTAACAGAAGAAACGAATGTACGGCGGGTGTACAAAGTATTTGTACATCTTTAAAAATCGAATCACTTTTTTCAAATTGGATCAAACGGCTTCAATTATTTTGAGATGTCAGACGCATAAGTTTATTAGGTAGCGTGTAAATAATTTTTTTTCCAAAAATTGCTATTGGCCGGAATTGCGACGAAAATAGTAATGATCATAATTTTTAATTTTTTTATCTGTGCCTGTAATAAAAATTAGTAAACTAATCCTTTTAACATCTCAAAAGAACTGAAGTCGTTTGATCTAATTTTAAAAAAGTGATTTGATTTTTAAAGGTGTACGAATATACTTTTTATGTATCCACTGTATATGAAATGCAGTTGCAATAATTCTATGCTATCCCGTTTCTTGCAAACGATGAATAAAAATGTTTGCATAAAAATCGGCAGTCTCGTGTTGATATATTTCCGTTAAAAATAGAATGCGTTATTAGTTTAGATTATTTTCACGATATAATATTCTCGTGAAGCTTCTTGTCTATGTTCGTTAGCAGATTGTTTGATGCACGAACGCTTTGCGCAGCGTTTGTCATTGCACTCCACGCGTTATCGTCAATTGCGCGAACGAATGTGCAAACTTCAGCTCGCATCCACGCAAGAACACAATCCCTTTTCCTCTTCCTGATACGGTGATAATTATCAACGTGAGAATACAGCATCTCCCTTCGCGATTCGAGGAATATTTCGAAACAAAAGATGCAGGTGTTTTTCTTTCCCAATAAAAATAGTCTCAGCGTCACGAATGCATGTTGCACATTTCCGTATGTCCGTCAAGGTCCTTTCAAGAATCGTATATACAGGGTGTCCTAGGTTTTAATGTTCAAAATTCGTCAGTCTATTCTATGGCATTAAATAAAAAGAAAATGTTATGTAAACATAGGTCACATAGAGGTTGATTAAAAAGTTATAACAAAAATACGGAATATAAGTGAAATAGTTAGCGATTGACTCTAACTGCCGGTATAGAAACGAAATTCTCACTGTTAAAGAAGTGCTGCAGACATTTTGAAATGTAGTATTAATTAACTCTGGAAGTGACTATGTCAAGTAGTAATTATATTGATCCATTGCTCGCAGTAACAGCAAATCGGTTATTATTACACTTGTACTCTGTATGTCTGTTATAACCAGACACCGGATCTTTATGCAAAATAAACTTTTTTTACCGGAATTGCAACAAACTCGAGTGAAATAGAAATCGTTTTTCTTTATTAATATGTTTAATAGGATGAGAATAATATCAGAGTATTTTTAAGTTTCTCTAATGTTTTCACTGTTTTCAACTAGACATGCACATTTTTGTCATAAATTCATAAAATCCGATGTCCAGTTATAACTTTTTAATAAAGCTCTATGTGACCTATGTTTACATAACATATTTTTCTTAGTTAGTGCCATAGAATATCATGACAAAGTTTGAACATTACAACCTGAGACACCGTGTATAATGAGAATAATAGAGTGAACATTAGGAACTTAATCAAATATTATATTCACAAATCATAAACTGAATCAAAAGGTACACTTAGAAATCATAAACCGAATCAAATATTATTTCGAAATCGTAAATTTAATGAAACATTGTGCATGCGTCGTGTAATTAGTACAAAAGTAATTAATTTAAATAATTCTGTGAATTTGTCATCTTTCTATGGAGAAATTTAAACGATGAAATCAATTTTTATCGGACCGTGTTGTTAAACCGAAAATGAAATATGACTATCAGAAAAGTAGGTCTCGAAAATAAAAATTTTCAATCGGATAACAGGAAATTTTGTGGTAAAATAAGTATACATTAAAATATTGAAATGAACATAATTAATTGTACGCTCTTATATAGGATTAAAAAAATATGTTCTTATGCAGTAATACAGCAATCTAAAGATAAACATTTTCAGTTCGAAAAAACATGGGGATTTTTTAGTAAAAGTACATAAAAATTTACCTATTTAAATGATCAATTGAAATGATAACAAAAGTTCAAAAAATATATTCTTGCGCAAAATGATCGTTGTCTTTAGAATGTTACATGATCTGTAACTAAAATAAATATACACAAAAATATTGAAATGATCAAATAAAATAACAAAAGTTCAAAAAATATATTCTTGTCCAAAATGACCGCTGTCTTCATAATTCATTTATTTATTTATTTGCAGTTTATTTTAATGTGTTCGCATTAACAGCGAGGTCATTAGCGACCACATGGTTTACGATTTACAATTTGTTATAATATATTTGACATGTATAATAGTTTGTAATTGGTTAAAGTTAATATTGGCATTTGGATGTTACACGGTCTGTTACTAAAATAAATATACACAAAAATATTAAAATGATCAAACAAAATAACAAAAGTTCAAAAAATATATTCTTGTGCAAAATGATCGCTCATAATTCATTTATTTATTTGCAGTTTATTTTAATGTGTTCGCATTAACAGCGAGGTCATTAGCGACCACATGGTTTACAATTTACAATTTGTTATAATATATTTGACATGTATAATAGTTTGTAATTGGTTAAAGTTAATATTGGCATTTGGATGAGTAACAATAACATACGTTTATAGCATGTTACACGGTCTATTACTAAAATAAATATACACAAAAATTTAAGAATGATCAAAGAAAATAACAAAAGGTTAAAAAATATATTCTTGTGCAAAATGATCACTACCTTTCATTGTTTTACATGATCTTCTACCAAAATAAATGAACACAAAACTATTAAAATGTACTTGAAAAAATTATCTTCTACCAAAATGAATGAACACAAAACTATTAAAATGTACTTGAAAAAATTATCACAGTCAATGACAATAAAAAAAACAAATTAAAAAAGTATGTTCTTCTGCAAATACTGCGCTGATCGCCGCCATCGCGATACCAAACGGTTTTTTGTCGCCGAGCAGCTCGCGTGTTTGCGACGGCGAATGACAGCGCGAAATTAATAAGGAAGAACTTACGATTATCCCGGCGAATGGGTAGTAAATCCACGGTGATTATGAATAACCCTTTAAACGCTATAAAAACTTGTTGTGTTGTAACGATAAAAAATAAATTCGTGTATTTGGAGCGTGGCATTTATTTACGAGGTGCACGACACCGCGCGCCGGCCTCTGTTTTTCTCGTGTTTGTTCTTTTCGTTCGGGACACGCTGATAATTAATCAGAACAAGATATATCATTTTTCAAGGTGATCAACTCTGTGGGAAACACTGGCGAATATTATACAACGCGTGCGACCGCCGCTCTCGTTCGGAAACGAAAAATCAAATAAAAGGCGAAACGATATTCGATGTTCGTTTAACGAGAATCGTAATTTCCGGCGATTTCGGCGATAAGTTTCGAACGCATTCATCATTTGATATTCTTCTCCAGGCTGGTCGCGTGTTTAAAAAGCTATGCTCGATTTATGCGAAATCGTTTAATGAGTAAGGCTTCGCGCACAGTGGATCCGACATCGGTCGATCCGGCCGACATCCGACCAATGTCGCAAGATCGGTTAAATCGAGGGAAATACAGTTTACCACCTCTCTGATGACCAGAGTAATGATACGTTGCGCGGCACGTCACGTGACCAGTCTACGGTGTTAGTGGGGGACGTTGGAGTGAGCTCAGGTAGTGGAATGGGATAGTGGAAGGGGAAAAGTAGGAGGTCCGACATTTCAAATGTGTGGGTATGCCCGTCTGTGAGACCCTTTTAGTTTCGTCCGACGTCGTAATTTCGCGTCTCTTTCTTTCCCATACGCTGTCCTTCTTTACGTCCGAAATGTTCGTCGTTCATTATACAAGTAAATATCATCGGAATTACATCATATTTAGTATCATTTTAATCAGAAAAATGCCGCAAATATGTTGGTGAAAGTAGCATAAAAAAGTAATGAAAAATAAAGAAGTTTTGCTATTGGATTAGTAGTGGTCTTACACAGATATACCCAACCTGTATAATTACACTCCTCGGCGATCGAAGCTCTCGAACTTCACTGTCCTTTCCTCAGTTCGACAGGGGATCACAGAATGTAGATAAATATTATCCAGTGCGGTGAGTACATTACTCTACATTATAAAAAATTCAAATTTGGACGCTAATTATTAAATTTTTTTATTTATTATTGAGACCCTTTCAGTCCCACCGATTTCTTTTTGGTTTAGAACTGAACGTAAATATGACCGTTATAATTCAAAAAAGTTTGCGACGTTTTGTGATTTTCCGAGAAATACGGTCACAATGGTTTTGGAAAGAGCGAGACAAACGATTTTTTCGAATCCATATTTCTTAAGTTTAAGATTTTTATCGGAATGTGATGTCTTTCAGTTTCTCTTTCAAGAACCAGACGATCAATGAAATAATAATTAAAATAAACGACAATTAAAAATAATGTTATCTTGTTTATGCCTTCGCCATTAATTGATATTTCCATGTATATATTTTATTTTACATAACACATATCACAAAATATCATAATTTCTACTGTAGAAACATGTACGCGTCCGACACGTCGGATGAAAAACAAAATGATTTGATTTTCCTCCGACCATCGTCCGACGTCGGGGCCCCATGGGGTCTGTCCCATTGAAACTCTTCTCGAAACACTTGAAGAGGTTCGGCTACCACGGACCTCCACCGATTCGTCCGATGTCGGGCCCAGTGTCGTCAGATCGGTTAAATCAAGGGGAATACAGTTTACCACCTCTCTGATGACCAGAGTAATATGTAACACGTTGCGCGGCACGTCACGTGACCAGTCTACGCCCAATTTTAGGTGGATCTAGTCGGGCCCATTGTGAGCATATTTTCCGACGAAATCGTGTGTGCCGAATTCGGACGTCGGACGAAGTCGGATCCACTGTGCGCAAAGCCTAATGGACAGATGCGGTTCGCACGCCTGTGTTTCGTAAATCTCGATCGCCAAAAGCCTGCGCGCGACTTTCGTGTCATTACAGTATGGAAAGTTGTTCAATTCCGATACGTTATACGCAGCGGAGAACCATACTTAGCGATCGCTCAAAAAGTATGTTGCATTTCATTATTTAACCGCAAACTGACGCACAGAAATTATAGCGTTCGGAAATCTTGAACATAATTCTCAACGAGTCAACTTCGATTGCTGATTTCGTACAAGTACTGTGGAAAATGTCTGCGCGATACAGTTCTACTAAAGACTCTTGGTTAATATTCATCAATTTTTACTTTTCTATTACAGGGAACAAAAATACGCAATTTTACTGTCTAGAGAAAAATAGATTTATCTTTAACCGTTCAAAAGTGTGCAACCATTTGATACATTTGTAACATGCATGGTTAATGATTAGACTGCGGATCTTTATGCAAAATAAAAATGTACAAGCTGTGCTACACGAAACCCAAACGGAAATTTCATTTTCTGTTTAATGATATTAATCTTCTCGGACTGACACATTGACATTTTTAAATCCTCTTAACCTGTCGTCTGCATTAAATTGCATGTACTTATTTTCGTCATGAATGCATAACATCCGCAGTCTAATTATGATGTTAAATGTAGCCTAGCCTCTAATATCGGCTAACGATATTAGGAAGGAAAAAGCGTTTTTAGAAACAACAACTGCATGATGTCGTAGTTGAACATGTATAAAAATAAGAATTTAATTGACAATGTTATCCTAACGTCGCTTAATCTAGGAGACATATTCTAATAAGAATGCGTGAATCTATTTCAATGTGACTTTAAATTAGGTAAGGATGTAAGCTTAACAATTATATTGATGTCTGAATATTTAACAAAGGTACCTAATTATTGACGTATTTAACACTTTGATCGCCATGTCATCCATATCTGGGTGACGGAATTATTTATACAGATTTATTATTTATTGAAAATTTATTTTTACGTTGGTAGATTGAGTGTACAAAATTTGCTTACGATCTGAGGAATAGGAGAGGCTTGAAACAGTAATTAATATCATAAAACTAAACACCTTAGTTTCTGTTTTGTTAAATATAATGCTTTTGTGTTAAACAATATTATCGATTCGTACAGCCTTCTTAACCCTCTGTCTACCAAGCGGGTGCATTGGACCCGACTGTATGTAGATACTGCGGTTATTTAAACTTTTAAAATTCTTGGGATCTTGTCGTTGCATGACTTTGTTACTTTTCTTATTTTTTATTATTTAAAGCTAAAATTTTTTTTTATATTTACTACGTTTTGTGGTATTAATTTTCTATCGCATAATGAAAGTTTTTTTTACGGTAGACAGAGGGTTAAAAGAATTCGATATTTACTCGTCTTCCATTTTGTTACTTTTGATTAAAAACCTTTACAATTTAACTGGTCCAGCCCGACGTACATTAAACACAAACACTGTTTCTTTTTCTTTTAAGACTAATTTGTAGTCTGTGGATTTTTATGCGACATAAAAATGGTCTAACTCAAGTTACAAGCAACGAGAGTTGAGTGAAAGTGCAGTTTCTTCTTTAATCGTTTCAACAAGCTGAAAATATAATACAACTACGTACTTAAATTCTTTTAATGTCTTAATGTCTGAACCATCTTAAAATACAAATTATTATTATTATGAATAAAATACTCACTTTGAATACGTGTGATGTCGTTCGAGCAACTAGTAAATAAGTTAATGTAGTGCCGAATAGGTTATAAAAATAGATCTCTTTCGTGAGACATCTATGAACTTACAATAGAATATACTGTATATAAATGTCAACATGGAAATAAAATCATAAATATTATTTTTTTCGTTTAATACCAGTGATGATCATTAACTGGGAGATATTCATTCACTAGACTAGTCGCCCTATATTTTGCTCTTGGATTGTGTTATTTCAAAATCTTGGAAAAAAGACCGCTTAAAAGAAGAGTTGAGTGTATTTAGACAATGGCAGACTCTCTGTCTCCAGGGCCGCGCAGACGGTGATAATTATCACCGTGAGAAACGTCATGTATCACCCAAGGCGACCCACCTTACAGGAGATGGTGCCGATGCTGATGTCGGTGGTGGCGGCGGCTACGACGGCGATGGTGGTGGTGGTGGTGGTTGCTTTCAAAAGGGTCTTCCACCTCCTACGTGGTGAAAGAGGAGGAATGGATGTACGTGGAATAGAATGGGAAAGGGAGAAAGCCGAGAGAAAGACCGAGACGAGAAAGAGAGAGATAGAGAGAGAGAGAGAGAGAGAGAGAGAGAGAGCAGCACACTCCGCAGAAAATACATTTTATTACTACTAACACTAGCCTTCCAATAAAATAAGAACATCGATTGTTTCAAGAGGTTCTCGAGTAAAAGGCAAGAGACATTTCTGTATCAAATTACCTTACAAATTTTCTTTTACATAATAATGTCAAACGAAATTACTAGATTACATTACTACAGGTGATTTGTTGGTTTACGATTGTAATTCCTATTGCTCTTGAAAGATCTATTAACACTAAACCTACCAGCGTCAAATGACCGTTTTCAGGATTTATATTTTACAATTACTGAAGTTACAAAGATGCTTCCACTGGAAATGATTATCCGCACTTTTTTATTCAAGTATACATTATAATAAAAAGTAGCACAAAATCTAAATAAATTCAATCGTGCCATTTTTATAAAGGAGCATATACTAGTCACTTTTAGTGGTCGGTAGGTTCAGTGTTAAAAATTCCTTAGCCATAGGCCATGGACTCTAGAAAATTATGAAATAGTCCTCGGTAGATAATGTGTTAATACAGAAAATAAAATAAAGAACCACTATTTATTATAGATATGCATGAAATCCACAGTCTACTTACACACCTTATTTCCAAAAATTAATTTTCAACACTTCAAGGTGTTCAAGACATCAACCGAGATTATAGTTGTGAAATATTAGAAATGTCTGCGTTGGGAAGACAAACGTCTCTTTTGGCGGCAGCGATGATGCTTTGAAAAGGGCCTTCCATCTCCAACGTGGTGAAAGAGGAGGAATGGATGGATGTAGAATAGAACAGGAAAGGGAGAAAGCCGAGAGAAAGACGGGGATGAAAATGATGAAAGAGAGAGTCAGAGAGGATGGAAAGAAAGAGAGCAGGATTTCGATGGAGCAGCACGCGGTGGGATTTGATTTACGCATTGGGTCATTAAATTGGATGTATTGTGCAATAGAACGCTGCGCTGGAATGACTGTCCAGGATCCTCCATAAGGACTTAATTACTGTACCGCGGCCTCTGTCCGGTTTAATCAGCCGACGTGTTTAGGGACTCGCGAAAACCTGGGGGACCGCCTTGTCGTTTGCCAACCTGGTCCCCCGCTGGATTTTTAAGATCCACAGATTAAAGGGAATCAGTATGCGATCCGCTGCCGTTGAGATCCAGCCACACCGATTTCGTGGAAAAGTTTGCAAAATACTGCGTCCTGTCCGAATAGCACTTCCCAAAAAAAGCTACAATCTTCTACTGCAACTAGAATTTCTGACAGCGTTCAAATAAAATACGATTTCAAATTTATCGAGCGAGCTAAAATGCATTCAACTTCTGATAACGTCGTTCTTTTCAACAATACGCGAAAACATTACTAATGCAAATTGTTGGACTTGAAGAAATATGTAACATCAGGGTATAAATAAAATAAGAACGTCATTGACAATTATTAAATGTGAAATAATCCGATCAGGGTGCTAAAAAAGCAAAAAATGTAGATTCCTTATTGTTGGACTGCAAATCTTTATGCTATCTTAAATTTGAAATATTCTAGATTAAGTAGAACATTTTTATAAACCATGGAAAAAGCAAAAAATGTAGATTCCTTATTGTTAGACTGCAAATCTTTATGATATATTGAATTTGAAATATTCTAGATTAAGTAGAACATACACACACACACACCCATCGTACACTCAACCAATTACAGTACCAAATCTCATTGTTCCACTCCCGTCGCTAATAACCTTGGCAGTTGATGCGACGTTAAAAACAATAAAATAAATAAATAAATAATTTTTATAAACCGTGGAAAAAGCAAAAAACGTAGATTACTTATTGCGAGACTGCAAATCTTTATGATATATTGAATTTGAAATATTCTAGATTAAGTAGAACATTTTTATAAACCATGGAAAAAGCAAAAAATGTAGATTCCTTATTGTTAGACTGCAAATCTTTATGATATATTGAATTTGAAATATTCTAGATTAAGTAGAACATACACACACACACTCATCGTACACTCACCGATTACAGTATCAAATCTCATTGTTCCACTCCCGTCGCTAATAACCTTGGCAGTTGATGCGACGTTAAAAACAATAAAATAAATAAATAAATAATTCTTATAAACCGTGGAAAAAGCAAAAAATGTAGATTCACTATTGTGAGACTGCAAATCTTTATGCTATCTTGAATTTGAAATATTCTAGATTAAGTAGAACATTTTTATAAACCGTGGAAAAAGGAAAAAATGTAGATTCCTTATTGTTAGACTGCAAATCTTTATGCTAATTTGAAATATTCTAGAATTAGTAGAACATTTTTGTAAACCGTGGAGCTTTTTGGATCATACATATTAAATTTTAAATATTCTAGATTAAGTAGAAAACTGAGGTGTGCATTACAGTTTTATAAAATATTAGGAACGTCTGTATTAGGAAGATAGATGTCTCCTGTTTCGTTAAATATCGAAAGAAAATTGCGGGGAAAATATAGAATGGGAAGTAAGTCTTGAATATAATAAGGATCGTTATCCGCCATTTTTTCACCTAAAGGTCTTGAAGCCTTGGAACGAATCCGTTGATTCCTGTGAAGTCGCCGTGAGGGCAATTCTGGCTGGAATCGACCCTCGTGAATCGTCTTAGAGGTCGAAATATCGATACACCCGGCTCTGGCCAGCGGGCATGTATCGTGAGAGAGATGATATTCCGGTTTTCAGGTTGCAAAGTGTGAATTGCGAGGTGATGCAAAACCTGTGCGATCACTCCCGCTTATCTTTTGACAAATTTTAAACTTTTGCTGTTGAATTATTAACTTGTCAATCTCTTTAATAAAAAAACATAATTTACCTATCATCGCAAGACGTACTCTCTAGCGTTAACCCTTTGCACTGCGATTTATTTTACAGTTGCAGTAATTAGAACTTCTTTGTAAATCATATTTTCCTAGAAGAAGAAAATTTATATCTATTGTGTGCCTATATGATCTCCAATGGTTATATATCAACAACAACCAAATAGAATTTTATTTTGGTTGAAAGGAAATTAATAAGTAGACTGCGGATTTTATGTGTTTATGAAAAAACTGAGTAAGTGTAATTTAAAGTAGCAAACTGATCAGAAGTATCTAATTAAAGTATTTAATGAAAGTATAGAACGTTCGAAATGCTGTCCCAAAATTTTATACTGAAATTCATTGAAATGACAAAGTTATGCCGATTCTAGGAGAACGACGCTTCGGAATAGTTTACTTTAAACGCGACTTAATCGAAACTGTGTGTTTTTAAATTGGCGTCCAGGATAACTCGATAACTAATTGATTAATTATGTTCAACCAACGCTTATTTTATCCATTGTATATTTCTCTAGAGACTATACCACAGATCTGGACTACATTTTTTGAAAAATTTAAACTTGTCTAATTATTGTAATTTTGATCAGATTTTTTTATATATTTCCAACAGAAACTATCTAACTTTAACACTAGAACTACCGAGCGCTAAACGCGACTGGTGCATTCTAATAACGACAAGAATGCATTTAGTCAACTTCCGTACAACTTTTGTTTAAATATGTATTCTAATAGAGAATTTGACTAAAACATTACTCCGGAAAACATTTTTATAATTTCAATATTTGTAAAAGAAAAATTTAGAAAACAGTCATTTTGACTTGTCCGGTAGTTCTAGTGTTAAAAAACTTGTTCATCTTTTAGGGTTTAATGATTGATACGATCATGGATGAACCGTCGAAGAGAATAACAACAATTATATGCAACTTGTTGTAATAGTCGTGGATGCGTGCATACGCATGCCTGGGCACGTGTGCATATGTGTGTAAGTATATGCGTATGTGTATGTGAGTGTATACGTATGTACGTATATAGGTATAATAACAAAACAATTTCTAACCAACTATCAAACTAACAATGTACCATCTACTAACTGATAAGCACAAGTTATACGAATCAATCTATATCTGATAATGATAGAACCTGTCGCTATAACATTAATGCGACCTCTTTGAAGTAAACACAATACTACTTCTTGCTAGTGATAAAAAGATGAGTACAAAATATTGTTTTCTGGTTTTGGAATGTGTCATTGTAACTGTAAAATAATAATACTTCTTGCTAGTGATAAAAAGATGAGTACAAAATATTGTTTTCTGGTTTTGGAATGTGTCATTGTAACTGTAAAATAATAAACAAACGATGAAACATTACTCGATTTTCCTGTTTCACAGGAAATCTCAAAGCTACTCATTCGAAATCCACTCTAAATCACATACCACCACAAAAATCGTTCACAAAGCTCTCGTCTCGTGTCTCCAGAATACCACAAGGGACCAACAAATCCTAGATCCCTGCACCGTGTGTGCAGTTTAGAGTCCCGCATTCGGAAAGCCACCGCGGTCGGCGAGCAGGGAGTCGTCCCGATGAAAAACCGAATCAATCGTCCACTATCAATCCTCGGCCAGAAAAAGCCCTCCCCACCAGAAATTCCCACGTGTCCGGCATTCGAATTCCAGGGGACCAGGAAGATGCCAGGAAGGGAGCAATCCGGGGATGAGGTGGGGGATTCGCGACGAAATAAGACCGCGGCGAGAGTGGTACACGAGGACCCACGGCGGAACTCATTTTAATTAGAAGGGGTCCTTCGCTTTATCGAGTTATTCCCTGGCCCGTTCCCTCCCCTCCCTGGCCCCTCCGATCTCCCACCCCGTGCCACATTTCCCTCTCTCTTCCGCTCGCTTGCGAAGCAGAGCTCTCTGTCCGGGTCTCCCTTCGACTCACCCCCTCTTTCCCCCACCTCGCGCCTTTCCGCGGCCCGTTTCGTCGTTCCCTCCCCTCCCGGTCTTCGGTCCAGCGAGCGGGGCCCCATCCGTGAAGCCAGCTTGGAATGCGGTTCTGCGGGCCCACGGGGTTCGTGGTCGTGGCCGTGCCCGCGGTACGTCTGGGGGTGTTCGAGTGTGCGTGCGCACACCGCGGCGCTGGCCCCACGTCAAATCGCGCGCAAACGGCAACCTCGTATTTTTTTCGCCGCGTTTCGACGTCGAAAACGATGTTTCGTGATGCTCGATGGTCACGGAAGACTCGAACGGTGACGCAGCGCCGCGCCGTCACACCCGCTCACCGACGGAACACCCAGCGTGGCCACGGGTTTTCGAGGGTTACCTTTAAATCACCGACAATCATTTCATCGGCAATGATTTCACCGACGCGACTTCACCGACACCAAGTTCCCCGACAATGTTTATTCACTGATGCATCGAAATCACCGGCAAGCATTTGATCAACAATGATCTCATCGACACAATTTCACCGACACCGAATTTCATGACACAAAATAGGCAAATAATAAAAATTATCGTAACGTACGGTTACTTTATTGAATATGTTGTATACAGTCGGAGACAATATTAAGTGGGCAACCTTGGAAACTGATAACTTTTATAACATTGGATCAAAAGACTTGAGTTTTTCTAACATGGTAGAAGCATTAGTTTATTAAATAACAGGAAAACCAAATTTTGAAAAAATTGCTATTGTGGTCAGAATTGTGAAGAAAAAAATTAAATTCAGATTTCTCAACTTTTTCATCTCAGCCTGTAACGAAATTTTAATCAATGCCTTTTGTAGACCCATATCAATTATATACACGGTAAAAATTTCATCGAAATCGGTTAACGTTTTTATGAGCTACAAACATTTACGATAATACCTTCACCGTGGAACTCGGAGATTTTCGATCTTTCAAGGGAATTTCGCCCTTATGTGACCACCTTTAAATGTTTGTAGCTCATTACAACGTTAATCGATTTCGATGAAATTTTCACCCTGTAAATAATTGAAATGGGTCTAAAAAAGGCCTTGATTAAAATTTCGTTACAGGCTCAGATGAGAAAGTTGAAAACCCGGAATTTTATTGTTTCCTTCACAATTCTGACCAATAGATATTTTTTCAAAATTTTGTTCATGCATATAAATATAGTTTACAAGTATATAAACGTGGGATCAGGACCACCCAGACCAAATACGTCTGGAGATTGGGAAAAGTCGCAGGGTTCCGTGGATGCCCCCCTTTATCTTAAGATCCTACATAAATATACTGAATATATGTTTATGCAGTATTCTATGATAACTTTTTATTATTTGCCTCATTGTTTTTTGAAGGAAAAGAATGCGTCGATAAAACTCGGTGCCGGTGGAATCGTATCGATGAAATCATTGTCGGTAAAATGATTGTCGGTGACATGAAAGTAACCCGGTTTTCACACCGAGGAGAACGCAGCGAGTTTTCGCATGGGTCTCATCCCTCGCATTCATTATTCGCACGGTCGGCTTAAGGGGGGAACCTTATGTAAAATGAAATTTTTTAGCATTTTTCTTTTTTTGCTTAAATCGATAGGAAATTTCCACAGGAATACGATAAAAAAGTTAGAATGCTAGCAGACATGTTCTTGTATGTTATTTTCAAAATAAAGTGGAGAGTTGTATTGAGAGCGTCGCTTGAACTCCCCTAATTCGTGGTGTAAGTGGCGCGTCGCACAAGCGGTGGGAGAAGAATTTGACCATCCACCTGCATTGCACGAAGATGTTCAAAAACATATTCGTCCAATTTACGATGATTTATCGCGGGATGATTTATTAGAGAGATGTCTAGGTGGGCATACCTAAAATGCAAACGAGAGCTTTAACGCTGTCGTTTGGCGTTTAGCTCCTAAGCATTTGAATTGTGGGTTAAAAACTGTTGAAATAGCTGGTTTTTTGGGTGCCGGTATATTCAACGAAGGATTTTCGTTTGTCCTTCAAACGATGCAACTGCTCGATATAGTAATTGGACAGCAGAGCAGAAGATTTGCCGAAAACGAGGACAAACGCCGTATTAGACAGCAGGAGCGACGCAGTCTTGATTGTACTAAAGAGGCTCGTGCTTCTCGAAAAGACGAAAAAACGGCTGAAATACAATACTTTGATAAAGAGGAAGAACTGTGCTATGGCCCCGGAATCGTAGACTAGCAAAAGACTGCGGTAAGTTAAAACGAATTACGATTTTTTCACAATTTTTCTGTTACACAAACTTTAAACGCATTTTTCTCGAACGCAAAATTGCGCACGCCGTGCAATGTAGCTCGTAAACTAATTACTCAATCTTTATGAAACCTGATATATATATATATATATATATATATATATATTCTATAAACAATTGGCCTCAGCATGACGAGCTCCGATTTTTTAATTTTTTATTTAAAATATTGCTATTAACTATTATTTATAGAAAAAAATCCGTTTTTTTTCAAAACGTCGCCATTTTTGCAATTTTGCAAATTTAAAAAAAAGAAAAACGTCATGCTGAGCGTTTTTGCATAAACTAACGATTCCATTTGGATTTTTTTGTTTCAGATCATTTTTGTGCACTGTACGCTGCACGACGCAGTTACAGGATGCCATTTTCAAGCCGTCATTTCACCATTATCATTAACAATTAAACTTTAAAAAAAATATTTTTTGTTGCACTATAACATCGATAAATGATACCTGAAATTGTAAATCAATCTACGCATTACATTCTTAACAAAAAATTCTTGAAAAACAGGCCATTTACATAGGGTTCCCCCTCTTAACAAATAAGTAAGTACAGCCGCCGCCCCACCCCCCGCCCCTTCAATTTGAGGAGATGAAATTTTCCTTTATCGTACTTAAAATTTCCAAATTTCCAAATGGCAAGAAGAAGAGACTATTCCGCGAATATGTACAGGTTGTTTCACGCAATTGTTTCAGGATATAACTTCCTTACAAGACAGTTAGCAACATCCTAGACCAAAATCGAAGCCTGTAGGAGGCTGTAGATCCTAATCGAACCTAGAGGAGGTTCTATCAGGCGCCTGAGAGAAGGAAGAGAGTAGACTTCGTTAGGAGGGCCAAGTAAAAGGAGACTTTGTCCTTTGCGGTTCTCCTGCTCGCCCCACCGTGTGCCTCTTCGTCTTCATCGGGGCCCGTTCTTTCGGGCCTCCCACCCCGGGCTCCTCCGTTAGCCTCCCTTTGCCTATGAGGTACGGGGAAAGGGTGAAGAGGGAACGGGACCTCCAAAGCGGCGAGCCAGAGTCCAGGGAGGTCCTTCCTTCCAGCACCGGCCCTGGAAGGAACCCGTCGCAAACGAGGAAGAGAGAGAGAGAGAAAAAGAGAGAGAGACGAAGGATAGGGAACGGCTCCTTGGCGAGGATCAAAGGATATGGCGAGATCCTTTTTGCTCCGGAAGGATCGGCCACGGAGAGGGCCAAAAATGTTCAGCTCGGGTTTCGGGGCCGCGTTTAGAGGGAACGCCGGTAGATTGCGAGGAACGATCGCGTTCGCGGAGCTTGTTTCTCTCCGGGGCCCCGGCTGATGGTTTTTGGAATATGGGCCGGCTGGCTTGATGGGTTCCTTTCGGGCTCGGCTCGAATTGAAAGCCGGGATTTAATGGGGCGCCGAGGAGTTTAGTTTTGCATCCGTTTTGAGGCACCGCTCGCTCCTCTATCCCCACGCGGAATACCCGGTCTCTCGCTTTTTTATGGATTTCACTTGTTAACCAGGCCCGATCCGTCTTGTTATTCGCGCACCATGGTGTCCACAGGTTTCCACATCTATTTGTCCATCTAACACTCTCGTGATACTCACGGTGACCATACGTCACGTGAACATATCTCCTAAACGACTAATTTTTCATCATAAATAGGTTAACACTATTTTTATACAGAATGTCCAACTGCATCGTTTGACGTATTAAAAAGTATATAATTCCATTAAAAAAGTTGACCTTCATATGACCTTAACTCGTTCACCCACGAATAAACTAATAATACCAAAATTATGCCCCACTCAGCATCATTTAATTCTTATCTGAAACATTTTTCGATAGGACTAACAATAGCAAGCAAATCAAGATGTCAAAATCGGGTGAGACACCCTGTATTTATAGTTTTTGTGATTGAGATTACCACAGGCTCAAAGATTGAAGCTTTGTCTTTATAACGACGCCTTAAAAATTGATGTACGATTTTTTTGGTCATTTTATGAAAGTTTGATACTAACGGTGACCATACGCCCTTCGATTAACCTCCAAACTGATTTATCTATCTTAGTACATTTTTATTCAAGTGTATATTGTTAACCAGGCCTGAACCATCACGTTATTCGCGCAACGTGTTGTCCACAGGTTTCCACATCTATTTGTCCATCTAACACTCTCGTGATACTTACGGTGACCACACGCCCTTCATTTAACCTTCAAACTGATTTATCTGTCTTACAACATTTTTATTCGTACGTATATTGTTATCCGGGACAGATCCCTCTCGTTATTCCAGCAACGTGGTGTCCACAGGTTTCCACTTCTATTTGTCCATCTAATACTCTCATGATACTTACGGTGACCACACGCCCTTCATTTAACCTTCAAACTGTTTTATCTGTCTTACAACATTTTTATTCGTACGTATATTGTTATCCGGGACAGATCCCTCTCGTTATTCCAGCAACGTGGTGTCCACAGGTTTCCACTTCTATTTGTCCATCTAACACTCTCATGATACTTACGGTGACCATACGCCCTTCATTTAACCTCCAAACTGATTTATCTATCATACTACATTTTTATTCAAGATATATTGTTAACGGGGCCGGATCCATCTCGTTATTCAAGCACCGTGGTGTTCACGGGATTTCATATCTAGCTGGAGCATAGTCATCGTTTCTATAAGCAAAGGGATTGAAATAGGGCGTTTTACGTTCTCAGGAAAGAGATTAGAAAATTCTGATTGATATACAGGCAGAGAGTACATAATCTCTGTACATAACATAAGCCTCCTGAATCCTAAGAAATTTAAAAAGCAAGCAACAATTTTCATAGCGTCTTCTCTGTAGTGAATTTTGCCACTGCTGATAACACATTTTGTTTTTGTGAATGCATAAACAACAACTCTCCTGAATTTAAAGTGCGCGAAAATAACGACACAGGAATAAAAGAAAGTTTTTGCTGGAAAATGCCTTCTAATCCTAATAAACAGCGATTTTAGAGGATGCCTACCGTCCAAAACATAAGAATTGAGGGAAACGACCTTGAACACAACTCTTCGATTCAAAATAAAGAGAAAAAACTAAACATTTTACTAGAACGAAAAATTCGTAATTTTTGTGGTTTTTTCTTCCTCGACCCCACTGTGCGACGTCTGAGATCAAAATTCTGCGCTAAAGTGCTAGTTAAGTAACATTTAGATCTTTCTTGACTAGACGCACGAAGAATACTGAAAATTGTGAGTGATCCTAATTTTTTGGCCAGGGGCTCCTGTACCCTTTTCTTTACAGATTTCTTTCGTAAATATTTTTGGAACAATTATTATTATTTGGTCCCTGTAAAATTGTATTGATTTCGAAGGGATTATAAAATTCTGCGGGATTCATCTTATGCGAACTGTTCATAGCGACTTTCCGTTCCGCAGAACGCTTTCGGCAAATCGGCACTGGGCCGTTGTTGGCATAAAAGATCGCATGCGTTTCTCACGCTGAGATTCCGTAGTCGAACGCGCAGCACGCGTGTGTAATTGAACCATATTATCGAGCCAATCATACCGTTCAAGGAAACTGCGCGTATTTACATACATGCGAAATTCAGACGGACGCCGCTCTTTGTAGTCCACCGTCGATTTTCGGCATGTGGCCCCCCTCCCCCCTGTTTAAAAACACTCCTAAACGCTTTCTGGTCCCCTATTGTTCAAGCAACCTTTTCATACTTAACAATTCCCAATAATCATTACATTTTTCTTCGCAATTTGGTCCAATGGCAATTTTTAGTTAATTCTTTATATAAATTAACTGGTAAACTAATCCTTCTAACATCTCAAAAACACTCAAGCCGTTTGAAACAATTTTAAAAAAAGTTCTTTTCGTTTTTAAATAGTGTCCGGATATTGTTGCACGCCACTGTACATATATGGATACTGTCGCATTGTCGTACGACCGAAATCGAAATCGGTCAGTTGGACGACCAAGATTTTGTCGTTGTACGACATTTAATTAGGACAAAGCGTTAAGAGGTTAAACGTCGTTCTTCAAGACAACACAGGGATTTTTAAAGGTCTCGACTAGAGCGGGCCGAGGACCCCGCGCGAAAACACGAGACGCCTGGCGAAAAAAGAAGCGCAGGATGGCACCAGTGGAATCTGGCAGGAACAAAAGGACTAGTCGGTCGGGCCCCCTTTGAAACATAGTCTCATTATTTGCAAATCCGATAAATCTCCCTCCTCTTGGCCGGGTTCCACGAAGTTCGCGGCAGAATCGGGCCACGGAGATTACGCACAACAAGGCCCTGGAAGGGCCCAGCTCCTGCCGTGCCGCACAGTGGTCCCAAATCGCCAAAACGTGGGCAAAACCTAAAGACATCCCTGGATTTCATTGAAAATTTGTGATTCAATGTTCTCAAGGTCGCCGATTACGATTCTGAACTTAAAATTTTCAAAAACAAAATGGCCAATCCAATATGGCGGACGATTATTTTAAACAATTATTTAACCTCCACAAAAATGGTTGATACAATGTTTTTAGGATCTTTGATTACAATGCTGAACTTAAAATTTTCGAAAACAAAATGGCCGATCCAATATGGCGGACGACTATTTTGAAAAATGATTTGACTTCCACAAAAATTGTTGATACAATGTTTTCAGGATCTTTGATTACGATTCTGAACTTAAAATTTTCAAAAACAAAATGCCCGATCCAATATGGCGGACGAGTATTTTAAACAATTATTTAACCTCCACAAAAATGGTTGATACAATGTTTTTAGGATCTTTGATTACGATTCTGAACTTAAAAATTTTCAAAAACAAAATGGCCGATCCAATATGGCGGACGAGATATTTTCAAAAATGATTTGACTTCCACAAAAATTGTTGATACAATGTTTTCAGAATCTTTGATTACGATTCTGAACTTAAAAATTTTCAAAAACAAAATGGCCGATCCAATATGGCGGACGAGTATTTTAAACAATTATTTAACCTCCACAAAAATGGTTGATACAATGTTTTTAGGATCTTTGATTACGATTCTGAACTTAAAAATTTTCAAAAACAAAATGGCCGATCCAATATGGCGGACGAGATATTTTCAAAAATGATTTGACTTCCACAAAAATTGTTGATACAATGTTTTCAGAATCTTTGATTACGATTCTGAACTTAAAAATTTTCAAAAACAAAATGGCCGATCCAATATGGCGGACGAGTATTTTAAACAATTATTTAACCTCCACAAAAATGGTTGATACAATGTTTTTAGGATCTTTGATTACGATTCTGAACTTAAAATTTTCAAAAACAAAATGGCCAATCCCATATGGTGGACGATTATTTTAAACAGTTATTTGACCTCAACAAAAATTGTTGATACAATGTTTTTAGGATCTTTGATTACGATTCTGTACTTAAAATTTTCAAAAACGAAATGGTCAATCCAGTATGGCGGACGATTATTTTAAACAGTTATTTGACCTCCACAAAAATGGTTGATACAATGTTTTTAGGATGTCTGATTACGATTACAAGCGATTGGAAGTGATGAAAATCGCATTTTTTCAGGACTTTCTTGCATCATTCGATCCGTCTCGTTTTTTCCTGCGTCAATCGATTTCGAAGAAATTTTCAGCGTGTGTATAATTAACATAGATCTACAAAACTCAAAATTTAAATTTTCATTACGGGGTCAAATGAACAAGTTCTAAAAGATGCCTTTTTTATTTCCACATGTAATTTCTACCAATTAGAACAAGTAATAATCAACAGAGTGAGACTGGGACACACAAACCTCGCCCACTCATATTTAATTAAAAACCAGGAAAAACCTAAGTGTAATAGATGCAACACAATAAACACAATGGAACACATAGGTACAGCGTGCCATCTCTACCATCAAGAAGGAAGAAATACAAAATTCCAAGAAACATCAATGATACCACCGACTCAAAGGAATGTTGCCAAAAACTAAGCAACTTCTTGAAGCACACAAAATTATTCAACCAAATCTAAATTATAAATGACCACTTAATTGTAAGACCTGTAGTTGTTAGTAACCCTTGTGAGGTTGATACAACTTAAAAAAATGCTTGTAATAGCTAAAACATCAAGTCGTTCGGTTCAATTTTCAAAAAGTCATTCTGATTTAAAGGCCGTTTGAATACATTCGTGAGCCATTGTGTAGTTCGTTGTAAAAACGTCCGTACCTGAAAATTCATTGTCGAGGTTTTGGTCACATTTTGGCGATTTGGGACCACTGTTGCGCCATGCCGCTCGCGGCACAGTGAATATCGCGTGCTGCGCATCTTGGCCATCTTTGTTCCTGTGGCCTGTGTTCTTCGCGAAGCAGTTCACAAAGTCCTCGCAGAGTCTCTCAGAGTCTGCCCGCTTCTCTGCCCTTTCATTCGTCGGCGAAAATCGTTCCACGCACGTCTTCGTTCGGCGATCTCATCGAGCTCGCCCCCGAACACACCTCCTGTCTTACCTGACAGCACTTCGTATAATGTCTTCGGTCCGGCGAAATGGCGGAAACATTTCGGGTCAAGGTCGTCCCCGAGATTGCGCGTCCATAGCGCTCGATGGGATCCGCGAACCTCGAGGACCCTCCCCCCTATCAATCCACTTTAATCCTTAGCACGTTAAACGCGGGGCAATTTTGTCTCGCTTTCCAATGCACTTTTTATTCATATTGCAATACAAAAATTCGACTGTGCATAAGCGAAAGACTTGCATACCTCATTTCTGTTTAATCTGTTTCTTAGAACGCGAACATTCTGGACTATACTAATCGCGACATCTCCGTAGATTTAGTTATATGTTATTTGTACCGTGTCATAACACGGTGGCGCTCATTATAATATGTGTGCGTGTGTATGCGTGAATCGGTGAGATACGCGTGTCGCCGCTGTACGCAGCTCCTTGTTCTCTAACAAGGAGAAGACGCAGTCATGGGGTCTCAGATTTTCTCGAAACTGTTCATATTGGTAGATTTCATTTTCCTGTTTATGAAAATGTAGCATTATCTCGATACTCAACAACTTTTGAGATACGTTAAAATTGATGAAGTTAGTGTTTCTTTCATATTATGTTCCTTTCCAATAAAATTTTTATATTTTGTTTCCTATAGACATTATGGGTGTATTTTTCATGTGCAAAATACAATTAATTAAAATTGATAAACTGAACAGAAAAGAAAGAAAGAAAAATGGAAAAAAAGAGAAAAGGGATTTGAACACTGGCCTTCCCGGTAATGAATCTAGTACGTTACCATCACGCCGTTCGGCACTTGACAAAAACATCAACCAAAACTGTACTTAACGGCTTAACGGGTGTAATGAAATTTAAATTGTAAATATCTAAAAAATTATTGAGTATCGATGCCTATAATGCCATATTTTCATAAACAGGAGAACGAAATCTACCAGTATGCAAAGTTTCGACAAAATTTAAGATTCGATGACCCCCTCTTCTTCTTGTAAGTGAACTTCAAACTGTAAACATATATATTTCTATGTATATTAACCCTTTGCACTCGGAGCTATTTCACCTAAAAAATCAAACATTTCTTCTAACATAGAATATTTTCATTGTAAATAATTTTTTTCATTATATGCGTACGAAACTGATATAGTACCTCATACAATACTTAAATGTTTAGTAATTAATTTTATATAAACAAATTTAATCATACAAACAATATTCTGAATAATGGTGTAACAATTTGTAGCGGCGCCTCAGAGTCGCCATTCGAGTGCTAAGGGTTAAAGCATATATCCATATAGTGCAGATAGATTATTTGTATTACTTGAAACTCCAAAGCAAGCTGAATAAACTCCAACACTGTTCCAATCAAATCTATTAATACAGTACCCAGATAGCACCGTACGTCCATGGGACGTCCGTTTTACGTCCGATACGTCCAATGCCTGTCGTGTACGTCCGTCGGACGTCCCTTGGATAAAAATTTCGGACGTCCCATGGACATCCGTTTTTACGTCCGTGGAACATCCCTCGGACATAAATTTCGGACGTAGCACGGACGTGGGACTTAGAATATTTCGTACTTGCCGGGGACGTGGGACTTAGATTATATCGTACGTTTTCGGATGCTATATTGTGTTTCTATTATTATACTCAAAATATAGTTTATGAATTTTTCAGATTTTTAAGTTCGCAGCGCCGTTGTTTGAAAAAAACTAATTTTTTCGACGTTTCTTCCGTGAAAAAATGAGCTAATCTTCAAATTGTTAGATTTTATTTATTCTGTAAGTCTATTGGACACTGATAAACTTGAACATTTCACAGAAATAGTTGAAGAATGAAATTAACTTGATTAGTATTACGATTACTTCGTACATCAGCGCGTATAGCATCTGAAAATATTAATCGTGTTACCAAGAACTCGGTTGGGTCACCGCGTTAGGCGCTCGACTGTTAATATGCTTATACTAGGTTCGCCCCCGGTATAAGTCCACTCTTTTTTATTTGATCAACTCCTCTTTTTCTAGCTATGTGATAATCAATGGTATTTTTGTAGAATTCTTTTAAACCAATATTTACATATTTAGAAAATTTTTTAAGGTGTAAACACGCTTTTATATGTTCGACAAACGTCCAATTAACGTAAGCGCGGGACGTCCTATGTACGTACTGTGATGTAACTGGGATCTCTGTCGGACATACCTGGGACATAAATCGGACATATCTCGGTACGGACGTACATTGGACGTCCGAGTGCTATGTGGGTATGAACATTTTTTAATATTATATGAATGATATATTATAATATTATAGGTTTACTATTATAAGAAATAGTAATTAAGTACAATGTAAAAATTGAAAACGTTCAACGTATTGTTTATACGACGTTCTAACCCGAACTGCCCTCCATTTGTTTTTCGCTCGCGATTCGCAATTCTCATCGCCGCCCTTGTTGTACACACACCCGCATATACACATGCATCTCCACAGATGAACACTTCATACGCACACATACATGCTTATTCATCCACACAACTCACCTAAAATACCTACAATATTGTTTTTTAAATTCGATACCGTCAGTCTCCAGGGACTGATATAGCGTTTAACGTTTTTATTTTTCTAGAAAAAAATTTAGCTAGAGAAGTTTATTATTTTTATGGGTATAAAGATCAAGCACATATTTTTAGCAATGCAATCATTCAAAATCACAAATACATAGAACAGAAACATGTAACGTGAATTATAATATAATTTTAGATGTAACTACTACAAATTGATGACTAATATAAAATTACATTTTTAACAATATGGCGCCGATAAATGTATGTTCATTGAAAACACTGAGCGAGCTGAATATTTAACTTTATTTTTATTAATGTTTATTTCGGTTAAAGCAGCAAAACTAATATTTTAACTTTTCTTTTCTTGAAAACAATTAGCTGCAGAAGTTTGTTATTTTATAGGTACAAAGATACATCCAAAACATGAAAAAAAAGTTGTATTCATCTCTTTATCGCTATTGCATCCAGTTGCATACTGGAAGTTGCATATATCGTCGTTGGCTTCATTTGTGAAAAGTGATTGTTCTATTTTAATTTTCAGATTTATAATAATATCAGAATTCTATCTTATATCAATATACATATTATCATATTAGGATACTAGAATCGAGACCTTATTCTCATTTACGAATTCCTCTTCAGTATCATAAGTTTGGAGCAATATTTTTCATTCAATTTTAATTTTTCGGTGACATTAAAAGTGTTAAGTGTCATGTTTCGTTGTGCGAAACTTCTCTCCGGGACTTCTACAGTCCCTGGCCAAAAATTAAGATCACTCACAGTTTTCAACGTTTCTTGTGTTTTTAGTAAGATTTCTAGACTTGGGTGGAATTTAATCACTACATATCGCGTACATAAATAAATTATCAGTAAGAAAATGCAAATCCGACTTCGACAAAGGCATCTTGAAAACTGACCGACTCGATCGTAAATAATAATCGATAGTCGGCTGTATACAGTCACTCCCATTAATATTCGTACACTCTAAAAGGCGATTACGTTTTTAATATTGGATCATGTGACTTGGATTTTGTTTTAGAAGTTAGAACAATTAGTTTACTACACGTTGAAAAGCAGAAATTTTGAAAAAATTGTAATTGGTCGGAATTACAAAGAAAATACTATAAGTTGTTATTTGTAACTGTTTTATGTGGGTCCATATTGAAAATTCAACAAATACGTTTTGTAGATTTGTGTCAACTGTGTACACTCTGAATATTTCACCAAAATCGGCAAACGGTGGAATGAGCTACAACTGTTTGAAGATGGTAAAAATTGCAGCTTTTCACAATTTTCGGCCTTAAACTGTAATAAATCGAAAGATTCTTACGTCATTCAATGCCTGTCGCTGTTTTCCCCGTAATCCAAATTGGATGAACATTTGAAAATGTACACAATTGATACAGATCTACAAAATGGATGTTTTAAATTTTCAATATAAGCCACATAAAAAAATTTACAATACCGATCAATTGCAATTGTTTTAAAATTTCTTTTTCACGTCATGTAGTAAACTAATTATTCTAACTTCTCAAAAAAGTCGTATGGGCCAATATTAAACAAGTTATCGTCTTTTTAAGAGTGTACGAATATTAATGGGAGTGACTATATGTACACTGTCTCATTGGACGACAACGATTTTAACGACATCTAATTAGAACAAGTCATTAATTCCACGAGTATTCCGCGAAAAATTTGGAAAATTCTAAGTGGTCCCAACTTTTTGACCAGTGGTTGTACAACGAATCGTCCATATTTTCAAAATGTAACACCTTCGAACAGGTACATTCCTAACCATTTCAACAATCCTCCAATCGATTTTCCAAGGGATCGGCCATGTTTACATTCTATCGACGGCCATTATTTCAAAAGCGAAAGCACTTTCACGGGAGTCGTTGACATCAAAGGTGGCCGTGCGAGGATTAGCGTTTGAAACGTAGAAACTTAGGAGCAGCCTTTATCGGTAGAAAATCAGAAACACCGAAATGGGAAAACCAATAAACAGTCGGAGCGGATCCCCGGTAGAAGAAGAAGAGCCTGAAAGATCCTCAGGTCCGGGTCAGGCTTCGCAACAAAGCGGCGGACTGTTGATAAAGTAGCTAATTTGCCGGGAGAGGTCTTCGTCCGTTTATTTTTCTTCGTTCCCCGGAATCTTTGCTCTTCCCAGCACCGTTTGTATCCCCCCTTCTACTCCCCGGTGTCCACGGCTTCTACGGCCTAGCAGCTTCTTCTCGGGCACGGCTAAAAGACTCCTCCCTCTCGGTCATCCTTTGCGGAAACCACGGAGGGTGGCGTTAACGAGCCGGCGAGACTTTCACACGATCGTTTGCATCGAGACAAACAGCTCGGCTTACAAGGGAACCACGGTAATCCCCGAAAATTCGGATTCTTTCTTCTTCTTCTGTTTTCCCTTCTTCTTCCGAGACTCTGTTTCTTTCGTACTTCGTAGCTCTTCAGTCGTTTGTAAATGCCGCGCTGTGCGTCCCATTAACACGTTGAATAGTGTTACCACTCGCCAATCTAGAGATAATCTAGAGATAATTCCATCAAATGACAATCTTACCCGGCACGAAATCGGTGAAATTGTCAGTTAGCGGACGTCTCGTCGGTTTCCCGGATGACGTCCCCAGTCTTGAACACCTAAAACACGAAAAAAAAGGGAAGAAGGCTTCGTTCGAGAGTAGGTGGAGGTGGGGGGGTGTGGGGCGGCGGCATCATCGTGGTGACTGGCTGACAGGGGAGTAAAGAGGGAATGAGTCAGAGGTTAATAAAATCGACTGGACCCGAAGAGCCGTTCAGAGAGAGGGAACTCAGCGGTGCCTGCTCGCGAGCATGGGAAAAGGCCAGCAGATTCATTGACTGCGGGGCCCTCGAGTTGCCACCGGGCCCCCTCCCCACCTCCATTGTTCCATTAAGCTCCGCCAAGGACTGACGCATGCTCCGGTCTTACGTACCCCCCGCCTCCCGCCCCCTCCCTCCTCTTACCCCTGTCTGTCGCCGCTATTTCTCACTGGCCCCTCAGCAAATCGTTTTTTCCTCGCGCCGCGAGTCCACCGGCTAATTAGTACCGTTTCCTTAGACCGTTCATAGACGGGATGCTATTTACGTAAAAGCAGCTAATTGTTGCACGCCCTTCGGTGTATTCTCGGTGATCACGACGCGGATCCGAGCGGGATGAATAGCGCAGTGAGTTGCAACAAGGCGATAACATCTCCGGGGGTGGTTTAATGACACTAATTAAGTTGTCCTGCTCGTTCCAGACGTGGAATAGAATATTCGTTGCGAGTGCACGCGAGGGGCTGCCAATGAAAATGGTGTCCCCGTGATAACTTGCGTCGTTCCAAGTTCTTTGAAGTGTTCTGCAAAAGGGGGTGAAAGAAGAATAGAAATTTTACGGTAAATGTTGGGGATTTGCAATGATAACATTCGGATTTTTAGGTATTTACTTCTCACAGATTGTAAGTTTGTTTTACAAAATTTCGGGTGAAGGAATACTTATTTTGCTACGTTTTCTGGTGAATGTTGAGGTTTTTTAATGACTACATTCGAATTCTTGAGAATCTGTTTCTCAGACATTGTAAATTTATTTCACAAAATATGAGGTAAAGGGAAGAAAGAAATCTTATAATAAATATTGAGGATTTGCAATGACCACATTGGGATTTTTATAAATTCTCTTCTCAATGATTGTAAGTTTGTTTTGCAGGATTTGGGGTGACGGAACATTTATTTTGTCAAGTTTTCTGGCGAATGATGAGTATTTACAATGACCACATTTTGATGGTTAGAAATTTGCTTCTCAGAGACCCTAAGTTTATTTTACAAAATTTCGGGTGAAGGAATACTTATTTTGCTACGTTTTCTGGTGAATGTTGAGGTTTTTTAATGACTACATTGGGATTCTTGAGGATTTGTTTCGCAGACATTGTAACCTTATTTTACAAAATATGAGGTAAAGGGAACGAAGAAATCTTTCGATAAATGTTGAGGATTTGCAATTACTACATTGCGATTTTTGTAAATTTACTTCGCAATGATTGTAAGTTTGTTTTGCAGGATTTGGGGTGAACGAACATTTATTTTGTCAAGTTTTCTGTCGAATGATGAGCATTTACAATGATCGCATTTTGATGTTTAGAAATTTGCTTCTCAGAGATCCTAAGTTTGTTTTATAAAATATGGGGTGAAAGAACATTTATTTTGTCAAGTTTTCTGGCGAATGTTGTGGTTTTTTAATGACTACATTGGGATTCTTGAGGATTTGTTTCTCAGAGATTGTAACATTATTTTACAAAATATGAGGTAAAGGGAACGAAGAAATCTTACGATAAATGCTGATGATTTGCAAAAGCCACATTGGGATTTTTGTTCTCAGAGATTCTAAGTTTGTTTTATAAAATATAGGGTAAAAGGAAGAAAGAAATCCTACGGTAAATATTGAGGATTTACAATCACCACATTGGGATTTTTGGGAATTTACTTCTCAGAGATTGTAAGTTTGCTTACAAAATTCGGTGTGAAGGAAAAAGAGAAATGTCACGGTAAATGTAGTGGATTTACGATGACCATATTGGGATTTTTGGAAATTCAGTTCTCAAAGACTGTAAAGACTGTTCAACAAATATTTTTGCATCTGAAATGGTTAATTTTAGAAAATGCCAACAGTAAAAACGAAGCGAAAATGGGGAGAGTACGATTTCCGTGGCCCCTCGTTTTGAGGTTATATTTGTGTTCTTGGGGTTATTTCAAGAAAAAAATGTATATATAACATGGTGTCAAATTGGCCTGGTTTAGCCGGTAAAGTAGATTTCCTGTTTCTTATAAATTTGCAAATATCTCGGTAACTATGCGAAATATGGCAAAATATCAAGATACCTTTCTTATAGAAAATGAAATTTTATTAGCATAATCTTTGCATTGTAGCTGTCATCCAGAATTTCAACTAGTAATGGAAAAATCATGTGCATAGAATGAGTTGTGGTTAGGTCATGGAGGGGGCGGAAATCGTACGAGGGGCCACGGAAATCGTACTCGTGCCCGAAAAATGACTTCAATTTTGCAGATTCGTAAAACATAGTCGTCTGAAATAGTAGTTGAAAGTGGAAAAATCATTTAATAAGCTCAAAGAGTGAAAGGACTACAAGTGGAACAAGTGTGATTAGGTTGTTCAAATGTTTAAAGTTGATTCTAATGATACCGATGTCGTGGAGGACGAGTTAACTTGTCTGGCCCAATTGAATCGCTAAAGGGGGTCGTGAACTCATACGCAGATCATTAAACTTTTAAGTTTACTGAATTTGTGCGTATTGATTAGACTGGTATGTTTGTAATTGGGCTTGGGCGATGTTGTAAAAGAGATTCCGATGTTCGCAAATAATTTTTATACCCTGTGTGAATGGGAGTAGTAAAACAGAAAGTTAATGATCGCTTAACGTCATGAATGAAATCGCAGTGTACTAGATGTCGGTGCAAGTTCCATATTTTTCTTTCAACATTCAACTCGGCAATGCGATTTTGGTCTTAGTGTTTAATCGAAATATTTCTCACAACTGTGATCCATTTACATAAAATTTTCATTTAATTAAATTTGAGTATACACCGAAACCTAATTACCAAAAAATAAGTTCATTTGTTCAGTATACATTGTTGTTTGTTCACGAGTGGTAAATAGTGTTTGTTATACCTTAAATAAGGAGAATTTGAACAAGGGCTTCTATCATTTTAGTTTCCATATGCGGGGTGTCTATTTTCTACCGAAAAATGTTTCAGATAAGAATTAAATGGTGCTGAGTGGGGCATATGTTATTAGTTTATTCGTGGGTGAACGCGTTAAGGTCATATGAAGGTCAACTTCATTTTTTTAAATCGAATTATATATTTTTTAATACATCAATCGATAAAGTTGGACATTCTATATAAAAAAAGTATTAACCTATTTACGTTGAAAAATTAGTCGTTTAGGAGATATTTCGATTTAAATAATTACAAGACACCATTACTGTCAAACGAAGACATTCGCTTTTACACCTTACGGAATAGGTTCAACATAACGACCATTTGTATCACGGAATTTTTGAAGTCGAAATATCTCCTAAACGACTAATTTTTCAACATAAATAGGTTAATATTTTTTTTTATAAAGAGTGTCCAACTGCATCGTTTGATGTATTAGAAAGTATATAATTCCATCTAAAAAAACGAAATTGACCTCCATATGACCTTAACGCGTTCAACCACAAATAAACTAATAACACCATATTGTGCCCCACTCAGCATCATTTAATTCTTATCTGAAGCATTTTTCGGTGGACTGACAATAGCAAAGAAATCAAGATGTCAAAATCGGGTGAGACACCCTGTATTTATAAATTTAGTTTTTGTGACTGAAATTACCATAGGCTCAAAGATTGATGCTTCCTCTTTATAACGACGCCTCAAAAATTGATGTACGATTTTTTTGATCATTTTATTAAAGTTTAAACTAAAGGTATACAGCCTATTTTATAGTGACATATAGTACAGTCTGGTACACCATGAGGGCTTTACACAACCGAACTTGGTCCTCATTTTTCTTCCATAAAACAGTGAAAAAAAATCGTACATCAATTTTTAAGGTTTCCTTATAAAGGAAAGACATCAATCTTCAAATCTGTGGAAGATTCACTCACACAAAAAATTTTTCAATGTTTCTACAGAGGTTTAAATTTGTAGCATTTTTTAGGAAAAATGGGTCTTCAGTTTCTCATTAGCTACATCGTGTAAAAATGTCTTAGAAGAAAATGAATAATGGTATTTGAATGTAAAATCTTTAAGCTCTAAAATGAGCCCAAGTTTATTGCTACACGATTGCTTTCTATGAATTTACAACAAGTTAAACATCGACAATTTCTCGAGAATCAGGGTGTTCAAATACTTTTTGAATCCCCTGTACATATCTGAGAACTTATACAGTTAATTTTTCATTACTTTTACTGCACAGTGTTTTGAGTAGCACATCTATCGTCTAAAAACAGAGTTGGGCATATCAGTCGCAAGGCTAGTGGATGGACCATGTTTTCTCGAAATGCGGTTTCGTTTCAGGATTCGGAAACGGAACGCGATTATTCGCGGCGATAAATCACGAGCCGCAAACCGCGGGGGAAAGTCCGCGACGGTTTTTCAATCGCGTCCCAACGTCCGGGCGTCGCTCGTGGAACTCCATTGGTCCGACGAGTGCGCCGGCAATATCGCGGTCAGCGTTCATTAAAATTCATTAAAAACGATAAGCTCAATTAGAGGTCCTCGCGCGCGCGTATTTCGAATCGCACCCCTCGCGGTGCGATTCCTAACGCGTTCCGGGAACCGCTTTAACGTCTGTGAAACCATAAATCCACTTCCGCAATAAACTTGATTGGCCGACACACGCGACATAGAAGCGGCCGTTTGAATGCTCTAAAATTAAGTCTGAGTTTTCGGGGGCTTGTTGTAATTAACTTGAAAAACCAATGAAGGCTAGACGTATTCACGAATAATTATTACTGGACTACGGGCTTTATGCATTTGTCGAAAAAATGAAGAGGTCGAATGCAAAACAGTGGAAGCATTTGGAAAATTTAAAAATACTGTTGTATTACTTTCAATAGATTCGGATAATTAGAAACAGAAATAAATATATGTAGATCAGGCGGCATGGGCATTTTTGTGTCTCGGATTTTTTGGAGTAGTTGCAAAAAATTGCAATTGGGCGGAATTGCAAAGGAAATAATAAAAGTTGTATTTTACAAATTTTATTTGGGGCTGTATTGAAAATTTAAAAAATACTTAAAATAGTTTTGTAGATCTGTTCCAATTGTGGGCATTTTTGTCTCAATTGAAATAAAACCGTCCCCACCATAGCGCCCACTGCCCCCCACCAGCAGCCGCCGTTACCATAAAGGAAGTGCTTAGCCCGTCGCGAACAGTGCGCAGGCCTCGCATGAAAGTGAGGTTGGTGGGAGAAGCAGGCGTTTGAGGGGCCCCTACCGTGCCCATCACGGATGTAGGTTCTACATTTTATCATTTCGGAAATAATAGTAAAATATGTCTGAAATGCGCGTTTTGTTCTTCCATTTTTAAATTGAGATAAAAACGAAACTAAATAACTCATCGATACAATTTTCTTACTAATTAAAGGTGGAAGTCCAAACAACAAGAAGACAATATAGGTTAGGTGCTTTGAACACTCGATAAATAGGCTTCAGGGGCTTCGATATATTATTTTCTACTTTTTGATGTTATTAAAGAAGGAAAGGAATTTATTCATGAGGACAATTTTTATTTTGCATAAAGACCCGCTAGTCTAATTATAATGCAGGAAAAACATACTTTCTGGAATGTATTTAAACATAGTTTAATATCGTAGAGATATTTTTGTTGTGTTTTATACTTAATGATTCTTATTATCAATAACGTTAATTGATTTTACGATAAAGAGAACTGCGTAAGGTTGGCTTGATATCTAACCTCAATTACAGAGAAAAATGGTGGTTTGTTTAAAAGCAATGATAACAAGTGTTCTCCTAACACTTTATCTATCGGAAGCATATTAATCGGCATTTCAATGGTTGTGCTGTACTAAAAGGAACCTTAGAAATCTCCTTTTACATAATAATCCCAAACAAAACAATTAGATTACGTTACTGAGGGTGAGTTGTTGGTTCACGATTAAAATTGCTACTGCTGTTGAAAGATCCATTAAAAAATTCTTAGCAATGGACCATAAACATTTGAAAATTATGAAATAACCGCTAATAAATAATGTGCTGATCAGATTACACAATTAATCCCTTGCACTACAACATCGAGTGAGACTCGTGATGAAGATTTCAAACATAATCCATTAAATATGCATGTCAACAATTTTCGTTAACCGAACTAAAATTCTATTTTATCGTTGTTGATATATAGTTATTAGATGATACACAGGCGCGCACAATAAATATCAGCTTCCTTCCTCTTCTAAGAAATAATTCTTCCATGAAAAAAGTTCCAATCGTTTTAATCGTAAAATAAATTGTAGTGCAAGAGGTTAAATTTTCAGAATGGATCAGGTTGCGCATAAGCAGTGCGTGATTTCCGTCAGCACACTGTAGGCACCTTGTGTTCCGTTTCCCTTTCCCAGGGCCGGTCGTGTCGGCGTTTGTGGTCCGTTTCAAATATTGGCCGTCCACTCGTGGTATGCGTGATACCCCAGAGTGCGCTTAAAATATTGAAATAAGATGCTCGTATGCCGCTCTTCGAATTCTTTCTCGACTCCTTCTTCTTTTTCTTCTTCTCGGCCTCTCTTTCGTCGCATTCTTTTACAGAACGCGCGCGCCACTTTTCCTTTCTTGTACCTTTCCAAGTGAAACAGCGATCGTTTCCTTCCCCCCTAATCATCCGCATATTTGTCGGAATTTGAGTAATTAGAGGGAAAGATGTGCCAAACAAACCGTAACTCTCAATTTATCCAGTAATTGTTATAAAATATGCACCGATTTTTTTTACCGAATAAAAGAAGACGAGGGGAACAAGAGGCGACAAAAAGTTGCTCGATGTTGATTCGGTGTGGACACAGCTTCTTGTGTCTATTATTATTGTAGTAGTAGATAATAATGTTTATAATATTTGTCGACTACAAAACCCAAGTTTGAATTTATTAAATGTCAAGATTTTAGTCGGCAGATCGCGATACATTTTTAATAAAAAAAGTCGATCATAAATATACACAAGTTGGCCACCCCTGGTGTATCGTATAGTATATTGGTATACTATACAGGGTGTCCCAAAAATGTTCGAGTCCCTTGGAATTGGTGATTCCTGAGGTTATTGTAAGAAGCTATTTCCTTTGCAAAAATATCATACGCGACTTCGTTTTCGAGTTATTAACGAAAAACACGGGCCAACCAGAGCGCAGCTACAGCTCACGGATTCCGACTAGGCGCGGCGCGGTGGCTGATTCTACTGTGCGGTAGCATTGTTGTCGCGCCGTGCTCGAATCGTGAGCAAGAGGAGTAATAATATATTTAAATAAAACTCGCAGATGGAACCATAAATGCAATTGCTGCTTCGAATTCTCTTATACGGCAGTACCGAATTATTTTTATTTAATACCGAGCAATAATTGCACGCATGCTGACTTGATTTTATTGCTCACGATTCGAGCACGGTGCGACAACGACACTACCGCTCAGTAGAATAGGCCGCCGTGCGGGAATCCGTCGCGTCGGCTGTAGCTGCGCTCTGGTTGGTCCTTGTTTCTCGTAAACATTTCCAAAACAGAGCGGCGTATGTCAGTTTCGCAAAGAAAAAAGCTTCTTAGAATAACTCCAGAAGTCACCCGTTCAATTCAGTCGCGCATTTTTTGGAGGCCCTGCATACAGCCCTTATACAGTATATGTTAGTATAGTATATGTATAGTATAGTATATTAGTATAGTATACATATAGTAGAGCATGTGTATAGTATAGTATATTGTACAGTATATTAGTATATCCTCCTCTACTACATACCGTCAATTGAATCATGAAATACAATTCAAATTATATCGTGTTTAGTGTCATTTTAATCAGAAAAAGACCACAAATAAGTTAGACATAGTCCCATAAAAAAATAATGAAAAATAGAGAAGTTTTGTAATTGCATTAGCGATGATTCACACCGATATTCAGGACACCGTATCGGATTACGCGGCATTTTTACATTTCACACTGCTCGGCTCGCCGAAGCAAGCTTCATGGACTTTCGTGGAGTATGCGCGCAGTGGAGAGGAAATTCGATTTTTCTTAGATCGTACACTTCCTATTTTCTTAGATCCAATATTTAGTGTATATTATATACTATATAGTATAGTATATGTATAGTACAGTATATAGTATAGTATATGTACAGTATAATATATATATATATATATATATATATATATATATATAATATATATAATATACTATAGTACTAATAGTAAGTACGTATAGTACTAATATACTATAGTACTAATAATACTAATAAACTATAGTATACTATATATATATATATATATATATATATATATATATATATAGTATACTATAGTATATTTATAGTATAGTATAGTATTTTTATAGCATAGTATAGGTATAGTGTATGGTATAGTATAGGTATCGTATAGTATATATAGTATATAGTATTACTCGTATAATAAAAAACCACATTAAGAGAAGAAGTACACTTCTAGTTATCTCCTGTTTCTTTCACTGAATACGAACTATTTTTATTTTGCATAAAAATCCCCAATCTATGTGAAGCAATTGATAAAATGGTAATCCAATAAGAGCATTAGCATTGCTCTCAAAGGAGAGGGTTGACAGATTTATAAAAAATAAATTGAAACATAAAGATTTTAATGGATTTAGCTACCAGGCTGCCATCAAATCGTCAAAAACCATCCGACGTCCTAGAGTTAATGATAATCAGACGGCGGCGATTCGATTTCTTCAGCGGATGCATTCTGCCCGTTTTTTCCCTGGTTTAATCAACCCGTGGCTCATTTTTTTTTATGTTTTCTCTCGTACCCCGGGCCTCATATTTCTTTCTTCGCAGGTCAACAGTCTGCGTGGAACGCGGAGTCGTATTGCTGCGAAAGTATATGCAATTCTTTAATGCTAATTATTCAACTGCACGCTTTATACATTTGTGACAAAAACGTAGGTGATATTTAAAACTGTATAAACCGATATACTATTCTCTGTTCATTTAAACGATTAAAACAAAAACGAAATTCCTAATTAAAAAAGTTTTCTTAGCATAAAAATCAGCAGATTATTAGTTACAATCCAATAATATTTTTATAGAAATTTCTTGTCGCTTTTTAATGGAAAAGTTTACGAGAAATAAAAAACAAATGTTTTATTTTTTAGTCAGAGTACCTTTTCAAATCGATTTTCCGGTTTATTCCTTCAATTTCCCAATAAAATTCTTTATTCAAAAATGTTCATTTTTTAAACAGTCTACCTTTTTGAATAAAAGATAATATTGTTTGTTCATTTTTGTTCCATCTTTCCATTTAGTCTTTCAATTTACCAATAAAAATCTTTATTCAAAAATGTTCATTTTTTAAACAGTTTACCTTTTTGAATCAAAGATAATATTGTTTGTTCACTTTTGTTCCATCTTTCCATTTAGTCTTTCAATTTACCAATAAAATTCTTTATTCAAAAATGTTCATTTTTTAAACAGTTTACATTTTTGAATCAAAGATAATATTTTTGTTCATTTTTGTTCTATCTTTCCATTTAGTCTTCCAATTTACCAATTAAATTCTTGATCATTTATCAGGAAAGATAGCATTTCACTTGATGAGATAATAATTTTTTATTTGACGAACAAGAACAGAAAAGATAATGTTCCCCTAACATGGTGCCTTTCCGCATAAAAATTGTGCTTGTCTCCCCATCCTATTCAACAAAGAAGATATTCTTGTTCCTCTCCTTTTGTGTTTCGAGAAAGCAGCCCTTTGCTCTTGTTCCACCGTTCTTCACAAAATAAATTTGCTCTTCCTTAGTGTGCCCTTTGCCAAAGAAAACACCTTTCTTCTCCTGCTTCTCCTCTTTTCAGAAACAATTTCCCTTCTCGTTCTTCTCTTTCGTCCTGCGTCCTTTTAAAACAGAATGAATACCACTTTCCGGTTTGAATGGAACCGCTTATTTCCCTCCTCATTTTTTCAACGAAACTTCATCCACGAACGAAGTCACAATGCACCGGAATTCAAATTCGAAATTAACAAGCTTCAATCTTGCAGGTGAAAACCACATTTGGAAAAGAAATTTAGAATCATGAAATCATGAGCTACTGTCAAATACTGATTTTACTGATACTACAGATTTTAAATTTAATCATACATAATACATTTTCATAACACATTTTAGTGTTTGATGTAACTAATTATTATTAAAATATTGTACGATTATTTCGAAAACATTGATAATATTAATACTTATCAGCAATTGTTTAATATAGTCCTTCACAAGTCGAAGAATTACGGTTGACAATTTTCTTAATGAATCAAGCAAATTATCTAGGATTATTTTTAATAATATTGATCTTATTAACAGTTTATCAGGAATTGTCTAATAACTATTCAAAAGCCGAAGATTAACAATTGAGAATTTTCTTAATAATTTATTCAATAGCTATACAACGATCTTTCAAAATAGGAATTCGCAAAAATGCATTTTCGTATGCACTTTTAGTGTGTACAAATTTTTGAGTACAAACAAACGTTATTATATTAATACAAATTTTCTAGTTGTCAATATAAATATTACCTTTATTCTAATGTTTATAGAATAATCGATGACAACAGAAATTTGAAGAAATGCATTTGTGTATGCACTTTTGGTGTGTACAAATTTTGGAGTACAAACAAACGTTATTATATTAATACAAATTTTCTAGTTAGCAAAAAAAATATTACCTTTATTCTAATGTTTATAGAATAATCGATGACAACAGAAATTTGCAGAAATAATTTTTTGTATGCACTCGTAGTACATATTTGCAAATATCAAGACTTCATTACAAATTTTGTAGTCGGCATAAGCAAACGTTTACCTCATTCAGATACTTGCAAAATAATCCATAAAAAATATTAAAAATGCAGATTTGCAGAAAGTCCTACCGTCTATGTAATTATCAAATTCGTAACTTTATCACGCTGCATTAAACCTACAAACTACAAAACTACAAGAATGTTTCGGTGTTTTCCAGAATTGTCAAAAAACTTCTGCAGCATCTTTCCACTCGTTTCTCAAAGAACAAAAAAAGAGGAGATTGTTCCTTTTTTCAAAAATAACAACGCCGCTGCGCCGATGCAGATGCATCCTCCCCGACATCCTGTAAATAACAGACGGCGATGATATACAGTGCACCGTGGCAAAATGCCGTGGATAAGGATATGATTATCAGCTGCAATGTTTAAAGCGAACGCGTGATCTTCCGCAACATTGATTTTCTTCTTTCTGTCTTTCTTCTTCTTCTCCTTTTATTCTCTTGCCTCGTTTTCCCCTCCCAGTTGCACCAACACCACCGGGGTGCGTAATGTGACCACGCCCGACGGCTCACCGGCATTATGCAATGATTCACGTGTATTACGCGATCATTATCCATTAGCCATTGCACTCGTTAAACATCCTCCGCGATGACAATCTCGATACAATTTATAAACGGCGTATCATTAAGACTCGTTTTCGCGTGTCGTTATTAGCACCGATAACTTTGCTCGCTTTCTGTCTCGAGACACTGCAAAATCTTCGATTTCTCCCGAATTTCATGCACATTTCAAAATGTCTGCAAAATAATTTATATCTTAGATTCAATAATTAAGATTCTTGTACAATATTTAATGTTTCTCTGATTTGATGTGTCTATTTAAAATTTCTGTAAAACCATTCATTCCTCTCTGATCTTGTCCACTTTTTGAATTTACTGTATAATATTTGATGTCCCCGATTCTTTTTTTGCATTTTTGAATGTTTCTGATATTATTGCATTAGTATAAAATTCCTGCGAAACATTTAATCCCTCTCTGATTTTATTCACTTTTTGAAATAACTGTATAATATTTGGTCCCCGATTCTTTTTTTGCATTTTTGAATGTTTCTGATATTTTTGCATTAGTATAAAATTCCTGCGAAACATTTAATCCCTCTCTGATTTTATTCACTTTTTGAAATAACTGTATAATATTTGGTCCCCGATTCTTTTTTTGCATTTTTGAATGTTTCTGATATTTTTCCAATAGTATAAAATTCCTGCGAATCATTTCTCTGATTTTATTTACTTTTTGAAATAACTGTATAATATTTGATGTCTTCGATTTTTTTTTTGCATTTTTGAATTTTCTGATATTTTTGTATTAGTATAAAAGTCCTGTGAAACATTTCATTCCTCTCTGATTTTATGGATTGCTTTAAATTACTCTATAATATTTGATGTCAGTGATCCTTTTGCAGTTGTATGAAATTCATGAAAAATATTTGGTGTTTCTAATTTGATGCATCCGTTTGAATTTCCTGTGAAATATTTAATGTTGTCCGTTTTGATGAATCTATTTAAAATTCTAGGAAAATATTTAATTTCTTTTCTGATTCCATGCATTTGTTTTAAAATGAAACGTTCTATTTAGATTAAAGTGGAAAGCAATAATGAATAAAATTTAACTCGAATATCTTGTCTGTCTGATGTTTTATATTTATTAGGTTGTTGCACATGAAATGTCCGATTTTTGACAGTAACGTTTAATAAACATAACTTTTGTCTAAAAGAAACTTATTGATGAAAGTAAGCATCATTGCGATCAACAAATATTGTGTCAATGAATTACAATTTTTGATAATTCACGTTCTTCATTTACGAGATTGTCAATTTAATTTATTAGTTTTATTTGTCATCGACCAATAGTGCATTTATTTACGTTCACATGCAAGCCAAACATCACAACCTACAATCATCAATGCGTTTTTACGATTCCATTAATCAAAAGAATACATGATAATCACATTGATTGACATGGAAATAAATTTTATTTAAAAGTAAGAAATTAAATATGTAAATAAAAACTGAAGATAGGATCTTAAAGATCAGCTATATACCCTAAGAAAATATACATATAATAAATCTGTAGACATAGTAATTCTTGATAAAAACGCTTCATAATAACATTTTGAAATCGAACATTTCATATGTAGCCACCTATTAGGTTGAGACAAACTAATTTACTGATTAATTAGCTTAAATAATCAAATATTTTGAAAATATTTTAAACATATAGAATTATCTATTAATTTAAATATTCCTATTATTTGTAAATATTTCTTTGTTATAGTTTCTCTTGATCATTTCGTTAAAAGCTTTGTTACGTGACTTCTCTGACGAACCAGAGAGTTTTATTATCGAGATCTTGTTTTTGAACCCATTAAATCGAATAAGACTGCGTGACAGCCAACGAACGTGACAGATTGCCGATTTTTTGTGGAAAATCAATCTCCGAAAAATCGTGCAAATTATGGGAGACAGTGGACCCAAACGGAGGCACGATCTTGCAAATCGAGGTCGCGGACAGGAGACAAATTGACCAAAACCGTCATCGAAATGCAAAAAACTGGTGGCAATGACGAGGTTACGTTGTTTTCACCGTCCATTACACGTAGCTCCGTCTCTTGCGCTTATTGCGCTTAATCTTTCACTTGTTTATGTAACTCGACTGCCTTTACTCTTAATTCTGTGTCAAAATGCACTACATTAATAAAAAAAAAATAAGTACTTTAAGCTAGAACAATATTAACTATAAGAATTATTTTTCACAACGCATGCAACACCTTCAGAAAAATACAAGCCCAAATAACAGAGAAAAATAACTTTACTTAAGAATTTTAAAATACTTATGAATTTTGAAATTTTGAATTTTCTCCAATGTTTAAAACCAGTAATAAAATTATGATAACCACTGTAAAAAATATTAAATCAGCCACCTTAATAATTTGTAGTTTAATGAAAATAAAAAAATAAAAATCTGATAATGAGCTCTCGATGTTTATAATTTTCTAAGTACCATTTCTCAACTTTTTACTGCGATATCAGGCAGACAAGGGTTCAAACAGTCATTCCTATTTCGTCTGCTGAAACAAGGAAACGTTGCTATTTAAATAAATTCATTATACATAGCAGCGTGTCCAGTCGAAGATCCTATGAGTTTCCTAAATTATTTCAATATTTCATAAAGGAGATACATCCCAGTTAGTAACATGTCCTCAACACTAAACCTACCGGTCATTAAAAGTGGCTAATATATGTTGCTTTATAAAATGGCATTATTGAATTTATTCAAGAAGCATGTATAATCATTTCCTGTGCAAGCATATTTGTAATATCAATAATAGCAAAATGGAAAATTTCAAACCGGTTATTTGAACAACAGTGGTATTTTCAGTGTTAAAACAAGAAATATAGTCAACCAAGCAATTGACAACTACCATTATTTACAGTAAGGAATATCTTGCTCAATCATGGGACTTCTTCTCTCCTCTGATTTTTATAAAACGGCCCCTGAAACATATTTGAGTAAAAATCCTGTAAACGAAGAAATTGAGGTAGATGATTCAGAAATGTCGCAATTAGATCACAACACGTTAATAACATTTCTACCATAATTTACAGTGAGAAATCTCTTGCTCAATATTCTCTCCTCTGATTTTTATAAAATGGCGCCTAAAACATATTTGAGTAAAAATCCTTGTGAACTTAGCAATTGAGGTAGATGATTCAGAAATGTCTGAATTAGCACACAACACGTTAATAACATTTCTACCATAATGTACAGTGGGAAATCTCTTGCTCAATATTCTCTCCTCTGATTTTCATAAAATGGCCCCTAAAACATATTTGAGTAAAAATCCTGTAAACGAAGAAATTGAGGTAGATGATTCAGAAATGTCGCAATTAGATCACAACACGTTAATAACATTTCTACCATAATTTACAGTGAGAAATCTCTTGCTCAATATTCTCTCCTCTGATTTTTATAAAATGGCCCCTAAAGCATATTTGAGTAAAAATCCTGTAAACGAAGAAATTGAGGTAGATGATTCAGGAATGTTTCAATCAGATCACAACAAGTTAATAACATTTCTACCATAATTGACAGTGAGAAATCTCTTGCTCAATATTCTCTCCTCTGATTTTTATAAAATGGCCCCTAAAGCATATTTGAGTAAAAATCCTGTAAACGAAGAAATTGAGGTAGATGATTCAGAAATGTCGCAATTAGATCACAACACGTTAATAACATTTCTACCATAATTTACAGTGAGAAATCTCTTGCTCAATATTCTCTCCTCTGATTTTTATAAAATGGCGCCTAAAACATATTTGAGTAAAAATCCTGTGAACTTAGCAATTGAGGTAGATGATTCAGAAATGTCTGAATTAGCACACAACGCGTTCATAACATTTCTGCCATAATTTACAGTGAAAAATATCTTGCTCAAAAAGACTTCTTTAATATATAAAAAATTAATAAAATGGCCCCTAAAAATGATAATTTGAGTAAAGATCCTGTCTAGCGATCAACATGTGGGTATCACCACGCATACAATGAATGATTTTCGTTGTCGGTGAAATTGTGTCTCGGCAAAGTGTTAATCGAGCACATGGGAGTGTGTCGCGATGAACGCAGATGGTTGGTTCGTGAAGGAAACGCGCGACAAACCGGGACCAACGCGAAGATGGCCGGTTTCTCGTCGACGGAACACGTGTCCAGACTGACAAAAATGCTGCCGGCCCCCTTTTTTTATTCGACCAAAGTAGTATGAGCTGCGGCGAGGATCACATTGTGGCGCGAGGCCGCGTTTCCGCTTGCGTTTCGCGCCGCCGGAAAAAACGGGAACAAGTGGCCGGCTGGAAACCGCCGTCTGGAAAAAGGGGCGCGTGCACTGCAAACCACCAAACCCTTTCTCTTATCCAATCCAACATTTCTCCCTTTCCCTTCAAAGTTGCCTTTGATAGCTCAGGAACTGCTGTTCCGGTAGTTGTCCTCAATTTATATCAAATTATATCAAATGACCTGATGATCAGGTTTGAGTCTGGTTTATACTGACACTAATTGTATATTATTTTGAGAATTATTTTTCTTGTCGAATTCGAAATAAAAATATAACGAAATACTATCATAGAAATACATCATTTGAAATTGCTTCGGATAATCTTCCGAAAAGACCGTACCTCCTATTTTTTTCATACTCTGGATTCTTACGTATTTTGACGTGCTGATTACGAATATGATAGTGAACATTGGCGCAAATGTTATTTTCATAGCGGAAACCACGAAAAAACCATAATAATCATAGTTTTTTGCATTTATTTCCGTAAATAATATTAATTTTGAAAAATACTTCAAATAAAAGTTGTAGATCTTATCAAAATACACATTTTATGTCCTATTAATTTTTGTTATAGAAGCAATAGTTTTTGAAAAAATGATATTAAATGTTCAAAACTCCATATAACTCATCCAACACAAATCAAGTTTTATTGTTCATTTCATTAGTTAATACTAAAAAGGGATACAGCAAAGCTCCTCCCTCGCGCACGTGTTTTCTGTATCATTGGATTTTTAACTTTCCATGCATAGCGAGATCTACCCTCTGCGGGAAGCTTCATCCCCAAAAGGAATAACCTAACCTTACCTAACCTAAACCTAAATCTAAACATAAACATTAAGTTAAACGACTGTTCGTTATAGAAGAAATGAAACAACCTCATATAAACTAAAAAATAAACCCTTCCCCCCACCCCACTTGCACCCCCGTGTATGTGTGTTCTACTCTACATGGATATTTTTCATACTTCGATAACATATGTAAAGGATATTGAAATCGAGAGTGGTTCCGTATAAGTCAATAATTACCTATTATTTTTCTCAGAAAGTATTATCTCTATGACAAAAATCAATATAACATAAAATGTGTATTTTCATAAGATCTACAACTTTTATCTGAAGTATTTTTCAAAATTCCCATTTTTTACGGAAATAAATGGAAAAAACTATGATTTTTATGGTTTCTTCATGGTTTCCGCTATGAAAATAACAGTTGCGCCAATTTTCACTATCATATTCTTCACGTCAAAATACGTAAAAATTTAGAGTATAAAAAAATCGGAGGTATGGTCTTTTCGGAAGTACACCCATTGAGTCCAATAAATCAGCCATTTTTCTTTTCAAATAATAGTATTGAAAATAATGGTATGAAATAAACTAGTACAATTAGTAATTTCTTATTTTCATTGCAAAGAAAATTTGCCCTCATGTCTGCTTACAAATAATTCCCGATCCATCATCGCGTCTTTTTATTATCAAGAAAATCGGCCGGTGCCGTAATTTCTTTGTGGCGTAATATTTGCAAACGATCAATGATATTACCGTGATTCGAGGACACGGTCAATTTGACGCTAATCGACCCAAATGACGCCAATTACGCCACCGGTGAAAGCATCCTGTTAACGGTCGCAAAAAGCCTAACGAAATCGCAGTGTCGTCAGGACTGCCAACACCTTTCCAGTAACGATACCGATATCTCCGACGCGACGGCCGCGCAGATTTGTTTCTGCACCGGTTGCGAAAGGAACGCATTATATTAAGATTTCGATGGCCAGCTGGTTCGACAAATGCACGCGCGCGTTGCATCTCGACGTGTTTCATTCTTATGTAAGATTGCCACCGAGGGCTTTGAACAAAAAGATGCCGATTTCTGCACGGCGCAAATTACACCGCAGGATTTTCGAAAATTGGAGTCTTTTGTGGTTTTCGCCGGGCCGAGAATGTTTTTATGCCACGGTGAACATGAACCGAAACCAATACGCGAAAACATTTTTACATAACTACGCGTTAACGTCTGATTGCGTTTATTTAACTTACAAGCGTTTATTCATATCAATCTCCTTTCAATTTAGCGGCGGTCCTTTTTGCCCAGGATATATTTATGTGTAATTGGAAATTTTTATTGGGTTGAAATGTATTCTTCGTGTAAATTAATTTTATTTAATCCTTCTTTGTTACTTGGAAGAATTATTGTCAGGTTTATTTAAATTCATATTTAATTTTTCACCTGGATATATTTATTTCTAGTTGGAAGTTTTTGTTGGGTTGAAATCTATTCTTCGTGTAAATTAATTTTATTTAATCCTTCTTTGTTACTTGGAAGAATTATTGTCAGGTTTATTTAAATTCATATTTAATTTTGCACCTGGATATATTTATTTCTAGTTGGATGTTTTTGTTGGGTTGAAATGTATTGTTCGTGTAAATTAATTTTATTTAATCCTTCTTTGTTACTTGGAAGAATTATTGTCAGGTTTATTTAAATTCATATTTAATTTTTCACCTGGATATATTTATTTCTAGTTGGAAGTTTTTGTTGGGTTGAAATGTATTCTTCGTGCAAATTAATTTTATTTAATCCTTCTTTGTTACTTGGAAGAATTATTGTCAGGTTTATTTAAATTCATATTTAATTTTGCACCTGGATATATTTATTTCTAGTTGGATGTTATTGTTGGGTTGAAATGTATTGTTCGTGTAAATTAATTTTATTTAATCCTTCTTTGTTACTTGGAAGAATTATTGTCAGGTTTATTTAAATTCATATTTAATTTTTCTCCTGGATATATTTATTTCTAGCTGGAAGTTTTTGTTGGGTTGAAATTTATTCTCCGTCTAAGTCATTTCATTTATTTCTGGGTTTGTTCTTTATTTGGAAGAACTATTGTCAGCTATTACTAATTTTTCCCAAGAAACGTTTATTTGTTCATTGCCGTTTTGATGAATCAGTGAAAATACTTCAGTTTAGATCACATTGTTTCATTTGTCTTCTTGTGGTCTATTTCTAGAGCTCGATAAGTAGTACAAAATTAGAAACATTTATGGTTAGGCTGTGGATATCAATGTAAAATAAAAATTGTCTATAACAATAAACAGAAGGCAATCAGAAATTTCTTTCTTCCATTAATAATTTTGAAAAGCTGCATTTACTTTTAAAATTATTTCTGTAGTACACGAAACAAATACAATTTTGGAGAGTACAAATTATTTGATCAAATGAAAGATGGAATTGAATTCATCTAAAATTCAAATAATGAAATAATTTAGATAAAATTATTTGGCTGTTCCAATAATGAAATAATTTAGTTAAAATTATTTGGCTGTTCCAATAATGAAATAATTTAGTTCAAATTATTTGGCCGTTTGAATAATGAAATAATTCTACAAAAGTTATTTAGCTGTTAAAATAAACTAACATATGATTATTTCAAATGTCATGTAGTCAAATAGAAAAAATATATTACCTTAACGATTATTTTTCAAATGATTTATTTCGATAATGCCCAAGCCTGTAATGGAGCATACTTTGACCAGCAAGCTCATTTATAAAAAACGTGTACTTGCTAAACATTACTGTTAAAAATCGGACATTTCATATTCAAAATCCTAATATATTCACTCTTTTCTCAAAGGTTGTAAGTTATGCATTTAATATTATCGTGTATAATATAGTTACTGCATACTTCTAACCCTAAATAGACCCATGTCGGGGTTAGAGGAGTTTAAAAAATTGCAGAAAAAAAAACCACTTTAAATGATTTCAACAAATCCTTCGATTCGCGTCTCGCGTGGCCGCGCCAGACCAGAGAGAGCGATCTCGCGATCCGCAACGAGGATGCATCGCATATGCACCGCGTCGGAGCGCATGTGCATCGAGCGTAAGAACGAAGCCGGCGCAAGGAGTGGGGGATCGGTGTTCGGTGGGGTGGGGAGGAGTTCATTCATAAATGCTTGGCCGAGGGCGTCAATGGATGGCCCTGTGAACGAGCGAGACAGCATCCCCTTCTCTCTCCCCACCATACATTCTCCCTCAACGGATTCCTCTTCCTTTCTTTCCTCGCCGGCACCATTTACTCCCACTACTGTCGGCCCCTTCGTCCTCCTCCTTCTTTCTCCTCATTCTTCTTCTCCGTCGTCGGCGTCGTCGCGGCCGACTGACGGTGCATAGAATGCACCGCCGCGCCGCTTGCATAGGATGCCAGACACAGGAATTTCACGGCACAGGTGCTTTGGAGCGACGGTTTTCGGAAAAGAATCTCCAACGCCCATGGATTTTGTTACAGAGTGTACCGCCCTGTGCAGGTATCGACGCCGCAAGGTGCGACCTGGGACCCTGTTCGAAGGGTTGCTGCAACTGGAGCTTTTGTTGCATCTATTCCCCAGCTGATTGTCCAATTTTGTTGTTCTAGTTGGTTAGCGCTTGATCTACGGGAGCTAGTTAATACTTTTTACTGTTTTCGGGCGGACCAGTTGCAACTTTTTGAAGTGAAGCTTCTTTAGGCGCGATAGGCGTAAAACCTCGACGCGGTTGGAGTAAAACCAATCTGGCGATGAAACGATGATACGAAATTCTATTCTATTAGCATTTACGATTGTTGATTCGATATTCCTTAATAAAGATTATGATAAAATTCCAATGATGCTAAGCGGAGATTTCAAGGTGAATTTTGCATCGGAACAATTAAAATTATTAATAGAATTTTTTAGAAGTAAAGTAAGATTGGAAATGGTAAATAATCTTAATGAAGCGACAACAAGGTCAGGAACAACTCTCGATGCAGTATTTGCAAAACATTTAGACAAAATTGAATCAAGAATATTTATATCATATTTTAGCTATCACAAGCCAATTGTTTCAATAATAGAATAATAGAAAATTAAATGTCATAAAGTGTTAATAAAAATTCGAAAAAATATTAAAGAACGAAGTTTCACTTCAGCCATGTGGTCTAAGCACACACCAATTTTTGGTGGCTCCTCTTAGAAGCAAAATTTAAAATATGCCTTTTGTACATCTAAGATGTATGCAGGTTGAGTAATTTAACTGTGCCATCACTTGTAAATTGTTTATTCAGTATCAAGCAAATTTTCAAACGAAATTTGTTTGGTATTGTTACGGCGCACAGTGCGGCCTGCAATGGACAAATATCAAAATAATCATGGTTCGATTCTAATCTAATTATCCAATAAAACCATAATTTGGTAAGTAAATAATCAGTATGTGAAAGTATTAGCCGAGAAAATCAATAGGGGGTCAAATTACAGCGAAGAGTTTACTAAAATCTAAATACTTTAAGGTTAGATTATTCTATTAGGCAAAACTCGCCTGACATTAGAACACACCATCGTCCATTGTAGGAAATACACTACCAGCAGACAGCAATTTAATATTAATCCCACAACGAAGACAACTTGAAGGAACACAAACCGATCGAAGACTTCCTAAAATACCTGAAATACAACAAATTATAATAACCCGAGCGAGGTTGATGCGACAATAAACAAATTATAAAAAAAAACTTTGACCTGTTTGAACTCGTGTGAACTCGTTTGAATAGTTTTTTAATGCAACAAATAGTTTACGAGTAGATTTCGGTGACACAGTTAAATGACTGACATTGTAGATGCACAACCTTTGTAGAGGCCAACCTTTTGCACGCATCCATTTTTTGACAGACGAGTTCAGATGCGCCATATAACTCGAGCACTTGTTATACCGTCTTGCGTTCTAGGTATTGAATTATGCATTAATTATTAGGCATGCATGCATTATTATTATGGGTTGGTAAATAGAGATAAGAATACAATCTGCTTCGCTTAGGGGAGGAAAAGGTATAACTTAATCACGCCACTCGTAATAATCCAATACGCCACGTTTGACGCATGCGCCACGTTTTCGCCACCCCTGGATTATGGTATACAATTTTTAAAGAATGGAAGATATTTGTATATGGCTCCTACTTCTCACCATCGACCAAGAACATTTTTATTTTACATACAAATCCGCAGTCCAATTATTACTATGTGATCAGATGTAAAATTTAGAAAATTTCTATGGTGTCTCCCCTCTCCTCATACACCAAGCACGTGCTTAATTTGCTCATTAGTTAATCTAGCGCTGCCTAAACTGCCAGCACTGCTCGCGCGAGACGAAAGGAGTATGTAAAGGTCCCCGTGGTCTTCGTCCGATAAATGATTCGTCGATCAGGTGGATCTCAGTTGAGTATAATCGATGATGGCAGAAATGACGAATGCTGACGAGTTGCGCCGACGATGGGGCCCGCGGAGGGTAGAGAAAGGAAAAAGACGATCAGAAGGAAGGGCGGAGGGAACGAGGGGTTAAGGGGTTGAGGGGTGAAAAAGGATTACGAGAGTCGCGTTTCATAGAGCCATAACTTTTGCGATATTCGTTTGAGTCGCGATCGGAGGGCGCAAGAGAGCCCTCGACGAGGTGCCATTTATCTTGATCGCGTATAACTGACCATTCTGAATGTTTAGCTATAGGCGTGCGTCGTATCCACGCGGCGCAAACGTCGATTCGACGACGCAGGAATTTTATCATGCATAAGATCGAGGTGCATCTCGAGCTGCCACGATTGTGTACTGCCTCGTGGTAGGTGGCTCGACGATCATACTCTGTTCGCGTAATAGCTGCATTCGTAATCCTAAACGGGAAAACTGTGCCGGGATGAATTGGGCACGGTTACGCAGAACGCTATCATCATCCCTTTTTTTGAAGTGAAACTTCTTTAGGCGCGTTAGGCGCAAAACCTCGACGCGGTAGGCGTAAAATCTCTATGCCGTAGGAGTAAAACCGATCTGACGATGAAACGATGAAACGATTTAGTAAAACTTCGACGCGGTAGGCGTAAAACCTGGACGCGGTAGGAGTAAAGCCGATCTGGCGATGAAACGATGAAACGATGAAAGGATGAAACGATGAAACGATGAAACGATGAAACGATGAAACGATGAAACGATAAAACGAAGAAGCGATGAAACGAAATTCTATTCTATTGAAATGAAACTTGTTTAGGCGCGGTAGGAGTAAAACCGATCTGGCGATGAAACGATGAAGCGATGAAACGAAATTCTATTCTATTGAAGTGAAACTTGTTTAGGCGCGGTAGGAGTAAAACCGATCTGGCGATGAAACGATGAAACGATTTAGTAAAACTTCGACGCGGTAGGCGTAAAACCTGGACGCGGTAGGAGTAAAGCCGATCTGGTGATGAAACGATGAAACGATGTAACGCTGAAACGAAATTCTAATCTATTAGCATATACGGTTGAGGGTTCGGCATTGCTTAATAAAGATTATGATAAAATTCCAATGATGCTAAGTGGAGATTTCAAGTTGAACTTTGCATCGGAACAATCAAAATTATTAATAGAATTTTTTAGAAGTAAATTAAGATTGGAAATGGTAAATAATCCTAATGAAGCGACAACAAGATCAGGAACAACCCTCGATGAAGTATTTGCAAAACATTTAGACAAAATTGATTCAAGAATATTTATATCATATTTTAGCTATCACAAGCCAATTGTTTCAATAATAGAATAATAGAAAATTAAATGTCATAAAGTGTTAATAAAAATTCGAAAAAAAATTAAAGAACGAAGTTTCACTTCAGCCATGTGGTCTAAGCACACACCAATTTTTGGTAGCTCCTCTTAGAAGCAAAATTTAAAATATGCCTTTTGTACATCTAAGATGTATGCAGGTTGAGTAATTTAACTGTGCCATCACTTGTAAATTGTTTATTCAGTATCAAGCAAATTTTCAAACGGAATTTGTTTGGTATTGTTACGGCGCACAGTGCGGCCTGCAATGGACAAATATCAAAATAATCATGGTTCGATTCTAATCTTCCAATTGTTTCAATAATAGAATCATAGAAAATTAAATGTCATAAAGTGTTAACAAAAATTCGAAAAAATATTAAAGAAAGAAGTTTCACTTCAGCAATGTGGTCTAAGCACACTCCAATTTTTTTATTTACCATCTTGCCTTACGATTTATTTTACGGTTTCAGTGATTAGAACTTCTGTGTAGTTCATAATTTCCTCGTAAATGGAACAAATATGTATCTATCGTATGTCTATATGTTCTGCAATAGCTGTACAGTAACAATAACAAAATAGAATTTTATTTCGGTTTAAAGGAAATTAATAACATATATAATTATTATATATATTATATATAATTATTAAACAGTGTGTAGTGTAACTAATATGATTTATTACAGGGATGGGCATTTTTGTCTCAATTGAAACAAAACCGTCCCCACCATAGCGCCCACTGTCCCCCACCAGCATCCGCCGTTACCATAAAGGAAGGAATTGCTTCGCCCGTTGCGAACAGTGCGCAGGCCTCGCGCATGAAAGAGAGGTTGGTGGGAGAAGCAGGCGTTTAAGGGGCCCCTACCGTGCTCATCCCTAATTTATTATATATTTGTAATTTAATTTTTTCTGTGAGTTGGTATTATTCAGAAAATTCGGTTTCGGTATCATCAACATCAAAGTCAAGGTGTTGTACGTTAAAATAACCGTTTCTTGAAAAATCTCTTTCAACTTTCTTGAAACAAACCTGAAATTTCTTTGTTGTTACCCGTTCGTGTTTTTCTTTTTTTATTTTTTAATGCAAGCTGCTGTTGCGAACAGAATTATTAAGATTCGCGTTGATTCATCAGGTTGACGAAAGCTTTACAGAAAGAAAAAATAACTAATTTTTGTTTTATAAAGGCATACACACAGCTTATATCGTGAAACGTAATTGATATGCAACCTTCAGGAACTGTGAGAAAAACTGTGAGAAAATAGGAATTACGTGCCACCCATGCGGCCGGCATCAATTATAAAACAATCATCTTATTACAGGAGATATGAATCGCGGTCGCCTAAAGCCAGACCATAAACACCGTCACATTACCAACCCGGCAATCGGCCGCGCGTAATAACATCTGGCAGCAAATTGCTCAGGGGAGTAAACGCGTCTAGAATACATACATTTTTGTAGTTTATACGATAAAATCATAACCACTCGAATTGCTCGATACAATAATGAAACGTATCGATTATTCTTTTTCTATTTTATATTACTATTAAGTTTTATTAACTTCCATTCGTCCCTCATCTTTCCAAATTAGTACTCTACACGCGCTGTAGGCTTGTTAACATATTATCCACTGGCGTTTATTTCATAATTTTTTAAAATCTACAGTTCAGGGCCGCGGATTTTTTAATAGACCTTTCAACAATAATAGCAATTTTAATCCTGACCAAACAAGTCATCTGTAATACAATAATCTAATCATTTCGTTTGAGATTATTATGTAAAATATTATTTTTAAGTTTTAATTATTAAATAGTATTAATAGGCTTCCAATAGATAAACAGTTAATAGGATTTTTCATTAGGCTGCGGATGTTGACGGAAAATTAAAATTGTGTATAACGATTGCAACAAACTGAGATAAAATACGAATTTGTTTCTTTTCGTAATAGATTGGGTTGGTTAAAAATAACACGACAATATTTATAATATATGTATGTAATATACGTAATATATACAATGTTCATAATGTCGTAATATGGTCATAACTGTACGTGCGCAACATTGAAATATCAGCGTTCGTTCATTGGTTTATAACCGCGATGGACACGGTAGGGGCCCCTCAAACGCCTGCTTTTCCCACCAACCTCTCTTTCATGCGCGAGGCTTGCGCACTGTCCGCGACGGGGGAAGGACTTCCTTCCAGTGATGGGAACTCCATGGGCGCTGGACGAAAATACTACCACCACTCTGACTGTACTGTCTTCCCCTACTTTGCTTCTATCGCGCACGCGCTACACAGAAGCGTACCCTTACTGTACACGGGCAGAGTAGAGCTACGCTTGTGTGTAGCGCGTGCGCGATAGAAGCAAAGTAGGGGAAGACGGTACCGTCAGAGTGGTGGTAGTACTTTCGCCCAGCGCCCACGGAGTTCCCATCACTGCTTCCTTCAATTGAGACAAAAATGCCCACAATTTACACAGATCTACAAAACTATCTTAAGTATTTTTTAAATTTTCAATACAGCTCCACATCAAATTTGTAAAATACAACTTTTAGTATTTTCTTTGCAATTCCGCCCAATTACAATTTTTTGCAACAACTCCAAAAAATTCAAGTCGTAGGGTCTAATATTAACACTAAACCTACCGCGACCACTAAAATTGACTAGTACCTGTTCTCTCATAAAAATGACAAGATTGAGTTTATTTAACACTAGAACTACCGAGCGCTAAACGCGACTGGTGTATATTGCCTTCTAATAACGACAAGAATGCATTTATTCAACTTCTGTACAACTTTTGTTTAAATATGTACTCTAATAGAGAAGTTGACTAAACCATTACTCCGGAAAACATTTTTATAATTTCAATATTTGTAAAAGAAAAATTTAGAAACCAGTCATTTTGACTCGTCCGGTAGTTCTAGTGTTAACGTTTGTGTGGTTCTTATTTTAATCTATGATCAAATAAAAATTTGTATTCTATCATTTCTCATAAATACGTCTTCAACATTTCACTAATAGCAAAATAAGAAAATTGAAACCTGGTCACTTGACCGGTGCTGATAAGTTTAGTGTTAAAAAAGTTATCGTCTTTTTAAATGTGGCTGAATATTATTGTGAATCACTGTAGTTCATGTTATTTTGGTTAATTTCCGAAAAATTTGTTTTGTATTCCGTAACCGGGTGGGGCACGGTAACTGGTACCATTACCTTAGTCGGCCGGCTATTGGAACAGCTCGTTCCGCACGAGGTGTCCGTCCGTATCCGCGTGCAATCTGCTCGCGAAAATAATGCCCGCTGGCGACGAAACATTTGGAGGTCGCGGCGCCGCGCGACTGGAATGCGTTGTAATTTACGAACACGGGGGAGAGGTCAGGCCGGTTCGTCGATACAGCAAGAGTATCGGCGAGAAAGGCGGCGCGGCGTTGCAGACATCGAGAGAGAGAGAGAGAGAGAGGCTCTCCCTCCCTTCCTCTTCTCACCGTAGTCACTCTGCCTTTTGTCGCACGCCACCGACCCGACTGTTATCGCGACATTCTCGCTCTTGTATAATTGCGCGACGTTCGATCGCCGAGGAATCGTTCAACGGGACGTGAATCTCGAACACCAAAGTTATCCTCCAAATTATGGTAATGCCTCGATACAGGTACAGTCACTCGCAATAAAATTTGGACACTCTCGTTGTGATAAAGCCACTCCAGAACACGAAAAACAAGCCAAATTTTGAGAATTTTTGTACGTTAATGTACTGAAAGAATTGAAAAGTCTATTTACAGGTTTTCATTATACAGACTTTGAAGTGTGGAGAAAAAAAATTTTATAATAATGTTGGGACCTATGCTTCGACCGTTCCGTAAAATGCGCCCACTTCCCGTTGGTGAACTCATAACTAATAATTGACTTTTAACTCTTATGAACTTTTATTTATTAGAAACTATACAATGGTTAATGTGGATTGATTTAGCTACACGTCTATTCGATTTGCTGTCTCGCTTCTATCTGTCTTCCTTCTTTTTGTCAACAGCCGTCTTTTTTTAAATCCATCGATCGGACAGCTCCTCTGCGATATGTTCAGGGGAAGCAACTTCATATCGTCGTAACAATAATTTTATTATCAAATGACGATGCTGCTACAATTCTTTATTGGTGAGGCTACAGTAAATGTTCAATATGACTTCCTGGTGCATGATTGCACATTTCAGCTCTATTAATTACATTTTTGGTGGCTTCCGCTAGTATAGTCCGAGATACTAATGCACATGCTTGTGTTATTTTGCTTTTCAAGTCGTTTACCTCTCTGTGCGCGAGCTGAAATGTGCATTCATGCACGAGGAAGTCATATTGGACATTTACCGTAGCCTCACCAATAAAGAATACTTGTAAACACATTGGTATGAAATATTCAAAATGTTTCTTCCATTTCTGACCTTGCATGACCTTAAAGGTCACTGTGCAGTATACGGATGAATTCGTGTAGACACACGCTTTCATGTTATATAAAAAAATTTACAGCATTCCATTTAAAAAATTGAAGGTCACCTTCATATCTAACAAAATAGTATAAACACGAAAAAATTACATACGCTATTGTGTTGCGCATAAAAAAACACTACTACTTTTTCCTCTTTCATTTCTTTCTAATATTTACTATTTACAAGAAAAACAATGGCTAGTGATATCGCGAACACCCTGCACATGTTCCAAATGGTGTCGTTTTCGGTATCACTCAGAAAAACGCCACGAATAGGTTGGTAAAAGTGTCGTAAGAAAATCATTAGAAACAAGTGTTTTATCACTGGATTAACACTAGGTTTACGGAGCACTAAAAGTGATTATTTTACATTGCTTTATAAAAATAATAAAACTGTATTTACTTAGATCTTCCGCGATTTTTATTGTAATATCTACACAAAAATATAAATCTATTTAATAATTCCTCACGACTGCCTCCTTACACTCTTAATAATCGTAAATTAAAAATTTTTGAATCCGTCATTTTGACGTGCCCCGTAAATCTAGTGTTAATATTACATCTCGCCGCACCGATGTTTCGTTTCTGTTCCTGTTACAGGACAATTTTTAGATTAGAATAAATGTTTTCATTTCCGCCAGTCGATCAAGGAAAAGTTTGTTATTTTTTTACGTCGTGTGGTATGCAAGTCTGGCGACTCGTTTTGGTAACAGTTCCGTTAATCATGCGAGATGCGCATACCGTTCAGTTTTCAAGTTGCACCGGATACAACACGGCTGTATGTTTTCGATTTAATCTAGTCGCCATTGATCACGAGCCGGTCGACAACGGTGCAAGAGTTACGGGGATGTCTTCATCATTTACACCGGGGGCGTGTTCGATTTTTAGTAAAAAAAATATATCGTAGAAAAGATTGCTATGCTGCGTACATACAGTCACTCCCATTAACATTCGTACACTCTTAAAAAGACGGTAACTTGTTTAATATTGGACCATACGACTTGGACTTTTTTGAGTAGTTACAACTTTTAGTTTACTACATGACGTGAAAAAGAAATTTTGAAACGTATGTCTCCAGTTCTCGAATTCGAAACCTTTAAACCTTTAACAACCACTGGTCAAAAAGTTGGGACCACTTAGAATTTTCCAAATTTTTCGCGGAATACTCGTGGAATTAATGACTTGTTCTAATTAGATGTCGTACAACGTTAAAATCGTTGTCGTCCAATGAGACACATATAGTCACTCCCATTAATATTCGTACACTCTTAAAAAGACGGTAACTTGTTTAATATTGGACCATACGACATGGACTTTTTTGAGTAGTTAGAATAATTAGTTTACTACATGACGTGAAAAAGAAATTTTAAAACAATTTCAATTGATCGGTATTGTAGAGAAAATATTAAAAGTTGTGTTTTACAATTTTTTTATGTGGCTTATATTGAAAATTTAAAACATCCATTTTGTAGATCTGTATCAATTGTATACATTTTCAAATTTTCATCCAATTTGGATTACGTGGAAAACAGCGACAGGCATCGAATGACGTAAGAATCCTTCGATTTATTACAGTTTAATGCCGAAAATTGTGAAAAGCTGCAATTTTTACCATCTTCAAACAGTTGTAGCTCATTGCACCGTTTGCCGATTTTGGTGAAATATTCAGAGTGTATACAGTTGACACAAATCTACAAAACGTATTTGTTGAATTTTCAATATGGACCCACATAAAACAGTTATAAATAACAACTTTTAGTATTTTCTTTGTAATTCCGACCAATTACAATTCTTTCAAAATTTCTGTTTTTCAACGTGTAGTAAACTAATTGTTCTAACTTCTAAAAAAAAAAAAATCCATGTCACATGTTCAAATATTAAAAACGTAATCGCCTTTTAGAGTGTACGAATATTAATGGGAGTGACTGTAGGTATGCACATGTTTGCTACTTTGCACTTGTTTTATGCGTGTGCATGTGCACCGCAGCCATTAGTAATCCTGTCGAATTATTATTCATTCGAGACGGTTGCGTGTTCAAATGATACACGAAATGTCCACTCTTCTAATCGGTGTGTTCTCATGTTCGACTTTGTCAAGGAATCATAATTAACACTAGGTTTACGGAGCACTAAAATTGATTATTTTACAGTGCTTTATAAAAATAATAAAATTATATTTACTTAGATCTTCAGCGATTTTTATTGTAATATGTACACAAAAAAATAAATCTATTTAATAATTCCTCACGAATGCCTCCTTACACTCTTAATAATCGTAAATTAAAAATTTTTGAATCCGTCATTTTGTCGTGCCCCGTAAATCTAGTGTTAAAAGACTATATACTAGTGATGGGCCTTGAGCATGTTCAAGAGATATCGATTCCTTGTGTCAAAGAATCATGGTATCACAAGCATATATGATTCTCTGGGTATCAAAAAGTATCGATCCCTAATGATGGTTGCTCAGAAACCTCGATCCTTTATAAGTACGTCTTTGACGGAATTGGTATCGATACATTCACAATTCTATATATAATAGTGATTCTGTATATTACACTTCTGTCACAGTTTCCAACATGCCATTGAATGTATATATTTAGCCTATTGAAACTGTTCGAATACTTTCATAGTTCACTGTAATATCAGGCCTGGCCAACACGCGGCCCGCCAGGCGATTTTATATTTCTACCGAAACTTTTGTTTCTGGTTGTACGTATACAAAAAATATTAAATATATGAAAACTTGCATGTGTCACTGTTACGATGCGCAAGTGCGACTACGAACTCCAGTTCTATATTTGATATCCACGAATGCCAAATGTTACTGAAAGAATCGGTTTCGTTAGGCAACCATCGGTCGGCAATCAACACCATTTTCCGCTGTTAAATAACTTCCCAAAAATCTAACCTAAGAATTTCTCGAAATGTGCTAATGAAATAAAGAAACTTATAACTGCATTTGATAGTCGTTTCTCAAGAATTAGCAAACTATGATAAAATGTTTGAAATATTTTATTGCCTATTTCATGTTGACAAATTTTTGCGTCCACATCAAAAATTAATTTTCACAATACTTATATTACATACGAGAGATATTCGAACTTAAGATATTTTGAACAACGAGTTGTAAGTGCTTTTGGATCCACATATGTTTGTGAAATATTTTTTTCGAAGATGAAATTTACAAAGAGTTCGTCACGTGTTTCGTTAACTGATGCCTATTTAGAAAAACAGTTCAGATGTGCAACGTCGAACATAAATATAGATTTACAAAAATTAAGTGAAAGAAAGGATAAACAAATATCTCATTAATTAAGACTCGAGAGTTGAGTTAATTATATTGAATCATAGTACGACGATAAAGTTTTATTCATTTTGTATTTGCATTACATTTTTTAAAAGCCTGTTTACCTAAAGTGCGGCCCGTTGGAACGTTACGCGTCATCAAAGTGGCCCGTGAAACCATTTGGATTGGCCAGGCCTGTTATATATAGTAGTGATGGGCGTGATACTAATATTTCTCATAAGTTTCAAGCAATTCGACTCCCAAATACTTATTTGGAATGTTTGATAGGTATCAAAAATTTAAATGCTTGGTATTGACATTTGATATGAGTAGTGCCAAAATGGGCATTGGATGGTATTGGTATCACGCTAACAATAAATGTGTCGATGCTACTCGAACTACAGTCGAGCATACATAAGCATCGAAACAATAATGAATACTGTAGGTATCGAAAAGTATCGATTTCCAAATGATTCCTTCAAATATCTCAATGCTTTAAAGATTGTGAGTTTGGACCTAACATGAGTATAGAATTGCCGCGAGTGGAAATACTGGAACATTTCGGCAAGAAAAAAAAGTAGATAAAAAAGGATTTATTTTTTACATATTTAGAAACAATATTTTATTCGCTATATTGTCTTTTAATCGATTTCTTTTTTTACTAATTATTTCGCCAGTCTTTGAGAATACTCTTTCAGAAGGAACAGACGTTGCCATAACACAAAGATACTCTTTGTAGCCGGGTTTGGGGGTCAAATTCGCCTCCGGCCTCGATTTTAACGATTTTGAACCAGCTGATAGCCTACTAAAAGAGAAACCTTTCTGCCAAGTCTCAGCCCGATATCTCATCTGTAAGGGTAGTTATAGAGGAAAATCGAAAAACCAGTTTTTGGCCCATTTTCCCCATTTAATGACAATTAAAAATTCTGAAAAAAATCTGACACATTTCGAATACCAAGCCACATATTATACATCGTTTTCAGATTTTTCCTTTGCAAATTCTAGTTTTAAGACATGAAAAACATGAAAAAAATCGAAGAAATGCAGATTTCATATAGAAGATGAAACATCACACCTACAGATTTAATTTAGCAATAAGATATCAATATAAGTAATACTTTCAATTTTTTTCAAATTCCTGAGAGAGGGACGTCATAGTTGAAAAATATAAAAACCAATTTTTTCGGTGTTTTTCCCGTGAAAAACTAAGTTATACCTATCTTTTCTGAGTTTTAAGAGTATATATTATATGTAGTATTGAACATTCCTACGTACAAACAAACATATCAAATGAAATATTTGAGCCTTTAGAAAATCTGCACACATTATGAATTCCATAATGCTTTACATTGCAGTAACTTGTAAGAATCGAAATTTTACAAAGGGACCGCTAATTAGCGAACGCATACTGCAAAGCTCCGGATTCGCATCGCGCGAGGCACTCTCGTACTTCACATGCGTTTCAATTGGCCGAATTCGCTCGGTTCGGCGAAGTTGTCGAAACAGAAGCATTTCGAGTGTGTATGTGTGTGTGTGTGTGTGTATGCAACGTGCTACAAACCGAATTGAAAAGGCCAGCCGCGGGTCGTTTGAACACCGACGTGGTTCCATTTCGCAGCGAAGGATGCACTGTTGCAGCGGCTCGCGCATTCGGCCACTGCGTGGGCACACGAAGCCGATTCCCGCGCGCGCGATTCCTCTCTCCTCGTCCTTCTCCCTATGGCCGGCTTGATAAGTGCGCGCCGCGAAAAACGAGACGCCGGATGTGACGTCACCAAGCGACCCCGCATATTTGCGTGCACAGCGCCAGCGCGATCGTACTCTGTTGCAAATAATTCGGCTCCGGAGCGGAGGCTGCGGACCATCAGATCCTTTCTGATACCAAACATTTCTTAACCCCTTCACTATTATACTCCACAGCTCAACCCTTTCACGGACGAACAAGTCTCGGGTACGTGTCACCTCTTGTGCCATTTTACACATTAAAGGAAATTATTATTTAACAAGTTCGCTGCCATGTCACCCATATATGGGTTAAAGAATTATTTATTCAGATTTCAAAATAAATGTTTACGTTGATATAAGGTAAAGGCACCAGTAGTTGACCAGTTAAAAGAAGTTTTCCACGCGAACAATAGTAACCACTTGCTCTGTCATCAAATAGCGAGAGTCGATACCTGAAGACAGTCTTTAAGTCTTCTAAATTATGTAACAAGACCACTTTTTAAAAAAAGTTTAGTTACACAAATTTAAAAAAACATATTTAAAAATTCAGTAATTGCTTCAGAAGTTGACCACTCTTAAAAATGAAAAACCTAGTAATTGACCTTCTGTTCGTTAGTAGTTGACCACTTATACTAGAAAGAAGGTTAAAGCAATAATGTTAGAAATCATTTTAGTATCATTTAGTTTCAACAATTACCAGCACAAATTACAATTAAAGGATAAAATAAGAAATAAAACAAATCAGTTCTATAACAAATTCAATTCCGGAACAGAGTAGACGTTGCGAGTCAATATTTGACCGTGGAAGCAATCAATAGTTGACCATGTGGTCATCCTCTAAAACACAGTATGCTACAAAATTTAGAATTATGTTTTGTACTCCTAACAATCTTAGATGTAAAATGGATACATTATAAATCGTAAACAAATTTAAATGAGTCACGTTAGTAATTGACGTTGATTTATCGGGTGGTCAACTTCTGAAAATTGTTCAAATAACAGTATTCAGAATTTGATCACTCAATAAACTATTATTTTGAGGTTAGAATAACAGAAACGATGCATTTATCACTTATAAAACGCTGTGAGAATTTAAAAAGTAAATAATTCAGTCGCGAAAAGTTCACAACGTATGGATTGTTTACCTGAACCGTACAGCTGTTCTTAACAGAAACGTTAAGGAAATAGAAATATATCGGTATATTACTTACCTTAATGAATTTAGACGTCCGTTGTTACTATGCATACTTCACTTCGCATGTAATTGTTTTAAAATTGAACCAGCAGATATTGTGTCATCCGAGGTTCGCTTTCACCAAAAGTGCAGAACTTATAATAACCTTATTTTTTATGTTTTTCTAAAAACTGGTCAACTACAGGTGCATGGTCAACTACTGGTGCCTTTGCCTTACAGGGTGTTTCAGGGCAATCGTTTCAAGCTATAACTTCGTTACAACTTGTATAACTTGTATAACAACTTGTACAAGTTGTAACGAAGTTATAGCTTGAAACGATTGCCCTGAAACACCCTGTATATTGACGCAAAAATTTATTTTGAAATTTGAATAAATAATTCTTTAACCCATGTATGGGTGACATGGTAGCGAACGTGTTAAATAATATTTTTACAAGTACTGTTACAGAAAAATATCAAAAGAAGAGTATAAATGGTTTGAAGATCACTACATCTGTTGTAGACTTTGCTTTTTTTTTAAGTGCAATGGCGTATGTGCAATCAACAACTGAATTTTTTTTTTAACGGGAAGGAATACATCTTTTTACATATATGTAGATAGATTTCTCTCGTCATTCTGCGTCAACAAGTATTGAGGTAGAACGTCAAAAAAAATGGTTATCGAAATTAGTTTCTAAAAAATATCCGTATTGAAGAAGATGCTCAAACGCTTCTCCATTACATTCAATACACTTTAGACAACGCTTCTTCAATACAAATATTCTTTTAGAAATATCTCGATAATTAATCATTTTTTTGGCATTCTACCTCAATACTTGTTGACGTAGAATGACGAGAGAAATCGATCTGTGTACAAAAAGTATGCATTTCCATTAAAAAAAAAAGAACAATTGTTGATTGCACATGCACCATTGCACTTAAAAATAATATGAAATCCTACGGAAGGATCTTGTAACTGATAGCTACTGGAATAAAACTACAAAAATTAGCATATCCAAATCTCATAATTAATTTAGTTACTTCAAGAACCTCATCTTCTTGAGATGAAATTATTAAAGACCCGTAGTCTGGTTATAAGAATGGTCCGCTGTTCGATAGTTCAGAAAATTGTTATTCTAAAATGTAACCGCTTGTGCTTTATTTTCAAATCTTAATTGAAAATGCCAAATTCGCAAGGAAAAGTTAACACATTATCTACCGACAATTATTCTATAATTTTTGGAAATCTATAGTCCAATGCTGAGGATTTTTTAATAGATCCTTCAATAGCAACAGAAACTTCCATTATAAACCAACAGCTCACCCTCGACAACGTAATCTAATAATTTTGTTTAGGATTATTCTGTAAATGGAGATGTTTAGGGTCCTATTCGATACAGCAGAATTATTGAAAAGCCTATTTTAATAGGCTTCCGTTAGATAAACTGTTAAGTAGCTAAGTCTGACTTCCAGCATGGCCGCAACAAAGCAATTCAATCCGGTGCACAGAGTCCCAGCAACAATTGCACCACCAGCGATATTTGACCTACAATATTTGCTCTAGCCGCGATGCCGTCTGATTGCACAAACTTGTCCCTGAACCCGTGCACGGCACTCTTTACTCTTCCCAGGGGCCGCGGACGATAGATGTGTGCACGGAGGAGAGCCGAGGCGCACGGGACGAACTTACGAGGACCGCACATCGCGCCGCGAATTCCTTCGTCCCAGAGTGCGTGCTTAATTACCGTCGCCCGTTTTGTTTGCCATTTCCAAAGTGACCGAGTGGCCAGACGCTGCCAGCGACAGCCGTTTTGTCAAATTTTCGCGGATTCCTCGGATTCTAGCGGGCCTTTTACCAAGAAGCAATTAAATATTCGCTCGTTTATCCACAAGCACTTTGAGACCCCGAAAATGGAGCTTTTTGTCGCGCGAATCGAACACAAATTAATTTTACACCGACTGTTTGTACAGGACAATAAATTGAGAACTTACTACGTAAGGAACACATGTACTTTATGTCAGGGAGCCGTTTATACAGGTTGTCTAAAAATGTTGTAAATCCTTGAAGTGGTTCCTGAGGTAATTTAAAGTAACTTTTTCCTTTGCACAAATGGCCGCCTCGGCTTTGTTAAGGAGTTATTAACGAAAAACATGCACCAATCAGAACACCGTTACAGTGGACGGATTCCGGCTCGGCGAATGGTAGCGTCGCGCTCAGCGGAACCTGTCGCCTAGCCGAAGTCCGTCCGCTGTTAACGGTGTTCTGATTGGTGCGTGATTTTCGTTAATAACTCCTTAACAAAGCCGAGGCGGCCATTTTTGCAAAGGAAAAAGTTACTTCAAATTACCTCAGGAATCGCCAATTTCAAAGATTAATAATATTTTTTAAACACCCTGTATAAATGAATTTTTCAAAGAACTGGTTTATCAAAAACTGACAGGAATCACAATATACAGGGTGTTTTACTCAATTGTTTCAGACTATTATTGGGTTGGCAACTAAATAATTGCGGATTTTGTCGATAAATATGGTTCTAGCACATTCTATTGTTTTGTCAACTTGTTCAAAGCACTTAAACTATATTATTTTCTTGTTGTTTGGACTTCCACCTTTAATTAGTAAGAAAATTGTATCGATTAGTTATTATTATCGATTTGCCATATTTCTTTAATAATATGTCTTAACTGTAACTGTGTAAAGATAACAGTACTAACTTAGTTTTACTAGGAAATACTCATCGATACACTCGCAAATTATTTTCGGCTGCAGTGTGCGCGTTTAAAATGGTTTTTGGACCATTTCGGTCATTCATGCGATCCCCGGAATAACAAACCACGGCAACAAAAATAAAAAATGAAATCTTTCAAAGCAAATGATAATAATAAGTATACTGCAGATTTTATGCAAAGGTGAAATACAAAATTAGCAAAGTCATCAAACAAATTCGAGAAGTCAGGAAGAAATTCAGTCAAAAATTTAAAAATTACCTTTTTCTTTTGATAGTTTTAGTAAAATGTAAACAATATGTTTTTATGTAGCTCCTGTTTCTTTCAATCGACGCGATAAACTAATATTTTGCATAAAGATCCACAGTCCAGTAATAAGTATTCAATGGACCTTTATGCAAATCTCTATTTTTATAGAATATTATTAATTCAATACTTTACAGGAATTGGCACGTTGCTTGTAGGTATACGGCGAAAGATAAAAATGGTGTCCGCGCATAAAGATAGGCAAGACTGTGTTGACGTTGCTATTTAAGCAGTATTTCCATCAGAATAGTTTCGTCGTGCAACTGTACAGTTCCGTAAATGATCGTAAAGCGGCAGGAAACAATATGATCATAAAACTGCAGCATGTCACATCGGTCGAGCTGGCAGTGAATATTAAGCTTCATCGCCGTTGCATTTTTACAAACGTCACGAACCCGTTGTCAAAGGATACGGAAGCCTTTTTGTCGTCATGCGACCAGCAGGAAGTTTCGGGTTGTTTCGATGATTCGAGCGTGGACACCCATATTCCTCTGTGGATTGTAACGACGGGAAAAAGGGAAATTTCGATTTGAATTTTAAATGAAATTCGTCTGTGACCCGGCTTAACGCTTGGAAACGTGTACAGTTACTTATTAAACTTTTATAGGGCCGATTGTTCTGTAAAGTGGCCATACAGTTGTCGAAAATGTCTCGGCACGATAAAGGTGACAACCAGAGATCGGAAGAGTCCTAGAACATATTTTATTATGTTCTATTTAAAACATGAATCTGCAACTTTTTCTAGAAACTGTTCCAACATTGGAATTGTCGATGAGAATAAATAAAGCAAGGTTCTCGAAAGTAAAAATTTTACTTTGAACGGCACCTAGAACATATCAAAATAAACATTTTTCTCCAACAGAAATACAAATTTTATTCTTCAAGATTATTATATTGATCGTGCACTCGACAATCACAAACATTACAGAAAACGACAACAAGAAGAGAACAAGTGGCCATCTCAAGAATGAAAATTTGACACTCGAGAATAACACACTCCTATATAATCTCCAAAAACCCACTCCACACTCCATCTTATTACCCAACGATACCAACACTATAAAATATAATAAAAATAACCCTACAATAATATCCATAGAACACCTAATTGTTCAATGTAAGAAATATGATCTGATCCGTAATAAATAACAACTGGGATCTACACTTAAGGACAATATAAAATAGGGACAAATATTATAGTTATTATATTATAATATTATATTATATTATAATATATTATATTATATTATAATATATTATATTATATTATAATATATTATATTATATTATAATATATTATAATATATTATATTATAATATATTATAATATATTAAATAATATTATATTACAATATAGGATCTACTTAACCCCTTCGCTTACAATATCGTGTAAAAGACGTGATGAATATTGTGAACAGAGTCTAATAAAGATGTATGTTATTAATTTCCTTTAAACCGAAATATAATTCTATTTTGTTGTTGTTAATGTACAACCATTGGAGAACATATAGACATGCAATAGATATAGATTTTCTCGTTTTACTAAGAAATTATGAACTACAAAGAAATTCTAACCACTAAAATCGTAAAATAAATCGTAAGGCAAGGGGTTCAGTTTATCAAGGAGACCAAACTGATTAATCAGATAATGAAATCTACTCCTATATGTTCTCTATGATGTCGCTAATAACCTGGTAGTTGATGCGACATAAATTATAAATTAAGAAAACAAAACTGAGAAGTTTAGTTTTCTGATATTAATAACTAGACTGTTGAAAGATCCATTTAAAAATCCTAAGCTATGGAGCATAGGCTTTCAAAAGTTATGAAATAATCGCCGGTCAATAATGTTAATTCCTTTATGTCCTGGTCTCACACTTTCTCTCTGTAAGGGCTCGAATTTTCGCTGCGTGAGAATCCTCCGATTCTTTAATGCGCCCAAAGAGATAGGATAGAATTCGAAACAAGCCAGGGACCTCCTGCCTGGTAGGGTACCACGCCTACGTTACCTTTCAAAGGTTCGTTCCTCCTCGGAAGAAAAATGTTCCGTGAGCAGGTTCTTTTGCCAAAGAATAAATATCATTAAATCATCGCGTCGAAAACCGTCGGGCAATAACCGTGGCCGCGAAATTGCCGCATTGTTGGGAAAATTTTCTTCTGTTCGACTAGCTCGGTAAAAGGAGCCAGTCGGTGTCTCAAAGGATATGCAAAAATCCTCAAGAGAGAGAGAACATTCTTTCGCCCGTTGAACTTGTCGTTTTCCATTATCCTGTCCCCGGTTTTACCTTGTCTTCGAATTTTATTTATTGGAATCCGGTGTCGATTACCTCCTTGCATTGTTGCGCCTCTCGGCGGTGTCGAATTTTTGTTGTAACCGGCTTTTGTCGTGTTCTTAAATTTTATCGAGCGCCTAGATTCTGCTTTTACATACTTTGTCTTGACTTTCAATCAACCGTTTCATTAGTTCAGCAAATTTTTCAAAACCTCTCTTTACCGAATATACTGGAAATAAGAAACAACACTCTGTTCATCGTATTTATATAAAAGTTTATAAAATTTATATTAAATGGATATATAAAACTTATACATTTACATATTATATTTAAACAAAATATGTTATATTCAAATCAATATTATAATCAAATCATCGTAGTTACAAAATGCATAAGAATCGCAGCGTAGTCGGTGATCAATCCATTTCCGTTTTCGGAATTAAAAGATTAACTATACTGTAGTTATTTCTGATTTCATTGAACAAGAGCGATTTCAAATTATAATTCAAATGACATGTGTTTTGTATTTTATTTGTCACTTCTTTACGCTAAATGTAACTCAAATTTTTGTGAATGTCGTTTTGGAGTAAAAATGAAAAATCAAATTTATTACATGAGAGACAGAAACAAAGAGAGGTTATGTGGTGAAAACGTCGTTTGTCGTAACTTATTAACATATAAGTTATACGTTATATGATATAACGTAAGATTTGAAATGAGAAAACGATAGAAATTCTTAAACCTCATGACTACGGTATGAACCACTGTGACATAAGAAAATCAAAATGGCGTGGTTAGTGCAAGTTTAACCAATACGTATCAAGAAGACGATCAATTTTACGTATAAAAGTATGAATAAAAAAACTTCGTTTTCCAAAATTCATCCTATTGGTTCATGCGATAGCCAATATAATAACGAGAATAATGCCGCATCAGTTTTTGGAATAGGTTCACAAAATTATTTTGTGAACGTGGCCACCATTTTCGCCCCATATTTTGTAAGTAGTGCAGTGACCGCCATCTATAAATGATACCACAATAGGAACCGCAACAAGAATTTCTTCTTGTTTACCAAAAGATTGTAATAACTAAGGACAAAAAGATTTTTTTCGATAAAATGTTGTATATTTTAAGAGAAGATATTCCTAAATACACTATCAGTATGTTAAATGATTTGATGAGAAAGTCCTCTTAATGGATCGGAAATGGAGGGCGCTGAAAAACGAAGCGAGAAAAATAATGCGTTTTCCAAAATTCATCGTTTTGGTTCATGCGATAGCCAATATAATAACGAGAATAATGCCGCATCAGTTTTTGGAATAGGTTCACAAATTGTTCTGTGAACGTAGCCATCATTTTCGCCCCATATTTTGTAAGCAATGCAGTGACCGCCATCTATAAATGATACCACAATAGGAACCGCAACAAGAATTTCTTCTTGTTTACCAAAAGATTGTAATAACTGAGGACAAAAAGATTTTTTTCGATAAAATGTTGTATATTTTAAGAAAAGATATTTCTAAATACACTATCAGTATGCTAAATGATTTGATGAGAAAGTCCTCTTAATGGATCGGAAATGGAGGGCGCCGAAAAACGAGGCGAGAAAAATGTCTCGATAACGAACGAAAGCGCGTCGATGCAGGTTCTTTGCAGGGGCCGCGCGCCGATGGGTGTGGGAGCGAATGCAATATTGTGCACCCACGTGCAACCGCTAAGCCTATAACTCACGGGGCGCGCGCGTAAACACACGCTCGCGACAAAGCGCACCTTGGATCGGAACACCGTGAACCTTGAATCCACCGTTGGACCCGTACACATGCACGCGTCTGCATAACATAACATATGCAGTATGCACTCGCCGCACGACGGGATTGCCCGGCGAGTGTGTGCAATCTGCACTCTGTGCACCGGTTCTCACGCGATGCAACGCTGCCGCCACGAACCAAATATTGATACCACTGCCACACCGGTCCGATTCGTGGCGATTCGGAAATTTGAGATTGTAATTAGGCTGCAATTAGGCTGCAATTAGGCTACAGATCTTTGCACGAAATGCAATGTGTTCTGCATTAATTATGGGAAGCGACTGGATAAAAACGTTCCGAATCAATCGTAGCAAAGAGAAGTTCAATGGTGATTGACTTGAATTAAGTTCCTATTATTTTTAATAAATTGAAAATAGTGTATCAATAATCGTGAATTTTTCTAATGTTTTGTCCATTTCTTTTTTTTTTGTATTTACCAGTATTGTTACAAATGCATGGAAGTCTACAAGCAAATGGCACGATTAAAATGTTCTGAACAATTTGTGTAGGAAAGAGGAGTTTAATCTAAATGAGCTTTGTTAGGTTCGTGGCATTCTTAATAAATTGAGTGTAGTGTAACATTAATTTTGAACTTTCCAAATATTCTTTCTTTTGTTATAAATTAATCAATTCAAACAAAAGTAAAAGGGGGACAATAATTAAGAAGAACAGGTTGTTATATTATATTATAAATGTCTATATTGTATTATAGTATGTTCTATTATATTGTAAATGTCTGTATATTTTATCATAAAATGTTATATTATATTATAAATATTTATATTGTATTTAAGTATGTTCTATTATATTATAAATGTTTTTATATTTTATCATAGTATGTTATATTATATTATAAATGCTTATATTGTACTATAGTATGTTCTATTATATTGTAAATGTTAGTATATTTTATCATAGCATGTTATATTATATTATAAATGTTTATATTGTATTATAAATGTTTATATTATATTATAGAAATTATATTTAGACAGTAGATATAGGTAACAAAGAATGGGAATGAGAATGATGAGGGACTGCATGGAAGAAGTTGTACTAATTAGGTTTATGTGAATCAAGTCGAATTTCTTAGCCGTGAGGATGAATAAAAATATTATTTTTTTAATATAAACGATTCATATCTCAAGAATTATTCACTCGTTAGTTAACAAATTTTGCGAAGAATTTCAAACAAGCATAAAACAAATATTTCGCCACACAGATTGAGTAAAGCAATTGGTTTAAACATTTAATGAATGCACAGCATCCACGCGCTGCTCTTATTGATATCGGTAATAAAGTGAAGAGATCTATTCAATTAATGGATTCTATTTGCCAGCGACGGAATTCAAATAGCTCGTTACAGATCACTGTTCCAATTGCTGTCGTCCAATTAATTAAACAAAATTGATGGTTTCCCGCGGTAACCGCCGCTGATAAATACCGGTCTTACGAAGCATTCGAGGAATCATTCGAATGGAACACAACGCTTTGGGAACAATATAATTTATACTCGAGCGATTGAGGAAACGTGTCACGAGAAGCAGAAATCAAGAGAGAGAGAGAGAGAGAGAGAGAGAGAGAGAGAGAGAGAGAGAGATAAAGAGAGGGGAAAGCCGGCCGCTTAATCAGAATAATTCGTTCAGTTACTTTCCTATGGCACAACCACTTCCTATAACGCTAATTACGGTTATCATCACAGTATCGTTTGCATTATCGAAGGCGCGAATCAGACGCGGACAACCGCAATTTATGGTGTCACCTCGCTAAGGCGAATAGTTTGTTTCCTCTTTCCTTTGATTTCTGCTAATCAAAAACTATTTTCTTCAACCAGAGAGATTGCGAAAGTGTGGTTGTGGTATCGTGATAAGAAATTATTTTGTAATCGCTCTCTTAATTGCATTGAAATTTGCAAAATCATTGAATGAAATCCTGCTGATGGTCCATAAGTTAATAAAAATTTTAATGGTACTTTGGAATTTTCAAGTATCGTTAGTATCAAATTGTTCTTCAATTTATTCTTTCGTCAATTGGAGTATGGCTTTTATTACCACGGTAGAATATGAAGATGATTTTGTAGGTAGAGCATGCGTGAATAAATTAAAAAAAACTACTAGTCACTTACACATTCTTAATCGTTTGGACTACAGCCGATTAAAGTCTTGCAAATACCGATATTCAATTATTAGAACAGCTGACTCTAAACTCAAAATAATTAACAAAACAGTCGAATAATATCAAACACTCTTTTGCTAAATTGTGCTTAGATAAAAGCAATAGTAGTTCACAACTATATAAATAGAAATTATATAATAATTATATAATAATATAAGGTCATTCAAGGTCACTCAAGGTTGACTGCAAGAGAAAATAAATTGTCTCAAAGCATTCTTCGAACACAGGTGCTACAAGTTATTTACATACTCACTGCTAGTATAAGTGTTCAAATTGGGTGACCTTGATTGACCTTGAATTACCTTAATAATAGGTCATTGTATTAGTCTTGCAATACTCTGTCAGAATGCAAGTAAAAAAACATACCGTTCCATTTAAAAAATCAGAGCTGACCTTCATATCACCCTGACGCCCCCACCTATCTATCTCCAAAAACAAGCGAGTTATTCATCTGCTCATTATTGTGAAAAACGCACCAATTCCTCAGTCTAGATATGATGACTAGACTGCGGATCTTTATGCAAAATAAAAATTGTCTACATCAATTTCAAGTAACTGGTACCAAGCAGAAATTTCATTCCTTTCTTGATAACTGCAGAAAGCTGAAAACAATACATTAACGCTTTTAAATTCTATCAATTTCAAGTAACTGGTACCAAGCAGAAATTTCATTCCTTTTTTAATAACTGCAAAAAACTGAAAACAATACATTAACGTTTTTAAATTCTATCAATCTTTGTACTCTTTCGAATTGCACCTACTCATTTTGGCTCATTTCGGCCATTAAATGCATAAAATCCGCAGTTTAATGATGACTATAAAATAATCCACATAATAAAAAGAAAAATGAAGTATTAGGAAGAATACCTTACATTAAGACCTAACCTAGAATTAGAGATACAGTGCGGTATGGCCAACACAAAATTATGAGATTTTTAAGAGTGGGAAGGAGGGGGTAGAGAATCCTGAATATAAAATTTTAAAAATATTCAAAATATTTCTTCCATTTCTGACCTTGTATGACCTTGAATCATTGTGTAGCAGACGAATGGTCTTGACATACACTTTCGGATGAAATAAAAATACATATAGCATTCCATTTAAAAAATTAAAATGTTACCATGATTTCTAAAAAAATAGTGCAAACTTTGTCATATTTATTTAATATTTGTCATTTGCTAGAAAAACACTGGCTAGTAACACCGAGAACACCCTGTATTTAGATCACAGGTATACATAACGAGAAATTATATGTAACGCGGGTGAACTCAAAAACATCATATTTGACAGTTTTCCATTAATATCTCGAAAACTAATAATGACTCGTCATTGAAATTTTATATTCAAGGTTCTCAGAGTTCTGTCCCTCCTCCTCGCCCCTCCTCAAAATCTCAGCAAATAAATTTGTGTGGGTCACACCGTATTGCAGCCAAGATTAAGAAAGAAAGGTGGACGAAAAGCGTGCGGTCTAAACAAGATGGCCGGCGTACACGTGTACGGGAAACCCGTTCGAATCGCGCACGAATATTGTGAAACGGGGTCCGATAAGGTTTCTTGAATAAAATTCGCCGGTCGATAAGGCTCGCGATCGCAATTCATTCATGGAGCACATGGCGGTCGACCACAGGACACGTTTATCAGCGGAAGATTAAGAGCGTGAAACGACAAAAATACAAACACAGCCGAGCCGAGCGTAGTCAAATTTATATCGTCGGCCGCATATGGCCGGACATATGAACCCCCGAAACTTTCGAAGCGCACACACCGTCGAAAAAAGATCTTCTCAGTCAGTCGAAAACAGATGCTTTCGTTAGTCGTAACCGTACTTCGTATGTTTTGACGTCCACTTATAATCGCTCGAGTACGTCTACTCGAGCACCGGAGCGAAATGAAATGCATTCGACGCACCTGATGATCATGCGATTCATCCTTTTTCTATTCAATTCGTAGACTGCGGATCTTTACGCAAAATCAAAAATGTTTGCATCGATCGCGAGGCATGGAAGCCTAATAAAAATATCTTTCTACTTCTAACCATTTTGTTAAGCTGAAATAACGCTACCACCCTGATGTCCTTAACGTTAAACCTACCGAGCATTCAAATTGGCTAGTACGTATTGTTTTATAAAAATAACAAGAGTGAATATATTTAGACTTTGTGTGATTTTGATTATAATATATGCTTTAGAAAGGAAATTTATTGAATCAATTGCCATGAAGTGGTCTTTGTAACTTCAATAATTTGAAAATCAAAAATCTGAAACCGGTCATTTGACCGGCTGTGGTAGATTTAGTATTAAACTTTTTTAATGTGTTTTAAATTGTCCGCATCCAGTTTTGTCATAAATGCATAAAATCCGCAGTCTATTAATTTGTTATTAGACTGTTAATCTGTAAGGAAAATACACATATTTCGGCATTGGTTGCAAGAAATAAGAGTTAAATAAAAATTTGTTTTTCTTCCAACTTAATAATAATTTGAATTTGAATTCTTTTAATTGTAACAACATCAAATTCTCTACTCGTTACATAATTGAATTCATTAAAGATTAAATCCAATTTTTCTGAGAGATTAATTTCAATGAAAGAACTGAAATAGCTTGAAAATAAATGGATGGATTCGATTTTTTATTTATGGGGTCGCGTTAGAAAGAAATTGGAGTTCCCAAAGTGCTATGATAATTTTCTTACTTTGAGAACAATTTCTTCGTCGACTTGACACTAATGAATACTTAAAATGGCTGAATGAGTCTACTAATTTGTTATTATTTAAGCGTGACGTTATTCGTCCAAGGCTGAACATATATTTCTTAGAGATACATATTTTGTGGTTCGTGTTATCGATAGCAAAAGCAGCACGCAAGCCATTGTATTTGGTATTGTCTACTTTCGAGCGGTTTACAACAGTATTGTGTCGTTCTAGGAAAACAGGAGAACAATCATTAGAAACCACAAATAAATTAACAATTTACTAAACTACAATTTTACGTAATCTTACATTTATAATGTATCCTTCAACTTACTCTCAACCCTGCAATGATATCCTGGTGTCTCTCAACAAAATTTCTGTACATTTATTTTCACTACCATATTGCACAGTTTTTCAGTGTTAAATTACATACCTAAAACTATCATAATAAGTTTGCACAGAATTTTAGAAACTCAGAACACATCATAATAATAAGCATGGTACCATTTAACAATTAAAATAATTTTGTTCATGAAAACTGTAAGGCTTTTTCTAGTAAAATTGACCATTTAGATTTCTATGGTTGCCCTTTTTCACAAAATAATTGTTTTACCGATTGTAGGGCAGACGATAACTACAATATATGTAAAAAAGACAACCTCATTGGAAGTTGTGAATTTAGTTAAACTTTAACGCTGTTGCGTTAAGGATATCATGTTAAGTAACGAACAAATTATGCGTCCCAGTCTACCTTAGATAAAAAGTGTATTTATAAGCCAACCAAACTGAAAAAATTCATACAATCCAATCAAAATATAATAAAAACCTATAGAAAATATCAAATTATACGTTACAATAGTTACATCACACTATTTTTAAAAAAATGCAAAAGAAATCGATATTATTCATCAAAAGAAGAAGAAATTCACCACTTCAGGGATTATGTTCATTCGAGACGCTAGAAAGAGAAATTTCGGGGAATGTTTTTGAAAGAGAAAAATAAAATGGTAGAAAATATGAAATAGAAAAATATAAAATAAAAGGAAGAAACCTCTATGATCAAATATTGCCCACGAAAGTTTCCCGAAATGCACTAGAATATCGTAGTTATTAATTAATAGATTCCAGATTTTATGTATTGATGACAAAATAGAGTAGCTTCAATTTAAACATAAAGATAAAAACAACAGAAAGTTAAGCAGAATTAAATGTTATCGATATATTACTTTAGGCCTACTTTAATTATCGAAGAAAGACATAAACTGCGATTTAAATGATCGCAAACCCTAAATTCAAAGATGTTTACTTACAATGCCTATAGTTTTTCTGCCATTAGTGGCTCACGAAAGTATTCGAACGCCCCTTAAATTAGAATAATTTGTTTAAAATTGCACCACTCAACTTGACATTTTCTTTCGCAATTAGAAGCATTGATTTACTAAGTGGCGTTCGAAAAAGATTTTGAAAAAATTGCAATAGGTAGGCATTACACAAAAAAATAACAATGGCACTTTTTAAAACTTTTTTATTCCAGCCCGTAATGAAAATTTAAAAGATGCGTCTTGTAGACCTATGTTAGTAATACACATGCTGAAAATTTCATCGAAATCGATTAATATATACACGAGCTACAAGCGGTTCAAACTGATAAAAATCGCAGTTTTTCACGGCTTTTGGTGAAATGCTTAAAATCCACAGATTCTTACATCTTTCGATGCGTGTCGTTTTTTTCTGCGTCAACCGATTTCGATGAAATTTTCGGCATGTGTATAACTAACATAGATCTATAAAATGCATATTTTAAATTTGCATTGCGAACTGAGCACGAGTACGATTTCCGTGGTCCCTCGTACGATTTCCGCCCCCTCCACGACCTAACCACAACTCATTCTATTCACATGATTTTTCCATTACTAGTTCAAATTCTCTATGATAGCTACAATGCAAAGATTATGAGAATAAAATTTCATTTTCTACAAAAAAGGTCTCTTGATATTTTGTCATATTTCGCATAGTTACCGAGATATTTACAAATTTATAAAAAACAGGAAATCTACTTTACCGGCTAAACCAGGCAAATTTGACACCATGTTATATATACATTTTTTTCTTGAAATAACCCCAAGAACACAAATATAACGAGGGGCCACGGAAATCGTACTCTCCCCCGCAAACTGAAATAAAAAAGTTTTAAAAAGTGCAATTTTTATCTTTTTATGTAATTCCTACCAACTGTAATTTTTCAAAATTTTGTTCGCATCCCACTTAGTAAATCAATGCTTGTAGTTGCTAAAGCAAAAGTCGAATTACTTAGTCCAATTTTAAAAAAGTTATTCCAATTTAAAGTGCGTTCGAATACTTTCGTGAGCCACCGTATATAACTTACTTAGATTTAAAAAAGGCATGTTTTAAATTTTCATTACACTTTCATTTCACTTTTCGCAATTGCCAGCAATATCAATATCATAACAAAATTGTGTACACAATAATTAATAAACTAATCCTTTTAACATCAGCAAAAAAACTCGAACCGTCCGGTCCAATTTTAATAAAGTTATTCCAATTTAAAGTGCGTTCGAATACTTTCGTGAGCCACCGTATATAACTTACTTAGATTTACAAAAGGCATGTTTTAAATTTCCATTACACTTTCATGTCACTTTTCGCAATTGCCAGCAATATCAATATCATAACAAAATTGTGTACACAATAATTAATAAACTAATCCTTTTAACATCAGCAAAAAAACTCGAGCCGTCCGGTCCAATTTTAATAAAGTTATTCCAATTTAAAGTACGTTCGAATACTTTCGTGAGCCACCGTATATAACTTACTTAGATTTACAAAAGGCATGTTTTAAATTTCCATTACACTTTCATGTCACTTTTCGCAATTGCCAGCAATATCAATATCATAACAAAATTGTGTACACAATAATTAATAAACTAATCCTTTTAACATCAGCAAAAAAAATCGAGCCGTCCGGTCCAATTTTAATAAAATTATTCGTATTTCAAGAGGGTACGTATACTTTTTACACTGAATGTATGTATCGTTTCGATTAGGACCGTGTCATTTCACAATCGTGTAGGAAAATACCGTGCCAACGAGAGAATTGTGTGTATCTCGCACAAAGATCTGCAATCTAGCAATTAGAATAAGTTCCACAAATTGGTTTGTTCTCTCCGCCTCACCTGTCCAGGGCCCGGAATCGCTGAGCAAGAAGAGAGCTGCAAACAAGTCCCCGTGGCCATCGGCGGACGACGACTGTCCATCAAGATTCCTTTCCGGCCTCTATCAGAGCCGAATTGTTCGTGATGCCCCCAGCGAGAAATACAAAAGAGAAATGCCTGGGGGACACGTACGGCGAAATCGAAAGAGACAACCAGCGCGGCCAGCCAAGAGGGGCATTTAAAGTCATTTGTGCTACGTGACGTAATGCGCGGCTGGCCTGCTAGACGGGGAATTTAAGGGGGGCCAGACTATTGTAGCCGTTTGAAAAAAATCGATTTCTTCTCTTCAATCCATAGTACAACTCTTTGACAATATCCTCCTAAAAGCTTTCACTAAATTCCAAAACATGAGGCTTCTTTTGCTATTTTTGCTACCTACCGAGTTGCTGACCCAGGTAATAACCCTTTGCGCTGGGAAGTATTTTAACTCCATATCCAAACTTTTTTTTTTCGATCAAGAATATTTCCATTCTATATGATTTTTATTATTTTTAAGAAATGGAACTGATGTAATACCTCATAGAATACTTAAATGTTTGGTAACTAATTTATTGAATATCAATTTAATAATGTAAACAATATTTTGAGTAATGGTATAGCAATTTTTAGTGGTGCCTCAGAGTCACCACTCGAGTGCTAAGGATTAAAAGTTAAATGAGTCTTTCAAGGGCTGTTCTTGACTTAGAGACTCAAAAAAATCAATTTTTCTTTATATCAATCGCTAGTATGATTCTTCGAAAGTATATCCCTAGAAGCGTTTAATGAAATTCGAAAAAATGTGTCGTCTTTGGCCATTTTTTGCTAATCGGCGGCTGATGCAAATATAGGGAGTTATAACAATAAGAGCGCTTTAAAGGGAGAGCCCAAAGTAGCGGCTTGAAAGAATTGATTTTATTTTGCATAAATCTGTAGTATAATTCTTTAACAGTATTGTCCTAGAACCGTTTAATTAAACTCGAACAAAATGTAGTGTCTTTTACAATTTTTGCTACCTAGTGGCTGATCCAGGTGTTGCGAGCTAAATAAATCTTGAAGCAGCGATCCTGATATAGCGACCCAAAATATTTTCTCTGCATCAATCAATATAGTAAATATAGAACTTTTTGAACCGTTTTATAGGAGTCGGAGTTCTGTAAAAAATTAGAAGAAAATCTATAAGAGAAATGAAGAGATTAATTATTAGCTTCTTGTAGTCTGCAGGCCTGCATGAAAATTGTCAAGTGAACAATAATCGCAACAATTTAATGTTCATGAATTATTCTATGGAACCAGGATAAGGACCGAGTTCAATCTATCAAACTTAATTCAATTTAATCTGATTTGTCCAAATTCTGAGTTTCTCATAACACTGTTTCCACATAACGCGTAACGAATTAATCGCGTAATAGAAAAAAATTCACAAAAATTATGCAATTGATGCAAATAGTGAAATAATTTCTGATATTTTGCTCTGTTGATTGCCCAACTATGCGAATTGTTTGTGATTCAAGGTCACGCGAAGATCATATTACTATAGGTTGTTGGAGTCATCTCGACTTCACAACAATCATACTACCATGACGAAAATATACAGAACCATTTGAAAAATCTTCAATGATCTTGATATCTCTAAGAAAAATAAACTTGAAAACAGTTTTTTGTTTACAATATTTACCCCCTTGGACCAAACAATTTTGTCCTCTAACATGTTTCTCTATTTTCATTAAAAAATGAGCAATGACCTGTCCTAGTTACCAGAATCACCCTGTACATTCTATAGGGTTATTTTTATTATATTTTATAGTGTTGGTATCGTTAGGGTAATAAGATTGAAGTTGGTATGAGATGAGAGTGTGTGTGTGTGTGTGTGTGACCCTATGAGAGAGAGAGAGAGAGAGAGAGAGAGAGAGAGAGAGAGAGAGAGAGCAAGAGAGTTCAATAGAGTTACCTGCTAAGTGTATTACATGTTATATTAAATATACAATTGTTAATTAAAGAAAAGAGAAGGTTATTCACCCAACCGAAACCAACCATTCAAATAACACATTCCGCCAATTTTCTCAAAAATGAAAAAAGACGTGGCAGTAATTAGAAATTCTAAAGACGTCGAAGACGTTGGAATTACGTACATGCAAGGAAACGTTAACAGCCTCGTCGGCCTCAAACTAGTCGAAAACTAGTCCGCACCGCCTTGAGATCGTTACAAAACGTTTCCATGGCGGAACGGGGCCAAATTATAAACGAAACTCCCGGTGGTTGCTTTCCCACAACGTGGTTCGAGCCGAAGGCTCTGGTTCCACGGGCGAAAAACAGCTCGGGGTCTCTTGTTTCGCATGACAAAAGTTACAGTCTCAAAGGTCCGCCATGCTAACACTAACGAAGTCAGTCCTCTCTTCGCGTGCGCGCGAGACACTGCGCCGCGGTCGTCCCGAGAGGTAAGGCATTATGCTACGCTAACTTGAGATGACTGGCCATTGTGGAATGCGTTTCTTAGTATAGGGCAAAAATCGAAGAAGGTGTAGACCGAAGTACTTCTAGCCATAGGTTGTACAATTACTCTTATGGATTCTCGGGAAACCACGGCCGATGCTGCAACACGTTCTGCTTCGCGACCACTCTTCCTTGCCATGACGTAATCATAATTAGACTGCGGATTTCATGCATTTATAATAACTAGACTGTGGATGTATATGCTATTTTCAATTTTTGTAGACTAATTTGAAAATGTGAAAATAGTGCAAACGAAAATGCTGCGCTAGAGATTCGTGTCGTAGTAAAGAAACAAAAGAGCTTCGTTCGAGTAGTTATAGCTTGACGAGGCGTCAAGGACATGTGAAGGTCAACTTTGTTTTTTTTTTAATGGGACAGTATGTTTTTTTACTTACATTCTGATAGAGTATTTCAATATGAATACAATGACCTATTATTAAGATCATTCAAGGTCACTCAAGGTTAACTACAAGAGAAAGTAAATTGTCTCAAAGCACTCTTCGAACACTTCGACGATTTAGGTGGAACATATTATTTATGTACTCTCTGCTACTATAAGTGTTAAAATTGGGTGACCTTGGTTGACCTTGAATGACCTTAACAATAGGTCATTGTATTCGTCTTGCAATACTCTATCAGAATGAAAGTAGATGAGCCTCGAAGTACTTCGAGACATAGGTTGTACAATTACTCTTATGGATTCTCAGGAAACCACTCATAATAATTAGTAATAATAAATAGACTGCGGATTTTATGGATTTATAATAACTAGACTGCGGATGTATATGCAATTTTCAATTTTTGTAGATTAATTTGAAAAATGTGCTACCTAATCATATCCGATTTTCATTGGTAATATGAAAATGTGAAAATGGTGCAATGGAAATGCTGCGCTAGAGATTCGTGTCGTAGTAAAGAAACAAAAGAGCTTCGTTCGAGTGTTATGGCTTGACGAGGCGTCAAGGACATGTGAAGGTCAACTTTGTTTTTTTTTTAAATGCGACAGTATGTTTTTTTACTTACATTTTGATAGAGTATTTCAAGACGAATACAATGACCTATTATTAAGATCATTCAAGGTCACTCAAGGTTAACTACAAGAGAAAGTAAATTGTCTCAAAGCACTCTTCGAACACTTCGACGATTTAGGTGGAACATATTATTTATGTACTCTCTGCTACTATAAGTGTTAAAATTGGGTGACCTTGGTTGACCTTGAATGACCTTAACAATAGGTCATTGTATTCGTCTTGCAATACTCTATCAGAATGAAAGTATATGAGCCTCGAAGTACTTCGAGCCATAGGTTGTATAGTTACTCTTATGGATTCTCGGGAGACCACTCATAATAAATAGTAATAATAAATAGTCTGCGGATTTTATGGATTTATAATAACTAGACTGCGGATGTATATGCAATTTTCAATTTTTGTAGATTAATTTGAAAAATGTGCTACCTAATCATATCCGATTTTCATTGGTAATATGAAAATGTGAAAATGGTGCAATGTAAATGCTGCGCTAGAAATTCGTGTCGTACTGAAGAAACAAAAGAGCGTCGTTCGAGTATTAAGGTTGGGTGTTGGGCGCCATGTGCGGATCAAACGTTTTTAAGATACAAGCATCATTATACTGTATTGTATTCATGTATATAGGCAGGTAATGATATTTGGTCCCTTCAGGGTTTCAAATCCGTTTTATCACTCTTCCCTTCTTCCACTCTCCCTTTCTTCTACCCTCACTATCGCCTAATTGTCAGCCTATTTAGCCCACTTTTCACCGGGACCTACTGTTTATTAAGATGGGTTCCGAATCACCTTATATTCATGTTGTATATTCAGATTAAAACCTAAATAAACAATATAATAGTCTTTGTCGATCCTAAGTAAATCAAAATTGTACTGAATTTTATCAAATCTGATACTCTAGCATTTTTTGAAAATTTTCATAAGCCGTAAATGCATAAAGAGCCGCAGGCTAATAAAAACAATGCGTTGATGCTATTTACAATAATCGAGAGATTTACACCAAATCTACCAGTGCCGGTTAAATTTAGAATTGATACAATTAGAAACACTCTTTCGTAGAAAATGAATTAATACATTTCTGAAATCAATCATGTACCATAATAAAAATAACAAAAAGTGTAGATTCACACTCAATCTTGTCATTTTTATAAAACAGCACGTGCCAGCCACTTTTTATGTTCGGTAGGTTCGGCGTTAAAAGAATTTGGGAATGTCAGAATAATATTTTCAACTTATTAAGATGGTTAAAGAAAAAAATAAATGAAAAATTAAATTAATATTGAATTTTCTCTAAATTTTATTTATTATTAGAAATGTAGGAACTTCTACGCGGTTGCCGTTTCTTGCATTTCACACAGATCATTTGTATTTTGCATAAAAATCTGCAATCTAGAAATAATTTAATCGTCATTACTCCTGCTTGCAAATAATTAGACAATTCAAATGAATTTTGAAAAAGTGGTAAATATCGCAGAGAAAAGGAAGTCGATCGACAGTTAAGTATGTAACAGACACCATTTTATAGAATTACAATTTTCGAACAGAATAGGACTTAAAATAGAATAATCACTATCGGATTAAAATTATTTAAAAGATGATTAAGATAAGATAAGAATTAAAAAAGGCACAAGATCGCAAAAAGAAAAACGAGACAGATCAATGTCCAAGCACATAACATAGACATCATTTCGTAAAATCCACCATTTTCTAACAGAACAGGATTTAAAATAGAATAATCACTAGAGGATTAAAATTAATTAAAGGATGATTAATACTAATCGTACCACGATCGGTCGATTGATCGGTTTCACATTTCTTAATTTATAATTATCGAAATTACACAGGCGCTTCCATTAGAAATTATTAAATATATTTCTTCATTGAAACATGCATTGTTACAAAAACTACAGGAAATCTAAATAAATTGAGTTTCGTAATTATAGGATTAAACATGGCACAAGATCGCAAAAAGAAAAACGAAACAGATCAATGTCCATGCTCATAACATAGACATCATTTCGTAAAATCCACCATTTTCTAACAGAACAGGATTTAAAATAGAATAATCACTAGAGGATCAAAATTAATTAAAGGATGATTAATACTAATCGTACCCCGACCGGTCGATTGATCGGTTTCACATTTCTTAATTTATAATTATCGAAATTACACAGGCGCTTCCATTAGAAATTATTAAATATATTTCTTCATTGAAACATGCATTGTTACAAAAACTACAGGAAATCTAAATAAATTGAGTTTTGTAATTATTATAAAACTACGTATACCAGCCACATTTTTCGCTCGGTACAGTTATTGTTACTATAGGATTAAACATGGCACAAGATCGCAAAAAGAGAAACGAAACAGATCAATGTCCAAGCTCATAACATAGACATCATTTCGTAAAATCCACCATTTTCTAGCAGAGTATGGATGGGAAAAAATGGTAAAGGATCGCAAAGAAGACAAAACAGATAGGCATCCAAGCGCTGGAACGTCAGAAAACGAGTTTCTCATTAACATACGGCGCGTGAGGATGGATCGGCCAGCGAAAAGGGAATTCAGTATAACCAAAAAGATAAACAATAAGCGTAGAATGTGAATAGAAAACGATCGGCCGTGTTTCTTGGAAATGACGGGGCATGCTGCAGCGAAACAGGTGGCTTCTCTTTGGGTTTCGTGACGCGTCCTCGCCGGAAGATTTTCGAGCCCGAGGGCTTTCGAGAAACTCGATTGGAACTTTAGACTAAGAAGGGTCGTGTTGGGGTAGGCTAGCAGCCGAATCCCTAGGCGTCTCTAGGCTTTAAATCTAGCCGGATTAGTGTGGGTAGCGCCTTTAATCTGGCCGCGTATCAATGAAACCCCGCTAGAGACACGGGCCCGAAGACGAAAATGAAAACGTATGGCTGGAAAAAAAGAAAAGTGGAGATGGGAAGGCATCCGCTTAAGCATTCCGCAGATCACGTTGCCTCGGGAACGATTTTCTCGTTCTCTTTCGTGACTCGATCGCACAATTTCGATCGGATGATCTTATCGTCGGACGACTCGGAAAAAATGCGATGTTGCTATTAGAGTTTTGATTTTTATCGATTTCTAGAACGTATACTTCGAAATTAAAAGCGCGTCCAAATGAAAATTTTAGCAAGGACTCGTAGACATTTTTTAAATAATTGTATCCTTCAGTGGAGAGAGTAGATTTTGTTTCTTTGTTTAGATGTTTGGTTAAATAAATTATATCTAAAGAATGGTGTATGTTGTATCAATGTATCGAATCATTTCATAAAAATTGTGTTATTTGATTTCATCGTTTGTACACAGGTATAATGAAAATATGAATTTGTAGAAGCTGAAAAAAGCGATTTCAATAGATATTATTTTGTATTTTAATATTTCGTATTAAAAGAGAAAAATGTTTCACCGCGTTCTTTATTTTATAAGACTTTTCAATGCTGTATTGGATGAAATAGTTTCAATTGTTCTTTTACAAATTCTTCTTTAATTATTCAATCCTCGTGTCTTTTTGCCAAAGATTTTTTCGGAAAAATTTTTATGAACATTCTCGTGAGATGTTCAAGTGAATACAACAAATAAACATGGAACAAAACTAGTTAGACCTTTAATTATTTTGCGAGAAAGAAGATGTTCAGATACCACATTTCGATAAGAACAACAATCTCAAGAATTTCTCACGGAAGCTTTTCGTCTAGCCATCCCTGCCGAGCTGGCCATTGTCTTTTAAAGACTCGGAGCAGTGATGAAGGGCCGACTAATTAACGCATCACTATTCGACCGAGCGTTCTTCATCCCTAGGAAAAGATACAGTTGGTGGTAAGGGAATATCTTCCATTGAGATAAAATACCTTTTTCCCGGATCATCTTTCAAATTGGTTTGGAACCCCGTGAAGGAGAAATGTGCATAATATCGTACATACATACAATGATTCTCATAAATATACGGACACTCATGAAAAGACGATAACTTTTTTAATATTTCACCCCACGACTTGGATGTTTTTAGAAATTAGAACATTTGTTTTACTGCATGACGTGAATTGCAGAGAAAATACTAAAATTTGTATTCTACAACGTCTTTATGCAGGCCTATATTGAAATTTAAAAAAATACTTATTGTAGGTCTGTGACAATTATAAATATTTTGAAAGTTTCATAAAAATTTCAAGTTTAAATTTAAATTCAAATTTTAAAATTTCAATTTCTTAGATCGTAACATCTGCTGTAAGGTTATTTTCATAAAAACAGTTTTTCATTCTAGCAAATAAGTAATAACTGTTCTGTTTGTAATTAATAGACTGCGGATTTTATGTATTTATAAAAAAAATAAGTAGATTGAATGGAAAACGGAAGAAACATTTAATTAATGTTAAAATATTGTTATATTATTTCCAGCTTATTTCAATTATCAATAACAGGAATTAATGTGTACGTACCTTCAGTAGGTTGGAATTAATGCAAACCACTTTTATTTTGCGTGAAAAACCCAAGTCTAGTAATGAATAATATATAATTAACAGAGACATGAATTTTGTTTACCTTTTTGTGATTCTGGCGCACTTTTTTAGATTTTTCATTTTACAATCATTGACTTCGAAAATGTTTTAAAAGTGATTTACGGATAAGCACTCTTTCGATCGATTTATAGGGTCATCTTCCCTCAACACTAAACCAACCAAGCATTAAAAGTGATTGACATGCATTGCCTTATAAAAATGACAAGATTTTATTTATTTAGATTGTATACAATTTTGATTATAATGCGAGCTTCAGTAAGGGAATCAATGTGATCATTTCCACAAGAATCCATCTTTGTAATTTCAATAATTGTTAAATGAAACATTTGGAACTGGTCATCTTCGTGATTTCAATAATTATAAAATGAAAAATTTGAAATTGGTCATTTTCGTAATTTCAATAATTGTAAAATGAACAATTTTGGACCGGTCATATCTCGATCGGTAAGTTTAGTGTTGAACGCGTCTAGGGAAATATTTGAGAAGGATCGTGTACTCGCATAAGAATATAATACGCTCGAATTCGTTTAGTAAACTGAAAGTAATGTAACAATGCTCGTAAATTCCTTTGGTGTTTTTACTGCACCGTGTTCAACGGTCTCCATGTACCACGCATTACACGGTAATGGGAAATCCCCGAACACGAGGATAAGCAGCGATCATGGTGGACATACACACACACAGAGAGAGAGAGAGAGAGAGAGAGAGAGAGAGAGAGAGAGAGAGAGAGAGAGGGAGAGAGGGAGAGCCGGGGCCCAGGTTTCGCTATAAAAATCAAGTGCGGCGGACTCGTAGGGTAACAACCCGTTAATAAATAAGTAAAGAGCTGGGACCAGTGGACGGAATGGGGGCTAACAAACGTCCGTGAGTCTTCCCCACCAGGATCGAGGGCTATTAGTGTGTACCGTCCGTGAACGGTTTCTCCGAAACGGCCAGGAGAGCCGGGGGTCAGTGGTTGAGGGAAGAGAAGTCCATGGTATCCATGGGAGAGGCGAGGAACAAGGACGAACGACGGTCGGGCCCGGTCGGTTACGTTAGGATAGGTTAGACCGTTTGTCCATGGGGCACAATAAATGGCCGGCGCTATGAGTCTAGGTTAGGCGAGGCCTTACCGGGGGGAATTCCTTTCGATTTTTTAACATTTTTTATCAAAGAACGAGCAAAGTCGATCAAGCTGAAAGTTTTTATATGGTTTTGGTATACTTTGATCATTTCACACACATTTTTTCAGTGCCGATCAATTAAAACTATAGTTTATAGGGTAATTTTTCCAGTAGTTGGTCATTTAGGGTCAGTAGTCAGCCATTTTAAGCGTTGTTCTTATTAATATGCTATTTTAGAAATGTTTTATAGAGAAACAAGAAGCTAGACATTGAAAGCGAACAATAAGCTAATAATTGTACTCATTCAAATGTTTAATAATTTGTTAATGGATATTTAAGGCTTGTAGTCAGTCATCTTAAGCGTTGTTCTTATTAATATGCTATTTTAGAAATGTTTTATGAAGAAACATGAAGCTAGACATTGAAAGCGAACAATAAGCTAATCATTGTACTCATTCAAATGGTTAATAATTTGTTAATGGATATTTATTTTCAAGCGTTTTGTGTTCAGAAAGGCAGACTATTCAATAGTGTATTGCTGACATGATATACATATGTACGTTAGTTTAGTTGAAGTAACTAGTTTCAATTGGATTTGATTCCATGCACATTATTGCACATGTATGGTCTGTTTCTTGAGAAAATATAACTGGCATCATAATAGCTGTCCACCCCACTCTCTTATTTCAGACTTGAGACATTACAGAAGAGTGGACAGTTATTGTGACTTCCCCGAATGATTTGATTTTTTCTATGTAATTAGAACAGGCATGGACAGAAGTTGCTCGATCGGAGGCGATTTTCAAGCGTTACCCCCACTCCACCCACCCGCCCGCACGTTTCGCTCCCCGTGATTGTGCTAGTTCATACGGTGGAGTGGGAGTAACGCTTGAAGTTCGTCTCCGATCGAGCAACTTCTGTCCATGCCTGAATTAGAAGCATCGATTTACTAAATGACGCGCAAAAAAGATTTTGAAAAAATTGCAATTGATAAGAATTACATGAAAATATAAAAATGCAACTTCTAAAACTTTTTTATTTGAGCTCGTAATGAAAATGTAAAATATGCGTCTTGTAGACTTATGTTAGTTACACAGTTATACGCATGCTGAACATTTCATCGAAATCGGTTGACGGAGAAAAACAATACACGCATTGGAAGATGCAAGAATCTGAGGATTTTAAGCAAAAGCTGGCCAAAAGTCGTGAGAAACTGTGATTTTCACTGCTTTCAACGGCTTGTAGCTCGTGTGTACGTTAATGAATTTCGATGAAATTTTCAGCATATGTATAAAATGCATAGTTCTACAAGACACATCTTTTAAATTTTCACTAGGGGCTGTATTAGAAATAAATTCTATACATTTTAGATTCACCGCGTCTACACAAAAGTCTGCGCGCCCTCTTTCTATTCTTTAGTATACCCTATGATTCTGACTCTATCTTCTTTTGCTCTGTATCGAAAGACGACGCGTGTCTAGAATAGTAATAAAGCTGTGCAATATTAATTGACAAGTCTGTGTTTGCTTAAATAAGACAGATTCTGATCCTTGTTGAATATCCTGAACCACTAAATCTAACAGGCTGAAATAAAAACCTTTTAAAAGGTGGCTTTATTACTTTTCCATGTAATTCGTAGCAACTGAAATTTTTTCAAAATTTTATTTCGCACGCCATTTAATAATTCAATGCTTCCAACTGGTCAAAAAATGTGAATTCATTCGGTGCAATTTTAAACAAATTATTCTGATTTAAAGGGCGTTCCAAAACTTTCGTGAGCCACTATACACTGAGAGCCGAAGTAGGTTTGCCGTGATCTCGATAGGACTACATTTCTCGTCGGCGTTCTTCCCCCGTCTTTACCCCATATTACCCTCTTAAGGCCGAATACCACCAATTTATCCCCGAATCAACCGGTACACGCCTCGACATAACTGCATACCAAACTATCCCCCGATGCGGACCAAGCGATCCCCATCAACGGCCGCAATTTCCCCCAAATGCCGCATTATGCCGTGTACGATGGAACGAGCCTGCAGCGATCCCCCGAAAGTACAACTCCATGATCTTTCGATCCCTCTGCGTTGCCCCCCTCTCCCGGCTCACTTTCAAAAAGAAGGAGGAAGCAGTCTGTTCATCTCGCGCCCGCATCGGTCTTCTTCCGTCGTCGTCGTCGTCGTGACGCTTCACATTTTACAACGTGGCACGACCATCGAGAGCCTCGGTTACTGATGCGGGCAGGTTAATGGGGAATCCCATTCACCAACCACGAAAAACCGATTTTACTTTGATGCAATCAATACCTGCACATGAGGGGGATTGTATCCCGAAAATTTTGGCCGGAAATACGAAGCAGTTTTGCAGATGCAGCTCATGAAAAACATGCAGTGGCTCACGAAAGTAATCGAACGTCCTGTAACACTAGAACTATCGAGCAAGTTGTTCAGACTTCGTACAATTTTTATTTAAATATGTATTTCAATGGAGAAGTTTACTAAAAAATTACTCCGGAAAATATATTGGTAATTATTGCGAAAGGGTCACTATACTCCGATTTTGATGAAATTTAAATATGTCGTGCAGCAACACATTTTTAACAACTTTTTCCTTTTCCGATATACGGGGGTCGCTTTTTTCGAGATATTCGCAAAAAACTATTGCTATTACTGTATTGAATTTTCTCTCTTGGATTTTCCTGACGGCCGGACCTCTTCGCCCCCTCCACGACCTAACCACAACTCATTCTATTCACATGATTTTTCCATTACTAGATCAAATTCTGGATGACAGCTACAATGCAAAGATTATGCGAATAGAATGAGTTGTGGTTAGGTCGCGGAGGGAGCGGAGAGGTCCGGCCGTTAGGTCGGCTCGACCACGCATACTAAAATTCAGGAGTAGTCTTTCAAAATTGAAAACTCACCCTATATAGAGTGAAACCCTGCTTTTTCTCTCATCCCCACAACTTGTGTACAAAAAAAAGTAAACAGACTCCTCACCGGAGCAGTGACGCCAAAAATATCAGCTTTTCGCGCATGCGTATTGTGGCGCGCGCGGAATCCAGTAACGTATACGCGCAAAAAAAGAGAAACGTCTAGGTAGCATGCCGGGACCTAGCATTGCCATAGACGAACTTGAAGATAACGGACGTTAATTTTTATTTACATGTTTATTTATATAATTAGAAAATATATTTTTGTTATTTTGGATACTGGTAAGGTTCTTGGCAGTTTTCTTCTGTCTTGCAACAAATGTTGGCATTATTTATAGATTCTGCCAAATAAAATAAATTTTATATTTTGTTATCCTCTATAATCCGAACTTTTTTAGGTAAAGAGTAGTATGTGAATGTTGAATGAAAAACGTTATTTTTAAAACAGGGCCTTAAAGAACTCTCAAAAATTTGAAATTAGTACAGTACTGATGCCACGCGCGAATGCGCATGCGCGAAAAGCTGACATTTCTGGCATCACTGCACCGGAGCAGCCTTACGTTGCCACGGAGCGTGCAACAATACGGAAAATTCAATACAGTATTAGCAATAGTTTTTTGCGAATATCTTGAAAACCAAACGCGACCCCCGTATATTGGAAAAGGAAAAAGTTGTTAAAAATATTGAAATCTATAACATATGTAAATTTCATCAAAATCGGAGTATAGTGACCCTTTCGCAATAATTACCAACATGTTTATCATTTCAGTATTTGTAAAAGGAAACATTAGAAACCAATCATTTTGACTGGTCCGGTAGTTCTAGTATTAAATCAGAATAACTTTTTTCAAATTACATCAAACGATTTCATTTTTTTTTTGAGCAATTAGAAGCATTTATTTAATAAATGACGTGCAAAAAAGATTTTGAAAAATATTGCAATTGATAGGAATTACATAAAAATATAAAAAAGGCACTTTTTGAAACTTTTATATTCCAGCCCGTAATGAAAATGTAAAATATGCATTTGTTAGACCAATGTTAGTTATGCATATGCTAGAAATTTAATGTAAAATTTGTTTTGGATATTGTCTTTGACATGTGTTGCGAGATTTGGAATGTAATATCACTCAAAATCGAAGAATCTACTATAAAATATGAAACGAGAGGGAAATAGATGTTGGTATGGGCAAGGCATTGAATCATTAAGAAACGTAATGTTGTTGCATGACTTGTACATGACGGTAATCGAGTGGCTTGCATGACCAAAGCCGTACCAAACAAAAGTAAATTGTGTATGCGGACACTAACAGGGATCGTTAAGGCTTATGAAGCGTGCATTATTAATAGATCCGATAAGATACGCTTGACTATGTGCACTCCAGAACGCATCTATCGTCTGATCGACTTAAAAGTTCAATGCAGTTGCAAATATGCGGGCATAGTATCTATTGATTTTCGGCCACTGCGGGCTGTGAACAAGCCAAATGGTGGGAATATTTCCGTCTATTCGATCGAATTTCATAGTAATCTGGACCATAATTCTTACACTAGGACGTGGTCTGTCCACTGACAATGAATGAACACTTAAGGGGGCTTCTCTTGTACCGGAAGTACAAACAAGTGATTTTAAAGAATTTTTTTTGGAATATCTATTGGATATATGGGACTAGGTCTTTTCGAAATGTAAACAGTCAGTCTGAAAATACAAGTGTTTACTTTTTAGTTCAAGTCTTCTTATTATTTATTGTATAATCTCGAGATTTTATTTTTTAAACTGCCGTGCACGATAACTAAAGAACTAGTAAAGTAATCAACTTCGGACGAAGCTCATTCATTTCTTTACATATTTCTTTAGAGATTTGAGCTAAAATTTCTTATTCAATGTTTTATTTATAATATTTTCTAAAACAATATAAATTTAATTAAGCGACTGAAAAATGTGCATTTTTTCTTATCAACCTTAAAACTTTTCCAACTATCCATATTCTTCTTTCAAAATTGGTTCAATCTCAAGATAAAGTATCTAACTTTAAGAAAATTTCTCACTGTTGTTGTTTTGATTATTGTGACCGACGCCCTGTAGTGTACAGAAGTCCTGTACAAATAAATACCAAAAAGAATTTAACTAAAAACAAAAATGACTTGTACTTCAAGACTATTTGTTTACATCAGTGTCGCCAGATCGGTTAAATCGAGGGGATTACAGTTTACCACCTCTCTGACGACCAGAGTAATATGTAACACGTTGCGCGGCACGTCACGTGACCAGTCTACGGTCTTAGTGGGGAACGTTGGAGTGTGCTCATGGCAGTGGAAGGGGAAAAGGAGGAGAGGAAAATCAACCCAGTTTTGGGTGGATCTGGCGATACTGGTTTACATCCCAAAAAGTCCTGGTTCCATGTATCCAATAGTTAATCTAAAAAAAATTCTAAAAAATTACTAGTTTCAACTTCCGGGATGTGTTTGTTGAAATTAGTATTTGTTGTATGAATAATACAACCAGAGTATTACCATTGAAATGAATTATATTTATTCACTGGACCATAGCGAAACAAAAAACACACAAATGTAGAGTTTGAATAAATTTTTTTCTTAAACTATTTAATTGATGGTCAGGATCATAAAATTACGCAATAGATTATGAAATATCTAAACCGTTCTCATGCTAATCTATTTATACAATTTATCGTTTGCTTTGAAAACCCATTCGACGCCATGCGCCATTTTTTCAAAGTTTTTCTGTTGAAATCGTTGTTTGTCTATGAAACAGACGAACGTCGTTATTTACAGTGTATAGTGGCCAATCCAATGCATGTGCCCTAGAAATCTAATCTTCCAAATACAGGAAAAAAATTGCATATTTATATATAGCAAAGCAAGGAGCGGTCGAATATCAGAACCTTCGACCGCGTTTCGGAAGGAAAACTTATGGTAGTTTAAAAACCATGGTCAAAGATACGCTGTGTGCGCTCGCATTTAAAGATCCACTGCGGTTCTTTAAATTTTTAAATCCCACTATCTAGTGTTCCATCCTGTTTTTGCGTCGCAAGTTGTCTATTTACCTGCTTCAACGATAGTCTTATACTTTAATTGCAACATGTTTCTGAATTTAGTATAATTTTATTAGAATGTTTTTCTAAATATAATGTTATTTTACTATTACAACAGATTTTTAAAATTAATATAATTTTATTACGATCAATGTATAAATTTAATATATTCCATTAAAAACTTCTGAATTTGATCCAATTTTACTACAATCAATTTTTAAAATTAATATAATTTTATTACAATCAATCTATGAATTTAATATAATTCCACTTAAATTCATTTCTGAATTTGATCCAATTTTACTAGAACCAATTTTTAAAATTAATATAATTTTATTACAATCCAATCTATGAATTTAATATAATTTTATTACAATCAATCTATGAATTTAATATAATTCCATTTAAATTCATTTCTCAATTTGATCCAATTTTACTAGAACCAATTTCTAAAATTAATATAATTTTATTACAATCAATCTCTGAATTTAATATAATTTCATTTAAATTCATTTCTGAATTTGATCCAATTTTACTAGAACCAATTTTTAAAATTAATATAATTTTATTACAATCAATGTATGAATTTCATATAAATCCATTTAAATTCATTTCTGAATTTGGTCCAATTTTACTAGAACGAATTTTTAAAATTAATATCATTTTATTACAATCCAATCTATGAATTTCATATAAATCCATTAAAATTAATTTCTGAATTTGATCTAATTTTACTAGAACCAATTTTTAGAATTAATATAATTTCATTACAATGAATTTATGCATTTAATATGCTTCTATTGCAATTAATTTCTCAATTGATACACTTTTACTACAATCAATATTTTATTTTAATCTAATTCGATTATAATGAATTTCTAAATTTAATACAATTCTATAATAATTAATTTCCGAATTTAATCTAACATATACCAATCAATTTTTCAATTTATTCTAACTCTATTACAATTAATTTCTGTATTTAATTTCTCTTGCCACTAAAAATTCGCAACGTCCTCTTTGATTACAGATGATATTAGAATGATTATTTCTTAAATGATTGTAAAATCTACACAACACTATTCTATACACTGCGAAATGACTTCCGGAATAACTGTCGTTTTAATACTCATCGTCAATCGCGCACCACTTATTAACTTCTCATAAATCACTACGCAAATTTCACTGGAAGTCATGTCTGACCGACACCAGCATTGACTGTCAACAGCATTAGACGATGTCAATGTCCTCTCACTGGTTGCGCTGATTGGTATGTGACCAACAGATCCAAATATTTACATACTTCTTATAGTTTCCTTTGACACTACCTTTAACATGGAGTTAAGCCTCGTGGCGAAAAATCCATACTAAATTTATCGGGCACGAAAATATTTCCCTTTTTCATCATTCAATGTTAGGTGACAATATTAGTGAACATAATTTATATACGTTACCTAGCAACCATAAATTATCTTCGATTGTAGCGATTGCAAATCGAGACAACTCTCTAGATAAAAAAATTGAACTTTCACAATAAAAAAAAAGCCTCTAATGGACACAGGACATTATTCTAGTGAATTAGCAACGATAAATTAGCTTCGATTGCAGCAATTATAAAACGAGACACCTCTATAGATATAAGAGGATTCAATCATGTCGTAATTATAAGGCAATATATGTGAATCGCGTTTAGCGCTCGGGAAATCTAGTGTTAAAGGACACAGATCATTGTTCCAGTTTATTAACGACAATAAATTAGGTTTGATTGCAGCAATTGCACAATGTGACACCTCTGTAAATGTAAAAATTCAAATTCTACAATAAAATTGCCTTTAATAGACACAGAACATCAGTCTAGTAAAGTAGCAACGATAAATTAGCTTCGACTGCCGCAACTGCAAAATGTGTCACGTCTTTTGACATCAAAATTTTTTATATAAAAATTTAATTTTTACGAATAATCCGCCTTTAATGGATATAGTGGTAAATTAGCAACAATAAATTAGCATCGACTGCAGCAACTGCAAAATGTGACACGTCTTTTGACATCAAAATTTTTTATATAAAAATTTAACTTTTAATGGGTAACTTTAATGGATATAGAAGTAAATTAGCAACGATAAATTAGCATCGATTGCAGCAACTGCAAAATATGACACCACTCTAGATATAAAAATTTAAATTTCACAATGAAATTACCTTTAATAGACACAGAACATCATTCTAGTAAAGTAGCAACGATAAATTAGCTTCGATTGTAGCAACTGCAAAATGTAACACGTTTCTTGACATAAAAATTTAACTTTTACAATTAAACAGCCGTTAATGGATACAGGACACTATTCTAGTAAATTAGCAACGAAAAATTAGCTTCGATTGCAGCAACTGCAAAACGTGACACCTCTTCTGACATCAAAATTTAACTTTTACAATAAAAGAAACCTTTAATGGATATAGGACTTTATTTTAGTAAATTAGCAACGATAAATTAGCTTCGATTGCAGCAACTGCAAAATGTGACACCTCTTTAAATTAAAAAATTCAAATTCTACAATAAAATTGCCTTTAATAGACACAGAACATCATTCTAGTAAAGTAGCAACGATAAATTAGCTTCGATTGCAGCAACTGCAAAATGTGACACGTTTTTTGACATACTTTAACTTTTATAATTAAACAGCATTTAATGGATACAGGACACTATTCTAGTAAATTAGCAACGATAAATTAGCTTCGTTCGCAGGAATAGTAAGGAAAATGCCTGGACGATGTCTGCTGCAGTTAAATTCAATCCTGGTGATGTGTAACCGAGAGGACAGTGTCAGTGAAACTGTTGTTGTCGATGATTTCAATGCAACCCCGACGGAACAGGCCGTTGGTCGACTTTTTTTCTAATTTAAATGAGCGGCTGCATAGCTTCACGCGGCTGCGTATTCGGAATCGGCGGCCGGTAACCGGGGGAAAGGAGCGTTCCACGTAGAACGTAGAAGATAAACGAGATTTTGGGTTGTTTCGTTGAACGGAAGAGACGTGGATCCGTCGCGTCGGTGACACGCGGAGGACACGCCTTGCATGAAGAACACTTGTGTCACTGAAGGAATGTGAAATCCAAACAGGCGGCGATCGCGGCGCAGAGTACAAGACAGTGTCTGGTAGTCGCTCACCGGTGGATCAACAAATTTCTGCTCATTTATTCTATAATTAACTCCGGTTTGTAATAAGGGGAACGTTGAACCATTGTACGAACATGCGACTGTGTCTTAATCGCAATTCTAGAGAGTGTTTCAATTTCAGCTTGTGAAGGTCCATTCTTTTATTCTTTAGTCACCAGAAGAGACAAAGGAACACATTTTTTCCAATTTTAGAGGATTTAGGTAATTTTCGTATACTGTAGTTATTGTATAATAATTTTAATAGCTTTACTGAACCATCTATAAATTGTATAATGGTTTTGGATACAATCCAAACGAAACAAGTGCCAAAGAAGACATTTTTTTAAATTCTAGAGGATTTAGTTAAATTTCGTATGCTGTAGTTACTGTATAATAATTTCAATGACTGTACTGCACCATCAATAAATTGTATATTGGTTTTGGATACAATCCAAACGAAACAAGTGCCAAAGAAGACATTTTTTTAAATTCTAGAGGATTTAGTTAAATTTCGTATGCTGTAGTTACTGTATAATAATTTTAATTACTTTACTGCACCATCTATAAATTGTATAATGGATTTGGACACAATCCAAACAAAACAAGTGCAAAGGAAGACATTTTTTTAAATTCTACAGGGTTTAGTTAAATTTCGTATGCTGTAGTTACTGTATAATAATATTAATTACTTTACTGCACCATCTATAAATTGTATGATGGTTTTGGATACAATCCAAACGAAACAAGTGCCAAAGAAGACATTTTTTTAAATTCTAGAGGATTTAGTTAAATTTCGTATGCTGTAGTTACTGTATAATAACTGTAATAACTTTACTACAACATCTATCAATGGTATAATGGTTTTGGATACAATATAATGTATTATAGCAAGACTTGAACCTGTAATTACTGTCCATTATAATTTATTAAGTTATTAACCCTTTGCACTCGGAACTATTTTAACTCGAAAACCAAACATTTCTCCAGACTTAAAATATTTCCTTTCTATATGATTTTTTTCATTTTATGCATACGAAACTCATGTAATTTACTCATAGAATACTTAAATGTCATAAAGCAATTTTTTGTGGTGCCTTAGAGTCGCCACTCGAGTGCCAAAGATTAAAATGGCGGTTTCTTCACAACTTTACGAACTTCTTCTGTTTTTAGAGTTTCATGTTTCTTCTACTTATTTTTGTTATAAAAACAATCCACTATACATAGATATGTCTATCTATAAATTTCCAATAAAGACTCCTAAATAAAAGCACAAGAAAATTTTTCAACGATATACAATTTGAAAAGTTAAGATGTTTGAGACGATAACGTTACATTAAGTGATACACGTCTTCCCACTTAAAAGTAATGTTCATGGCCTTGAAATCTTGAAAAATATGACATCGAGAAGAACATCTCAATAATTTCCACTCCGAAGCAAACAATTTTTCTCAGACATTTCCTTGTACCATTAACAGCAACGAAGATATCGATGACTTCAATGTTAGATGCGAGATGATTGCATAAGTATGATTAAGATTAAAACTACCGAGCACTAAACTGTATTGCCTTATATAAACTACGACATTGCATTTATTCAGATTTCATACAATTTTTGTTTAAATTTGTACTTCAATAAAAAAGCCGACTAAAACATTACTCTTGAAAACATATCCATAATTTCAATATTTGTGAAAAGAAAAATTTAGGAACCAGTCATTTTGACTGATCCAGTAGTTGTAGCTGTTTCTAGTTCCACAGCTGTTTCATTTCCACTGTAGACAAAATCTTAGTCTACGAAGTATCATTTCAAAGATTCGATTCAATCCTTGTTTGTCAAAAATTACCATAAACGCGGCAGCGGTGGTCTAGTTTCGTAGAAATTCTTGAGTAATTCTTAATGAGACTGTTTTTAAATTTGATGAGAATGACACGTTTTCTCATGGTAGAAGGTATAGTTTGCTCGTAAAAACGTCGATAGCCTATTCATTAGACGCATCACGCTCTTTATTTCTTGAGAGGAGCCTTGCTTGTTATCAACGGGACACGGCCATCGCATCGATACGAGAAGGCGAGAAAGAACAAAAAAGAAAAACCCATCGAGGGATGGTGAGATATAATGATTTATGCCACGCGATAGAATGGAGAGGGCAAAACCAAGCAATTATTGGCGCCGGCGTCTGGTGATTATCATTACGCGTGTGGTACAGCCTCGTGGCTCGTGTATGTAATAAAGATTGCGTAAGGGAACGTCGTACGTCGCTAATTACGAACGGCGGTTGCACGAGACGAAACATTGACGACTCTCACCGAGGTGATGGGAACGTTTGGTTATTTTTGCGACAAAGTCATGGGACTTTTCATAGAGTCGAGATAGATCAAATGAAACTTTCTTTAAATTAAAATTGAAACGTTACCGAATAAGGGAAAAATAAGGACCAAAGCTGACGAATAAGTTCTGACCTTGCAAACTTTTATTGAAGTTGGCCTGTAACAAGAATGGTTGGTTCGTTTGTGACAAAATTGTTGACGATCATCATTTCGTGAGGAAATTATAGAACTTTTAATAGAATTGAGATAGATCTATGAAACATTTTTGAAATGAACTCTGAAACGTTATAGAATATGGGAAATGTAGGGGCAAAATAAGGGCAAAAGTTGGCGAATAAGATTTTACCTTCCAAATTTTTATTGAAGTTAGCCCTTAACACGAACGGCTGGTTCGTTTGTGACAAAATTGTTGACGATCATCATTTTGTGAGGAAATTATAGAACTTTTAATAGAATTGAGGTAGGTCAATGAAACATTTTTTAAATGAACTCTGAAACTTTATAGAATAAGCGAAAATAAGGGTAAAAGGTGGGCAATAGTTGGCGAATAAGATTTGACCTTGCAAACTTTTATTGAAGTTGGCCTTTAACAAGAATGTTTGGTTCGTTTGTGACAAAATTGTTAACCATCATCATTTTGTGAGGAAATTATAGAACTTTTAATAGAATTGAGATTGATCTATGAAACATTTTTGAAATGAACTCTGAAACGTTATAGAATATGGGAAATGTAGGGGCAAAATAAGGGCAAAAGTTGGCGAATAAGATTTTACCTTCCAAATTTTTATTGAAGTTAGCCCTTAACACGAACGGTTGGTTCGTTTGTGACAAAATTGTTGACGAACATCATTTTGTGAGGAAATTATAGAACTTTTAATAGAATTGAGGTAGGTCAATGAAACATTTTTTAAATGAACTCTGAAACTTTATAGAATAAGCGAAAATAAGGGCAAAAGGTGGGCGAAAGCTGGGCAATAGTTGGCAAATAAGTTTTGACCTTCCAAATTTTTATTAAAGTTAGCCCTTAACAAGAATGGTTGGTTCGTTTGTGACAAAATTATTAACGATCATCATTTTGTGAGGAAATTATAGAACTTTTAATAGAATTGAGGTAGGTCAATGAAACATTTTTTAAATTAAAGCTGAAACGTTACAGAATAAGGGAAAAATAAGGACAAAATATTTATTGAAATCGATCTTTCTCAAGTACTTTTTGATTTGTCCATTATTATGTGTGATTAGATTTATAATTTTCCTAGTAACTGTCGCTGCTATTGTACTTTGGTTTTCAATGTATCATTAGACTGTTGCTAGTGGAATAATTAATTGTAATAGGGAAAAAGAATAATCTCAAAACGCTTTTTTTTGTGTAGTATTCAATCACCTCGCATGATATTCTTATCATACTTTTCGTGATTAAGGTTTATTTTTAAGTGAGTGTGATTGATTCAATGTTTTAGATTAAAACTAATGCTAAAAAAATTGTATTGTTAGTCATTGTTTTAGAACATTATTGTTAAGATTGGAGATTCAAAATTATATTAAATATAATAAACAATGAAAAGCCCTGCATATTTCTATAATAGTTCACAAAACATACATGTGATATTTGTATAGTCAGAATTTGACTGTTATTTATCACATCTAAACATTGTTGTCGAATTTGAATGTTTAAACATACAGTTGAGATTGAATATACTGAAGACTAAAAAGTACAACATATTCATGTATAGTTTCATAAAATCCACATTTGATACTGATATCGCAAATCTCTTTTTGATTAGTCTGTTGACATTGAATATTGTTATGTGATCTTTAAATATTTTACGAATGTTTCTTCCCAAAAGAATTTGTGTTTATATCCGGCGCTGTTTGTTGTGTAATATGTTGTCACATATGCGTCAGCAAGATGGGTAAACGTCATTTGAACATGACAGAAAAAGGCACAGTTAAGTATTCGATAAATGCTAGTAACAGATTGTGACACGGACGCAGTGAAAGCCCCCATTTTTACAAACAACGCCGTTAGAACTTCGTATCGAGCGCTCCTTTATCAAAGAGCAGCGGAAGTACTTATCAACACGGTGCACGATAAGCGTCAGTATTTCATAGATTTAGTTATGGGAGATCGTTCAAAGGGTGTGGTTATTCATTAATGCCGTATTATGGAGGACCATCCCTGTCACGATGCGACAATACTCGTCAATCGATCCTACGATTTTTAATGAAACGTCTTTGAAAAATTTACTCATTAATTCAAACATTTAAAAAAAGACCTACAAATGCACAATCTCAGCTTGCTCGAATTCTTTTCTTGAAATTAATTTTCAAATATTGCAACGACAGTATTATATCTACACTGTCTCCTTCATAATTAAAATAATTTAAGAATTATTAGTACCTATATGTTATTAACCAATTTTAGGAGTAATGACCAGACTGCGGATCTTTATGTAAAATAAAAATGCATCAATTATTTGAAGAGAAAGTTACATAAAAATTGATTTCTTCTCGTAATAATTGTAATAGATTATAAATAATGTATCAGTAATATTAAATTCATCTAACGTTACTTCCATGTGTGTATTTTGTGTTTCACCAACTCATTTTGCCGTAAATGCATAAAATCCAGAAAAAGATCTACAATTTATCTAACAATATTTATATAAAAAATATAACAAAATCAACACACACATATAGGTCCATTTCTCATAAAATCCCTATACACAAACAGTGTAAAAAGTAATCGTAAACCCTTTAGAAACGAATAACTTTTTTAAAATTGCACCAAACGGTTTGAGTCTTTTTTTGAGATGTTAGAAAGATTAGTTTACTACACAATGTGTAAATAATTGTTTTTAAAATATGCTATTGGCCACAATTCCGATCACAAGGTATAGGTCACGACTTTAAAGTTTTTATCTGTGCCTATAATGAAAATTTAAACGATGCCTTCTGTAAATCTAAGTAAGTAATTTCGATTGACGTACAAAAAGCTATAGGGATTGTAAGATGTAAAAATCGTTGAATTTAGAGCTTTGGATTCAAACAAATTTTTGCAATTTTCAAACAATCATATTTCGTGACACTTACTTGGGACCAATAGCAATTAAAAAAAAAGAATTTACACATCACCGGGTAAATTAATCCTTCTAACATCTCCAAAAAAAAAAAAAATGAAACCGGTTGGTTCCAATCAAGAACCCATTTGATTTTCTCATTTCAGATAAGCAGAATAATCTGCACCGTGTCAGCCAGATTTTTAATCAGTTTTGATTATTTTCACTTGAAAAGAATTGTGAACTTTCGCAAAACATAAATAAATATGCAATCAAAATATCGAAATCAAGAAACATATTTTTTTTTTAAATCTCTAAAAAGACCAAAAGAAAATGAAATTGTAGACTAGAATGTGAAAGATATATGCACAATGAAATATTTAGAATAATTGAATATAATATATTTACATTGAATAGATACAAATTAGAAGAACTAGAACATACAGTGAACTGAAGACACGTACATCATCATCATTTAAATATTACAAACAAGTCACCTCTATGGAAACCAACATATACTGGGTCGTTCAACACATTTGAACACATATGTATACCACATACATATACCATAGTACATTCTTCACAACCGCCTTAACATGTTGACATACATGCCGTCCATACACGTCCAATTCTAGGGATGTAATAAACATTATGATTTCGGCGCAAGGTTTGATCATATTTATATAATATAAATAAATACGATCGAACTTTGCGCCGAAATCAGGCATTCCCCCAATGGTGGGGATAGACGCTTTGCAATGATCGTACAGTTCTCGTTTGATTAGATCGAATATTTACTGTACAATGGAAGTATTCTAAGTCAGAAGTAACTAAGTCAGAAGTCTTGGTTTTCGTAAAACAGCTTCGAGTGTAAAGGGTTAATAATTGATACATATTTTTACTATACAGTCTGTCCCACAAGAGCGAACAATTTTTTAATGCAAGTGAACTTGTATTGAAAGCACCAACAAAACCTAACGAAATTTGGCATTCATCCCTTTTTATCATTAACACTAGCTTTACGGAGCACTAAAAGTGACTATTTTACATTATTGTGTAAAAATAACAAAAATGTGTATATCTAAATTTTTAGACATTCTTTTCATAATATGTACCCCAAAAAAGAAATCATAAAGTTTATTATATGCTTCATTTTCGATCGAGAGGAATTTCACCAATTCTAGGGATTGTAGGTGCAGATGACGACTATAGACGTCCACCAATTTGTTAGAAAAAATAATAATTTTATTCCGTACGTTCATCGAACTCCCCAAGAATCAAATAATTAATAAGAAAAAGGTGAAGTTGTCGTCCATCACCGATTTCAGAGCGAGCATCAACGCGTTAACGCAGTTTTTCGTCTACGCAGGCTCCAGCGTTGAACTTGTTGAAGGGTGTTCGAATACTTTTTACACGACCTGTAGATCACTCTGTTCGCCGAAATTTGCCCCAAGGTCACAGGAAGTGCCTCGAAGAGGAGGTCCTTATGAACACTGTGTCCCAATCACTGCGTTTAATTACCGCTACACCAAGGATACCCAGAGAAAGCTCCTCGCAGAATTTGCTCGCAGCTCTCGAGGCTCTCCAGGTCCAGGTAGATGGTTGCTCTCAGCGAGACGCCCTTCAGCTGATCGGAGAAGGCATATCGGGAAACGTATTCCCGTCGTGTAGTAAATCCAAGCAGTAAATCTGGCGGTAAGTCGAAGATCCTTTTTTCGGGTAAATGGCGGTGCCGAAGCCTCGCCGGCATTGTACCGGTTTATTGTCGTTCAGCAACCCTTGAGGTTGCTTGCTCCACGGGGGAAACAATGTTCGGCCTTCCTCGAAGGCTCCTCGAAAAGACAGGTACACGGGGTCATTAACGGTTCAGGTACCCGGGGTCCCATCAGCTGGAATTCTGGTTTCCCGTTCCAGGGTGAAATCAAACCCGAATCCTTTTAGTCCTGCCGCTGCCGAGGGCCCAGCCCTTGTAGAACCTGGTCCCGAAATCGTCGACAATGCGATGATTACGGTTCACGCATTTCGAGGTGTCCAAACAGAGTCTATTGCCGGCATTCACTGGTCGATCCTCGGGAATTATGATAGCCGATTGACCGGGTAATGAGATGACTTCACGATGATTAAGGGCGCAGGGTGGTTTTTGTCGATTCGGGAACATCATTTCCGGCGTTACCATCTATTTAGAAAGTTGATCTTGCAAGCAGCTGATCTTCCCCGTTGTTACAGGTTATTTTCGAACGACGGGGTGGGGTATGGCTAGGTTGATCATATTTTTGAAAGCGAAATAGGAGACAATAAAAAAAGGTAAGAATTATACTAGCACACATACAGCAAAAATAACAAAACTTTTATATTAGAGGATTTAGTACTATATTGTTTATTGTAAGGAACAAAAAGAACAAGATTATATTAAGTTAAATCTTAAAACGAAGAATTGAAATCAAGAACTGTCTTCGAAAATATGGGGCGAATCGTCACCGTAGTTATGACCCACACAAATCTATGAACTGAGATCTTGCGAAGGGGAGAGGAGGAGGGAAGATTACCTTGAATATAAAATTTCAATGGCAGCTCTTTATTAGTTTTCGAAGTAATAATGGAAAACTGTAAAAATAGATGTTTTCGAGTTCACCCGTTACATATAATTTCTGGTTATGTATACCTGTAATCTATATATAGATAATTAAAAACAATTATTGGTAATTATTTCGAAGTTTGCCCTCCTCACCCATTTTGATGACCTTGAAATATGTTATCAAGGTCATCAGTCTGAACAACTTTTGCCTATGCATGTTAATGCCGCTCAGTCTTAGTTATCGAGATATTTGCAAAAATCTTCACTCAAATTTAGATTACGAGCACGCTTCATTTGGTAATTAGTAGCTCTCTCCGCCCCTTCCCCGACCTAACCACAACCCACTCTATTCGCATAATCTTTGCATTGTAGCTGTCAGCCAGAAATTGAACTAGTAACACGTACAAAAGACTGGATGACATCTACAATTGAAGAAAGATTATGCGAATAGAGTGAGTTGAGGTTAGGTTGCGGGAGGGGGTGGAGAGTGCCGGCCTAACGGCCGGCCCGACCGCGCATACGAGAATCAAGGAGTCAGTCTCTCAAAATTGAAAGCTCATCTTATGTTTTTTATTAGTGTGAAATTTTCTTTCTAATTTCCACAACGTGTTTACAAAAACAGTAAACAGATGCCGCGCCGAACCAGGCTTACATTGCCACGGAGCGTGCACGACCAATACTGCCATAATGCAACTGGCTACTATGTATGACAAAACTTTATATCCTTCATTATCCTAAGGTCTTTTTTAGTATTTTTATTTGCGTCTCCTGTAAATACACTGTAAATATTTAGCATATAAAAATCTTAAACAAAGAAAAATACAGAAAATTCAATTCAGTACTAGCAATAGTTTTTTTGCGAATATATCGAAAACTAAAACCAAATGGCGGTAACATATATAGGAAAAAATTGTTCAGAATGATGACCTTGACAAGATATTTCAAGGTCATCAAAATCGGTGGAAGGCAAACTTCTAAGTAATTACCCATATAATTTCTCGTTATGTATACCTGTAATCTGTATATAGATAATTAAAAATAATTATTAACTCTGACGATTCCCACATTCGATAATTCGACCGTTCCAGAAAAACTAATCAGACCAATACCAATTTGCGGCGTATTAGTAAGATTGGTATTGGTCTGGTTAGTTTTTTCTTCGAGAGAGCAACTTTGACGATTCTCACACTCGACAATTTAATATTAAATATCTCTTATTATGTTGTATATAATGTACAGTTTAGGATATATTAATAAACAATAAACTATAATATATAGATCACAAAATAAGTCTCGTAGATTTCTGTCACTTATGAAAATTTCTCTTTAATATACATATACCATTTTTAGCCTATACAAATTCACTGTAAACAATAATTTATAGTATTAGTTGTACATTCCTTGGGAGTCTTTCCTGTAATCAATCATGAGTAACATTCTTGCAAAATGAAAATTGTCCGAACTCAATTGTAAGAAACCAAAGTTAAAAAAAATCTATTTTCTCTTTCTTGTAATTATTGAAATTATAAAAATGCTTCCACTAGGAATTAATAAATAAACTTCTTCCTTCGAGCACGTATTGTTATCAAAATTGCGTGAAATCTAAATAAACTCTTGTCATTTGTATGAAACAACGCGAAATGAAAATAAATTTTTTTATGTTATTTCTGAAATGCGGGTAATAAACTATTTAGAATCGTTCATTATTTCAAATAATGAATGAACCCTGGCCAAAAGAGATCTCAAGATTGGATCGAAGTTAGCCTCGATCGCAGACAATCATCCACGTCTCTGATCGGACAGTTGTTGCTCGTCGAAATGTGAAACGCACTTCAAAGTGGCTTTTCGCATTGTTGCGAGCCGGGCAGAGTGGTTGTAGAGCAAACATCCATCCGGCTTTCGAAGTGATACACGTGCTGTATTGCTACATGTGGACAGTCTCGTGCAATACGAGAGGCTGGCGCCACGTCGAGGCATCGAGCAGTCGCGACGCCTAACCCCGGTACTCACTTATGCAATCGGAAGGCTCATCGAAGGATGCGACACATTATGCACCGACAATAAATCATACGGCCAGGGCTGCAGGCAACGGAATTATCGAGCACGCCCACTTACGAGCAGATAAGCCAAATAATGTTGGGCCAAGAAGAGCCCCTTGATCGAGTGTGTCGTCGCCACGGTGCGGTGGCAGAATCGAAAGCTCGATCGAATTGAAACGTGACGGAGAAAAGCGGCGATCATCGGCATTGATCACTCGATAAATTACTCCGATAATCGATAGGCTGCAGATGTTTATGCAAATGCATACTTTTATCAGACACCAGATATAAACAAAGTAGTAGAACAAAATATTAAATACATACAGTCACTCCCATTATAATATTCGGGCACACTTAAAAAGACGATAACTTTTTTAATATTGGACCATACGACTTGGAATTTTTTGAAAAGTTACAACTTTTAGTTTACTACATGACGTGAAAAAGAAATTTTGAAACGTATGTCTCCAGTTCTCGAATTCGAAACCTTTAAAAGGTTTTTAATCGGGCACTGGGTGGTCAACAACCTATGCCAACGCAGATACAAAGAATATAAAACACCTCCAAATGGCAAAACAAACAAACAACCGGTTGAATGAAATTTGTTTGCGGCGAGGCTCGAACTTCAAAGATCAAAGTTTCGCGCGGAAGAACGGTTTTTCTTGAGATAAAGCCGAACGCGAGGACCGGTCCAATTTATTTATAAGATTCAATTACGCTGAGAATGCCGGATTTGTCTCGTCAGCGTCGCGGCCCTTTCCCATCAATTAATGGCCGATCAGTGACCAAGATAGCTCCTTTGGGGAATTCTTTTCGGAATTTTTATAAAGACCTCGGCCGGGATTTCGATCCCAGCCAATCGAGAGACAAGTCCGGTGCATTCGGCAGTAGCAATGCTGCCTGTGGAATGGAATGCCACTTATACCTTAACGGACGTTTCCAGCGAACCTTGTGGCAAACTCGCGGAGCAGACCAAAACTAAAAGAACTCCTGGACACGATAGGCCGTCGATAAACACGATCGCGCTTCGTTGCAACTGTTTCCAGGAACTGCTTGAGTTTTGGAGGAAACGTGCCAACCGATCGAGAGAGGCCGCTGATATTTAAACGAGTCCGCGAGATTAAGAACCCTCGTTGATGGGCACCATTCATGGTTTGAAGAGACCCTAAAGCTCATCAATTTTATTCAATTTAACTTTGTGTAGATATGTGTGGTGAGAATGGGAAAAAGAAACATAACGAGTAGAGTGCATATATCTTTATGTATTTATAGCTTATGAAAATATTTCTTAAAAATGCTGGAATACAAAATACGATAGAACTTACAATGATATTTATGTATTTTGGATCTACAAAGGCTACTGCCACTCAGTGATGCCAGAACGGTTGAATTGAGGGGAATACAGTTTACCACCTCTCTGATGACCAGAGTAATATGTGATACGTTGCGCGGCACGCCACGTGACCAGTCTACAGTCTTAGTGGAGGGACGTTGGAGTGTGCTCAGATAGTGGAATGGGATAGTGGAAGGGGAAAAGGAGGAGAGGAAAATCGCCCCAGTTTTGGGTGGATCTGACATCACTACTGCCACTGGAAATATGATTGCATTTGATCACACTTTCTTAAAATTGGTTCATTAAAATTGAAAATTACATGAACACCCGCAGTCTAATAATTAGACAGCGGATCTTTATGGAAAACATTTTCTATCTTAAATGCAACGAAGAGTAATCGGATAAAAATCTATTTCTTTCTTATATGATTTCAATAAGTCAAAAGTAATCTATAGATACTCTTACATTCTATTAATAAAAATACTGTTCTAAACTTCATCTACTAATTTTTATCATAAACGCATAAAATCCGCTGTATACAAATATTAAGCGAGACGAAAATATATGAATCTAGTTGCGTGAAATGGAAAAAATGAATAGGCGTGAAGGAGCATTCAGGATTATGGCGGATGTCGATTGAGCGCGTATGGTACGTGTGTACAGCAGTGTCGCAAGAAACAACCAAAACTGGTTGTTTTCTCCTCTCCTCTTTTTCCCCTTCCACTATCCCATTCCACCAGCATGAGCATACTCCAACGTCCCCCACTAAGACTGCGTGACGTGCCGTGCAACATGTCACATATTACTCTGGTCATAAGAAAGGTGGTAAACTGTATTCCCCTCGATTTAACCGATCTGGCGACGCTGGTGTACAGCTTATTATGCAGTAAATGAAATAAACTATTTATTTCATATACAGTGTCCGAATAAAATTAACATATCACTGAACACCCTTATATTTTAACCCTCAACAGTTGAATGACGACTCTAAAAATTTCCACACTATTATTTAAAACAATTTTTACAACACTATATTTGTATTTAAAAAATTGATAAAAATTTAAATGTTGTAAGCACGAGTAACGGTAATAAACTTCATATGCATAACAGGAAATGAATCATGTACAATTGTACAGTAACGATTCGATCTAAGCAAAGCCCTCGGGACTGTGGCATTGCATGAATCGTACAATTCCACTATTTTTTGTGACCTGGCTGAAAGCATCGAAAACACGGATTGCTATACTCTTCTACGTCTAAAACTTATTACATAACGTCCATTTAAACCACTAAATACAGTTCAAATTATATCCTGTTTAGTGTGATTTTAATAAGACAAATGCTACAAATAAGTTGGCGAAAGTCCCATAAAAAAATAATGAAAAATAAAGAATGTTTGTAATTGGATTAGTAGTGGTTTCACACCGATATACCTGCCCCGTATCGGGTAACACGGCATGTTTACACTTCTCGGCGACCGAGGCAAATCGAGCTTATTGACCCCTCGCGGGGCATTCCCCCAATGGTGGGGATAAGCGCTTGGCAATGATCGTACAGTTCTCGTTTGCTTAGATCGAATATTTATTGTACAATGGAAGTATTACAAGTCAGAAGTAACGTCTTGGTTTTGGTAAAACAGCTTCGAGTGTAAAGGGTTAATAATTGATACATATTTTTACTATACAGTCTGTCCCACAAGAGCGAACAATTTTTGAATGCAAGTGAACTTGTATTGAAAGCACCAACAAAACCTAACGAAATTTGGCATTCATCCCTTTGTATCATTAACACTAGCTTTACGGAGCACTAAAAGCGACTATTTTACATTATTGTGTAAAAATAACAAAAATGTGTATATCTAAATTTTTAGACATTTTTTTCATAATATGTACCCCAAAAAAGTAAATGTATTGAATAATTCCTCATGGATGCGTCTTTTCAATCTCGATAATCGTAAATTAAAAATATTACAACCCGTCATTTTGACGGGTCCCGTAAACCTAGTGTTAATAATTGTGTAGTTTAGTATCAAAACTCGCTGACGATTTCTGATAAATGCCATATAAAATAAAAATTGAAATATGAAGATATTTCTTCGAAAATTTTCGTAGAATAATTGCAATGAATTATTAGTATCACGCTTTGCACAAAATATGTTCAAACTTTGAACTTCAAAGTTTCACTTTGTATATCGAAGAGTTAATATTCATCTGAAAAGTGCTTACGGTGGACATAGCCAGTTTTGAATATTACATAATTTTTAGTAGAGATTCCGATTGTTCCTTTAAATTTTAGATTTTTTATTTTACGATTATATTGATATTATTGACCAGCATTTACAGGTGCATGATTGTATCGTCTTCGTAACACATATTACGATAAAAATCGAACATAATTTAAATAAATTCAATTTTGGCATTCTTATAAGACAACATGTATTAATCAGCTTTAGTGGCCGGTATGTTTAGTGTTAAAGTTGTGGACCAAGTTTATCGTTAAAAGATTGAAGCGGATGCTTGTCTGAAGATGCTCTTTGCACTTGATTCCACTCAGAGAATCGATTGCTCGCAGATAGTGGGATTCTTTGACTGCGTTGAGGATGTTTACTGAAACCGTTGCTAAATCTTCATTCAGTGGAGTGGTGTAGGAATGGGGGCAGGAGATATCAGTGAATGGACTGATAAATTGACGCTCGTTTGCAACTATGTTGGCGACCGTGGCTTGGATGACACGATCGGTACTACACGAGCTCAACTTTGCTGATAGCAGCAAATGGATTTGGATAAACCGTCGGTTCGTTGACACTCGGTGCTCTACGTTTTAGATAATTCATAACTAACTATCAGTTCAAACAATATTTAACACAATTCAATTTAATATTCAACTATTCGAACATATAAATTGTAACGTCTGAATATCTTTTAAAGTTGATCTTTTTGCTGCATACAATATAGCTTATTAATTCAATCGGATTAATTTCTGTAATAATTACTAGACTATTATTAACCTCTTTAAGGCACATATGTGTGCATATAATTTGATATTTATATAGCGTTCAATGGTAATACACATGGATGTTACCTTTTTTTGAACGCATTCACAATTACTTTCATTTTTGTCTTGTTCGAATAATGCCTACTTAAATTGCAAAAGTATTCTTACAAGGAGAAGACGCGGTCATCGGGTCTTAGATTTTGTCGAAACTTTGCATACTTGTAGATTTCGTTCTCCTGTTTATGAAAATATAGCATTATAGGCGTCGATACTCAATAATTTTTGAGATATTTACAATTTAAATTTCATTATACCTGTTAAGCCGTTAAGTACAGTTTTGGTTGAAGTTTTTTGTCAAGTGCCAAATGGCGTGATGATAACGTACTGGACTCATTACCGAGAAGGCCATTGTTCAAATGCCTTTTTCCTTTTTTTCTTTTTTTTCTGTTCAGTTTATCTATTTTAATTCATTGTATTTTGCACATGAAAAATACACTCATAATATCTATAGGAAACAAAATATAAAAATTTTATTGAAAAGGAACATAATATGGATAAAACACTAACTTCATCAATCTTAACGTATCTCAAAAGTTGTTGAGTATCGACGCCTATAATGCTGCATTTTCATTAAAAGGAAAACGAAATCTACCAATATGCAAAGTTTCGAGAAAATCTGGAACCCCATGACCGCGTCTTCTTGTTAGTTGTAGAGAGATTATTATATAGAGAATTATAATCTTCTGATTTGTTTTGAAAAAATTCTCCCGTGAAGAATTTGAGGTTATTATTTTATGTTAGTACCGATGATTTACCGCACTCTAAATGAGGCATTACGTGAGAACTAAAAATGTTAGAAAGTTCTGTCTAGACTGGAAAAATAAAGGAGACTTCTCAGAATATGATGGTATATACAATTATTAAATTATGTTGCTCCGAGTGCCTCTAACTGAACGATAAAGTTTGAAAATGCCTCGGTGAGAGTGTATTTTCAATGAAATACATTTTCATTCTTACTTTAAAAATAGTAGTTGAAAATTTCTTTACCTAGCACCAATTCTCTATAGATATACATATTATTTGTACACATATACCGTATGTACAATATATGTGTATCAAGCATAATTACGCGTGTCACGATCAAAAAATCTTCGTCCGATCGGAACACGCAGCTTCTTGAACGAGCCCGTGGAGACATTGCCGAGGGGGCGTGAGCCGGTTGAAAAAAAAGATTATTTCGCTAGTTAAACACTAATTAGCTCTGAGCGGCAGTTCAGTTTGTCTGGCCGGGTCTTGCTGTAACAGAAACGGGGACGTTGATCCGTCGAAGAGTCGCCTGTTCGACGTAACCGACGAATAATTACTTAACGAGTCTCAGGTCACGGTGGCATTTTTGTGTTTGCGCTTCCACGCGAGAAGCGTGTCCATCAATTTCGGCGCGGTCGACGAAACAAAGGAAATTAAGACAAGGGACAATTCCCCCGAGTGTCTACTCTCATCCCGGAAACCCTTTGCGGAATGAGCTTGAATATGAGCACAAAAGGAGCTTGGAGAGATAAATATCGGAAAATTACTTTCTCTCCGACGCCATGTTGACGCCTATGCCAAATATACAATTTCTAACCTTTGTGCCAATACCAAAATTTTTTTACGATGTTTAATATATAGACTGTTTGATTGTTATGCAAAATAATAATTGTCGATTGTAAGAAACAGTTTCTTATTTTCTTCAAGTTGAGAATAATATAACAATATTCAATTTTTCTAATGTCTTTAACATTTTGTATTTGACCATTTTTGCTATAATTACATAAAATCCGCAGTCTGTTAATAAATTATTAAACTTCCATAATTTCAATCGAGTTTATCGGAAATGTATTGTAAAAGGCAGTTCCATGATTTGTACCAATTTTAGACAATTTTTCTTCCTGATTATTAGACTACGGTTCTTTGCACAAAATAAAAATTATTTGCATCGATTGCATGGATCAGGAAACAGATAGAAATGTCTTCTTCCTGGAACTAATACAGTCATATTCTTCAATTCTTTTACTCCGTCTATTATTTTAAATTAAAGCTACTCATCTTTGTTACGAATATATAAAATCCGCAATCTATTAATCATATTGAAACTAGCTAAGTATACGTATTTGTACATAATATATTGTACATGTTATTGCTTATCTAAGCAAAACAAAAATCAACATTATAAAATATAATGTCTGCTTAAACTATAAATTTAAAAATGTCGAGCCAAAGTCGACATAAAAGTTCCTTTAAATAAAATTGATGATGTGTTTCGTGTGATGTGATTCAACATAAGTGTGCAAAGGGTTAAGTAGAAAAACGGAAAATTAAGGAAACCTGCCAGATTTTGTTTCAAACTGAACATAAACATTATTAAAGAAAATGCTATCGGCGCAAAGGTTCGATCTTCTTGAAATTTTACAGCAAATTTGCAATTTTATTAATCACCCAACGTTTCGTTCCAGGTGTGGATCATTCTCAAGGGATAATGCCTCTGAAAAATTATATTATTATGATGCATTACTACAATAGTACCTAATTTATTAAATACAAATTTAGTAATGCAAACAATATTTTGAAAAATGGTATAGCAAGTTTGGGTACCTAATTTATTAAATAAAAATGTAGCAATGTAAACAATATTTTGAAAAATGGTATAGCAAGATTTAGTAATGCCTCAGAGTCACCACTCGAGTGCTAAGGGTTAAAAAAGTTATCGTGTCTTTAAGAGTGTCAGGATATTTATGTGACTCGCTGCAGTCTCTGTATATAATTTTTTCATCGCGTCGTAAGGGAGTCTTCTTTACAGAATTTACAAATAAAATTAGTCGCACAGATGGCACAGTTAGGAGTTAATACTTTTTGTAAATGTTGAATACGGTATGTTAATTGAGGAGCCTGCTTACTGACTTTTGTCGGGCAAAATTGTAGGCCAGAGCACGTATATTTCGGTAAACCCGTTGTCCAAGAAAACGAACGGGTTTCTGTTTCTCGGAGGTTTGCTCGGTGAACCTCTGTTCATCAGCGTGAACCCGAAAACACTCGAAAATGTGTTACATCGCGATCACCGCAAGCGACAGAGATTAGATTCCTGTCGAAACGATAATTTCTATCTTTGCTCCCTCGGTGCAGCTCGTTCCTCGAGTCCGGCTGATTATGTTCGTGTTTACCGAAAAAGGAAAAATTCGTCTCGCGACCTTCTAACACCGACGATAAAGACGATCGTCGTTTCAAAGGACGGCGGAAGTTTTATTTGAACATGTCCCGTGGTTATTCATCTCACTATTGCTAAAAAAAACAGCATTTTAAAAGGCGCAATTTCAATCATCAACGGCAAAAACAGCATTTTAAATATAAATTTAACTGGACACAAAAATTATGCTATAACTGCACAACGATTGATTGTAATTTTCAATGGACACAATTATGACCAGTGCTTAATTCTTATGTCGATACTAAAAATGTTCTACAATGATCAGGAACACTGTAGTTGATATAGTTTGATCGCATAAATCAATTTATTAGGTCTATGCAAATGTTTTAGTCCTTTTCAATCGTTCATGTATCATGACTATACAAAAATGACTACATAAAGTTTGAAACAGTAGATATGTAGATTAAAAGTATTTACACGAGAATATGTATGTATTATTTTCAACTCGCTAAAATTATTAAAGAAAGAAAAATATTCTTGTTCGACTGCTTAATGAAGAAAGTTTTTATTTTGCATAGAGATCCGCAGTCAAATCATGACATACAATTGTAATTGTTTTAACACTAAACCTACCAAGCATTAAAAGTATCTGGTGAATGATACCTTCTAAAAATGGCAACACTAAATTTATTAAGACTGTCCGTAATTTTCAATATAATAGTTGCTTGGACAAGGTAATTTATTCCATTATTTTCCATAAACGAATTTTTATAATTTCAATAACTGATACTCGTGATAGATGTAGTGTTAATCTTTCGTCTTTTTATGCAATCATCCGTTTGAGATCAACCTGTCTAAATAGCAAACTTCATTGGATAAGACAAAAACTTCTGCAATATTCTGCATACATTTAATATAATTATCCGGGGAAGCGGAAATCTGTAGCAATTTTGCTATTTGTCTGCAAGAACGTTAAATCTACTATTCAGGTTTTGACATAAGTGTTCAAATATTTATAACTGCATATATTCAACCAATGTAACCATAATTTGTATTTAAGCAGTTTCAATCTCCATTGAGGTTACATCGCATAACTTACATCAAGTAGATTGTATATGAATTACTGTATATGAATTACGAACATACCACACGCAGCTTATTGTTGTGTTATACAGACAGATTAAAGCAAACCATAATGATTTTACAAACGCAGAAAACTATTCGTACGTAATTGCCACGAATTAGAGCTTGATTGCATTATTAGTCGCATTGCTTATCGAACGCGAATGCATCGTAATGAGAATCATTAGATGCAATTTCGTCGTATCCCAGCGATCCTAACATTCCATTCTGTAGAATGAATTAATTCATCGAGGACTTGGACCATATATACTTATTCGTTCATTTATTATTGCTTCAAACCAAGTGGTTTATTTAGCAAGTTCAATATTGTTCTAGCTTATATTACCTGGATGTTATACATATATACTTATAGACCCGGCTTCAGATAATTGTCTTAAAGCCAAGATAACATCATCTATGAGGTGATAGTTGTGGACGATGTGCTATAGTCTGTTGAGAAGTTGCAGTACCGTAACGCTAAAGCGTTAAATAGAGTTAACGGACTGTAATATATATTATTATTTTATATATATATATATATTATTATATATGTATTATTATTTTATATATATTATTATTATATATATATAAATTATTATTTTATATATATATATTATTACTTGTTCATTTTTACTTTACTGTTATTATTTTAAATGGTGCTAACTTATCGATTATGATTTGCAAAAGGTTAAATTTTAATGCAGATGTTGATAACATACGTTTGGTTAGGTAATGATATTTGACTCCCTCATAGATGTTGATAATATGAAATCTTTATTTATTTCTTCATAACTTTAACTTAATTTAAAAGATAAGTAGTAAGAACAATATATATATATATATATATATATATATATATATATATATATGTATGTCAAATAAAATATATATCACGTGTTTCGACTCGTACACTATCTACCATTTTGAATTATCTTGAGACGACATCAGTTGTGACCACTTTTCTCCATTATCTTGGCTGTACAGAGTCTTATGCATATCTTATATCTATGCCGGGTCTATAAGTATATCTGTGGTTACAAGGAAAAACCGCGCAAGACACAATTCCAAAAAATTTAAGTTTATGTATTAAATGAGCTTTAGAATATAAGATTTACGTGTTTGCCAGAAAAAAAGTCATGAAAACAAATTCAATTCATACACATTAGACAAAACTAATGGTAAAAAACTAAAATTACTATTCTTTCTATTATTACTCACATTACTTATATATAAATATGCAATATTATGCAAAGTGAAAGAAATGCACACTTATATTATAAAAATAAAACGAGGAAACTGTACACAAATTGAACGAAAATATCTTGAGAGTGAAAACATGTTATTGGGGCGTGTTTCCTTACAACCACAGATATACAGGATGTTCACGCTATCAGTAGCCAGCGTTTTTCTTGCAAATAATAAATATTGGAAAAGAATAATATAGAAAAAAGTAATACCGGTTTTTGTAAGTAACATAATGGCGTATGTAATTTTCTTGTGTTTGCACTATTTTCTTAGAAATGAAGGTGACCTTCAATTTTTTAAATGAAATGCTATATATTTTTTTATATCATATGAAAGCGTGTGTCAAGACAAATTTATTTGTATACAACACAATGACCTTCAAGGACATACAAGGTCAGAAATGGCAGAAAAATGTTGAATATTTCGTAAAGAGATCGTTCGCGATACACAACGCCGAGAAATGTAAACGACTTGCAAGGGAAACTAACGCAATCATGCGCATTAATATTTCGGACAACGTTAGAAGAAACTAACAAGAATGTAATTAATAGTGTCGAAATATGTAGTCATTCACACGGAAGTTATATTGAACATATACAAGTAAACGCATTAGTACGAAATGTTCAAAATGTTCCTTCCATTTCTGACCTTCTATGATATTGGAGGTCATTGTGTCGTATACGAATGAATTTGTCTTGACACACGCTTTCATATGGTATGAAAAATATATATAGCATTCCATTTACAAAAATTGGAGGACACCGACATTTTCATGAAAATAGTGCAAATACAGAAAAATTACATACGTCATTACGTTGCTTGCAAAAGACAGTATTACTTTTTCCTCTTTCATTTTTTTTTCTAATATTTATTATTTGCAAGAACATAGGTGGCTAGTGATAACGTGAACACCATGTATATGGTCTAAGGTCGAGGATCACTATTGTGATTATAGAGTACAATATAGAAGCATAATCGTCTACCTTTCATTGAAAAACTGAAAACGCCGAAATGCGGTTGAACACGTTCCATCCGGATAAACATTGATTACAAAAGCAATTATATAAGCGTGTTGGCGTTAACTCCCGGCGGAATGTCATCTTAACCTTTAATTAGTATCTTAATCTTTATGGGAAACGTAATGTCCAATAATTCCTTATCGTTTATTGCTTGTTTCGATAAAAATTTTACAAATTCCCCGTCTCCGTGTGCGCGCAATTGTGTTTACACCCGTGCAATTTACATAATTGTTCGGTAATCTGTTTGTTTTATTGGTCCGGTCTTGTTATTTTTGTTGCGGCGAATATTGTGATTTCTTTATACTAATCTTCTACCGTTCTGATAAGGGACACATCATTCCTATTTTGAGAGAGATATCATTGAACGTGAGTGACATTCTCTGCAGAAAAAAATTCTGAAAGTCATATGAAAGTGAAGCTCGTACGGCCGAAATAATTCTGCGTTTAACAACCCTGTTTTATTTAAATAGTTTTACAGTTTTCATGTATAGATCTGACGTTGAATGTTTTATTGAATGCCTAATATATAGAGTATTTGTATTATTTACTTCTTGCACGACCCCATCCACGACTGCATAAATTTGTAAATACAACAGGCGCTTAGTTCGCTGATTATCACTAAACCTACCTAGCATTCAAATTGACTAGTCTGTATTGCAGTGATGCCAAACGCTGAAATTGAGGGGAATACAACTTACCCCCTCTCTGATCACCGGAGTAATATAAGTCGCGCGCGGCACGTCACGTGACCCGTCTACGGTCTTAATGGGGGACGTTGGAGTTTGCTCATGGTAGTGGAATAGGATAGTGGAAGGGGAAAAGTTGGAGACGAAAAAGCATCCGTTCGGATGCTTTCTGGCATCACTGATGTCTTATAAGTATAATAATATTGAATTTATTTGAACTTTGCGTGATTTTGATTATAACATATGCTTGAATAAAGAAATCTATTGCATCTATTCCCATGACGCCACCTTTATAACTTTAATAATTGTAAAATAAAAAATCAAAAACCGGTCATTTCACCTGCTATGGTAGGTTTAGTGTTAACAACGAACCAGCTCGACAAAAGATGTCGACCCGACTAAAAACCAGGCTAGAGACTACAAATGGCTTACTAGCCAAAAAAATGAAACGACGCGATTTTCATCAGAGGAGAAGTTATAAAAAATGATATTTTCCACAAAGAATTGTTTCAATTACGTCAACTATGGGAATTAAATCATCTCCAGGCTTCAATGAAATTTCCACCGTGTATATAATCGGCATAGATCTACAAAACGCATTGATTAAAGTTTTACTACAGGCTCAGATAAAGAAAGTTGCAGAAACCGGCTTTTAATGTGCGCGTCCACTAGCAAGTAACTTGCAACACTTCTTGCGAGAGCGACTTGCAGAAGTGTCTACATTTACAAAATACATTTATACAATAAATGTCGGGAGTGTGTATACATTATTCAGAATGCTATGTTGTTGCTAGAGAGAATCATAAGATAAATTTTGCTCTGGTTGTTGTTCAAAATGTAAGCACAACCAGTTAAATGTGCGGCTACTGCTGCTGTGTGTGTATCAATGACTTTAAAAAGAAAGAAGAAAAATGAGATATTGAATATTAAGCTACCGTGATACACATTTTCTATTCCATCACCGCTGCGCTTCGTTTCACTTTTTCGCAGTTCTTGATGGAAATACGTGTGCAAATTCTGTAATTTATTGAGAATTGCATTCTCAGTAGCATTTAATTCAAACAACAGACCTTTTAATGCGTCATTTTTTTATTTTGATACGACAATCTTCACTTTTTACGTCCCAGAGTTCGGGTGAGCACTCCCACAGAGGGATTAACACAAAAGTTTCTTCTTTGGACCAGCAATATTTCGGACGCGGTTCGAAACTTGATACATATTACTGTCAGAGCTATATCCAGAGAGTACTACATTATACATTGTATCACTCACCGAGAGCAACTGTTGCAAGCGTGCACAGCTTGCTAGCCGCTATCTCGAACGTATCTAAAATGCAGACTCTACTCACGTCTTGAGAGTCGTTCTCGCAAGAAGTGTCGCAAGTTACTTGCTGGTGGACGCGCACCTATACTCCTCTCTTCGCAATTCCGACGAAGAGCAATTTTCTCAAAATCCTGTTCATCCGTTATTTAGTATACTAATTCTTCGGACATGCCCAAAAAAAATCTCAACTCATTTAGCTCAATTTTCAGAAGATTATGCGATTTTTAAATGTGGTTCCATTCTATTTGCCAGAGGTTGTACTGCTAATTTCTGAAGGGAAACCCCATTTGAAAACGTTGTCCACGCTTCAGGAAAAAAGGTCTACCTATCAGCATGTCCCGAAAGGTGAAACAAAGAGACGAATCGCACGGTCGACATTCAATATCTCAAAAGCCGCTGCAAGCTCCTCCGAAGCGATTCTTCGCCAGGGTTCGAAGGGGAAGAAGTTGCAAGGCGTATCGTAAAAGATGGGTAAGCACCGACCGGAACATTCATGCTCTAGTGAAATTAAATACTAGCGCGGCGGTGAGAGAGGGAGAGAGAGAGAGCTCGTATAGGGCCGCGTAGAAGCCATTTAAACCGGCCGGAGGCGAGGATATTCGCCTGGGTTTCCAGCGACATAAATCTTCGAAGACGTACCGACCAAGTGGTGCAACCGGTAGGTTGGCCACTTTGTCGCAGCCCCGAAAGAACTCCCCGGATGCTGTTTGGGAAACGCGAGTACTGTTCGTCCGTCAGACGATAGCTAGGCAAAGAATACGATCTCACCCTTGGACCGTATTAGGTCAATGTCCCTATTTCTGATCATGTCCTATTGGGATTATGGGTACTAATTTACTAAATAATTCCACGTCCTTTTATATTATTACTAATACTTTATTTCAAGAGGACTGGAAGGAACGTCTTTACTGTTCGACTCGATCAAATAAAATGAATGCTAAGGAGCTGTCCAACCAAAACTGGGTGAATTTTCCTCTCCTCCTTTTCCCCTTCCACTATCCCATTCCACTACCATGAGCACACTCCAACGTCCCCCACTAAGACCGTAGACTGATCACGTGACGTGCCGCGCAACGTGTTACATATTAGTCTGGTCAACAGAGAGGTGATAAACTGCATTCCCCTCCATTTAACCAATGTGACGACACTGGGCCGAACATCGGTGGACGCGTTGCAACAAAGTAAATCGCTCCTACCTCCGAACTCTAACAATCCCGATTTCTGAATCAATTATATATTAACTTAACGATTAATCTATGATTTTTAAACAACTTTTAGCACTCTGAAAAAATCGATTTTTTATTGTAGCAGCTAAGGTGCACTGTTTAAAGAAATCTGAAAATTCAGTTTCAGAAAACTGATCTCAATAATTTGTTTGGATAACAAACTCATTAATTTTTCACACCTGCTCATGTTTTATACCTGCCTACGATCCATAATCTACTAATTAAAATGCTTATTAATAAATTTGTAGCAGGTCAGTGTTGAGAAACAGGCTTGAATGAAATTGGTCTAAGAAAAATAGAATTTCAAAATGATTAGCAGATAATTTCAGACTTCGCAATAACGTAGCAGAACGATAAATCGTCGTTGTTTTGTTATACACACGTTGCTCCGAGTCTTTGAAACACTTGAAGTACAACGCGCCGGCTAAAAATAACAGTAAAGCCTAATTAAGGTGAACTAATAGCATCCAGAGCAGCGAAAAGTTAATGAATGCGACAGACTATACCATTTGAAATTTAAATTCCATTGATACGATCTGCGCTGAAAGTGAAGAAAAGAAGAGTTGGCGCTTCTAGTCAACCAATATGACATGGTGTTTGATATAATTGCCGGACATGAAGCTGCAGGCATGACCAATTAGATGACTCAACAAAATGTACAATCGAAGATGCAGCCATTCGTTCATGGTCATCGTTACCTAGCTAGTTTAACTGTTCGACAGCAGTGCCCGGGTCTATTTTGACCCATTGTATCAATATTGTTATTATTCAATTTCTAACTATTAAATCAAACGCTGTTACATTAGAAACAACGGAAAGACTAAAAGATCCACAAAAAGTACCTTTAGAAATTTGATTAAAAAGTTGCAAAATAAATCAAAGTTAAGCATTATCAATTTGTACAGCTACAAAACTGATCCGACGTCCAAGGTTTAAATATTTACCGATTTATACAATGTTATTATGTATTATAACAACACCTGTCGCACAAGGAACGCTTTAAATCGTACTGTTTATATACCAACAGATTATATCATCAAAAATTTTATTAAAAAGTTGCAAAATAAATCAAAGTTAAGCATTATCAATTGTGCAGGTACAAAACTGATCCGACGTCCAAGGTTTAAATATTTACCGATTTATACAATGTTATTATGTATTATAACAACACCTGTCGCATAAGGAACGCTTTAAATCGTACTGTTTATATACCAACAGATTATATCATCAAAAATTTTATTAAAAAGTTGCAAAATAAATCAAAGTTAAGCATTATCAATTGTGCAGGTACAAAACTGATCCGACGTCCAAGGTTTAAATATTTACCGATTTATACAATGTTATTATGTATTATAACAACACCTGTCGCTTAAGGAGCACTTTAGATCGAGCTGTTTATATCCCAACAGATTATACCATCGGTTTGGATAATCGAGGTTTATCGAATCGTGGATGAACACGAAGATTGCCGAACCAGTAACCTCAAAAATCCCATATAAAATCAAAGTCATTTATATAGTGTACAAAAATTTGGAAAGTTAAAATGTTTGATCCTCAGTGCTTCTTCAACTTTCTTCCGTTTTCAATGTTCAAAGCTTTCAATGAATTTACAAAACAATATATAACATATAATTCATATAATATTAACAAATGTTCATATAATGTCTTAACAGATTTAATGGAAACAGATTAAACAGAAATGGGGTGAGCAAGTCATTTGCTTATGCATAGTAATATTGTTGTATTGAAACTTAAATAAAAAGTGAGATGGAAAGTGAGACAAAATGGCCCCGCGTTTAACGCATTAACCACATTTAGTATAATATGTTCGCGTAAAAATGACTGTTTAAATAATTCTGACATAGTATTCTGACATGCCATTAAAAAAAATGCGTTCTAATCTTTAGTTACGTCGTAATTAAATTATCCACTTTTACTTTTAGGTATCAAATATATAATCCTAGTACCCTTGATACGCTAGTGCTTGTCCTCAAGGGGTTGAATCAGACACATACTATTTCTTCGAGAATTTTGACATCCAGTGGGTTCAAAAAGACTGTTAATCTTTTCATATAACGGCTCAAACATCTTCCTAGGGTTAATTGAGTCGGGAATCTCGACGATAAATCTGCCTCGTTACCGTAAGGGGGTATTGATACAAGGGGTTAATTTTGCAATATTTTATTCCGCGCGTTCTCTGCGGGTGTAGCTGATCTAATCGGGCCCGATCTATTATGCGAGCACCTAGCAATCGAGTATCTGATTAGCCGGTGTTCGAGGAGAGTGCAACCTCCCATCCGGAGTCCTCGAGACCGTTCCCATTTACTCGCTCGTAGTATTCCAGCGTAACACTTATTGTTCGGTAGTTACGACGTCGTCTGGTACGCGCGGTGGCAACATCCGGTCGCGTAAGTTGCACGTACGTCGACGTAGTAAGCGTGTAGCGATCGCAAATGAGAGAGAGAGAGAGAGAGAGAGAGAGAGAGAACCCGCGGGTTTCGTGCACGAAGGACATTCCCACTCCTACACGGACCGTTTCTTTCTCCCGGACCGTTGAAATTATCCGGCGGAAGTGCCCTTACTTTCCCTATACACGCTCCAAGAATTTCTCAGTGAAACGAGGGAAGAGGTAAGCTCGTTCGATCACAGCACGGGAACCGACGGCTCTCTGGATCTGATTGTCAGGCGCGAGCGAATCTCGGATTCCTTCGTCTTCGAGCCCTTCGTGCACGCTCGAAGTTGATGCATGTTGCACAAAACGGAGCTTCACAAGTTTCATGATACAGGGTGCTGTTGTATTAATTGTAGACTGCGGATTACCATGCAATTTCTTATTTTTATAGTTTGGTTCAAGGGGTGAAAACATATCGGTTTCGGTTCTTGAAACAGTTATGTTGAGAACCGGAAGGGTTGCATATACATATGTACATATATCGGTTCTGACTGTATATTGGTTTTTTAGCCGAACCGATATTGTATCGGTTCTATAAGATTACTGAACCAATCTATAAGATTGGGTGCGAGGAAGAGGTCGCTTCCATGACGATGATTTACCGATAGAATATGGCGACTTTGCCGCCACAAAAAAATAGATCTAATGTCATCACTAGACTAAAGATCCGCAATCTTTATGCAAAATAAAAATTATCTCCGTCAATTCCTGAAAATAGAAGCCAAATCAAAAGCTCTTTCCTTCTTTAATAATGTTGAAAATAGTGGATTGAGGGTCCTAAATTCTCGTAATGTTTTTCGTGGTTTAAATTACGTCTACTTAGTTTTGTCATAAATGCATAAAATCCGCAGTTTAGTCATCACTCATGAAAGTGATCCGGGTGCAATACGTTATTAAATAAAGCATGCTGAAATATGAGAATAGTTGATTGCTCACATGGATCAATTAAATTTTAAATAGAATTGTATATATCAAAAACGTTAAAATTGTTTAACTCTTACAGACGTGTAACATTTGAACCAATCAATTCCTGACTTTAAAACTTGGACTTTTTGGATTTATCTCGTCAAAATCTGGCGGGATTGTACAGTGTGAACCAGTATTGATAGTACAATTGTAGAGGGCATTATTCTACATGAGAAAATTAATCGAAAGTACACAGTAAATATTTTTTACTTCAGGCTTTGTTTTCGAGAAAACCGATTTTGAAAATCCTTCGAGTTCGCGTGTCTAGCATTTGTAAGAAGTAGAACTGGTTGGCCATGAACAGACGCGTCAGACAATTCCTATTCAATAGCACGCGTGTCCGCCAAATTTTCAAACTCTATTTTCTCGAAAATGAGCCGTCAAATAAAAACAAAATTTTATATTTTCGAATTATTTTCTCATGTAGAATCACTCCCTTTGCGGTTGTACCATCGATACTAGGACACCCTGTATAAAACAAATAGTTCAACATTTTTGTTGTCCCCCGTAGTGAAAAAGAGAAATCTTAGTCGTACAAAATTGTAGTCTTCTAAACAAATTGTCGGGTTTAATTGCAGTGTCGAACAACGATATATTGTTGTTAGTAATACTTGCGAAAAGTGCCTACAACGATATATCGTTGCGTATGCGATGGCGTCTTACTATTCGCATCGGTACAGAACTCTGTCTCAAAATAAATTTACAAAACGTTATAAATGATTGAATTCATCTTCAGAAGCCCTATGTGAGATGCTCCACGAATTCATAAAATTGTTAATGGGTGTAACTTTTTGTTATATTCTGCTATGATTGATACCGAGACCGTGTATACGCTAGAACGAGAAAGTAGAAATTCGACACGGGGGATCCCAGATAGCACCCGGACGTCCTATGAACGTCCGTACCGGAACTTCCGTACGTCCCAGAGACGTCCGAAATTTAGGTCCCACGGACGTCTCAGGGATATCCGCAGCGGACTTAGGACGTGTGGACGTAAACTGGACGTAAAACGGACGTCCTATGAACGTACGATGCTATCTGAGATTTGTTTGAGGCCGTAATCAATTTTGGAAAAAAGTAGTTTTTTCAATTTTTTCAAGGACGTTACTGAATGCATACATCTTGTATCAACTGAATACTGAAGGTAAAATTATAATTCGATTGGAATTTATAAATGAAATAATTCAATCGATAACAAAAGAATGGATAACCAGTTAACTGCAGAATTTAATTTAAAAAATCCCCCGCTAGATGCAGAATGAAAATGAAGCAATGACAAGTATACACGTCAAACGCAGGGCAAATGCTGCTATTAGAAATTTGACGGAGAGCACAATGAGAAAGGATTACATTTTTATTCGATGAAAAATTAACAATTCATTGTTGAAAAGGACCGCAATAGAGCTTTGGATTGACGTGTATACACGTCGAACGCAGTTAACTGGTTAAAGACCCTGGCGGACCTTGTCGAGGACAGGTTAGAACGCCGCGGTCTCTAAGGCGGCGCGAGACTGCGGAGGTGACGAACCTGTGTGCTCGCTAGACGGTCCGTGGCTCTTGTTACACGATGCGAATCTGGCACTGGCGCCCCAATCATCTTTAACACCGATGGTGGGGGGCTCAGTCTCGTTCCACGTGACGTGCTGGCGCCCCGGTGGTAGGGATCGATCCGCGGTCACGTGACCGGCTGGCGCCGAGTAGTGGGGACGCACCTACTCCCCTTCGAGAGGGCCGATGTGGAAATGCAAGAGGAGCAGCAGCATTCTGACCTGGTAAGTCGCCAGTGTCGGATCGTGAAAAGGGGAGTGTGACACCGGGTAGGCTGTCTTGCATCGTCGTTGGACATTTAAATCGGCCGCAGGCAGACTTGTTCGAACAAAAAGGAAGGGAAAACGGTTTCCTTCTCGACTCGAGGGACCTATCGCAACACTATTTTGGCCATCCGTGGACTGTTAAACCTCACAGCCGAGGCGACGCAACAGGCCAAATTACGCTTATTTATTCGAATTCTATCGTGTACGTCGCGCGCTCTCTCTCTCTCCCTCCCTCTCTCTCTCTCGACGAAAGTTTCTTATTTATTGGTTTAGCTACAAGTTCTTTCGAGGCGCGTGACACCGTGAGAGTGGCCAGAGACAGCTTCGAAGAAGAAAAAACCGTGAATAAAAGTTGACGAGGAATTCGGAAGCCGGACCCACATACGTTACTCCGAGAGAGAGGAAAAAAAAGTACACGGGAGAGAGGACGGCGAGCAGTGTGTTTTGTGTGCATGAAAGGAAACGGAACATCGTAACCGTCGCCGGGCTTCTCTTTTTTGTTTATCGGTTTTTTTTTGTTTTTTCCCCCGCGAGCACGCACGTTTCCGTGGTACACAATATTGTTTTCGCGTAGACGGCCTCTAGGCGAGTAATACAAACGGGGAGTCATTGCCCGAGACCAAGGTCCTGTACGTGTCTATCGTATACATAGACACAAGCGTGCGCGCGAGAGAGGCCCTGACTCGTGCACGTGTACACATAATAATCCACCGGTGTGTACGTATATATTCTATATACATATAGTATTTTTGTGTTGAAGTGTGTTTGAGTGTCCTCCGGCCGGCGAGAGCGCAGCGTCTTTTCCCCGTGCGGATCTGTGTGAACTCTCTTTCCATCGTATCTTTACGATCGATTCGTGCATGCTCTGTCTGGCCGCGCCGGCGAAAAACAGTTTGGCAACGTGGCACGTGAACAAAGTGAGACAACCGCGGCGGAGGCTACGTCGTAGACGTCGACGACGTCGGTGATCAAGAAAACCGTGGAGGAACGACGAGGTTTCGATCCAGTGATTATTCTTGACACAACGCCGGAATCTTCGATTTCTCGACCGCGAGTGTGTATCGCGAGTCACGAGAGCAAGAAAGAGAGAGAGAGCAAGAGTGAGAAGGTGCAAGGAGGGACAAGGAGAGAGACAGAGGAGGCTGCGTGCTCGAGAGGTTAGGAACGCGACACGGGAGAACATGGATCTGCTGTGCTGCGAGACCACCGAGACAGAATGCAGAGCCTACGCTGATCCCGCTCTACTTTGTGACGACCGTGTGCTGCAGAACCTGCTGAAAACCGAGGAGAGATATGCGCCTAGTAATTCTTACTTCGAGTGTGTGCAGAGGGACATCTCGCCGCTCATGCGCAAAATCGTCGCCGAGTGGATGTTGGAGGTGAGCTACCGTTTCCGGTCCACGTGTCGCCCTTGAATTTCCCAAAATTTCGACACTTCCCGACCCCCGTGGACGTTCATATGGTCCCACGAACGTTCCTTGGATTTTCCGTGACACGTTTTCTAAGAAATCGCAGGGAATCCGTTGGGGGGTCGCGATTAGATCAAGCTTCGAATTTTTCGTTTCACCGCGAGAGCTTTTTCGTCGAGCTTTTCTAGGGACACGGTTACGCCGATCGTTACTTTCTCTCGTTACTTTCGCTTGATATTGACAAGCTGGCTTTGACAGATTCTTGGCTCGAGGAATGGTGAAGCTCGATCTGTTTTATCGTAACCGAGTATTTTACTGTTAGCTGGGGATTTTAATTTCGTTTATACGCTCGCGGTTAGAATTGTTATTCGATAGCTGAGAAATTAAGATTGAGTAGGTCCTGTTTTTGAGAATAATCGTTACTAAAGAACTGTCGGGTATATCACTTCTATTTTTGTCTATCTGTAGACATTTTGACAATATTCTAATATTGTTGGATACTGTACAAGTATCTAATATAGTATATGGAGTTGACAAGTCTGGTGTCGCCATTTTTTATTATCACTTTGAGTGTCAAATGAATTGAAAAATTAAAATAAAAGTAATTTATTGAGTAGAATAAATATTTACAGACATTACTACGTTTGTTGAGTATCGTTCGTTGAAATGTAGATTTCTATTTGCATTAAATACTATTTTATAAAATAACGTATTTATATACACGCCATCGACAAGACGTTTCCTGGTCAACAATTGGTACGTGTTGGTTTTTAAAACTGATAAGATTGAATTTATTTGGAGTTTGTGCGGTTCGTATTACAATATGTGTTGTGTGAAATATATTTATTTAATTATTTGCCACGAAAGTATCTGTATAATCTCGATAATTGTAAAATAAAAGATCCGGAATCGGTCACTTTAAGCGGTTGTTGTAGGTTTAGTACTAAATCCAAAGTAGTAGGAACATTTCAAGAATTTAAGAATGCTGTTGCATTGCTTTCAATTTTACATATTGTTCCAGAAAGGACCTACATGTCCATACAGCTTCTGTATCTTGGATTTAATTCAGACCATTTTTATTTTGCATAAAAATGCGTAGTCTAATTGTATTAGGACTTTATTAAAAATTCATTTTTAAATCCGAATAAATAATTTCGCCTCGCATACGTGGTTGATACTCGAAGCGTTAAGTAACTCGTATCCTGATAACAAAAAGACTTACACAAAATATAAAGTAGCGAATGTCCTATACTAGCAAATATCAAACACATACAGTCACTCTCATTAATATTCGTACACTCTAAAAGACGATCACGTTTTTAATATTGGATCATGTGACTTGGATTTTTTTTTTTAGAAGTTAGAACAATTAGTTTACTACACGTTGAAAAAAAGAAATTTTGATAAAATTGTAATTGGTCGGAATTACAATGTTTATGTTTTACGTGTGTCCATATTGAAAATTCAACAAATACGTTTTGTAGATCTGTGTCAACTGTATACAATCTGTTTTCCACGTAATCCAAATTGGGTGAAAATTTACAAATGTATACAATTGATACAGATCTACAAAATGGACGTTTTAAATTTTCAACATAAGCCACATAAAAAAATTGTAAAACACAACTTTTAGTATTTTCTCTGCAATACCGACCAATTGCAATTGTTTTATAATTTCTTTCTCACGTCATGTAGTAAACTAATTATTCTAACATCTGAAAAAAGTCCAAGTCGTATGGTTCAATATTAAACAAGTTATCGTCTTTGAAGAGTGTACGAATATTAATGGGAGTGACTGTACATAGCTACTCCAGAAGTAAACATAACAATTCCTAATAACATTTCTGTCGATAGATCAACAGAATTTGTCAAATCTTTTCTTTCTACCTAACATCGACTAGAATCTAATTTAATTCTGTTAAAGTACTTTGAGGGCGTTAATTATCGGTAACCAGTTACATAATCGCGCACAAGGGCCGCCTACGTGCAATTATTTGCATCGAACGAGTCTGCGTGTCTATAAGATATCGTTTTGCGTGTCCAGGGCAGAAAGGGACAGAGTTAGAAACCAGTCCGAGGGCTAGTGAAGTCGATTGTCGTTGGCAAGTGTCACAATAGGGTATATAGAATTTTTCTTTTGTCTTTTCGACCGCCCACGAAGCCACGGTCGCGCTTGTTTCGTGGACGAAACGTATAATTCCGTTCGCGGGATCGTTACCCGGCGACATTGTTGCCGAGAGTGCCGATACCGAACAGGTTTGAAACGAGCCCAACCGTCGTTTTGCGTTTAAAGTCGCACGCAACCGCCGCCGGAGGACGTTACGATTATTTTCGGATGTGGAGAGGCGGACGTCACGGGGCGTCGAGACGCGTGCGTCTCTCTCTCTCTCTCTTTCTCTTGTCCCCTCTCTCTTTCTTTCGAGTTGGAGTCCCTTTAAAATTTAAAAAACATAGCCGGCCGTTGCGTAGGTATATACGCGTTCTGCGCAGCGCGCGTGCCTCTTCGTTCGTTTCGCAGTCATTGACGAGGGGCGAATCGTGTCAGTACGATAAGCCAACGGTTACGTCATTATGTGCTTTGCAGAACGGGTCTCCACGCCCGAAATATTAATCATGGATTAATTAATATTCCGTCGTTTAAAATCGGAATGGACGGACGACGTTCAAAGCCGCGAACCTTGACCACCATTTTTGGAAACGGTTTTGTTAGGTGATCGAGCAATATTTCCTAATCTTCTAAATATTTTTATTGAAATTCTGAATAGAAATATGTAACGTGTATTGTAGTATTTGTCGATACGATTCTTTTGATATTTCGTTGTCTTGAATCGTAAAAATTTAAAGGTCCACTCGAGAGGCGTGAATTTCGTGTATCGATGTATTACATCATTGATAAGGCGTATCAACGTTTAGATAGGTTTTTGAGATTTAATTAGCTGTGCCGAAAATTTTAGATGTTTCATTTTACGATTCTCGAAACCGTGCTTCGGTGGAAAACAATTAAACAATTTCGTTTATTTGAGAAACCTTTTCTGATTGTTGACTTTATGGAAAATGGAGTTATGAAATGAAGACGTAAAAGTTGGTAGAAAATTATTTGTCAGAATGTTCATTTTAGACACTTTACTTTACAATTTCTGAAATTATCCATTAGCGGAAAACAATAAAACAATTTAATTTGCGTAAGACATTTTTGGTAATTTTTTAATTTATGTAAAATTGAGATAAGGATATAGAACTGTGTAGCATTTTTATATGAATGAATATAGGTGGGCCTTTATCTCGAATAGCCATCTTTTATTCATGTAACGTCGTACTGATTTTTGATACTATTAAACAGGAAAGGAACGAGTTCATCTGCGCACGATCTCATATTACCAAAGTCAAATACGGTGCTTTATATATACGAAGTTTCATACGCGATTTGTATGTGTGTAGATCGCGTACAGTAGTGAATGTGTTGAAAAACGAAACCGGCCGACCTTTATTTTGCTTTTGCTTATGCTTATGCTTACTAAGCGTTCGGCTTATACGACCGTGGAAACATTTATTGCATCACACGGATCTGGTTGTTGTTAGTGTTCGCAACTCATTTTTGCCTGGGCATAACGTGCAAAAATTACTAAACAGTTATATATAAGTAACCAGATTAACTAACTTTCAATCTATAATTAGTTAAAGTAATTTACTCGGGGTAGCAAACACACTTTTAATTGTTGTACTTTCAACATTCTTTGATTCTGTGAGGTTTATATAACACTTCTTTCATTAAGAGACGTAATTTTTTATCTGATGGGTAATTAAATTTAGATTGAATTGAAGATTAGCATGGAGCTTGTTTTGTGGTATAAGAACAAAATTTTGTTTTACTCTGGGCTCTCCATAATTGGCCATAAAAATGCTAATTCGTTGAACATCCTCAATCTACTCATTAGGAAATTCAACATGGCCACCCTGAAGTTGAATGATTCAACTGATCGAATTATTTTAGTATTTTATCATTGAAATATTGCAAAATAATACAGCAATCCTTAACATTGCTCTGTTCGTATTAAGAAAATATACCAATGATCACAATAGGTGTCCATTTATTACACTAATATTCAGTGGCACGTACTTGGGGCCCTGGGCAAAGTAGAATTTCGGGCTCCCCTAACCCCAACTAAATAACTTTCACGTTGGAAAAAATAAAACAATTGTAAAAACATCTACATATTTATTATTGCATAAAAAGTGAAATAAATTCTCTTTCATCCATGAAAACCTTTCACATCAAAATACAAAATATTTGGTTTGTGTTCGGAGCTCCTTTTTGCTTGGGGCCCCGAGCATTTGCCCAAGTTGCCCATAGGGTAATACGCCACTGCAAATATTACTCTACTTATACAAAGAATAAAGAAGTAATGCTCCGAAATTGATGTACCGATGTCTTTATTAACATAGACTGCGGATTTTATGCATTTATAACAAAAATGAATAGGTGTAATTTGAAAAATAGCAGGATTGAAAGAATTTGAAAATATCTTTTTATTTTTAGTTCATTAAAATCATTAAAGAAAGCATTGTACTATTTTATATTTGCACATTGCAAATTGTATTATTTTTAGTTTATTAAAATCATTAAAGAAAGCAAACAATTTCTACTTGGTCATTGCTTCTAGTAACCGATGTAAACCATTTTTATTTTGCACAAAGATCTGCAGTCTATTCATTAATTAAGGATATGAACATCACTAAATTGCAAAACCAATTTCGTTCTTTCACGTATCAAAATTCACGGTTTTCCCTCTCTAATGCGAAAAAAGCAACAGTGATGCTCAATATTTACTTGTACCTTAATACAAATGTGGTATTTTTAATATATTTATTGCAATTAATTTAATATATTTATTATTATTTTATTACAACTTTAAATCATTTTAAGCACATTTTTGATTTTTCTAAAATGTACTAACGTGAGGTTCGCATATATTCTTCCGACTCCACCGCCGTGATACTATCTATCGTATAAAAGTCAAAATGTCAAATATTCGATGAATGCAGTCGACATTCGCAGTACCGCGTTTACGGTGGGAATTTGAATTTTCGATTTACGTCAGACACCGTCTTCACCGGCGGTGGCAAACCGATTCCCCGTGTTCGGCTCGAATTCCGCGATTCCGCCGTTAATTTTTCCTGTCGACGCGACTGCCACGGGTCCCGCTGACAATGTAGTCCGGCGAGAATGTTTAAATGCCTGTCCCGATGCGTGCCTCGATCGAAATACGCGTGTTTCGCACGCTGCCGCTCGCTTCGGCGACGAAGTATCTTTTTTCTTTTCTTTCGTCGTTCGTTGGCCAACGCGGCTAACGGTTGTCTTTTTTTCCACAGCATTCTGACCACCTAGATCGTTTCATGCTTTCACGAAATAGGAAAGATCGATATCGATCGTCGTTCGTTATTTTCGCTTCTCGTTTGCGAATGGTCCCCGCAATAAATTCTTAAACGATCTTTTATTTCCTTGCGATGTCAGTGTTTCTCATAAAATTGTATATATTTAACAAATTGACTGTCGTGTTACTCATGGAATTATTCGTCCACATTTAAAAATTAATTATTACGCTAATATAGTTATCGTACCAAATTTGGTTAATCCTTGGAAAAATGCAAGAAGTTTGAAGGACTACTCGGTGTCATACATCAGTGACCGCTCTAGCGGTTACGTCGCCCCGGAAAAAAGACAAATTGCCGCCCTTTAAGAATATGTATATTTTTTAAATAAAACCAAAATGGCGTCCCTAAATCTTGGCGCCCCGGACAAATGTCCGAGTTGCCCGCCCCTAGAGCGGACTCTGCATACATTTCAACTTTTTAATATTTATTTGATCAAATATGTTGGTTTTTCTGGGATTTTCGTTGCTTATTAACGATCGTCGGAGGTACAACATTGTATCAATTGTTTTTAGGAAATATGATGGAATTAGTGTATTATTTGACCTATCTTTTACCACGTTGTTTACCACGTTATCACCTAACCTCACTTTTACTACTCTCCGAGCTATCAGCCTTCTTTCCTTCTCTTTTATCTATTTCTTCTTCTTGCCCCTACTCTAACCTTTCATCCACGTATGTTCACACTTTCCTTTACCTTAATTATTTACTTCTATTACCTTTATTTCTCTATGAATTTTTTCTTCACACATTCCCCAACGTTCACACCGCGCGCCCTCTAGCCAAGTCCCATGATAGAATTAATGAAGATTCCAGATCGCGATGTTTAGGATTATTTATTGTCTTATGTTTCAATTCTTTTTGAACATATTTTTTAAATTACTTTTTGTAGATACAATTGGTCTTTCTTTTTGTTTCTAATGCAACAGTTGTTCGTTTAATTCAAAGATTTTTATACACTGGACCATACGAGTGCCAGGCACATATTTTATACAAAATACGAGATCATGGTACATTTTCTTAATTTCAACTCTTCACACAAAGTATGAAGATCTATATGAAAATCATACTTTTCTTGTACATTACATTGTACCAGTGATGCCAGATCGGTTAAATTGAGGGGAATACAGTTTACCACCTCTCTGATGACCAGAGTAATATGTGATACGTTGCACGGCACGTCACGTGACCAGTCTACGGTGTTAGTAGGCGACGTTGGAGTGTGCGTAGGTAGTGGAAGGGGAAAAGTAGGAGAGGAAAAAACAACCAGTTCTGGCTGTTTCTGCACTGTACGTTGGATATTTGTCGGAATGTCCATTTTCGATACTTTATTTCACAGTTGTTGTAATTATGGTTTATAGAAAACGATAAAACAAATTAATTTACTTAAGACACTTTTGGTCGGTGGGTAGAAAATTATTTGTCGTCAAAATACGAGATCATGGTATATTTTATCAATTGCAACTCTTTATAAGAAGTATGAAAATCTATATAAATACCATGATTTTCTTGAACATTATATTATATGTTAGAAGCATAAATAACAATTAACACAATTATTTTACCGTTTTTCACACGAAACACGAGATCATGTACGATTCTTTTCAGACAAAAATATGAAGGAAATTCATCGTTTAAGTTCACTGTTCCTCGCACAAAATATGAGGTGAAGGCGTTCCTCAATAACTGCAAGACTTTTTAAAACATTTCGAAAGTCATAGAAATCGTTTTGTCGCACGTGACTTGATTCAAGAACATGAAAATTAGCAACTCTGATTTCGCTAGTGCGCGAAATAGGAAACATTTCTGTAATAATTCGCGTTCATGGTCGAAGGATCCTCCGTTCGATTTGAAAAAAAAAAATCGATCGCTCGAAGGCGAGCAGCTCGTAATGCTTGAGTCGCACGCTTTCTAATGATGTAATTCACGTTAAATTAGAAATCATCGGGTTCCTCGCCGTGAATTAACGTGTCGCCGCGTTTCCTCATCGAAAATTACACCGAGATATTTAATCCCTGGAACGTTGCATGGGTCATTTAATAAATATCGATAAGAATTAAAAAACTAGGAGGACCTATCTAATCTGTCGCGATAAGTCCCCTAATTCCTTATGCAATATAGTCACGCTAAATCTCTGTTCCATTATATAATTAATTCTGCCCATCAATTGTTAACTCGCGTACCAAGTAAATTTCGTATTGTCGAGGGCTTAATGCAACGCTGTGCAATCGATAATTAAAAAACCGACTTTCTGGCTATCTCATGATCGCCACGAGGCTCACGTTCGTATCGAGAACTCGAAATTTGGTATCGGCGACGTGACACTGTACTTTCTATCGCTACCCATAACGGTCACCGATAGCCCATCGATTATATCGAACCGCGATAACGTACACAATAACCTGAAATCTATATTTTGATGATAAAACACTCGAAACAGAATTAAATCGTATTCCGAGATTTTTTGGGCTCATTGTCGACGATTAATACTCGACATTAGAAATCCTAACGCATGATCTACCGGTAATTATTCTATAATTTTTGTAAGTCTATGATCTATGACTGACAATATTTTTTAACACTAAACCTACCAGCACCAGCATCGTTTTTTAAAATGAAAAACGTGGGGCGCATGCAATAGGTAATTGATGCATGAATAGTTTACCTAAGTCACTAACAATTTGATTGCACTGCACATGATATGAATTGTTGCGGGAGTTTCCTCAACGGCAGCTACTCTCTACACTCCTTGCTATTATCTTGCGCCCCACGTTTATCGTTTTAAATCTAACAATTATTTTCATAGCTATTAAAAATTCACAATCACAGATTTTCAGGACTATCTGTATGGGGCTAGGAAACATTATTTTATACTTTCTAGTGCGTCTTAAATACGTGGTATATTAAATTTTTTTTTTATTTAAATATTCGCTGTCAATGTCGCGATGTACCGTCAAATGGTCACGAATAATTGAATCCTCCGGCGACTGTCCATCGTGTAGCCAATTTGTGTGCAGAGAAATGAATGTGTTCCTCCGGAAAGTTCTTTGAACAGAGTCCCCTACCATCTTCCTAGGGCAGGCTCGCGCGATTAGAGGTTCAAGGCCTAGCTTATTCGACTGTCGATTGACTTTTTGCGCGATTAATTGCAGCGATCAAGAGTTTGTAAAGTCGACCTTGAGGATTTGTCTACGCTCAGCGAAATGTACCATCGCGAATTCGCTTGGCAGACGCTAGCGTTGGCCTTTGGGAATTTTAGGCTCTTTCAAGCACGGTCGACAGTAACCTGCTACGTTCTACGGGAAAATGCATATTCAAAACGGAGAATAAGCTTTTCTTGTATGATGTTCCACACGACTGGAATGCGGATTTTATGCATTTATAACAAAAATAAGTAGCACAAATGCGAAACAGTGAAAACATTTAATGAATTTTAAAATATTGTATTATTTCCAGGTTATTACAATTATTAGTAAAAGAAATGAATATCTACGTAGCTCCTGTAGGTTCAAATTAATGCAGACAATTTTTACTTTGTATACAAATTCGCGGCCTACACATGAATTAATATTTACTTTTTACTTTTACGTCTGATACATACGAAATTCGAATGTTCGTAAGTAGATCGCGAATTTTATGCATTCGTGATGAACATGATTTGGTCAAATATATGTAAAGACGTTAGATCAGTTGAATGGTATTGTCATATTGTTGTCGACTTATTAAAATAATTATGAAAGGAAATTTATTTTCATGTAACTTCTGTTTCTTGCAGTTATTCATGTTAAGTTAATGTTAATGTTAAATATTCAATTATTATGTGAATTAATGTTCTCCATTTGGATTTAAACACCCAGTATATGGAAACAGAGCCTGAGATTTCAAGTTGTTTATAAAATAATAGCGAATCATTCCTTCACGACATGCGATATTGATTTATTAGGATAGCGTATTCCTCACTCTTCTGATAAACTCCGTTCTGATAAACTCCATTATATTTTCCTTACAATTGTGTTTTAAATAAATTTTTCTTTGTTCAATGATCTACCCACATATTACTAGATTACGGATCTTCATGCAAAATAAAGATTGTCTATTTTTATTAGATGAGTGAATTGGCATCAGAACCTTCGAATTTTTATATTGGTTTGACTACCACGTTTTGGTTTCTTTAATATTTATCTTCATTGAAATTTTCTTAAATTGTTCAGTCTTATTCTTGGATTATTACAGTATAATATAGTACAAGAAGAAAGAGATTATTTGAATCCGGTAAATTCACGGACAAATTATTCATATCGACGTAAAAAGCTTTCTCGTGTCACATTTAAGTAAATCAATTTTTATTAGAACCTAAAAAGTGTGGAGGGGCCGGCCGTGTCGATTTCAACTAAATGACTTTCAGTTCATTACAATTCAGTGATCAACGTATTAAAACGAAGTTTTAAATTTCCCGGGGGGGATATGTTATAGGGTAAAATAAATTTGCTTCTGGTTGTTATTCGTCAAAATGGGGGCAGCATCGGTAGATTCATGGGTTGAAGCGGCATGGAACGAATTTCTAGAGATGCGAACGATAAAATTGCGTGGACTACTTACGCATGGGCACTCTTTATGGTTGCGTGGAATAACAGATTACGAGCATGGAATTAGATTTGTCGAACTCCGGGACTATTATTGGCTGACCCCCGCGTGGCAAACACGATCCTAGGCCTGTTTCTTTGCGTTCCCCCCGGTCGGGATTCGAGCGCGTCGAACGACGGATTAAAGTTTATCGAGCCAGATAACAATGTAGAAACCGGCTATCGGGGCCCTCCTGAACCGTACGGATGTTCGACGATCGGTAAACAGTTGTTAGAAGCTGCTCGGCGGTTGAAGCTTGATAGAGAAGCACGGTTGTCCTTGAGGTATATCAACGAGTATACCAATAACTTCTGTTCTATCCGAGATAAAAATAATCTGTGGGATGGATATTGCGGGGGAGTAGTTTACGATATTGATAGGGGAGGTTGGTTCTTTGAATGGGGGTAGTTGTCACGTAGAATTGATCCATTGATAGTCCCAGGGAAAATAAATTCGATTTTTCGTAATCAAGGTATCATGAGAGATTAGGGCTGCTACTTTTCCGAAGCTTCGACTCTTCGAAGGAACGAAGGGAACTTCGAAGATGATGAGAATCGAAGTTTCGAAGCTTCGAAGCTTCGAACCTTCGACCTTCGCATCTTCGAACCTTCGCACCTTCGAAACTTCGAACCTTCGATTCGTTTCCAGTTAACAGATAAAAGAAATAAATTTTCATAATTTGTTTCTATATTCACTATTTGAATTATTTCAATAATTTATTGTTAAGATAATATATTTATAATTTGAATTATCCTTTCGATAGTACATTGTTAAAATACTTGTTTAAATAAATAAATTTTATAATTTTTTTCTATATTCATTATTTACATTGTTATTTCAATTATTTATTGTTCAAATAATTGTTTGGACAATGTACACGTATTTACATAATTAATATATAAACATATTTTTATATTCATTATGTAAATACTTGTACATTCTTTAAATAATTATTTTACAATGAAGTATTGAAATAATTTACATAATGTATATAGAAACAAAATATGAAAATTTATTCATTTAAACCATTATTTCAACAATGAATAATTGAAATAACAATTCACATAATGAATTTAGAAACAAATTGTGAAAATTTATATATTTAAACAATTATTTTAACAATGTGCTATCGAAAGGATAATTCAAATTATAAATATATTATCTAAACAATAAATTATTGAAATAATTCAAATAGTGAATATAGAAACAAATTATGAAGTTTCGAAGTTGCAAAGGTTCGAAGCTTCGAAACTTCGATTTTCATCACCGTCGAAGTTTCTGAAAGCGAAGCTTCGAAATCTTCGACCTTCGATGGAAAGTAACAGCCTTATGCGAGACTCTGTTTTCTGTCTCTAATATTTATACACGACATGGTATACACTTGGAATCGATCAAATTATTTTTTGTATGTATCTCTTCCGAACTGAAGAATTACTTACAATGTACTACCGAATTTTTCTTTTGTCATTTTGTAGTAAAAATTTTGCGTTTAGCTTCAGTATTTATAATATCAGGTTGTGGCAAATGACATTTCCAATTTTGAACAGTAACTTTAGACAAACACAACTTTTATCTAAATATATTTATTGATAAATGTAAGTACCATTGTGATCAACGTATTCTGTCAATGAATTTTAAGGTTCTTGATGGTATTGCGGTAGAAATGGTGTTTTCTGATCATTTATGTTCTTAATTTTCAAGATTGTCATTTACATCGTTTAGTTTTTTTGCCATCAACAAACAGTACGTTGCTTAATCGTCACATGTTGATAAAAATTCACATAATGCTATCGTCAGTATGTTGTTATTCCATGCATATTAAAAGAATGCCTGACATTCGCATTGATTGACTTTGAAATATAGTTTGTTTACTAGAAATATTAGACATTTACATTAAAGATAGGATCTTAAGGATCAACTTTATAGATCAAAATGATGTGCAACAAACCTGTAGACTCTAATAGTATTTCTTAATCAAAACGCTTTATAACATTTGGATTCTAAAATCGGACATTTCATATGCAACAACCTAATAGTTCCGAATTAATATTCTAAATGAGCGCACTCTTCAAAAACCAATTCTTATTCTATTATATTCGAGTTAAATAAATATCGTTAAAGTGGGCTTTCAAAATGTACTTTAAAAATGCAATGATTCAATCAATATATCTAATATTTATTTCCATTGAATTGTTAAATAAAAACGTGGCGAAATAGTAATATTTGATTCATATTCACTTGTAGTTACACATTAAATAATTAACGATGTTCTGTGCCCGAAGGAAAATTTTCTTTTTGTTCATATTTCGGACGCCCCAGCAGGGTAATTTTTATTGCAGTCACAATTGCTATGCGCGTTCAGCGCTTTCTGCAGAAGTTAGGATTAAGATAACGGTAGATCTAATTACGGAGCGGACACATCTGTGGGACAGGCATCGCCTAACCGCGGGGAAACTGCCATAAATCGCACCCTTGGAGGGTACGGCTAGGGACAGCGTGTTCTTAGAAACGGCCACCTTGACTTTCCGGAAAATGCATTGTCGTTCTAGGTAATATGACCGGTTCTTTCACCGAAAATTTGTTGAAACAGTCTGAAGACGTCGAATCTGGAACTCGAACCGGGGGAGTTTATTACCTGAAATCACTTTTTTACTATAGCGCGTTGTAAATCTCTTTTTGCCTCTTACCTTACTTTGGAAGATTACTTTATTAGTCTCGGGACTGCCAATTCCAGTTTCTTCAACCAATAGTGGCTTTTAAAAATAAAATGAAGCATACAAGATTTTTAATTCAGTACAAATAGTATATTAGAAAAATTGTACACTGTTTAAAATAATCGACATATGGATTTTCAGTCGAATAAGTCGAAAAAATTTTAATTCATACACTAGTTTATTTTATTTCTTCTTAATTTCAGTTTCCTTAAATCAGCGGTTACTTGTACATTAAAATGGAGCATACAAGATTTTGAATTCAGTACAGATATTATATTAGAAAAATTGTACACTGTTTAAAATAATTGAAATATGAATTTTCAAGCGAATAAGTCAAAGAAATTTAATTCATACACTAGTTTATTTTATTTCTTCTTAATTTCAGTTTCCTTGAATCAGTGGTGACTTGCACAGTAAAATGGAGCATACAGAATTTTCAATTCTGTAAAAATGTTACATTAGAAAAATTGTACAATGCTCGAAATAATAGAAGTATGAATGTTCAAGCGAAGAAGTTAGAAGATTTAAGCAGATGGACTAGGTTAATTAGTTCGTTTCATATTTGAATTTTATTCATTTGTTTAGAAGTATCAAACTTTGATTGACGTTTTATCGTGGAAATTGATGAGATTGTCCATTTTACGTGTCTATTCAACAGAGACGCTAAAATCATCTTTCCTCCTGAGTTCATTAAGTTGAACCGCGCATAAATCATTCGAAATATTGAATAATAAACACTTTATTATATGTCGCGCGAGGAACGTTCGCGGAGACAGAGAGCGACCCGAACAAAATTATTTTAAGATATTTTATTGATCGCGTGGCCGGTTCATTGAAATAAATGAACTTTTGTTCAATTCTAAATAGACATCAAATTAAATGTTCTCCGCACGGTCTCCGTTATGCTTCCATAGGGTTCCACAGGCTCCATTATTCTTTAACAAAATCCATTTTCTTCCAGTTTTATTAATCCACTGTCACGGCGTATTGGTGTTTGAAATGTACTTTCGATTCATATTACATTTCTTCCAAATGCATTCATTTTTGCAGTGATATCGCCAACACGTTCTCGCGTGGCAGTTTGTAAATATCCATAAAATATTAATTTCACAAAGCTAAGCTACAGATATTTGTCTGATTGCCACCCCTTTAGTCCAACAGCGACGTTTCACCCCCACGCCAATATTTCAAGCCTCGTCGACCAATTAGCTGCGAATAAACCAACATAATCTCGATCTAACGAGATATCCGGTAAACTGCATGGTCCCCAAAGTGTTCGTGGCGTGGTGGGCAGGGCCAGCTCCCCCAATTTCCGGCATAGGGGTTGACCGAAAATTTCTACACTGCGGGTTCACAGAAATGAAATCCCACCGGTTGCTTTTGACCGGTATGCGCAGCCATACGAAACGGCCGGTGCCTCTCTGTTGGTACGGGGAACTTATTGACCGTGACCAACGTTTCTACCCTTTCCCGACACCCCTTCGCACGTAATTGCTTCATGACGCGCGCACCACGACCAATTAGTATCAACGACTTAACGAAATTGTAGACCGCGCCCTATCAGCGATTAAACGCCGGCCTTCGAGGGTGCGAGGCTCTACTTTCGCTTCTAACGAGAAGTCGGTGCAGAGGGAACTTATAGCATCCATAATCGTCCAGGAACACGGAGAAATACCGATCTCGATGTATGGGAAAAATTCGGGACCGATATGTTGCTTATATCGTGTACAGACATTATTCTTTGACTCCTTACCGCTAGCTTCCAACGTGGAAAATAGTAACGAGAAAACAAAATAATGATAAAATTTGCGTTGTTTTTAAGTATTTTTTTAATGAAACTTTTAGTAGCATATTCGTGACACTTTTCTGATTCAAATGAGTCCAAACACGACGCAATTTGAATAGTATTTACTCGTTTAATCCGCGATAGTTTAGACCCTCGATTATCCGAACTAATCAATGGAACATATGAGCTCTGATTAAAGAAATATATATACCGTTTTGGGTTAAACATTTGCAGGTTTGCTTGACAAACAGTGCGTTCTATATGGATTGGCTTGGATTTGAAAATGGAGAATTTTGATATAATCGGGGTTCGGATAAGCGAGGTTCCTTTTTGAATCGTGAATTAAACAAGAAAACATGCTCCGAATTGTATCATGTTTGGACTCGTTTTAATCAGAAAAACATTATGAGTATTCGGATAATAACATTATTTGTTAATTTTGAAAAGGATAAAATAAAATTGTACATCAAACTTGCGAATACATTATTCTATGAAAATATTATTTTTTGTTCAACTGTATTATATATATATATATATATATATATATATATATATTATTTTTCAGACGCAAAAATGTCTCTCTTGAAAATGATCCATATAGGGATCGAAACGTTGAGAATAATGTTTAAATAATTGCAAATTTGCTGTTTTCTATATTTGATCGAACCGTGCGCCGAAACCACAAAATTTATTATATATTTCATTTTCGATCGAGAGGAATTTCACCTGTAAAAGTGAATTATGTTCGAATTTCGAATTGAGAACCGCAGGAATTCCATTCCATGTCGAATGGTCGCTATGCTCTTCCTCAGCATCGACAGTATCGATAGTATCCACTCTTCAAGAATGCTTCGAAAACGAAAACCGAGGTCTCCGACCTGTGCCCCGGGGTGATCGATTAGCCAAAGCCGCGATGTTAACTTTTCAAAGAGGAAATCCGGTCCGTGACGCACCCCCTACACGTTTTCTCCTAGCTGTGTTCTGCACTTGTTCCCAGAAATGGGTGTCTCCTTCGCCATATCTAATTCCTTATCGCTATTTTTTCCGCCGATAACGTTAATTCTGCCTTATTTCTTCTGTTTTGATAAATCGTAGTCGAAATTGCGGGTCTTCCGAGTCATTTGAAAAAGAACTAATTCGTTCCTGGTCTTCTATGGTATTTTGCACGCTACAGGTGTCGCAGAAATTTGATTCGGTTTTTGTGATGAGATATGAATGTGTCCAGCTTGAGTGTCCTATTCTTAACAAAGTGTTGCTCAACGGCCGGCGACATCACAGTGGTGTACTGGACGGCATAGTGTTAATTGCGCATTATTTAATGCATTCAGGACATATCAACCATTTCAATACAGAACGCAAGAGTCTCCGATTTCATGATTTTTTATTGAAAGTGTCTGAATCGTGGATAAAAGATCATGTACCTGTTCCTGAGCAAAACTCGGAGGTCGCTACTACATCGCGTGCGTCCCATCATGATTCGATCGACAGACTTTCCGGTCAGCTAAAACAACACCAGCTAACACTCATTTCCGAAACTAACAAACGAAAACGAAGAAACTGCCATGTATGTTCCAAAAACAAAAAAAGAAGGACAACAAATTTAATGTGCAAGTCTTGTGGAGTTGCGTTACATCTTAAAGATTGTTTTGCTGCATATCATTTAAAAGAGAAATACTAAGCTATTACCAAAGAAAACATAAATAAAGAAATATAGAAAACAAATTTTACTTTTATTTACATATGTATATCTTCCAAATTTCATGAAAATAGGGGGCAGGATTGAAAACTCATGAGAGCTAACGATGACATTAGTAAAACTTGAAAATTTATAATCACCCGATAACCTCAAGAACGGCCGGCGCCAATCGAAGAAATTTTTACGAGACGTGCGGACGGCAAAGTATTAATCGGGTTGTTTTCACTTGGTCTTTTCTATTTAATAGTAGCGCCTGGTTGTCGTCATTTATGTTGTTTCGAACTTTGTGTAACTTAGTTGGTCTGCTATTTCTTCATTCTTCGTTCCACATTTCCGATAGCGCCTTTGTACAATACTTTTGGAGGTCTCGATGAGTTGTCTGCTCATATTCCATTATAGTTGTACTAGAGCTAGAGCTAGCCAGCTTTGCTGCTGTATCGGCCTTTTCATTGCCTTCAATACTAATATGAGAGGGGATCCAGGAGTATAAAACTTCCCTTTTGTCTCGCTTAAGTGTTTCATTCAATTCGATAATATTTTGGATTACTGTGTTATTTGATTCTAAATTTTGTATAGCGAGTAGGACGCTTTTGGAATCAGTTAGAATGATGGATTTGTTGTGTGTTGTTTCTTCTATGTACTTCAGGGCTTGAAGAACAGCTAATGCTTCACTGGTGAATACTGTGAGTGTTTCCGGGAGCCTGAATAGCAAAGCTCGATATTTATTGTCGTAAACAGCGGAGGATTCATTCCCCAATTCGTATTCAAAATCAGTGAGCACACTTTTCCAAAAGAAAGACGTGTACGAAATAAGGAACTACGCATCCTCTTCTCACGAGCCTGTTATAAATATTTAATTACCTGTAAACTTCGATCGCGTCGTCAAAGCAAAGACAATACCAATTGGATTTAACAGCCTCGACAAAAATTGGCTAAACACCGGGGAGCGACGTTAATTGGTGCTTCGTATTCCTGAAGTCTACCATGGGGTCTCTGTTTCGAGAAGCGCAGGTAACATAACAGAGCCCGCATTCCAATCGGCAAAAGCCCAGGTACACAGTGCCCTAGCAGGCACCGAGTGCCCTAAGTTTGGGCTAGAATAAAAACTAGAGGGAATATACGCACCCCGAGTCGTTAAATTCTTAAACCAGCCCCTAGATCCTTTGTTCTAATCTTTCAACGTCGTATCTAGAAAAGACACGATCATCCTAATCTATAGTTTTCACACTTGAGCAAATAAAATATGATGATATAGTGTTTCAGAGTGTCTTCCAGCCACTGATGTAGCCAGCTGCAATAATTGTTAGAAACAACCCCCTAAGTCCGTTATTCTAATCTTTGAACGTCATATGTGGAGAAGACATGATTCCAATTTATAGTTTTTACTATTTAATAAATAAAGTATGAAGATCTACTGTGTCAATGTGTCTTCCAACCCTTGATGCAATTAGTTACAATGTTCATGAAATTTTTAAATGAGAAAACAATTCCACAAAAGATACTATACAAAACAAACTGTACAAAACTGTGTGGCTTTACTGTACCACTTTTAAGTACCAATGTTTATTACTACTTGTTGCATAAGAAAATGTTTCCAACAAAAGTTTTTCGATACCAAGTAGGCAATGTAATGTGATAATTATTTTTTTAACATTTCGCTTTTTTATCGAGATACAGAGTTCATCTCGAGTCTTTGTACTGTAAAAACTGCGTGATGAGTGTTTCATTTCATTGGCCTGATTTCTTGTTGTTCTGAGCACCTAAAAAACTATGAAAAAATTCGGAAATATTCATTGTAGTCCGTACTTTAATGTATAAGTGATATTTTAACGAAATATTTAAACCTTTTTGTAATAAACATACAACTTTTTCATCGAATCATGAGGAGGTTTTATTCAGTTGGAAGAAACGTGTTGATATTGTTAAATTCTTTTAATCTTTTTATTGTTTGAAATGACACACTCCCATTTTTACCATAAATGCATAAAATAGCAAGTAATAATTAGGCAGCTAGACTAATTAGACAATTAGACAGTCTAGTAATAATTAAATGCATAAACTACGTAGAAATTCCTTTCTATCTTTAATAACTCGAATAAGTTAAATGTGATGTATTGATATTCTTAAAATTTAACAATTATTCTACTCTTTCAAATCGTACCTACCCATTTATGTCGTAATCGCATAAAATACACAGTCCAGTAATAACGAACAGCATGTTGTTATAGGATAATTTCAAATCTAAGTAAATAGTAAATTGTCTATTATATTTGAAATCATACGTGCACGTTTAACATTAAAATATTTTATTTGTTAGAAAAAGTTTTTAAAATAGTACTCTATTCTTAAAATAGTGAGAACTTTTTATGTTGGTGATGCTACATGAGAAAATAAATCGAAAATATTTAATAAATTTTTTCATTTGACAACCCCGTTTCCAAGAAACTCAGGTTCGAAAATATTCCGGATTCATGCATTTTAATATAAACCGTGTCCACAATCTATTTTCATCGGCAAAAAAATGTTTAAATACTATTTAACGCAAAATTCAAATATCTTATATTTTAGGAGAATGAAAATAAAATTGTTTTATTCCCAGAAATTATACTGTTCATTTAAAACAGTATTCTATCTGAATTGTAGAACGACTACATATGTGATTATAGTATTTGAAACATTTTTTCACTAAAATTTTACTCAGTACAGTATTTCATCGTTAATTGTCGCCATCACGAGTCCGGCCGGTGTCAATTATCGTGTGGAAGATACTATTTTCGACCTCTGGCGAACGGAAGGACGGACACCGAAGCTTGAGTGGCCTCGGTCGCCGAGAAATGTAACATAATACGGGTCGAGTATATCGGTGTGAGACCACTACTAATCCAATAACAAAACTTCTTTATTTTTCATAATTTTTTTATGGGACTTTCACCAACATATTCGCGGCATTTCTCTAATGAAAATGATACCAAATATGATATAATTCTGATAATATTTACTTGTGTAATGAACGATGAAAGTTTCGGGCGCAAGGAAGGACAGCGCATGTGAAAGAAAGAGATGCGGAGAGTCGCAGTCGGCGCCACAGTTCAAAGGCCCACGTGTCCTTACAATGTAATGCCAATAAAAAACTTTTATTATTACTTATTTTTTTATGAGACTTTCTCCAATATATTTGTGGCATTTTTTCTGATTAAAATAATACCAAACACGATGTAATTCGGATCATATTTACAATAATTTCCCGAAACTTTCGTCGTCCATTACTCAAGTAAATACCATCGGAATTATATCTTAGAGAAGATGTTATTGGCGCAAGGTTCGATGTTTTCATCTTCTCTAACATAAATCAAAATTCGATCGATACAAATCACAATTATGGAATTATATCTTATTTGGTATAATTTTCATTAGAAAAATGCCACGAATATGTTGGTGAAAGTTCCATAAAAAAATAATAAAAAATAAAGAAGTTTTGTCATTGGATTAGTAGTGGTCTCACCGATGTATACTCGAACTGTATTATGTTACACTTCTCGGCGACCGAGGCCTCACGAGCTTCACGAGTCCTCACGGGGTATTCACCGCGGAAGGAGGGATTGTTTTGCGACAATTATCGTAGAGAAGGTTACGACAATTAACGATGAAATACTGTACCCTACATCCAGCAAGATCCAGTTGCGAAGGCCCGAGATCGACGATTCTAATCTGTTGTTCGATGATCGTTGGCAGGTATGCGAGGAGCAGAAGTGCCAGGAGGTTGTCTTTCCCCTCTCGATGAACTACGTCGACAGGTTCCTCTCGATCTGCCCGATCAGGAAGTCGCAGCTGCAGCTGCTGGGAACCGCTTGCCTGCTTCTCGCCTCGAAGCTGCGAGAATCGTCGCCGCTCACCGCCGAGGTGCTCGTCTTCCACACGGACAATTCCATCACCCTCGATGACTTATGGGTAAGTGCACCATCTTTTCCGCTCTTGTCGTATTTCCTGTTGGGACTCGAGATGGGGGATGAGCAATTAATAGCCATCGCTGACTGTTATGGATGATGCTGCTGTGTGATCACAATGAAGGAAGTCCGGGAACGGGGGTTCTGTTCCAATCCTGATTTTCATCAGATTTCCTCATTTTTTGGCTTGGATAGCTAACTTCATGGGAATTCGTTTGACAAACTATCATTGTTCTGACGGTGATGGTAAAATAGCTGGTCCGATAGCTTTGCTATCAAAATCTCCAAACCTTTTTAAACGATTGATCTCACATTTTGAAGGATCATTGTATCTAAAACAAGGATATGGTAAAAAATGGCCAAAATCTTAGTAGCTCCGGCAGCTAAAATATTGTTAGGATTTCTATAGATCTTTCTATAGGTCTTTCTATAGGTCCTAAGGAATTGTGAAAGCATGATTTTATTCGGGTGTATGTGACGGCAAAGTTATGAAAAATGAAAAGTGGAGCGTTCGCGGGCAAAGTATGGCGATTCTCTGACTTTAACCTGTTTGAGTCATATGACGAGTTTAACTTACAATGCTGCGTTGCATTGCTCGATATAAATGCATATAGTCGCAGTACTAGAAATGTTTATTACAACACTCAACATCGTAGTCGTTTAAACCTTTCGTACACTTACTTAGTACCTTCAAGCGAATTAAATTACAAAAATGTGTAGCATGCAATACATAAAAAAATTGTCCAAAATATTAAGTAATAGTAACGGAAAACAATAATTTAAGGACTCTGATTAGTACGTATTTATTCCTTGGATTATGTTCCTAATTATACTACAACATACTTGTACGACCAAATGGAAGTTCTTTAACGAAAAGAATAATTTAAGTGTTTTGTGCAATAACCGGGTAAGTCCACTTTTTACTAAAATGAGGTCTTTTACATTTATATTTTTATAAATTGCTGATTGTTTTATGCACTAATCAAATTTATTCTAATGAATTTGAAATAACTTTTGGATTTACCCAATATGAACTTCGGAAAGAAAAATTGGCTACGTCCAGGAATTGTCCGGCTTTTGCTCCAAAAAGTTTAGTTAATCGTAGCCATGACTTCTATTATTGCGAGCAAACCATGAAATATTTACAATATAAGTTTTGGATCTCCTAGATTATTGATACGTGTCAAACACGTGATAGATTGGAGAATACGATAACAGGTGAGAAAAACCTGGAGGCCAAAATTGCTTTGCAGACAGAGAAACCGTTGCATATAAAAAAAATTTCAGAGACATTCTACTCGTCTCTAAAGGAGAAGAAACGAAACTGTCGAGAAGTGATGCAAAAGTAGATCTTTTATGTTTTGATTTCCAGCAGAATTTACCACTGCCACATGATCCTGCTGGAGACGTTTTCTATAGACGGCAGTTATGGCAGTATAACTTTTCTATTCACTCCGCCAAAACAGGTTTGTCAACATTTTATATGTATGATGAAATTACCTCAAACAAAAAAAGTTGTAATGAGGTGATCAGTTTTATTGAATCACTAAATCCAGACATTTCTCAATAATTCTGTAGAAATTTTATATCCCTTTTCTGGCAATGCCTTTGCACCATTGTAAAATATCTACGATACATACTATACTAATCCGAAGTTTATAATCATTGTGATGGTGATCAAGATTGCATATTATATATTTTATATATCAGATGAACAAATTATTAGATTCCTCCAGAGTAGAATATTATTTTTTTTCTGGATTGAATACTCCAGTTTGGAAGTTTGGAAAATTTTTATTTTTACTTTGAGATTTACTCAAGAATAACCTGAGAGATTAAACATGCCTATTGAAAATATTTCAAATGGAAGAAATAGTTTATAATCATTGTGATGGTGATCAAGATTGTATATTATATATTTTATGTCATATGAACAAAGTATTAGATTACTCCAGAGTAGAATATAATTTTTTTCCGGACTGAATACTCCAGTTTGGAAGTTAGAAAAAACTTAATTTTACAACTGAGATTTACTGAAGAATAACCTGAGACATTAAAAATGCCTATTGAAAATATTTCAATTCGAAGAAGTAGTTTATAATCATTGTGATGGTGATCAAGATTGCATATTATATATTTTATATGTCAGACGAACAAATTATTGGATTCCTTCAGAGTGGAATATCATTTTTTCCTGGATTGAATACTCCAGTTTGGAAGTTAGGAAAATTTTTTATTTTAAACTTGAGATTTACTGAAGAATGAGCTGGGACATTAAAAATGTCTACCATGGTCAAAATTGTATTAGAATGTGGGCCATTTATCGGAAGAAAAAATTGTAAATTCCCTATCGAATATATTTTTGTGGATTTAAAACAAAGTGAAACGAAAATGTCTCGGATGGGGAAACCGTAATTTCTTGGGCTTTCGATCGCGATTTCGTGCCTGAGAAATTTATCGAGCGTTTTATCACGATATCGAGTCAAGTGTCAGCTGGGTCACGCAGCCCGTTGTTCAGTGAATTTACTTTTCTTTCGTTAAAATGTATCGCGCTGCGTATCGATCGTGTATGGTAATGCCATGAAACTTTCATAGGGAAAATTTACAGTACGATAACTCCCGTGGCCATTTGTCGAAATCAGTGAAACGGAGCGCCAACGTTCTTGTTTTACTATCGGTTCCTCGTGACCATTATTAAATGGTCCAAGTCTAATCCAATATCTACGATAACCGTAGAAGATATCGATAGTCTTATCGATTATTGCACGATTCAACGTAGCTCATTATTCATAATTAATTTTTTAATAAACTTTGCGAAATTTTTCCTCGTATGTAATCAATTCTTTTAATTAAAGATCTTATCATCATTTGAAATTTCAGAAACAGTCTATTTTTGACTTGACAAATTCAGAATCTCTTTCCCTTTGAAAAAGTAATCGGTTAATTGCTAATCTAATCGTCCCGAATTTAGTATTGCCTGAATTCAACATGCGTTCGAGATTATTTTGATAAATTAGTTGATACCGAAAATTTTGCTGAATTAATCGACTGATCGATGACTTGAAGATTCTTAAAATATTCCAGCATGGCATTCAAATTTTGTGCATAGTTCTTTTCGTACGTTCTTTTGTCAGTAAATTAATAAAATTGGAATAAATGTTATGTTTTTTTTTTCGATAGAAATTAGGGCGTCTCGGAAAGAGAAATAGCGTGTTCGTTGAGGTATGATGTTGATTGGTTCTCCGTGAGTCATAGTTCCACGAGGAAACTGTCGGACGATTCGCTGAAAATAGTTTTTGGGGGCCTCCGGTTCGATTTGTGTGACTGGAGGCGTCGTTGGGGGTGTTGAAAATTGCAAAACCGTGTACAGATGTGATTTATCGAAGACAGGTGTCCTCTTTGAGTTTATGTGACGTCGATGCGTCTGTTTTTCCTCGTGTTGCATCGACGAATCTTGAGTTTCTATTATAATACGGTTACCGAGAACTGATAATAACACGTGTCCTCTACTGCATTCTGCGGTTAGTATTCATTTGCACGTCTTTTGACTCGTGATGGGAAAATTACTGTATTAAGTGCTGCCTCTACTGTAATGTCATTTTTCTGCATAATTCTTCAGAGGAGAGACTGCTTCAAAAGTTATTTACTTTATAGGCATAATTGCTCTAAAAATGATTTACTTCATAGGCTCTAAAAATGATTTACTTTATAGGCAAAATTGCTCTAAAAATGATTTACTTTGTAGCCAAATTTACTATAATTATTTACTATATAGGCAAAATTGCTCTAAAAATTAGTAGTTTATGGGCAAAATTGCTGTAAAAATTATTTACTTTGGAGCCAAATTTACTCTAAAAATTATTTACTATATAGGCAAAGTTGCTCTACAAATTATTTACCTTGTAGCCAAATTTACTATAATTATTTACTATATAGGCAAAGTTGCTCTACAAATTATGTACTTATAGGCAAAATTGCTTTACAAATTATGTACTTTATAGGCAAAATTGCTATAAAAATTATGTACTTTATAGGCAAAATTGCTATAAAAATTATGTACTTTATAGGCAAAATTGCTCTAAAAATTATTTACTTTGGAGCCAAATTTACTCTAAATATTATTTACTATATAGGCAAGGTTGCACTACAAATTATGTACTTTATAGGCAAAATTGCTGTAAAAATGATGTACTTTATAGGCAAAATTGCTCTAAAAATGATTTACTTTAGAGCCACATTTACTGCAAATATTATTTACTATATAGACAAAGTTGCTCTACAAATAATGTTGTATTATGTACTTAATAGGCAAAATTGCTCTGAAAATAATTTATTCTTGAGGCAAATTTGCGCTAAAAATAATTCACTCTAGAGGCAACATTGCTCTAAAAATTGCTGTAAAAGTTGCTGTACAAATTACTTAGTGAGAGTTACAGTTGGTATTGTTTTGTTTTATTAGTTGGAATAGTTTAGTGGGTTGAGTGTGAAATGAATGGATCTCTCGATCCCCCTCTTCCGTGCAGCCGTATTTTAGACTGACATATTGGTCACTAAGATTTTCTTAAAATTTCCGTGGCACGAGGGTTTCAATGATTCTAGAATAGAATTATTTATGTTGGAGCGCATAGACACAACTGTGTGTGGCCTCTGTTACACAATTTTGTCGAATTTTGATGGTGAGACACGTGGACGCAGCCAGTGACACCATCTATTTTAAAATAACCCCCCTTTTCCAAAGAACTATTGTATAACTGAAAAATTTGATACGTATCCAACTAATTATTATCATCGTTATTAACATTGTAAATTCAGTTATTTATTATCATCATTATTACCATATGGCGTGTGTAATTATTTCTCTATTCTTCTAGTTCATTCATTTCTTTTTAAACAATCAGCTTTTTCTGGGAAATATTTTCATTTTTATCTAGAACTATGGCTGTATTAAGTATAGACGAATAATTGCAATTTATCATAATTTACAGCTACAGGTATTAACATAAAATCACATATTACAGTTGTGACACTCGTTATCTCAGTTTCTATTTAAGAAAAAATCAACTTTTATTCTCATCGAAAATAATCTGAAACTTTTGAGCTGCAGTGTAGGTATATCATTTCGAGGAAAAAAGTATTATTCAGTGTTTAGGTAACCGAGCTTCTACTGCACCTTTTTCCCGTCGCAGTTATGCTGTTCCATCGAGCGCGTGAGTCACCATTAGACTGTGGATTTTTATGCAAATACAACTTATGAAAGGTTTAAATACAATCTTCTCCTTTCGTTGCTGATTTTATTATCATGACACTAATATAAATACAAGAATTCTTCTGCACTTCATGCATTTTTAAGCATACATGGCTCGTGGCAATCTTAATCGATTATATAGAAATTTAAAATAAAGTTTTTTTCACACATTATCTACTAAATTAATCCTTTTAACATCTAAAAGACAATCGAGTCATTCCGACCAACTTTAAAAAAGTTATTCGTTTCTAACACTAAACCTACCATCATCGGTCAAAATAACCGGTACCAAATGTTTTATTTTACATTTACTGAAACTACAATTGCTTTCACGAGAAATGAATGAATAAATATCTTTACTAAGTTAGTAAAAGTGTAAATAAATTCGATCTTGTCATTTCGATAAGGCAATATGCCCAAGTCACTTTTAAGGCTCTGCAGGTTTATTGTTAAAGGGTGTACTACAGCAGCTGGCCGCCACTGTACATCACAGTCCGATAAAATTCTATAAGTACAGTTTCTCTAAAACATAATAACCATAAAATTCTCTGAAAGCAGCAACGGTCGCGTTCTATCCATCACGGACGTATAATTCGCACGCCGAAACGGCACCGGTGTCGAGTAACAAATCGCGCGAGCACACACCGCCAGGGAAACCGGAGTGATTCGCAAATAAAGAATCGAGCCGAGCTTCTGCTCTGCTCTGTTCCGCTCTATTCTGCTCTGCTCTATTCTGATCTATTCTGCTCTGCTCTATTCTGCTCTATTCTGCTCTGATCTATTCTGCTCTATTCTACTCTATTCTGCTCTATTCTACTCTATTCTGCTCTATTCTGCTCTGCTCTATTCTACTCTATTCTGCTCTATTCTGCTCTGCTCTATTCTGATCTATTCTGCTCTGCTCTATTCTGCTCTATTCTGCTCTGATCTATTCTGCTCTATTCTACTCTATTCTGCTCTATTCTACTCTATTCTGCTCTGCTCTATTCTACTCTATTCTGCTCTATTCTGCTCTATTCTGCTCTGCTCTATTCTGATCTATTCTGCTCTATTCTGCTCTGCTCTATTCTACTCTATTCTACTCTATTCTGCTCTATTCTACTCTGCTCTATTCTGATCTATTCTGCTCTGCTCTATTCTGATCTATTCTGCTCTGCTCTATTCTGATCTATTCTGCTCTGCTCTATTCTGATCTATTCTGCTCTGCTCTATTCTGATCTATTCTGCTCTGCTCTATTCTGCTTTATTCTGCTCTATTCTGCTTTATTCTGCTCTATTCTGCTTTGCTCTATTCTGCTCTATTCTGCTCTGCGCGGCTCGGCTCGGTTGAGCTTCGCTCTGCTCTGCTTTGGAAACTGAGCCTTTTAAATACTTCCTCGCGAGGAAACCCAGAAGGATCGATGGCCAGTGTCGCGCTACGAATTCCCCGCTTTTCGAGAACACGAACGCGTAAACCGGGCTCCCGGGCAAACAAGAGATAGCCTAAGCAAGCTCGGATAGATAACGGCTCTGATACCGGGGAGCGTTATTTAATTTCCAGCCATTCTCGGCTCGTTCGATTGCGGCACCTACGGTTACCGCTATTTTCACCTAACTCGTCTAATAAGGGTGGTTTACGTACGAATCCTTCCGAATCGAAGGGTTTGCTAACCCTTTAGAAATTTTGTTGTCAAGCTCTTCAACCTCTCCACGCATACTGGCACGTTTACTGACTCACATAAATATTCCGACACTCTTAAAAAGACGATAGCTTGTCGATTTAATTCGTCTCATTCGAAAATTCGACACTGAAGAGGTTAATTGAGGTTTTGCAAAATTGTTGAAGTTAGTGAAAACATCGGGAACTGGAATTAAAAAAATTATAGTATTTAGATGAAAATAATACAAATACATCGTATTCAATTTTCTTAAGCATTTTATGTATTCGTTTCATTTTCCTCGCGAGAAGAATTTAAGGACATTGTCACATTATTTTCGACTTTTTAAGATGATTGGATATAATACACTTTCTTTTGACTTCGGTTTCTCACAACTGTCTTGGACAATTCTTATTTCGCATACAAATCCGCAGTCTAGTAATTACTCCGAACGGTATTAAATACCCTGCGCACACCGTTCCACAGTTTCAAAGTGTCCTCACGAAAACATCGAACATTATCTTCATCGCTGGCTCCTAAACGTCTATTTCTAGCCTACCCTTATCTTTCGCTCCTCTTTCTCTCTACCCAAACCACATTTATCGCATCACTCTTTCTCTTTCTCCTTTTAACCGTTTGTTTCTCAATCCGCTGTGTCACAGAAACTTCCACTGAAAGAGTCGCTCAAAAAAAATCCCTCGAACTCTTCAAGAACAAAGAATAAAGTCGACGTGACACGTCTTTAATGTTGCAAGAAATTTTCAGAAAATTGTTAAAATCACACGCACTGTACCATTAACAACTAATCGCATTCTTCTGTATGTAGCTTCTTAAGGGATCAAATTGAAATCGAATACATTTCTAGACATTTCTGCAACACAACTTCAGAGCATTTTTATTCATCTTTCGCTACATTAAAATTTAGCAATAAAATTGTTCATTTTCAGAAGAGTGAGCGCAAGAGTGAGTGAGAGGCCGGAATGAGAAGAAGAGAGACTGTTTGAGGTTAGGGTTTTACCAGTACATGTATATAGTGATAAGTGTTATGGATTAAAGTATACAAGTAAACAAGCATGTGTTTCCACTTGTTTATTCACCACCGGGGCGTGTGGTTACAACTTGATCTTTTCTATTTTTGAGTGGTGGACAATTATTTTTGTAAATATCTTGTCTAATTTTGAATATTTTATTGTGGGGGGTGGGGGTACTAATCCATTTGACTCCACATGACCCTACGGTAATTATATAGAAAAGGTCTGCGTACTCCGATTTCGATGAAATTTTAATATGTTATGGAGCAACACATTCTGAACAACTTTTTCCTTTTCCAATATAGGGGGGTCGCTTTTAGTTTTCGAGATATTTGCAAAAAACTATCGGTAATGTTAATTTCATAACGGAAACCTTCTTTTTAGAAACACTGGGTGCGTGTGAAACATTGGGTGGGTGTGTGTGGTATTGTCGCTTCTCATCTCCACAACGTGTTTACAAACAAAAAATATACAGATGCGGCCCGAAAATCCAGGAAATGTCTTTGAAAATTGAAAGCTCAGCCTATCTATGTATGATCAGAGTTATGTACAGGAGTTAATTCTGCTTTATTTATTCTGAGCTTTCAATTTTCAAAGACATTTCCTGGATTTTCGGGCCGCATCTGTTTATTTTTTGTTTGTAAACACGTTGTGGAGATGAGACAATAGCACACACACCCAGTGTTTCACACGCACCCAGTGTTTCTAAAAAGAAGGTTTCCGTTAGGAAATTAACATTGCCGATAGCTTTTTACAAATATCTCGAAAACTAAAAGCGATCCCCCTATATTGCAACGGAAAAAGTTGTTCAAAATGTCGAAATCTATAACATATTAACATTTCATCAAAATCGGAGTACGCAGACCTTTTCTATATAATTACCGACCCTTCTTTTAACTTTTTCAATTAAATCTCTATAGGACACTGGGTGTCTTTGGAATAGCTCCTGCATAGCTTCTTTGGAAGCTGTGTCGGCTTCCTCATTTCCTGGTGTACCGACGTGAGAGAGAACCCATGCAATGATTATGTCTTTGCGCTTCATAGTTCCAACGCATAATTTTATGCCTCTCAGTGGTAACTGAATCTCTAATCACGCAAGAGCATATAGATCAACAATAATCTTGCTATTTGTCAACGAAAATATTAACCCTTTGCAGTCGGAGCTATTTCAACTAAAAAACCAAACATTTCTTCTAGCCTAGAATATTTCCATTGTACGTAATTTATTTTCATTATATGCGTAAGAAACTGATATAATACCTCATACAATATTTAAATGTTTAGTAATTTATTACATGTAAATAAATTTGATCACGTAAAAAATATTACGAATAATGCTGTAGCAATTTGTAGTGGCGCCTCAGAGTCGCCATTCGAGTGCTAAGGGTTAAATGGATTAAAGAACTGTTTCAAAAAGTTTTGGAAAGAAAATGATAGCGGGTACCCAGGTGCTCGGTTATTGACGCAAGGGTTAACCCCTTGGCATACCCGCTAACTCCCGATTGCTCGCGCCATAATAAAAAAGAAAGTCGGTCACGCATCGAGCCATTTAGTTGTTTAGCCGTATGCTCGAACTTGCGCAAAATGTATTCGTCTTATGACATGTATATTTCGGCGCAACGAAAGGAATTGTGAAATAATAAACACGTTTGGGCACAACTAATACTTTTCAGATGTCTGGGAAGTAATTATGATCAATTCATCGGTGAACAAAAATGATTTGTAATTTGAAAGTGGATAATGTATCGGTAACAATTTGTAAATTACTACATAATTTTAATTAATACTGTTTTGAGAAAACTCGTAGAAAATTAGTAATCTTCGTGTTAGTGTTGTTTACGTTTGTCACGAGTGAAGTACCTCGTCCTTATTGTTTTTGGCCCAAATTTCTTACCACGAGTCTCACTCGTTATTGTAAGCCAAGATGTTAAGGTAAAACGTTAACGAGCCGCTTTTATCATCGTCGACTCAACTGGTGAAAACAGTGAGCAGAAACGGTCAAAACACGGTAGCAAAAAGGGGAGCGTGGGGTCGGATAATCGTCGCGTAAAACAGTCGAAACGTTGAAAGGGTAATTGCTGTTTTGGGGCCAATTTCGTCGCCCCTGAAGCAATAAACTTGTTGCAGCCGGTTGTTGTGCCCCGTGCTCGTCGAGTCGTGTAATAAAAAGAGAGAAACAGTGAGAGGGGAGTGGGGAGGGAGAGAGAGACAGAGAAAAATACAACAACGGGAATGGCCGTCGACTAATCATCGGAAAATAAACAGGAAGGTGCTAGCTGAGGGCGTGATGCACCTGCACCACACGCCGCTGGTATGCATATGCACCGGCACGCGTGCAACAGGCACGAAAAAGTTTATCGATCGACACACATACACGCTCACACACCGGCTGCAATTGCGGAGCACGATGGCGACCCGGAAATAGGCCCTCCCCTGCTCCGATAGGTCGTTGATTGGTTGTAAAAAGGGGACAGGGGGCAAATTGACACCCTAAGTTACTATAATTTTGTACACGAAGCTGTCGACTTTCACGCTTGTTCGGAACTTGTTAGTAACTCGCCTATTCTCACTTCGTTTACCCTATAGACGCGGTGGGTGGGTCGTTAGCGACTCGACTGGGGATTCAAACCCTCTCGTATGCTCTATAGATCAATATTAAAATTATTAGATGCATCGGAACGTGCCATTTTTATTTTTAACACTAGCTGGATTTATAAGGAAGGAAATTTGATTTATTTCCTTCCACGTTTATAATTTCGTAATTATTGAAGTTGTTAAGCTGTTACGATGTATTCGTGTTGTAATTAGGCTGCGGATTTTATGTATTTATACAAAAAATTCAGTAGATCAAACACAAAACAGTGAAACCGTATAAAGAATTCAATAAGACTGTTGCATTATTTCCAATTCGTTGAAATGTATATGTAAAATGTTCTGCATCTTGCAATAAACGCAGACAATTTTTAGCTTGCATAAAAATCCGCAGTGTATTAATTACAATGGTCATCGTCAATCTAATTATACATTCAAATTCAAATAACGCACTGATTCTTTCAATTAATTTTAATCCATCGACCATTCCAAATTTCGCATACACATTTTTTTCTCATAAATGTATAAAATCCGCATTCTAGTAATAATGTGCGTCAATAGAGTTCAAAATAGTAGTGCCTACTATCGAAAATTTAAATTTCGATTTTATATCCTCCTTCGCGTAGAATCACGACAGCCGTTGAAGCCAACTGCTTGAGGTTTCTTGATTGCAGAAACTCTTTTATTATACAATTATTATTGCATTATTCTCTGTATTCTCTATTATTAATAAAAATTTCTAAGTGACATTTAAGATTTCTTTAGAAGCAACTTGTATAAATGGGGCACTAATTTAAATTTTGTCTACAGCCTGTGTCAGAAGCTTCATCCGGCACTGCTTGATAGCTATTGACGTTGCCGAACTCAGGATTGACTACAATGTCTACTTGCACGTATACAACCGACACTACTAACCTCTTAGGCACGACGCGCCACTATAGTGGCTCACTCTAGTAGCTCACTCGCACACCGTTTGAATTAAATGATCGTCTTCCGATACGCCTGTGAAATATATCGTACCCAATTGTACCATTAATTATTAAAGTAAATTGTTAAAGTTAAAATTATAATTTAATCATCAAAAACTTCATTCCAATGTAATCGCGTAGAGAACAGCATTGTCCGTCACACATTGTAGGTTATATCGTTTACACGTAATTCTCGTTGAACTACGCCGTACAGAGAAACAGCCCCGCGCAAAATTCAGCCGTGCCTAAGAGGTTAAAATTCATTCGTTATTCGTGAATGACGAATAATACTGTCTCCCTGTATTCCAATGAAGAGTAACGATTGAAGTCGATTTATTAGTGATTTACGAATAACGAATAAATCGATTTTCTTATTTAACACCGTTAAACGCAAAGCAATTTTGTATCGCTTTCTATTTGAGTTTAAACACAAAAATACGATTCTGCGTAAGTGAGAGACTAGCTTATCATTTACTGTTTAATCTGTATCAATTAAATCTATTAAGACAGTGAGGAATATTTTTTAATATCATATGGATCATATATTGTTTTGTAAAATCCCCGGGGACTGACATAGCATTTAACACGTTCAAATAAATTTTGCCCAACTCTGGTATGCACCGAGGAAGATCAGAGAGCGGCAGGTCCGACGGGGTTTCTCGGCTGTTGCACGTAAGAAAAGGGGTGCGCATTCAGAGATGCAGCTGCCCGGGGCCGTGGAGAGGTTGCCGGGGCCCGGTGCAGCCCTGAAAAGGGCCCAGGATACCGTCGTCGACGTCGTCGACGGACGCACCTGGCCCTCACCTGCTCCCCTCCTCTCTGGGACTCTCTCGCAGCGTGCACCGTGCGCGCTGGGCCAGCCAGCCGGCCGGAATTCGCCTCTATGGATATTTTCGCGTGATCTAATGTCAACCACTGCCGTATCCTGTTGGTCCACACACACGCACACGCACACATACCCCCGGGGAGGGGCCCACTTGTGTAACCTTTCCGCGAGTGCAGTTTTAAGGGCTCGCGATCCCTGGGAAGGTGCACGGCTTCCGGCCCCGATGACGATTCTTTCTCAAACAGGAGGAAGCGATCGGTTCAACCCCTTTCGAGCACAGAATCTTTGTTCACCTTTGCGAACCTGTTCCTCGGACACCTTGAACGTTCACGTTCGATTGTAATATGGCAACTGCATCGCAGAAATGCTTGTGCAATCTTGTGACGTTGTTCCCTTTGTTTAGGAAACTGGGCCCTGTTTTATTATTGTTTATCGCTTTCCCTTACGAAAAGGGTTGTGCATAGGTCTTTTTCGTGATTTTGAAAGGTAAAATGCTAAATCCAAGGGTATAAATCGAACTGATTTTTTCATACCGTTTGATAGGACTCATCTGTGGCAAGTTTCAAGTCGGTACTCCTTCCACAAGCGTAGCTGTAGGGTGAGCACGGTTTAAAGAATTAATGCTCTATTTCCACTGTCTTGATTAACACAAAATTACGAAAAAATTCATGAACATTCTACCGGATGGCATACACGACTGTGAATTTTTTCCGAATTTTTCACTGCAAAATCGATTCTTAAAAAATTGCAGAGACATAAAATTGCTGATTTTATATTAAAGTTTTCAGATGAACATGTTTATATTAATACGTCAGTTGCGTCTTATTATGATTAGTAGATTGCGGATCTGTATGCGAAATAAAAATTGTTTGCATTCGTTGCAAGACGTAGCAACCAAATAACAGTTTATTTTTCTCTTTAGTTTTTTTTTTATTTTTTTTTTTTAATAAAGAATTTATTATAATTATTTGTACATCCTTATACATTTAGTAACAGACTATATATATAAACATGCTTATTAGGTACCATGTTTGTTTTGCGCAGTTCCTACCTAGTGTGGTTTACCTGCTCCTTACTTTCTATTACGCGTGAGTTCGTCTACAGATGGTGGTATTTTTGTATTGCACTCTATCGGTTTTGTACATTTAGTCTTTGGTATTTTTCTCTTTAGTGGTTTCATTATGTTGCAAGAAATAATTCAGTCAATCTTTCTGTTGTTTGAAATTACACCTAAATGTTTTTGCCATAATGCACATTAAATTTGTTGTCTAATAATTATTGATACATATTTTTTCCAAATTTTTCGGATTAGCCAAACATATTTGAAAAAATTGAATTAAATCCGTAAAGTGCATATTTTCATAGAAGTTTTAGAGATACCAGTTTTATAACAATTTAGTAATGGGACATTGTCGGTAGCAATATTCGGAATTTTTTTCAGATTTGTTTGTAACTGATGTGAATATATGTATACGCGTCTTGTGAACGCGAATGAATATGGACGAATATTTCAACGTGTTTAATTAATGAGGTAGCTGTGCGTATACTTGTTTAGTATAATTGTGTCTTAAGACGGCTTCCTTTCGATGTAACTGGAAAACGAAACTGCGGACATCGAACGTCCACTCGCGACATCCGACGCGCGATGGTCGTGCGGATATGCGCCAGGTGCACTCTAATTGCTCTGGCCACCGTCACCTGTTGATCTTCGGGGATCGGAGCAATAGCGATCAGTTGGTTCAGTGCTATGAAATTGTTACTGCAGAAGTTGATGTAATTTCGTTATTGTTTCGTTGGCAGTCTTCGAATTTTCTTTCAACTTTCATACTCTTACAAGGAGAAGACGCGGTCATGAGGTCTCAGGTTTTCTCGAAACTTTGTATACTGTTAGATTTCGTTCTCCTGTTTATGAAAATGTAGCATTATAGGCGTCGATACTCAACAACTTTTGAGATACGTTAAGATTGATGAAGTTAGTGTTTCTTTCATATTATGTTCCTTTTCAATAAAATTTTTATATTTTGTTTCCTATAGATATTGTGAGTGTATTTTTCTTGTGCAAAATACAATTAATTAAAATAGATAAACTGAACAGAAAGAAAATAAAAAAATGGAAGAAATGAAGAAGGGATTTGAACACTCGCTTTCCATGTAATGAATCTAGTACGTTACCATCACGCCGTTTGGCACTTGACAAAAACTTTAACCAAAACTGTACTTAACGGCTTAACGGGTATAATGAAATTTAAATTGTAAAGATCTCAAAAATTATTGAATATCGACGCCTATAATGCTATATTTTCATAAACAGGAGAATGAAATCTAACAGTATACAGAGTTTCGACAAAATCTAAGACTCGATGACCGCGTCTTCTCTTTGTTAGTTCCATCGTAGTTCCCCAGCCTAAAATAGTCATTTGAAACTAAAACATCTAAGCTATTACTGGCTAGTTTTGATTAGGTGTACACAATTATTCGTAGACTTCTTAAATTGGTTGTTCATTTGCAAAGAATCAAAACATGTCCAAGTCTTGAAAATAGTTTCCACCATTTTCTATACAGTCACGCCATATTACGGACAATTGACGATCTCAGTGAGACGTTTGGATTTAAAACGAAGTCACAAATGATTAATTGTTGTCAGAAGATTTGGGATAATAAAAACAACGTTTTATTATCACACTTTAATTATACTATATTAAACTGTATTTGTACATGTATAAAAATGCGTGCGTTTCACATGGCTGCGTGGAGAAGACTGCAATTTCTCGATGAAAAGAAACAAAAGATTGTCGCACGACACGCCACCAAAATTAACTATATATTGATACATGCCGATGAACTAGATCCCGTGCATAGCACTTATCGATTTACACTTTCTTACAATTGTTAAGGCTACGAATTAATTTGTACACCTAATACATTTTGTACGTTTGAAACAAACATAGAGATCATCCATGAGTGGACTGCGGATCTTCATGCAAAATAAAAATTGTCTTCATCAATTCTGCGGGACTAATAATTTTAACAACTCAAAAGCAACAGATTCATTAATTGCTTTAAAATTTTCATTGTTTAGCTTTTTATTCACCCATTTTCGCCATATATGCACAAAATTCGCAGTGTAGCCATGAGTGACAATATCTATTTATTAAATAAAAGGATAAATATGAATACGTGTTGTTGCACAAGATGATCGAAATTTCTTTTTAAACTGTCCAGTACAAAAGCTACAAGCTCGCATATTCGCAAGATTAAATATAAAGTTTCAATTCTGTGTAAGTGGTTTTCATGTTTTGATTTGTTAATTATTTAAAGGAGAATTATTTCTTGGAAAAAATAATTTTGAATGGGAAGTATGCACATTGACAGCGCGTGCGCACGTGCTTCGTGCAAATTTGAGCGTGGTCTGCTGTTTACAGAATGGGAGAAGTAGCAGCTGTGAAGTTTTGGCCCCTTCTTTTCAGCTGTTGTCGTATCAGGAAGACTCTTTAGGCTTCTTTCTGCCTTCGGCGTCTGTCGATCGAAATCCTCAAGGGCAGCTCGGTTTCTCGAAACCTTAAAATCACCTTTTCCCAGTCAAAATTCGAAACCACCATCCACAGCGAACATGCCATCGCTTCCTTAATTAAAAGGCACATTGAAAGACGATCTCATCCAAATTCTACTCTTGCAAAGGTGCAACCCTAATATTAAATTAATCAAACTTGAAGGTACAGGACGCTGCAATTATGCGCTTAATGCAGCACTATACTATCTACAATTAAGTTAATTCGTCCTTGACTGTATGCATTCGCATTGTATCAATTGCTACACATACAAAAATGTCTGCTGTTGTGTGTAACAGCAATTTATAATTTTCTTCCTACACGTTCCTAACACATTATCTATCGATGATGATTTCACCATTTTTTTAAGTCTACATAGTCCATTGCTAAGTATGTTTTAGTAATTATGTTTCTAGTTCAGTAAGCCAATAATTTCGTTTGGGATTATTATGTAAATAATTATTTTTTAAGTTACCGCTTGGTATAGTGCAATTATTGGAATTCCCATTAACCGGCCTCCGCTAGATAAAGTGTTAACTCTGCCCTAAATTTTCCTAAATTTTCAGAATATGTATAATTGACAGAAATCTACAAACATATTTTTTAAATGTTCAATATAGGCCCGCATTTGTAAAACCTATCTGTACTTATACAATGTTCTATGAAATTTTCAGAATATGTATAATTGAAAGAAATCTACAAAACATATTTTTTAAATGTTCAATATAGGCCCGCATTTGTAAAACCTATCTGTACTTATACAATGTTCTATGAAATTTTCAGAATATGTATAATTGAAAGAAATCTACAAAACATATTTTTTAAATGTTCAATATAGGCCCGCATTTGTAAAACATATCTGTACTTATACAATGTTCTATAAAATTTTCAGAATATGTATAATTGAAAGAAATCTACAAAACATATTTTTTAAATGTTCAATATCAGCCCGCATTTGTAAAACATAACTGTTAGTATTTTCTTTACATATTCGAAGCAATTGCAATGTTTCTAAAATTTCTTTTTCCACGGAGTGTCAGAGTGTTTATCGGACAGAGTGTCCGAATATTTACGGGAATATTCACTGTACATCAACAATTTGGACGATCGATCGGTTGCGATCGAAGAGAGTAAAATAAAATTCGACAAAAATATTCTTGCAACTCGTGAACAGATCAGAAACATGATTCTTTAAAATTGCTCGATTGTCTGACGAGTGCAAAATGGAATTTCCAGTTGAGAGTATAGCACAGCCTGGTGCAGCTCGTGCGGCTATGCGCGATCATGTTCGAGAGCCAGAAGGACACATCGTTCGTAATTTAACTGCGGGCAGGTGCTCTCTCGGTGTGTCCTTAGGTGTCCTGATTCCGCCAAGAAACTCGGCGCGATCGCGTTGATCGTGGATCGTGGATCGTGGCGAGCGTGGAATGATTAACCGTAACCGAACTATCGCGTGCCTCGCCGGTGCTTTCAGCGTCTTATCGGCTAGAACGATCACCGGCTAGAATTGCTCGCAACATCCGCGTCGGCAGCAGACTATATCGGGCATCCCGAACTCGCGGAATTATGCGTGACATGCCTAATAATCGACGAAACTCGGCTAGGAAATTAATTGGTAATTAATAGACGACGTAATTGCGGGAGGAAAACTACCCGGCTCGTTAATCCCGCTTATTAATAAGGGAAACGCGACAAGATCTGCATAGCTAATGGCAAGGGGCAGCTGATACGTCTGACGCGATTCACCTAACGTCTTTTGCAGGACAATAATACTCATTCGCCTTTTCGTTCGATACGGTTTAAATACTTTGTCAGTGAGGGTTTCCTAAAATGCTAGGAATATTTTCCTCTTGAAACTAGATTTTGTATTCGCGTCTTTTGTATTTATCTATGTGGATCTTTATGCACTTACAGCAAAAAGGGATAAGAGGAACACGAAACGGTAAAATCATTAGAAGAATTTAGAACTATAGAGCAAATTTTAGAGCAAATTTTAGAGCAAATTTTAGAGCAAATTTTAGAGTAAATTTTAGAGCAACTTTTAGAGCAGGTATAAATCAAATCATAGAGTAAAGAATAAGAGCAAAGCATACAGATTACAGCATAGATCTATCAGAGCAAAGAGCAGACTATATGTCAAACTATAGATTAAAGTATACAATAAACTACAAAGCAGGATATAAATTGCTGATAATAATCTATACAGCAGAGTACAAATTAGACTATGGAGTAAAATATAGAGCAGAGCATCGATCAAACTATAGAGTGAAGTATGGAATAATGTAAAGATCAGATTATGGGGTGAAATCTAGAATTATATAAATTGCATAGAGTAACAAATTGTAAATAATAAAGGTGTTTGCTTTAAATCATAAATGCTCACGTAATTTTTCCAAATCGGGCACGAACTTCTGCAATCTAATAATTTGCTCGCGCTGTACACGGAGTTCGCTTGATTTATGGTACCCGTAGCTCTCCCGTATGGGCATCGCGGGATCCACACCATGACCTCGGTATGTTTCTTTTACACGCGTCACGCGCCACGAGAAATTTAAATGTCGGCGATGTTTAGTAGTAGAAAACGCGACACCAGTCGTCGGACAATGGAAAAACGACGGGAAAAGGGCCGGACAAGAAAGGAAACGGAAAGAAAAAAGCAAACAGGTGGAAAGCCACCACCTTTGCCGTAGGTTTTTACGATTCGCGTGCCGGCTCCTAATTACGATGGCAGATGGTCGGGGCCGGGCCGGGCCGGCTGGTTGCATCGATGCACCGCGTCGCGTCGGGTGCACCGGCGCAACGAGACCGAGAAGAGATTATACTTTTTTCTCCATTAGAACCAGAAAAAGGTGAACTAAATTTAAATGAGTCGTTCGCAAAACCCGCGCAATCCGCGCCGTCACATACGCGTGACGATCGTGATCGCACAAATCCTTTGTCCGACGAGCTAAGTTGATTTCGCGTTTCTATGTCGAGTTTTATTTATCTATTCGAATTTATTCGTTTTTGTACCGCATCGAGTGCAGTAACGTAGACACATTTTATTTGATATAAGATGACAAATAATCATTTGAAGCTATGAATTATTTTAAAGAAATTTAAATCATCGATCAATCAACCAAATTATGTTCAAATAATATTTTGTTTGAATAGTTGTTTATTTCAATTACATTCTTTAAATAAAACAATAAATAATTTCACCTCAAGAAGAGATCATCAAAGTATGTAAATTAATTAGTAAATTTTGATATGCTAATTATTGCAGTTTAATGATCAAAGTTTAGCTGCATTTGCTTTTAAAATTGTTTTTTAGTACACGAAATTTTTTTGGTAAAATACACGTTATTTGATCAAATAATAGATAACATGAAAAATGATTTAATTTCATTAGAAATTGAAGTAATAAAATAATTTTGAAAAAATTATTTTGATGTTCGAATAAACTAACATGTGATTCTTTCAAATCACACGTAGCGAAATAGGATAATATAATATCTTAACGATTACATTTCAAATAATTGATTTCGATAATGCCTAAGTTTTCTGTGAAGCAAATAATAGTCGCTTGAAGACTATCAGCGTGTCTGACCACGAGCGTCTGGATCTACTGTGCTTGTCTTTCACCGATCGTAGAGATCACAGGCGTAGCACGAGTTCATCATTGCCGTGTGTTGAATTACTATTAACACGTCATCGGCACTCGGATAGCCTGTAATTCATTTAGTTATAGGCAACAATGTGCCATCAAGAAAAATGGTGCCTTAAAGATCGACGCCGAAAGGAACACGCTTGCACTCGGACCGGCATAGCAATCTATGACATAGCAATCCTGTTTTTGCAAAACAACGACGACTCGTTCCGCGTCCGTGCGCCGATCTAGCCGGTGGCCTTGTGATCTGAAAAATTATCGTGCGGTCTAGCTGAGCCGATTCCTCGGCCTCTATCTTCATTTCTGCTTTGTGCTATCATGCTTGGAGGTATTTTCGATGGAATTTACCTCAGGAATTAAATACCTTTTAACACTTCCTTCATTCTTGCAGTTTTTTTTCTTAGATCGATGTATTCGTGGGTTTTAGTCGGCACGTAAAAGTTTGTGCAATTTATTGTTTCGAGAGGAGAATTATTTTTGCGACTTGGATGGACAATGTGTGCTTCGCTGGGTGGTCTGATTTATACTCTGGGTCCGATCCATACTCAGCTTTATATTTTACTCTATAGTCTGATCTATAATCTGCTCTATACTCAGCTCTATATTTTATTGTATAGTTTGATTTATAATCTGCTCTATACTCAGCTCTATAATCAGCTCTATATTTTACTGTATAGTCTGATTTATAATCTGCTCTAATATTCAGCTCTATACTCAGCGCTATATTTTACTATATTATATAGATTGATTTATACTCTGGGTCCGATCCATACTCTGCTCTATAATTTACTCTATAGTCTGATTTATACTCTGCTCTATATTTTGCTATATATAGATTGATTTATACTTTGGGTCCGATCCATACCCGGTCTATATTTCACTCCATAGTCTGATCTATAATCTGCTCTATACTCAGCTCTATACTCAGCTCTATATTTTACTGTATAGTCTGATTTATTATCTGCTCTAATATTCAGCTCTACACTCAGCTCTATATTTTACTATATTATATAGATTGATCTATACTCTGGGTCTGATGCATACTCAGCTCTATATTTTACTCTATAGTTTGATTTATACTCTGCTCTATACTCAGCTCTATATTTTACTACATATAGATTGATTTATAATCTGCTTTGTATTAAATAGTATACTTTACTCTGTGTGCTCTATACTCTGCTCTATATTTTTATTATACTCTGCTCTATATTATTCTATATATATATACTGATCTACTCTGCTCTATAATAAATTCTACAGTTTACTCTACACGATCTATACTTTGCTCCAAATCACACAGTTTAGAAAATTTGTCACATTTCAAATATAAATGATAAATGTGTACCGAGAAATCGCAATTTATTTCTAAACAGCCTGATACAGTAGGCCACGCATTTCTGACAATCACAAATGATCTAAAATACATAAATTGCACCTAAAAGTCGCACTGTGGCGTTCGAGCAACCAACAACAACGATCATGTTCTAAAGAATGATCTATCGATCGAACCCACTCGGAAGAACGATCGAACCACGTGTTTCGCGTGTAACAAGATCGGATAGGTGGATCGATTCGCAGCTCAGGTGGGCCGCCTCGTACCCGTGAAATCTTAATTTGTTCGGTAATTACTCGGGCAGCCTCCAAAGGCGGAAAGGTGTGCCGAAAATATTACCGGTGCATTATCATCAGCACATGCTACCTGTCGGCGACATTTGCGGCGTGCACCTTGCCTTGCGGGGCCTTCTTGACCAATGAACTCTTCTCTCTCTCTCTCTCTCTCTCTCTCTCTCTCTCTCTCTCTCTCTCCTTTCTTCCCGGACTTCTGGCCTACCTTAAAGTAGCCGCACACGTGCGACAGGTGTTCTTCGTGGTTCGTGCCAGGTTTCCGTTCCGATGGAACCGGGACGAAAGGATCGCCGAAAGAAAACCGAGAATTAAATCGATCCCCTAAGCCCCGTGAAATTGAATCCATGGTGTTCCTCGGGTTTTGTAGCTTTCGTGGCATTTATCTCGACTTCCGTCTCGGAGACACCCAACGCGAACGAAAAGGCTCTCCTCCGTGACTATAGTCTTTTTTTCTTTTTAACGGAAACTTTGTTTCATGGAGATGAACGCGATTTCTCTCTCTCTTGAATCGTTTCGATATGTTCCACTTTCGTGGGACCATTGAAAGAGATTTGTCCTAACAATAGTTGATGACTGTCGCGCGAAATTTGTCCTGTTCTTACAGGCGCCATTTTATTATAGTTTCTTCGTAGCAGTCTGAAAGATATTAATAGCCTGCGAATTTTTGTGCGTTTATAGCGTTTTTTATATTTTAAATTGATATAGGAAAATATTTGGAGAGGTTTAATGAGATAATTGATTAACAGAGGGAAGACATTTTTTATAATCCTAATTTCTATGAAATGGTTTATGAAAGTCTGTGTCTAGTAAAGTCGGGTATTGGTAACTATAATGACTAGACTGCGGATTTTATGCATTTAGGACAAACACGAATAGATGTCAATTAAAAAAGTAATGACAGTAGAAGAATTTTAAAAATGTTATCGTATTATTTTCAGTATATTAACACCAATCCTACCACCGCCGGTCAAGTGACCGGTTTCAAACTTTGTATTTCACAATTATTGATGTTGTAAAGATGCTTTCACGAGAATTGATTCGATAGATTTCTTTATTCAAGCATATATTACAATAGCAATTGGACAAAAAGAAAATTCAGTTATTTTTACAAGCTAATACGCAATAACCATCCTCGGTAGGTTTAGTGTTAAACATATTCAAAGAGAAAATAACTTTCTGTTTCACTCCAGTTTGTCACAATTCAGATAGAGAACTTTTATTTCGCAGTCTAATAATGACAATCAACCAGTTTTTAATTTAATAATGACCTCGGTCTATTATAAATTCTATCTTTTAACATTCTTATGAATTCAAATATAACACTTCGCGATAACCGAATGATGGAACCGAGGCCGAGAAAGTGGACATTTCGGAATTATTTCGAAAATTGAGTTCGATTACAAATAAGATTGCGAACTATAATTACCGAAAGATTTAATGACATGTTTGCAGGAGTTTGTACCCTTCCTTTGAATACTGTTAATTACAGTAATTTTCATTCTCGCAAATAAAATGCGTGTTTACCGGCGAATAAAATTTGTTTACCACGGAATGCATCTTATTTAAAAAAGCGAAGGGGTAACGCCGATATTAATTTTTTGTTTTTTGTTTAAAAGGACAAGGTACACAGTTTCCGGTTCCGTGGTATATTTTCAGTAACATTCGCAACACGTAACTCGTTTCCTTTCACCAATTTATCGATCATTTCCTGGATATAGAGTGCCGTAAGGTCGGCTCACAACAGGTGCATCCTTTTTACCGAGCATCACGTGCACACGCCACGTGAAAAGCTATTTTTCTAAACGGTGTACATGTCTTTTGAAAGTCGAAAACAATAGGGAATACTAATTTTTCTGCCTGCTGTTTCTATATATCTTGTACTTTTCCTGTTTCAATTTTTACCGTTGACTATATACAGGTTGTTCCATTTAAATTGAGATTGTAAAAAATCTCGAAGACATGTGATTTAAAACAAACAAACTGACACATGTCCTTTAGTGTTTCGAGTGGGAAGTCAAATGGCACTACTAGTTTTCTAATGCGTGAGCGATTTCAAGGTTATTTCAAGGTCATTTTGTCTTTTTTATCATAAACACATATTTTTTATTTCGGAATCATATTCTACGTAAAAAAATGCACAACATCTGTTTGAAACATCTTTTTGTAAGTTCAATATTTGTTAAGATATTTAACTGATTTTTCATGTTTACGTCAAGGATAATTTTGTTTTTCTATTAAAATGACAACGTTACTTTCTTCTGGAAGATTTTTTATTTCATTTAAGAAATTAAATCATAATAAATGCTCGAAATTTTTACCCTGAACTTCGAGACACAGTAATTCGTTTAATAAAAGACTCATGAACACATAATAAAGTTCTTACAAACATACAAAAAAATGTTTCAAACGAAAGCTGTGCATCTTTTTACGTAGAATATGATTCCGAAATAAAAAATATCAATTTATGATAAAAAAGACGAAATGACCTTCAAATAACCTTGAAAACGCCCAACAATTAGAAAACTAGTAGTACCATTTGAATGCCCACTCGAAATACTAAGGGACATGCGTCAGTTTGTTTTTTAAAAATCATATGTCTTCGAGATTATTTACAATCTCAACTTAAATGGGTCACCCTGTATAATCTGCAGTTTAATATCAGTTTATCAGGATTTTCAGAATTTTATGCAATCGTATTTCTTGTTCATAATTTTCTGTGAGATCCCTTTTATTATTTCCGCGTTCACCTCTGAGTTTTTATATAAAAAGAGTTAAATTTTACAAAATGAACAAAAAACGTTCGGGGACAGATTCACAGATCGGATAGAGCAAGACAAAAATGAAACGAATTTCAACAAAACGTGATAATTATTTCCATTAGTCACGTCAGCGTTGTAAATTAAGACGATCACTGGCAAAACCAGTTTCCACACACTACTCCATCCAACTTTCATTGCTATAATAACTCAACTTACCACTCTATCTTTATTTTATCCGATCCGAATTTATCCGTGCAAAAACAACCGAAAATCTTCACATTCGAATGAATTCGAAAGATTCGGAACACTCCAAAAAATATCCTCAGCTTTCAGAATTACTTTACTATCTCTAATTTTCACTCCCAAAGCAAAACTCATCTCCAAATCATTTTCAAAATAATTTAATATGACACTTATGGAAGACACGCATACGAAAACCAACCTATTCAGATCTTATTATTGATTTTTATGAATTCTAAAGATTCAAAAAATTCCAAAAATTTCTCTAAGTATTTCTAGATTGTTCTACTATTTCCAATTTGCCTTTTCGAACAAAAATCAACCCAAAATCACTTTCAAGATAATTTAATATGACACTTACAATAGAAGCGCATACGAAAACAAACCTACAGATCTTTTTATTAATTATCATGAATTCTAAAAGTTCCAAAAATTCCAAAAATTTGTCTAAGCATTTCTAGATTGTTCTACTATTTCCAATTCCATTTTCGAACAAAAATCACCCCAAAACCACTTTCAAACTAATTTAATATGACACATAGAAAAGAAGCGCATACGAAAACTAACCTTCAGATCTTTTTTATAGATTTTCATAAATTCTAAAGGTTCAAAAAATTCCAAAAATTTCTCTAAGCATTTCTAGATTGCTCTATTGTCTCAAACTTACACTACCAAACAAAATTCGCCACCCAGTCGCTTTCAAAATAATTTAATACAAGACATTAAAAGAGAGAATGGAACTTTTTATCACCCATTGTGCCCGACTAAATAAATGCACGGTTTGACATACAATTAAACCCAGGAAAATGTATTTGACTTATTTAAAATACACATAAAGTGAATCTTTTACGATTTGGTACCTTTCAAACAATTTCCCAGCACGCTTTTCCTTCCACAATGGCAGCTAGCATTTTTTCTACGTACATAAGATGCCAAAGAGCGAAGTCTCCAGCTGATTAGTTCACGATTTGGAATTTTTCCTAGCAATTTTCCTGTGCGTTTTTCCTTCCAAAAATGCAACCAACATTTTTATACATACACTAGCTTTTGCTCGCGGCTTCGCTCGCACAGGAAACCGTTTAATGCCCTCGGAAATTGATATTGTTTCTCCATAAAACCTCTTAACCCCCCATTAACCCCTATAGAGTTTTAATTTTATGTCATGTCGCCATCTTAGATTTAAAGATTGATGCCATTTTCGTAATTAACGTCCCATGTTTGATCAATTATATCAAAGAGCATTAAGACCAAGTTTCGAGCAAATCCGACCACAAATAAAATATTCCTCATACAAACGTTGCAACCCCTTTTCACCCCCTTAGGGGCGGAATTTCGAAATATCCTTTCTTATTCCTTGTATAGATCATAAAGGAAACCTCTGTGCAAAAATTCAGCTTTCTAGGTCCAAGGGTTTAACCTGGGCGTTGATGAGTCAGTGAGTCAGAACTTTCTTTTTATATACAGGGTGTCCCGTAACTGGTGGTACAACCGAGCAGGGGGTGATTCTACATGAAAAACTGAGTCGAAAATATAGAATAAAATTTTTTGATACAAGGCTTTGTTTTCGAGAAAAATGAGTTTGAATATTTGTTTAGTGCGCATGCGCTCGGCTTACTTGCGGTTTAACGGACTTTATTCTGAGTTACCTCAACCTTTTTTCGCAAAGGTTTTTGAGGTTTGTATACATCGAATAAATCGAAGGCCGAGGTTACACTGTTAGAATTACCTTTGAGGAATTCGTTTAATTGGTAAATTGCTGGAAGTGTTGTCCACGTTGTTGTAGACATAATTGTGCTCTTCGTATTAAATTCCTTCGAATCTCTCGTAATGTGCAATTATTATGTTGCTTTAAGTGTTCAAACGCTATCACAATTTTTTGTTGTAATTGTTCGATGCTCGTTATGTCATCACGATACACAATCGATTTCACCTGACTCCACAAATATAAATCAAAGGCAGTGGAATCCGTTGAGCCGCAAGTAAGCCGAGCGCATGCGCACTAGACAAATTTTCAAACTCATTTTTCTCGAAAACAAAGCCTTGTATCAAAAAATTTTATTCTATATTTTCGACTCAGTTTTTCATGTAGAATCACCCCCTGCTCGGTTGTACCACCAGTTACGGGACACCCTGTATATTAGATAAGATGCCAAAGAATGAAGCCTCCAGCTGATTCTTCTACGATTTGGAATTCTTCCTAGCAATTTTCCAGTACACATTTCGTTCCACAATAGCAGCTAGCATTTTTTTCTACGTCCATACGATGCCAATGAATGGCATCTTTAATTTATAACATTCTAAGTAATTTTCTAGTACGCATTTCCTTCCAAAAATGCAACTATGTCTACACACATTGGATGCCATTAAATGAAATCTACAGTTAGTAAGAAATATGATTTCTCTTCTCTCCGATTTCGGTCAAAGCCTTTGTTCTCATCGAATCCACATGTATCTTGGTATAGTTGAAGCTTACAAGTCCCCCGGACGTCTTTGTCCGTAATCCATCGATTTCTGCCACACAGGGTAACCTACATAGCAAGCATCGTTCACCGCGATCCGATCTATGTATCCCGGTTCGGTCCTTCAAGTAGAACTTTCTCTCCGAGCCGTTAGAGCCGCGCGGCCGAGGAGAGCACAGCCGAAAAACCACTTGGTCCCGGCTTTTGTCGTTATGTAAAAAGTCCGAGGAAGGTGGAAAGAGAAAACTCAAACACAATAGGACCCCGGGAGGGAAGACGCGAGTTCCTCGAGTGCTGTGGATGGTTGCACGGTGCCTGATTCAGCCTATTTGCCTATTGTTCGAGGCGTCACGGGAGTCGATTTTGTCGGCGAGCACCAGCCCACTATTAGAAATAGTTTCGAAGCGAGGGCGGTGACCAGCCCGAGGCCGTCTAAACTAACTTTTCTCGATTACACGTGGATCTTATCGACGGATATCCTACGAAGACCTAGCTAGTTTCAAAGTTTCACTCACCAATCTCTCCGTTTCTTCCGCGAGTCTTATATTAAATTATTTTGAAATCGACTCGGTGCCGAGTTTTGCTCGCAGGTGTTAATTACACGTTGCAAAGTAGTCAGGATGGTCAAAGAATTTTTTTGGAATTTTTTGAACCTGTGGAATACATGAAAATAAGGCAAAGATTGATTTTAGTTCGTATTTTTGTTTGTATCATAGATTAAATTATTTTATAAATGATTTAAGAGTGAGTTCGCTTGGAGATGTGAACTAGAGGTATAAGAGTAATCCAGGGATGGTCAGAGAATTTTTTTGGAATTTTTTTGAACCTATGGAATTCATGGAAATAAAAAGAAATAAGTAAAAATTGGTTTTAGTTCGTATTTTTGTTTGTATCATACATTAGACTATTTTATATTATATAATTTATATGTATATTATATATTAATGTATATTATATTTACATTAAACTTGTAATGTATCATACATTAAACTATTTTGTAAATGATTTAAGGACGAGTTTAGCTTGGATGTGTGAACTAGAGGTATCCGAGTAATCCAGAGATGGTCAGAGAATTTTTTGAACCTGTGTAATATATAAAAATAAAAAGAAATAGGCAAAGATTGGTTTTAGTTCGTATTTTTGTTTGTGTCCAATATTAAGTTATTTTACAAATTCAAGAGTGAGTTTTGCTTGAGAGTGTATATACTATCGGAGATAGCAAAGTAATTAGATCAGAGAATTTCTTGAAATTTTAGAATTCATTAAGAATAATTTAGAACCTTCATAGTCACCCCCTTTGTTATTGTTCCACCGGTTAGGGACCACCTTGTATGTATGACAATTTACAATTTGGCAAATACTTCGAATTCTCGTGGATTGTTGGCTCAGCTTTCAGAGAATGAAGCCAACTCGATATCGACTTGGACTCGTCTCGAATCTGACTTGGAATCGATTCTCGCAGGGTCGTCGACACGCTGGCAAAGGTTCGACTACGTTTCGTTAATGTCTCGCCATTCACCGGTAGGAATTTAAATGGCCAGCGTTGTTTTTTCGTCGCCGGTGGCTTTATAACGTCCATTTAAACTCGTCGATGGCGCGACATGTCCCGCTACGCATCGATAGTAGATAGAGTCGACCAAGAACAGACACACATCGCTCGTTCGTTCATGCGTTATATGTATACCAGAGAGCCACGGAGAACTGAACCGAAGTAAAATAAAAATAAGAAGGAGTAGGAAGAGTGGCGAACGTTTTACGAGTCGGGAGCGAGCATCAGATGGTTAATTTGCGTAATGTTCAGTGTTTATTGTCGCGCGAAGAACAATAAGCCGGCTCCGGGCCGCGGAAAATAATCGTTTTACGAGCGAACGGGAACGAATTCGTTAACATTTCGTAACCCGGCGTTACTCCCAGGAAGCGTTGCACACGCACACAAGTATTCTTTCGGGCCAGCTACTTCGCATTATACTGCGAGAAATCCATTGTATTCCGTGATTTTTTTATCAACCGGAAGGGATGGAGACGCGCGTCGCCTTGAACGTATAGTTAAACGACAGTATCGGAATCGTTGCAATTTTACAGCAGGGAATCGCAAATTAACTGTTTCGTGATATGTGTCACACAAATGATCCGAGAAATGTTCAGAATATTTAAACAGCATTTTTATTTTTACAGAAATGCGAATGTTACAGCGATTTTTCATTTTTATTATTTACTTTCCGGGAATTCAATTGAGAGTAACATGTCTTTGTGATTAGAGGATTCATTGTAGGAAGATTAAACGGAAAATAGTATTATTTTTGTGCATAATAGAATAGAATAAAATAGAATACTTTATTCACGCTTGCCTTTCGGCTTTTGCGGTGATTTCCAGATAATTCTTGGATATACATATACATAATTTGGAACACCAATAAAATTACTTTACCCAACCGTGACGATAAGTAGATTAGTTGACAATAAGTATCTAACACAATAAGGACACAGTTTTGCTACCATAAGACTCAACAATACAACGTCAAACCAAAACTGAACATAATCCTGTTTTACAAAATCGTGATGATAAATAGATTCTATAAAAGTCTCGGAACAGGTAAAGATTCCGCAAACAATCTAACACAATAAAGACACAGTCTTGCAACCATAAGACTCAATAAAACAACGTCAAACCAAAACTGAACATAAACCAAATTTATTTTACAAAATCGTGACGATATACAGATCCTATAAAAGTCTCGGAACAGGTAAAAATTCCGCAAACAATCTAACACAATAAAGACACAGTCTTACTACCATAAGACTCAATAAAACAACGTCAAACCAAAACTGAACATAAACCAAATTTATTTTACAAAATCGTGACGATATACAGATCCTATTAAAGTCTCGGAACAGGTAAAAATTCTGCAAACAATCTAACACAATAAAGACACAGTCTTGCTACCATAAGACTCAACAAAACAACGTCAAACCAAAAACGAACACAATCCAAATTTATTTTACAAAATTGTGACTAGAAGTATATCCTATAAAAGTCTCGGAACAGGTAAAAATTCCGCAAACAATCTAACACAATAAAGACACAGTCTTGCAACCATAAGACTCAATAAAACAACGTCAAACCAAAACTGAACATAAACCAAATTTATTTTACAAAATCGTGACGATATGTAGATCCTATAAAAGTCTCAGAACAGGTAAAAATTCTGCAAACAATCTAACACAATAAAGACACAGTCTTGCTACCATAAGACTCAAAAAAACAACGTCAAACCAAAAACGAACACAATCCAAATTTATTTTACAAAATTGTGACTAGAAGTATATCCTATAAAAGTCTCGGAACAGGTGAAGAATTCCGCAAACAATCTCAAGAAAACCGCGATCAAAGGATCCAAATTGTCCCGTTAGCCGTTCTGCTGTTCTATCAATCTTTTTCCGAATAAAAAAGGCCTTCAAAAGTATTAGGTTCGCATTTCTCGGAACCCGTCGGCCCTGGGGTGGGAGGTGGCTGCCATAAATCAGAGGCGGTAGTGTTATGTCGATCGAGGCTTGAGATTCAATAACAATAACTTCCAGGAACCGAGCCGCGCGTCGCTGATCACAGCACTTCTGTTTGCCGCTACCTCGTTACGTCAGAATTTGTCGCGAATATCGGCGTGGCGATGAAAAGCTGCTTGCTCGCGTTTTACCCTCGGTCTCTTGTGTTTGATCTTCCGTGAACCGGATGTTCGTAAATATTGATCGAGCCAAGGCCAGATACGTGAATCGGCTTTCTAACTTCGAGAAGCAACAGCCGGCCAATTCTTCTCGAGACTCTGGCCTCGAGCCTCGGATGTGACGTATCCTTGGAACGTACTATAGTCGGATCGAACCACGTGTTCAAACTGCGACCGTTCACGAGCCTAACCGAGAGCCTGTCGGTCCTAACCGAAATCCGATCTTCTGAATGGAGTATCGCAAGGAATTTCGCTTAGACCATGTGAGCCGTTTATGTTGAAAGTCCATTTGTCAATTATTTTCTGTTGACCGTAGTAACGTGTACAACTTGAAGTCATAAACAACATTTGCTGTTAACTATATTCAGAGTATACACGATAATTTTTGGACACATAAGTTTTCGCAGTTAGTTCCATAATTAAAAACCATTACTGTGAAAGTGACCTAAGTCCAATCAATTATTGATAATGTCTGAAAGTGCGGATTTTCAAATGTCCGAAGGCAGTGATGAAGGTAGTTTTAATCAATTAGTATTTAACAAGTTAACCTCAGTTTTTTGACAGTTGCTTTAGTTGAATAGTCAGTAAGTATCATTAACACTAGATTTACGGAGCCCGTCAAAATGACGGATTCAAAAATTTTTAATTTACGATTATTAAGAGTGTAAGGAGTCATTCGTGAGGAATTATTAAATAGATTTATTCTTTTGTGCACATATTACAATAAAAATCGCTGAAGATCTAAGTAAATACAATTTTATTATTTTTATAAAGCAATGTAAAATAATCAATTTTAGTGCTCCGTAAACCTAGTGTTAATGCAGTGAAAAAAGAATTCACGCAACACACCCTTACAATTGAATATAAAACTTAAAATATTAAATTATAGAAATTATTACATTCGTGGGAAAGAATAACACAACAAGACCATTTAATTCAGATAGTGAACACGAATTCGTAACTAATGATTTCAACAAAAAAAGTCCGAAAATATTGCATTGACACCACCTTATAAAAATATAAGACGAATTACAACAGCGAAATACAAGGACATGATGGACTTACTACGATATACATACCACCGGTGCACCATGACATCCCTCCCGCATACACAAAATGGTAGACGAGCAGTAAATTGTTATGTAATTGATGCAGTTAGAAAATTTCCCGAATTACATAAATTGTATTTTTGAAGTGTTGTAAAGAAATATAAAATAAATTGGGTATTGTTTTTTTTCAATTTGAAGCATTTTAAATTATGTCGAATGGACTTGGGCTCTTTCAAATTTTATAACGAATCTGATCGTTAAATTTGAAAGTGGCTTAACTCCATTTTTGGTAAGAAACCACATATTATTCACTTGATAATTGTTATTATTTAACAGGAATTGTAAATTTAACTCTTTTAGATACACTTGAGCAGTATGACACATTGGTATCTTATACGTATATTTTTAATTTTATTGAAACGTAAACTCTTAAATATCTCAATTTAACACTAAACCTACCAAGCATAAAACATATAAAAGTGAAACGACTTATAGAAGCGCGAAGATTGGATTTACTTAAATTTTGTGCGGTTTTCATTACAATATGTGTTGAAATAAAGAAGACAATTCAGTCACTTCCTATGAAAGCGTTTTCATAATTTTAATAATAGTGAAATAAAAAACCGGTCATTCGGCCGTGGTAGGTTTAGTGTTAAGTATAAATGGACTTAGGTCACTTTCAAACTAGACGTCTCATGTACACTTATAGGTCCAGCTTCAAGGAATTGCCTTGAACCAAGATTAAATCATCTAAGACATGACAGTTTTGGGCAAAGTGTTATAGTCCGCAAAGAAATCGTAGTACCGTAAAACTAAAGCGTTATTTGTAATAGACTGTAATGTATATATATATATATATATATATATATATATATATATTTTATTACTTGTTTATTTTCACTTTACTCTTGTTATTTCAAATTGTGCTAAACTTATTTTGTGAATTATAATTTGGAAAAAGTTAAATTTAAATTTCCTCTTAACTTATTAAGCTTATCATAAGACCATACAAATATTTCAAAATTGCTAATCAAATACAATTAGACGATAGATTTTGTTAGACGATAACAATACTTACCTTGAATATTGTATGTCGTTCGAACAACTGCTAAATAAATTAATGTAGTGACGAATAGGTTATAAATAAAATTAGTCTTGCTCTTTAGCAAGACATTTGTGAATTTACAATACAATTATCGCATTCGATATGAAGAGCCCATCAAAATTTTTCGTTTAATACGAATTATGTTCATTCACTGGACAGGTTACCTCCAACATTGAGGAATCAAAGATTACGCAGTAAACGGAAAAGAAACATTATAATCCTTTTAAAAAATACCATGAAGTATAAACAAATTAAAATAAATGTTCACAGTATCGTTTGTATAGAAACCGAAACGCTCTCGGATTTGTTGGAAAGTGTCAATGCACCCATGCGTACCTGGGCTACGGGTGCCCACATGAGTCGCGTCCGAAAATACGTTTATCCAGCACGACGAAATTAAAAACCGACAGTGGAGGAAAAACGTAATTAAGATTCATATTGAGTGCGTTAGGGTCCCCGGGGCCACTGGCTTCCCTCATCCAGAAGCTCAAGGGTTTTATATTTCAAGGGGATCGTTTCCTGCTGGAAGTTAATTTTACTTTTCCCACATCATCACCTTGATCTTCCTTTTGTTCACCAATTTTTCGATTTACACTGGCCATTTTTAATCACATATATCATTCTATATAATTGATTTCTCTATATAAATTTCTTTAAATTATGTGATTGCCTATCTAATAAGACCTTTATAACTTTTCTGGATTACACGTGAAGCTTATCGACAGAGAACCAACCGTGATCTAACTGGTTTCAAAGTTTCACTCACCAATCTCTTCGTTTCTTCTTTGAGTCTTATATTAAATTATTTGATAAACTGATTCGGGATTTTTTTTAGAATGTTTTGAACCTGTGGAATACATGAGAATGTTAAGAAACAATTGAAGATTGGTTTTAGTTCGTATTTTTATTTGTGTCACATATTAACCCTTTGCGGACGCGTGTCTGCTGACAATCGCCCAAATAATTTTACCGTTCTGCGATTGTAAATAATTTTAAAAGCAATTAGTACTCTCGAAAAATATGAAACAAATTTTTACTGGACACAACGCGTTTCCCTTCATTTAATTCATACACCAATCTCCTCAGCAAACAATTTTGTTTCCCGAAGAAAATTTATTTGACTCATCAAAAAAGTATGCTAAAAATACTCCCCGTCCGCTAAGGGTTAAATTATTTTACGATAAGAATGGTCTTGTCAATGGATAGGTACTCATAGTTGGTCCCCTCAAGGTTTCAAATCCATTTTACCATTCTCCCCCTTCTTCCACTCCCCTCCTTCTTCTACTTTGTCCACTCTCCACTATCGCCTAATTTTTCAGCCTATTTCTGCCTACTTTCCAGCGGGACCTACTATTTATTACGTTGTGTTCCGAACCACCTTTGGTCTTGTAAATGTTAGACAGTTATTTTTATTGCATTCTGCGTGATGGAGAGATGGAAATTTTACCAAAATTGATAAATAAAGCAGCGAATAATCGTGAACATGATCGATTATGAAATTAAAAGATCGGTCCGCAGTACGAAAGGTTAATTGATTTTATTTTGCGCGTAGAGTGGTTATGTTAATATTTCGGTCTTCGAAAATACACCGTGTGTTTTCGTAGTAAAGGAACAGGGTGTGTCGGCAGCATCGCACATCGCAGAGTTATGAAGGAAAGTTCTCACGAAACGGGGAAAATTCTGACAAAGAGCAGACCACGTGTGTCTGCCATGCCGGGAGGAATCAGTAGTCGTTGCCGGTACCACGTCAGACACGCACGATGAGATCACCGTCGTTCTTCACCAAAGTGAACGTAGAAACAAGTCGGACAAGGTTGCAACACGAGTTCTTTGGGAACCTCCGCCATCTCGTGGCCTCCTCCATATTTTATCCAATTAAACATTGACGGGATTAAATGGAATAATTCATCGTTTCCCGAAACACATGCACACATGCACATCTTAAATCTGCAGTACACAATGTTTCATTTCATCTACGAATGAGCAGCAAAATATTCTGAAAAGGTTTCAGTTCAAGCGGATTTTTGTGTGTCATAGAAATTTTCTGGGTTGACTGCAACATATTGCAATTTACTTAATAATTTATCTATTAATAATAATTTCTAAATGATTTTAATCAGCTGAAAATGATACAACAGTATCTTTGGATTTTTAAAATTGGTTTACTGTTTTGTATTTGAGCATACACCTTTTTGTATGCATAAAATTCACAATCTAATAATTATTTTTACTAGTGTTGAAATGTTGCGACTGTAAAACGACTAGACGAGAAATATTAATATTAAAATTATTGTTGGTTAAAAAACTATTCTGAAAAGGTTTCAGTTCAAGCGGATTTTTGTGTGTCATAAAAATTTTCTGTGTTGACTGCAACATATTGCAATTTACTTAATAGTTTATCTATTAATAATAATTTCTAAATGATTTTCATCAGCTGAAAATGATACAACAGTATCTTTGGATTTTTTAAAATGGGTTTACTGTTTTGCATTTGAGCTACACCTTTTTGTATGCATAAAATCTGCAATCTAATAATTATTTTTACCAGTGTTGAAATCTTACGGCTGTGAAACGACTAGACGAGAAATAGTAATATTAAAATTATTATTTGTCAAACGTGGAATGATATTAGCAAATGTTGGTAACGAAATTGTTGATCTTATTTTTGGAAATGAATTTGTAATAATTTTAATGTGCTATGAATTGTTTTTCAATAATAATAAAAGACGAAGTCAAAAAGGAAGTCAATAACATTAAAAAAAGGATTAGCAAGACTACTATAAAAAAAGTAACGATGCCTCCCAATTTCAACAATAAAATTGTTGATATTTGTCAATAAATTTAAAATCGATCATACGAGCAGTAAATTACCACAATTTTAATACGCGACGAATTATTTCCAAACGATTCTGAAAGACTAAACGAAGAATAATGTTAAATTAAAGATTACTATGAAGGAGGTCAATAACATTAAAAAAGGTGTTAGCAAGACTACTATCAAAAAAAGGTAACGATTTCTCCGAATTTCAACAATAAAATCGTTGATATTGGTTAATAAATTTAAAATCGATGAAATCAGCAGCAAATTACCACAATTTTAATACGCGACGAATTATTTCCAAACGATTCTAAAAGACTAAACGAAGAATAATGTTAAATTGAAGATTACTATGAAGGAGGTCAATAACATTAAAAAAGGTGTTAGCAACACTACTATCAAAAAAAGGTAACGATTCCTCCCAGTTTCAACAATAAAATTGTTGATATTTGTCAATAAATTTAAAATCGATCAAACGAGCAGTAAATTACCACAATTTTAATACGCGACGAATTATTTCCAGACGATTCTAAAAGACTAAACGAAGAATAATGTTAAATTGAAGATTACTATGAAGGAGGTCAATAACATTAAAAAAGGTGTTAGCAAGACTACTATCAAAAAAAGGTAACGATTCCTCCCAGTTTCAACAATAAAATTGTTGATATTTGTCAATAAATTTAAAATCGATCAAACGAGCAGTAAATTACCACAATTTTAATACGCGACGAATTATTTCCAGACGATTCTAAAAGACTAAACGAAGAATAATGTTAAATTCAAGATTACTATGAAGGAGGTCAGTCACATTTAAAAGGGTGTCAACTATTGAAGAAGTTAACGATTTCTCCGAATTTCAACAATAAAATCGTTGATACATATTTCCCAACAGAATCGATAGAATAAGCATTAAATTACAAAGTTTCGCATTGTTACGCAATTATAGCGGGCCCAAAGGAAACAAACGTGTGGCAAACGAGACAATATCGGTCCCGAAAGCCTCGATTCGAAAGTTTCTTTCTCTCCTTGGAATTTGACTTGCATATGTGCCGCACAAAGGCGGTGGGGTAGGCAAAGATAAGTTTTGAAAGAGCTTCAAATGGCCGAGTAGCGTTGGGGACCTAATTAGTTCGAGTATAGTCTTGTCGCACGATAATGAATATCACTGATATTTCTTCTGGATGGGTGGAGCATCGGGAAGAAAGAGAGAGCGAGACAGAGCGAGAGAGGAGGAGAGAGGAGAACGAGAGATACGCTTCACGGTCGTAGAGAGGATGCATATAAGCACATGTACAAATAGAAGTCGGCATTCGAAGCAGATGTCCCACGGGGTTTCTGGAAAAGGAATCGACACCAGGACGAACGTCGTCGTCATCGTTGTCGTCGTCGTCGTCTATGCATACACGTCGAAGGAACAGAGCTTCCATTCAGGATCCTAAGCAAATATATGCTCGGGAACTTGAAAAGCTTCGACAAGTAGAAGAAAATTGTATTCTCATCGTAGAAATGTAGTCGATTTTTATAGTTGATAGACGTCTCCAATAGCTAGAGCAATTTACTCGATGAAAGTTGAATTATTATTAGACTGCCGATTTTATGCATTCATGGAAAAGGTAGATGCAATTTAAAACGGTGAAGAAACCACAAACATTTGAGGATGTCGGTATGTTTGTATCAACTCTAGAAAACTTTTAAAGGAAGCAGGATATTTTGGATCGACTCTAGTCTCTTGCGATCAATGCAGACAATTTTTACTTTGCATACAAATCCGCAGATTAATTATTACTCTGCAGCTTATTAGAATAAGATCAAAATATTTTGTAGCTGTTCAGAGAAAATGGGATCGAATAGAAATTTATTTCTTCTTCCTTTAATTTTAAATTCTTCTGATGTTTTTGCTGTTCCATGATTTACTCATTGGTAGACAGCGGATCTTTATGCAAAATCAAACTTATCTCCTTGAATTGCAACAAACTGGAATCAAATAGAAATTCATGTTCTGTCTTAATATGTTTAACAGGTTGAAAATAATATAGAAGAATTATCAAGTTTTTCTAATGTTTTTATTGTCTTTAATTAGATCTATTCATTTTTGTCATAAATGCATAAAATCCACTGTCTACTTATTAGTATCATTAGACTGTAGATTTTATACATTTGTGGAAAATGTGACTAGATGCAATTTAAAACAGTAAAAGTATTAAACGAATCGAAGTCGGTCAAGGTAACACTTCCAATCTTCTAAGATTATTAATGGAAGAACGAATTTCCTAGTCTTGATTCTGATACGGATAATTGTTTATCGCGTGTAAAAATCCGCAGCCTAGTTATCGTACATGAGGATACTTCCAATGGAGATAAATCAATCAATTTCTTTGTTCAAGCAGGGATTATCATAAAAATCGTGTAAAATTAAATCTTGTTACATTTATATGGCAACACACACATTAGTCTAATGTTAGGTCCAATATTGACATACGAATTAAATGAAATTCGACGTAACCAGAGCTACTATTTATTATTGAACAATTTAACCTATCATTTCTGTAACCTTGACAATGAATTTTTGTACAGATTCAAGACAGATCGAATGGTTGTAAATAATGTTGTACAATAGTTTACTTCAATGCGCGCAATGTCATAAGAAATACACGTGGCTGAAACGTTTTTGAACCTCAAAGGGTTACGCTTGTAATCATATCTAGAACGTAGGAATACGTATACACATTAGCAACAATTTTGTTACGTTTTTCTCAAATCTAACTCTGCAATCATAGTACTGAAAGAAATGAAAATATGATCGTAACTTTTAAATAATCTGGAAAATCTTTCATGATTCTAGCAGAAAATTTCCCACGTTACATTGCGTACAGGGTGTTCATTTGAAAACATTACAGCCGAATATCTCGAAAAGTATGAAAGATATTAAAAAAGTGTAAAACACGTGACCAAGGATTTCGAGGGGGAAAGAGGGGGGCAGTATCAGTTTTTTATTTGGGTGGAGTTTTCAAGGTCATTTGAAGGTCAACTTAATTTTTTCAAAAGGAAACCTATATTTCTTATTATGGTATCTTATTGTATGTAAAAGGACAAGCAATTTTCGTAGGATCCTTTTTTTTATCCGCGCTTTAGTTTCGGAGATATTTAAAGAGAAGTAGAGCGAGGCATATTATTGTGTAAAATTCTTTGACGCAAATCGTTGATGTTTACCAGCTGTACTAGCACGTATCGTTTGAAAACAAAATTGTCCTCTATTGATCTTTTGTTTATGTTGTCTGTCGTTCAATATAAGATTGTACTATTTAGTCAAGTGTGAATGATCGTAATAAGAGATACTATATCGTAGTACAATTAATCTTATGAAGAGCTATTCCAACAGATACCTCCAAAAATGTTCGTTCAGAATTTGAGAATCGTCTGTATTATTGTTTAAAAATCAACGGAGAATATTTTGAAAATTTGTTATAGTAATAAAGAAATTACAAACTTTCTGGCAGTATAAGTATGACTCGCTATACTGCTCTTTAAATATCTCCGAAACTAGTACGCAGATAAAAAAAAGTATCGTACGAAAATTGCTGATCTTTTTACGTACAATAAGATCCCATAATAAAAAATATAGGTTTCCATTTGAAAAAACAAAGTTGACCTTCAAATGACCTTTAAAACGCCACCCACATTAAAAACTGATACTGTCCCCGTCTTTCTGTGTTTTACAATTTTTTAATAGCTTTCATACTTTTCGAGATATTCGGCTGGAAAGTTTTCAAATGAACACCCTGTATAATCAGAGTGCGGATCTTTCTGCAAAATGAGAAATGTTGCCATGGACTGCATGACACAGGAGCCAAATAGAAATGTTTTCTTCTTTTAATCATTTTATGAAGCTGGAACGAATACACCGATGTCCTGAAATCTTTTTAACATGCTTTATATTGTATGTACCCATTTTTCCCATAAATACGTATAATCCGCAGTCTAATTATGACAAAAAGCGAAGTGGCATGAGAACCAACTGGATTGAAAATGTGTTCCCACCACCGTGAAAGAGTTGTAGCTTTCGCAATGATCCCTCCGAAGAGCTTAGATCCAGAACCAGATTCCGCACACCCCAATCTGGCCCACTGTTAGTATCCAGGGCCAGTTTTCCCAAGGATCCTCCATCAGACAGTCTAGCCGAGGGAGAGACAGACGTTCTCGGGGATCGATGCAATGGAATCCTGTGAGACGGTCGAACATTTCCACGGTGCGTCGTCTCGTGCCATAATTCACCGAACGGCCGATAAACCGGGCAAAGGAGGCTGGAGGGTTCTTTACGTGCGAAAAAGGTCCCGGGCGTGTATACCCCTGTAATCGGAGCAGATGTCCTGGCGGTGAAGACGGTTCCTGGAAGCAGCGGTGGCCATCGCAGCTATAGATGGCTACTAGAAGGACCAGAAAACGACCCCTCGAGCGCCGTTTCGACTCTCATCCTCTCTCCCTCTCTTCTTCTGGGGTCCTTCCTCTCCCAGAGAGAGAATGCCTTACGCCCATGGCGGGCAAAGAATGCGCGGACGGTGATTCTGCTTTTTGTTGCCAGTTACGCTGGGAGAAGGAGCTCTCTTTCTCTCTCTAGCTCTCTTTCTCTTTCTCGCTCCCTTTCTCTCTCTTTTCTTCTATACCCGGCCTTTGTACTTTATTTTTGGCCGGAATGGTAAACACCTTGCTCACAGGCGCCGCCCTTCGATCCTGCATCATTCTTTCCCCTCTTTCTCCTGCGAACGATGGCCAGGTATACTCTTCTTCCTCTTCCTCGTCTCCTTCTTCTTCTTCTTCTTCTTCTTCTCCTTCTTCTCTCTCACTTTTCTGCACTGTCTTTCTCATCGGCTGCTTCTTTCTTGTCTTTCTCCTCTCTTCGCCTTCTTCCATTCCCGTCGGCTCGTTTTCTACCTTTTCTTCTCACTTTCTCTTGCTCTCCTCCGTCGCACGATTCTACGGCCCAACACCTATAACGGGTGACTCGACGGTTTTCAAGTGGCGATGATACTGCCACCTGCGCGGTCGAGTGACGAGGCTCGGGACAGTGGTGCTCAAACCGTTTTCTTATAGGCTGATCGATTTTTGTGGGATCTTAATCGAAAACCACAAATGAAAATAAATTTTGTATGCTACCTGAAGATTATTTGTTGTACAAATAAAATTTGCTCGTCTCTGATTCGAAGATACTTTATGAATTTCTTCAGATTTTTTTAACAGCCATAATTCATTCAAAACTGCATCAGACATGAAAGTATCCACCATTACATTTTTAACACTAAGTTTACGGGCGTTTCTTATATACCTATCTCTACGAGCTCCCGTCAAATTGACGGGTAAACGAAAATACGCATTTTCTTTAAAAAATTGATTTATTCAAATTAAGTCTGAATTGAACAATATTAGGCTTCACGTTTAAATAAATAATTAATAAGTAAAAAGTCTTTTTTTTTAAACTATCACGGAAATGGTAACAATAATATTAACGATGTAAGGTATCCTTCTAACTCTCCACTTTCAATATACTCAGAACTTGCACTGTCAGCTTCGCTTTGGTCTAATTCATACTGATCTTCTTCGGAGGTATCCTCAGAACAATCTTCAGAGATGTTGACAATTTTGTTCAATATTTTATTGTATCTCCTGAATTTACTCATGATTGCTAGAAAAGGAGGATTGGTCAAAATAAAAAAATACTGTGCTCAAATTTAATTACCCTATTATAAATACAGTATTTCATCGATAATTGTCCACAACACGGGTCTGCGAAGGGACAATTATGCGCCAGGGATATCATTGTTTGAGGTTTCCCGAACGTAGAGAAGGACAGCCGAACTTGAGAGGCCTCGGTCACCAAGAAATGTAAACATACCTAATCCGAATTTCCAACTTCTTTATTAATCATTATTTTTTTATGGGACATGGTGTCATATTTCTCGGCGACCGAGACCTCTCGAGCTTCACGGCCCCTCAAGGGGTTACACCCCACACTAGTGGGGATATCTCAGGGACAATTATGTCGGAGACATTTGGGACAATTACCGATGAAATACTGTACTTACAATAAGCGGATACTGTATACAATAACTGAAACTTTTGCACACTGTCTTTGAAAAACGTTCTTACACTGTCACTGCAGCAATCATACTGAAGATCGCTCTTGCTTTAGAGGTCTCATCGGCAATAGGCATAAGCGATTTCGTTGAAGACCCAAATAAACACTCAGGCCATAGAATCCGCTTTAGTTTACATTATCGAGGCGCGATTGATATAACGAATTGGAGGAGCAGAAAATAAAGACTTTACTTTTATTCTTATATTTATTATTTCATGAATTATTTGACGAACGAAGCAAACATATAAGGATTGTTTATGAAATAAGCTAGCCCGTCAATTTGACAGGTTTCGTAGAGATAGGTATACTACATAGAAATTTCAAAGATTAGAAAGCTTTAGGAAAAAATAATTGTGTGTATAAATTCTTCGGATGAAGTGATTAATTTACGATGCAAAATGGTTCAAATTAATGCTATGGTTTTTGGGGTATTTCATTTCAAAATTTGAAATCTGTCAAATTGACGGGTCCCGTAAACCTAGTGTTAAGGTTACCGTAAAAACATTTTCGGTCTGATATTTGTCAGCAGCACACGAAGCTACATTTTATGGCAAAAGAGTGCAAGGAGTTTTCTAATTGCCTGACATTCGGAAAATCAATAATTTAAATTGTTACTACACCCGGTATATATCGGCCTCTACCTTCTCGTTGCGGGCCACCTCCTATCGATTCCTCATTGCGAACCAGATAAATCGGACCCTCGTTTCTCGGAACCGGCCAGGTAATGGCAGGGACGTAACCCTCCGCGTTTCTTCTCCCATGGAAAGCTATTGTCCGTTAGCCGTCTTGTTAGCCGTTTTCGTCGTAGTTTCTCGTTCTGTCTAGAATTCGGGCCTCTCCGGTCCGGCAAAAATTGATTGCGGCCTGCTCGGCTCGTCCTTTCGGCTCCAGTCTTTTTCGGTATTCTGCTGCTCTCGCAATAACCGATCGAACGATCCTAATTCGGTCTCATCGAGGACAGCAAACCGACAGCGAACTTATTAGGTTGTTGCCCACGAAATCACCGATTTTAGAATGCAAATGTTACGAATAGATTGCGGACTTTATGCACTTCTGACAAACATCGCTAGATGAAATGCGAAAAAGAAAATACATTGAACACTAAACCTACCAGCGCCGGACAAATGATTGTTTTCAGAATTTTTTATTTTACAATTATTGAAGTTATAAAGATACTTCCACTGGAAATAATTATACACACTTTTTTATTCAACTATACAGGGTGATCCAAAAATGTTGTAAATCTTTGATGTGGTTCCTAAAGTTATTTAAAGTAACTTTTTCCTTTGAAAAAATGGCCGCCTTGGCTTTGTTACGGAGTTATTAACGAAAAACAAGGACCAATCAGAACACCGTTACGGCGGACAGACTCTAGCTTGGCGAAAGGTCTCGCTGAGCGCGACGTTACCATTGGCAGTGCCGGAGTCTGTCCGCTGTAACGGTGTTCTGATTGGTCCTTGTTTGTCGTTAATAACTTGGTTACAAAGCCGAGGAGGCCATTTTGACGAAGGAAAATGTTACTTTAAATAACCTTAGGAACCGCCCATTTCAAGAATTTACAACATTTTTGGGACACCGTGTATATTATATTAGAAATGGCACATAATCTAAATAATATTTAATCGTGCCGTTTTTACAAGGGAGCACATACTAGTCACTTTAACCTTTTCCACTATAACATCGAGTTATACTCGTGTCGGAAATATCCAACAGAATCTATTAAAAATGGATGTTTCTCTTTACCATCAAATTGGAATAAAACTCTATGTCTTTGTTATCGATATTTGGCCATTTGAATAAATAGAGGCACACGATAAATAGAAATTTTATATTTCCAACAAGAAATCATCAAAGACAAAATAGTTTTATTCATCGTAGCAGTGAAATAAATCATAGGACAAGGTCGGTAGGTGTAGTGTTAAAGAATTTTAAAATGTTGTACTATTTTCATCTGATCACAATGATTAACATATTATCTACGAAGAAAGTCTGTGGTCCATGGCTAAGGATTTTTCAATAGCTCCTTCAACTGCAATTTTGATTGTGAACCTACAACTTACATCCAAATACTACTGTAGCCTGCTGATTTATTTATTTTATTGACATCATTTATATTCGGTTTTTATTGAGATATCTAACTTTCTTTTTAAGTATCGTTTATTTCAATGTCGATCAACGTGACTGTAGCGTATGTTTTTTCGACGAGTGGAAAAATAAATAAGTTGACGATAACGTTACACGATGTTTGGGTTAAACTGTACTTTGGAGGACCAATTTTTCTAAACTTTTTTTTATGTAATCCTATAGATTTCGACGAGAAAATACCGAAAATGAAAGTCTTATTGTCAGGAGTTAACTGGTTCAGACGTTATACGCGTGTAAAGCTGAGCATTTTTAACTAACCCCAAACCAAGTTGGACTATACCGCTCAATATTATTTAGCCGATGCGCTGAACACTCACCATCTATCCAGCGCATGCGCTCAACAGTCCTACCTCTACCACCTAACGAATATCCAATATGGCGGCGCTCTAACCTGTCAAAAACGCTTAAAATTGCTCATGTTTACACGTGTATAACTTTTCAACCAGTGAACTCCGGTAACCAAAACTTGACTTTCGTGTACTAAAACTTACACGTCTATCATTTTCTCCTCAAAATGTGTAGCATCACATACAGAAAACTTGCAAATTTTTGGTCCTCTAAAGTACTGTTCAGCCGATGTTCGATCAAAATGTAGTGGTAAACGAATACACTATTTGTAGAAACCAATTGTAGAAAGAACTCAACACTGGACAAAATTAAATTTCTACCGTGACACAATCAAGAAAAACTTATATTTCGTTGCCAGAATACGTCGATTACAATATTGCTTACTTTGATCAATAAGATTTATGTCACGAATCGGAGATTTCGTGTGCACCAACTTGATAAATAAAAATTTACCCGCAAGAATCGCACACACGTAATTCGCCAGGGATACAACCGTACGAAAATGGCAGCTATCTATAAAAGAGCAGAAAAGGGGGAGTCAAGGAATCGAGATATCGATGAAAATTTGAAAAATGTTAGGTTCAAACATTTGGACAGGCAGAAATATGTACTAGATAGGAATTCTTATAATAGATAAGAACAGCAAATAAAAGCGAAATAGAAAACGAGAAATGGCCGTAAAATGTACTCAACGGCCTGAAAATCATCCGATCGAACGGTTTAACGTAAGAACAATATCAGATAATGATGTTTTCAGGTGTCCCAACAAGTGGAGATTAATCGGAAATGATGTTAAGTATACAGTAGATTATGCTAAACGGACGATTGTAAAATGGTACCTGGTACGGCAGGAAGCGATCAGAAACGCGGATAAATAGCTATAAAAATTGTATCGTTTGTTTTTAACGTGAAATTATTAATTTACATTATGCTTGCAAGTTTGATCGAGCAGCAAAGAAAATTACTATCGCTTATTCCATTTTTAATACCATTTCTCCTTGCGTTTGCCACCTGACGCACCGATACCGCCCCCGAACGTCATCTGGACGATCGAAATTCATGACACCGTCATTCATCGTCCATGGAAAGCGATGGACTCCACGGGAGTCCTTCATCATCATTATTAATAACTATAATTATTATGCGAACCGCTATCATTGCGCGCTATCCGATTTCACACGGTGTCTTATCTCGCAACACATGTCGCGGACAATTTGCCAAGTGTCACTGACAAGAGCGATGGCAATTCGAGTTCGATGAACGCGATTCTGAGTGCCTAATTGTCTGAGGAAAATTGCCTGGTTCCTGGGAACCGTGTAAATTAGCAAGCAAAAATGTAGGACATTTAATGCATTTCAAATAAAAATAAGTACATAATATTTGAAACAAAATAAGAATATGTATTGTTTCGAACTCATTAAAATTATTAAAGTAAGAAAACATTTTTATGTGATAACTGTGCGGTGGAATTGATGGAAATTTGTATTTTGCAAAATGAAAATTGCTCATGTCACGATAATAAGCAACAGAAGTTAACTGAAAATGCATTCCCTATTTCAATAATTTTTATCAAGTCAAAAATATTGTACCAACGTCATTCAGTTCTTCTAATCTTTTTACAAAGTTTGTATTTGATCAATCCATTTTTGTTATAAATTTATAAATTCCAGAGTCCAATGATAGGGAACATTTTTTAAGTTTTAGTAATAATTTAGGTAATTGGACTGAGTGGAGAGATATTGTTGCAACAAAAATGATTCGTTTGGACATTTTGATCGTCTATTTTTGTATTCGAATTGTTCTGATTTATAATGCCTGAACAGTTACATATTTAATGATCAATGACTCCACGTTCTGTGAACAATATTTAATACCGCAATAATTCTAAAATGGCACAGGTAGGTGGAACGTTGTTGGCATTCATTCTGGCGGAAGTATCGTCTCAATTACAATGACAAGAGATTTATTATGGAGATCGAAATCAAGTTGAAACTGAAGTTAAACCAATAACCGGATAGCCATCGGCGCAGACGTGTAGTTTGCTAGCGAAGCTAGAGATAAAGGGGTGGGGGGTAGTTCCATAGACGAGCCGTTGTAATAAGAGCTCTGTGTTATTTATTATTCCTGTTTACCGTACTTGGCATTTTACAATCAATTTTCGTATTAGTGTCTGCTGCGAAATGTACTTTATGCTTTCTCAATATTTTGCGGACAATTTTAATTAAAATATATCGCTGACAATTAGACATTTTTGTAGATGCTTGCATACAACGAAACCGAAACCAAAAGATAGCACAGTATTCTATACAATCTTTATTTTTACAAATTTCTAACCATCTGCATACAAAGGAACTGAAACAAAAATGGCACTATATTTTGTGTTTCATTCGTTCTTTTATTTAACATATTTCTACAATTGTGTACACTAAAAAACTGAAACAAAAAATGGCACTATATTTTGTGTTTCATTCGTTCATTCATTTAACAAATTTCTACAATTGTTGTACAGTAAAAAACTGAAACAGAAAATGGTACAATATTCTGTTGCATTCAATCTTTCATTTAACAAATTTCTAAAAAATTTTTATGCAAAGAAACTGAAACAGAAAATGGCACAATATTCTGTTCTATTCAATCTATAATTTAACAAATTCTAAAAATTTGTATACTAAGAAACTGAAACAGAAAATGGCACAATATTGTGTTCTATTAAATCTATCTTTAACAAATTCTAATAATATGTATACTAATTAAGAAACTGAAACAGAAATGGTCCAACATTCTGTTCCATTCAATCTTTCATTTAACAAATTTCTAAAAATTTATAACACTTAGCACTTTTTATTTTACAAATTTCTAGAGATTTGTGTACGCTATAGTTTCATAAAATTTGGCAGTCTGCTTATACTCCTTTTTTTAAATATTGAATCTCGTGAATGAACAACGCAGGAAACGAATAATAAATTATGTTTACTTTCATTATGGTTTTAAACAAATTGAGATTGATTAAGATTCATGCATATATCGTTAAAGCGACTTAATCTTGAGGATACGTTTTCGTGTACAGTTTTGAGTGACAATGACGTAAGTATACGACCCCTGGCCCGATCTATTATCGTTCTAGAATAATTTGATTAGTTAGACGTGATTATTATGCATTTAATCTGAACCAATGGCGATAATAATAAAGGACGGCGTATCGAATCCTGTCAGACGAGACCGCAGAGGGTTAAATTGCACGTGGATAACGCATGCATGCTCGTTGCGTCATTGGTACGTGCACATGCGTGTACGATCACGCAAGGTACGCGTACACATGATACGCACTGCTGCAATAGCATGAATACCCAGTGATGTATCTAGTCTCATAGACGCCTGCCCTGATATTCTCTAAAAAAACACAATTACCTTTAATCAAACATTGACTTCCATTCAATTTAATATTTCAATGCTTTCCACTTTATAAATTTAATTAATACAACACTTAGTTTAGGTAAACATTTCTTGACATAATTTTTACATTAAATTTCTATACTTCAATTTCTCTAAATGAAGGATGTGAAAAAATAATGATATGCAATTTTATAATAGAAAAGATCTATGACAAAAACGGCACTTTGAATGCTTGAAGAAATTTTTAGAAATTTCTGAGTGACAGTGGCCATTTTTCATTGAATTTCTAATTGACTATAACAGATGGTTCATCAAAAGATCTCTACATATTAAGCTAAGCTAAGTCTTGTGCAAAATTAAGAAATATTTACAGGTAGGATAGTTTATCAAAAAGGACAAGATTACATATGTATTGCATTATGTTACATTGCACTGTATCATATTGTGTGATTTTATATGATATTGTATTGTGCAGTGTTATGGTATACTTGTACTAATCATGTTAGGTTATGTCGTGCTATGTTTTGATATATTATATTATATTAAGTCGGGCTATGTTGTGCTACATGATATTGTGTTGTGCAGTGTTATGGTATACATGTACTAATCATGTTAGGTTATGTCGTGTTATATTTTGATATATTATATTATATTAAGTCGGGCTATATTGTGGTACTCGATATTGTATTATGTTAGGGTATATTGTGTGTTTTGTGTTAGGTTGCATAGGATTTCGGACTATGTTATGCTGTATGGTGGTATACAAAATTGTAAAAGAGGGTAGTTCTTGCCAAAGCCGAGAGGCAAGACGATAATAAATAATTATCTATATAACAGATAGTTCTTAAATCGAGTCAGATTCTATTTCACAAAAATGATACCGTACGATAAATGACCTAATGGGCTTTCAAGAATTTCTGATTGACAGTGGCCATGTTTAATCATGCATATCATTGAATATAATTAATTTCTCTATTAAAATTTCTTTAAATTAAACGATTGTCTATCTGATAAGAATGATCTTGTATATATTAACACAGATTTTTACTACATTCTGTGTAACAGAAATGACACTTTAAAGGCTATAAGTGGTTTCCAGAAATTTCTGATGGACAGTAAGCCATCTTTCCCATTTCGTTTCCCACTTTCTTCCCGTAGAATGCAACCATTCCGGACTCCGGTGATTAGCTTTTCTATTCTCACTTTGTCAACCGGTTCGAACCAGTCCGGGAATTTTTAAGCGCCCACGGACTGGTCTTCCTAGTACCACCATTTTTCTATCGATCATACCTTGAACTATTGCTCGCTGTACTTGATGCTCGCTGATTCGTTTCGTTCGTGTACTATAATCGATTAATCAATTTGTGAAATTTGTTTACCAGCGGAAAATTAACTCTTTGAATTTGAAATCGAAACACCGATGATTAGGCAAATTATATTCACCGTACACAAGAGATTCATACGAGAGATTGACAGACCTGGATCAATATAAAATATCAGCAAAATTCTGCAATCATCATAGGTTTTTTTTAAAAAGATATTTCATTATCTACTAAGAAGAATTGCTTTATTTATTCTCGACTGGAAACATTATTTTATTCAATTCTTAATGATTAAAAATACTTTTGTGATATCATAAATCTTATTTGGTTCCATGTAATAGAAATTTTTGATAGAAAATATTTTTACAATCGATTTACTGACAGAACCAATAATAGTTATTAATGCATTAGAAAAATGGAGGACAAGAAATTTTCCTGAAGACATTCGCAAATCTGTTTTAGTTAGATTTGCAGTTTTCTGTGTAACTGTTCCAGAGTATTGTTTTTCGATCGATCACACGTAACGCAAAATGATCGATGCCGTGTGATAATAATCGCTAGCTGGCCTCGGAATAAATGTGTCCCGTTATGAATGAACATTTTTTTTACCTCTTTAGCAATATCGAAACATCTGGGACGTGTTATACATAATACATAATACATAATAACCCAATACATAATTCTTCGTCCTTTACCTTTTCTGACGTGCTTTTGTGCATTCCAATATGTTCCATATTCCACCATTTCGATAAATAGTAATTACTATAAAAAATTAACACATAAAAATTACTTGACTATATAACACATTAATTTATAATTCTTTTCGTTTTCACAAACATCACGTGTACAAATAAAAATTTGAAGTGAATGTTCTTTCACGTTACAATTTTTCTTTCTTAAATGCTGGATAGTGACTAAATAAATGTTTACCTGGCATTAAAACGTTAATTAACTACTATACTGCGAATTTGATGCATTTATTTGCAAAATTGAGTTAATGCAATCATAAACAGGCTGCGGATGTTCATGCAAAATAAAAATTGTCCAAGTATTTTTTCTCTTTCAATTATTCTAATAAGTTCGGAAATTATTCCGTTTGTGTTATATTATATTAATATGTTTTCTGTTATATTAATAACAACATTATTCAATTTTTTAAATATCTTTACAATTTTGTTTTCGACCGATTTGCTTTAAATGCATAAAATCCAGAATGTAATCACAAGACAGAATATTAATGTATTAACTTCAACTTACTAAAATCATTAAAAAAAGAAATTTCTATGCGATTCCTGTTTGTAGGTATCAGAACAAACAATTTTTATTTTGCATAAAGTACCGCAGCCAATTAGCATATTGTCTACCGACGATTATTCCATCATTTTTGGAAGGCTATGGCCGACCATTGAGGATTTTTTAATTGATTCTTCAACAGCAACAGAAACTTCAATCGTGAACCGACAATTCATCCTCGATAACGTGATCTAATCATTCCGTTTCGGATTATTGTGTAAAAGAAGATTTTTAAGCTTCCATTTGGTACAGCACAATGATTGAAAAACATATTAATAGGCTTCCGGTAAATAAAGTGATTGTTTAATAGGTACAAATCGAAGGGAAAATTAGTATTTTGTTGAAGGTTTCAAGGGTTTAACCTCTTTTCATACATCATCGCGACAGACTCGTGTTGAAGATTTGGAACATAGTTGATTAAACTTGCACGTTATTAATTTTCTTTAAAATAGGAAGAAAATTCTAGTTTTCTGTCATCGATATTTAACCATTAGAGAAGATACACAGACACGCAATAGATATCAATTTGTTATTTCTTCTAGAAGCTTTTAGCTCTTTTCATACATCATCGCGGCAGACTCGTGTTGAGGATTTCGAACAGAGTCGATTAAACTTGCACGTTATTTATTTTCTTTAAAGTAGGAATAAAATTCTAGTTTTCTGTTATCGATATTTAACCATTAGAGAAGATACACAGACACGCAATAGATATCAAATTGTTATTTCTTCTACAAGCTTTTAGCTCTTTTCATACATCATCGCGACAGACTCGTGTTGAAGATTTGGAACAGAGTCGATTAAACTTGCACGTTATTAATTTTCTTTAAAATAGGAATAAAATTCTAGTTTTCTGTTATCGATATTTAACCATTAGAGAAGATACACAGACACGCATTAGATATCAACTTGCTATGTCTTCTAGAAGCTTTTGCATGACGAAGAAGTTGCAATGGCTGTAATAGTAAAATAAATCATAGTACAAGGGGTTAATCGTCTTCTTTTGTTTCTTGAACGACGCGTGGCCCCTCCTTTCGACGTTACGCCCCTGTCACCGCTTACATGCTTATTACAGCACCCATAGCTTCGCACCTGTAGACATACCGTGCGTGTAGAGCTCGAATATTCCACGTCTGACGGTATGCTCCTTCTTCGTCTTTCTATTCCACCGTTCGCCTCGACTTTCTCTCTCGATTTCATAGCCGATAACGCGTATCGAACCGGTAGAAAGCTAGCAGGAAGTTCGATTCAATGGTAATAAAACGATATCGACCCTACCGGTTATATTCCGTATACCTACTTCCTCAGTATCAAGAAATATTCGCATTTCTTTCTAATCAAAGGCTTAGAACAATTTATAAAATTATTTACTGTCACTGGATCTATCCACTAAACATCAACATTCTTTGGAAATTTATTCAAACTATTTCAAGAAAATATTATATATTATTCTCTGAAGTGTGCTCTTTAATAATGACATTCGAACTGACATTCATCGAAACAGAATGGAGAGATCATTCTTTTTTATAACAGTTTCTGTGTAGATGAGATGGTAATTCTTTTTCATTGGAAAATCTGGACTGTTGAAGTTTGAGCAGTTTTTTTCGGAACGTGTTCAGCACATTGAAATTAAACTTTAGTAAGGTCTCTTCATACAAGGGTAGATGAATTAGTGTGTGTCTTTTTGCCGTAGGTTGCTTTGTTCGTTAGTAATAATGACATTTTGTTAAGAATGAAGGAATGTACTAGTGAAGAAAAGTGTGCACTGTTGAAGTTTGAGCAGTTTTTTCTAGGGAAGTGTTAGGCGCATCGAAACTAAATTGTAACTGTGTGTTCTTCATGAGTAGTTACATGAATTGATATGTGTCTTTTTGCCGTAGGTTGCTTTGTTCGTTAGCAATAATGACACTCCGATAAAAATGGAGGAATGCACTATTGAAGAAAAGTGTGCACTGTTGAAGTTTGAGCAGTTTTTTTCGGAACGTGTTCGGCACATTGAAATTAAACTTTAGTAAGGTCTCTTCATGCAAGGGTAGATGAATTAGTGTGTGTCTTTTTGCCGTAGGTTGCTTTGTTCGTTAGTAATAATGACATTTTGTTAAGAATGAAGGAATGTACTAGTGAAGAAAAGTGTGCACTGTTGAAGTTTGAGCAGTTTTTTCTAGGGAAGTGTTAGGCACATCGAAACTAAATTCTAACTGTGAGTTCTTCATGAGTAGTTAATTGATATGTGTTTTTTTTGCTGTAGGTTGCTTTGTTCATATATTAAATGTGTTTATCGATCGAAATTTTTGATTAATTGTGTTTGATTTCGGCGCACAGGTTCGATCAACGATACAAAATAGCAATTTTGCAAATTAGAAAACCTCTTCGGAAACTCAACGTTTCGACCAAGATGTGGGTCTTTCTCAAGAGTGAGATTTTTTTGCGTTTGCTATAACAGGGAACAATATAATTGAAATTTATTGAGAACGAAACTGACTACATGCCGGCAGAAACTGAACTTCAGAAAGAAAGACCCACATCTGGGTCGAAACGTTGAGTTTCCGAAGAGGTTTTCTAATTTGCAAAATTGCTATTTTGTATCGTTGATCGAACCTGTGCGCCGAAATCAAACACAGTTGCTTTGTTCGTTAGTAATAATGACACTCCGTTAAAAATGAAAGAATGCACATCTGAAGAATAAGTGTGCACTGTTGAAGTTTGAGCAGTTTTTTCTAGGGAAGTGTTAGGCACGTGGAAACTAGATTTTAACAGTGTATCCTTCACCAGTGGGTCGACGACTTAATATATGTCTTTTGTTGCAGATAGCTTTGTTCGTTAACAATAACATTCGATAAAATAAAAATCAGTTACATTTTCGAATAAATGAAGTGTACATAAATGTCTCCTCCATCCCTAACTCGCATCGCTCCTCAAATCGAAAAATCATCCGGCAAAGTCAAAGAATCCGCACTATCACGATTTCTTGTAGCGCTATTCTCGCATAATGGTCACAGTCGGTGCATTCCGGCTTCTAGAACTCGTCCTCGTGAGAACAGGTCGTCAGTCCCGGCTTCGATCGGAGAAAAATCGACAAGAATAAAAAAAAACACGATCACGAGTAAAAATGACGAAAAAGTATTCCGAGAGGGAAAACAAGGTAGATAAGAAGAATGGAAGAAAAGGGAGGGGTGGAAAAAATACAAATGCTCGAATGCAACCGCGTTGCATCATTTAACAGGGACTTGACACCAGATATTCCAATGCGAAATAATAAATGGGAAGAAGAGAGAGGGGGAGAGAGAGAGAGAACAGAGCGAGGAGAGAGGGAAGAGAACGAGGGGAGAGTGAGAGATGAGAGCGAGGAGACAGAGAGAGAGAGAAGAGAACGAGGAGAGAGTGAGAGAAGAGAGCGAGGAGAGAGAGAGAAGAGAACGAAGTGAGAGTGAGAGAGCGAGGAGAGAGAGAAGAGAGCGAGGAGAGAGAGAAGAGAGCGAGGAGAGAGGGAGAAGAGAGAGAGAGAGAGAAGAGAACGAGGAAAGAGAGAGAAGAGAACGAGGAAAGAGAGAGAAGAGAACGAGGAAAGAGAGAGAAGAGAACGAGAAGAGAGTCAGAGATGAGAGCGAGGAGAGAGTCAGAGATGAGAGCGAGGAGTGAGAGAGGGAGATGAGAGCGAGGAGTGAGAGAGGGAGATGAGAGCGAGGAGTGAGAGAGGGAGATGAGAGCGAGGAGTGAGCGAAAGATGAGAGCTAGGAGTGAGCGAGGAGAGAACGACTTGTCTTACCGGGGCCCGATCGCTCGACAATCAAGAAAACCGCAACAGCGTTACTTATAAATAGTAAAGCAGCCTCGTATCTCCTCGGATCGTTGGCCTCTCACGCGGAATCGTTACGTTTACGCTTGCGTACGCAACGTACCGTGGCAGAGTGTAGAACCCCCCTCCCCTCTCTCTCGCTCTCTCTCTCTCTCTCTCTCTCGCTCTTTCTCTCTTTCCCTCTCCCCACGAAACGTACTCACGCACCGTCATGCATTCCGTGACGAGAGAGAGTCCTTCCTGCGAATCGTTACGCGATCCGCAGACTGTGTCCCGACCGATAAACTTGACGTAATTAAATACGTCTCCTTCCATTTGATGTATTATCCGGGATTTCATTTTCTGCAAACTAGTATTTATTACATGGCTGATATATTAAACAGTCTAGCACCGATGTTGGAAGCTTTATTTCCGCACCCTGGAAGATGTAGTCGACTTTTAATGGGGTTCTGGGTTTCTCTCGCGCGGAGAAAGTGTAACAGTTTTTACAGACGGAGTGCCAGGATGTACTTATGCATGTTTCAATAGCATTTATAATTTACTTTGGTTTTTTCCCATTTTTTAAAATTTAATTTTTAGTTCGGTTGTAACTAACAGATATTTATGGGAAATAAAAATTGTGTGCATTAGTTCCCAGATCTCGGAGCTATAATATTATATAGTCAATTAATTTTTTAACGATCTTCGTGGGTTAGATCGATCGTTTATGTTTACGACTAATTCTTTTACCGTTCTACGCTTTTAGAAGTTTGAAAACCTTCTGGAATATGTATTACAGTTCCTATTTTGATATATAATCGTTGAGACGCCAAATGTTTAAAGAATTAATGGGAACTATTAAATAATATCGAAAAGAACAAAATTCGAGAGTGAATTTTGGTTCGGATATAAACAATCTTAGTTGGCTACGGAGATAATGGCTACGCAAATAAAGTTTGATTTATTTATAAACAAAATAAATGTATTATATTATCTATAAAACTCTACCTACATGTTAACGTTAAAAAGTGCTTACTTTAATAATATTAATTGAAATACTATTATTTGAAATACAAGTTGATGGACATATTATTATTTGAAATAGAAATTGATGGAATATTATTATTTCAGATACAAATGAACGGAAATATTATTAACAATACTTCCATCTTATATTTCAACGGAACACCCATCTTGCAATAGTATTTGTACGAGTTCGGATATAAAAAGCATATTTGAAATCACTATTTCTGTATGTGATTATTATAACAATACAAATTTTTTGCCAAATCTTGCATTGATCAAGATTAATAAAAATATTAATTTCTATTTCTCTATTTTTCCCCAGCCCAAGTTTAACACTTTGATCGCCATATGTCATTCCATATCTGGGTGACGGAATTATTTATACAGAATTGAAAATTAATTTCTGTATTGGTAGATTGAGAAAATTTGCTTACGATCTGAGGAATAGAAGAGGTTTGAAATAGTAATGGAGTACACACAGTGGCGCGTTATGACTACTTGAGGACCCTGGGCAAAATAGAATATCGGGGCCCCTAATCCCAACTAAATAACTTTCACGTTGGAAGAAATAAAACAATTATAAAAACATCTACATATTTATTATTGCGTAAAAAGTGAAATAAACTCTCCTTCATCCATGAAAACCTTTTACATAAAAATACAAAATATTTGGTTTGTGTTCGGTGCCCCCTTTTGCTTGGAGTTCCGGGCATTTGCCCAAGTTGCCCATATGGTAATACACCACTGAATACACAAAACTAAATTTCTCAGTTTCTGTTTTGTTAAATAAATTGCTTAGATTTTGTATAATTTTTGTGATTGTCGATCAACGTGTGTTAATAACGAAAATTCCTTGTGACATCAACGGAAAGTTTACGCCGTGGTACGTATGTGACCCACACGCAGAGCTGGGCATTATTTCAGATACAATATTTTAAAACTTATTTGAAATATTACTTGAAATAAAAAGTTATTTCACAAAAATGTTTCACTACTTGAAATAAATTATGTTATATTTTGTCCAACAAAATAATTTTAGGAAACGATTATCTATTCTTTTATTTCGTGAAATACATCAGTTCAAATAATAAAATAACAAGTTATTTTCTTATTTCAGATAAGTATTTCAAATGTCAAATAACATGTTATTTTATTATTTCATACAATAAATATTAAAAATATATTATAAATGAAAATATGGTTCGAGTTCTTTTAAATTTGTATTTCTACTCATCAATAAATTATTTTCCAAACTAAACATAAATAAGGCGAAATTTCAACTTACAATTAGTATCATACATTTCTCTTAATTATTTCAAATAAGTTTATTTCAAATGACTACGCCGAAATAAATTATAATAAAGTTGTTATTTAAAATAAATGTATTCAAATAAATTCCTCTCAAATAGTTATGTCATAGAGTTTATTTGAGATAATGTTATTTTCAATAATTAACTTATGAGATATATTATATTGCCCAGCTCTGCCCACACGGTATGGAACGCGTTAATCGAACGCGAATAAACAGTTGTCGATGAAGAAGGTATTTGTTTGTTGATAATACCCCCAGCATTCCCCACTGAAATCAGAGATCGGCGACCGCGCGCGTGATCGAACAAACGAAGTATTAGTCGGCCGCGTCTCAGCTATCGTTTACAAGACCACTGGCGGAGAGACTCGACTCCTCGCCGCGGAAAAATCACGGCTATACCACTGCGCTGTTCTTTGTTTCATTCACGGAGTGCTGCGTGTCGTGTTACGAGCGTGTTGTACGCACGCACTCGAGCGTGAAGCTCCACCCTCTCTCTCAAGGATAAGAGGTTAATCGAGGAGGTGAGGCAAAAAGGAAAAAGGAGATAAGATTAAAAAAAAAGTTTGGGTGGGGGAGCTAAGTGTGTTGCGACAATGCTTACAAGTCTCCAACTCTGGCATCATCCTCATTCTCGCGATCGCTGTTTCAGATTCTTTTAATTCAGCTCTTCTGGAGAGAAAAAAAAGAACGACAAAAAGAGACCTCCTGAGAAATATTTCCAACGTTTAATTTTAGGATAATTTTACTGTCAAAATTTTACTGTATTTGCGCGTTTCTTTTTAAACGTTTCCGGAGCGCCATCTTCTTGGAGATCTGCTGCCGTATTCTATGTACTCCCACATTTCTTATTTATTCTTGTAATATAAGATTTTATGTGTGGTTATATTATATTTTTTATACATATATTTCTTTTATATGTTTATCGTAGAAAATTTCATTTTATTTTATTGATTATGTACACGGTTAAGTTTACGTACGATTTTAACACTGAACCTACCCAGCGTAAAATTAGTATCTGATCAATGTTGTCTTATACAAGCAGCAACATAATTTTCTATAAATGAATTTTTATAATTTCAATAATTGTGATATATAAGACCGGCCATTTGTCCGTGGTGTTTTTTAGCTTTAGTGTTAAGAAGCAAAGGTAAATGAAAATTTATCTGAATTCATTTGTAGTGAAGTTTTTTTTTCATATATCGTTGTCTGAGAACTCTTGAATCAACAGTTTGTGTTCTTTAAACTATGATGGTTTGTTTATAAAATACGTTTATAAATTCTAGCAACCACTTCGATGTTATTCTTCAATGATTTTATTTTCTCTTGAGGGGTGTTACTTTTTATTCTTTAACCCTGATAGAAAAGTAAAATAGGGATGTAAAATACTTAAGGGATGGTTTCCAACCCTTTCAGTTTCAAATTATTAAAAAAATGCCACTTTCGAAGCTCAGGATGTTTAAAAATATTTATCAACCATTCACATCTTCGGAAATACTATCGAAGACTCATTTCTATATTAAAATCAATTTATTACTAAAATTGACAATAGTATACCGGTCGCGTAAAATTGGAGTAAAAAGATGTGATCAATGATCATAATGATTAGTCTACGGATAAAAAGAAGCATTTCGATCGAACGCAAGCTAAATAACAATCTATTTCTTCCATTAATAATTCGAATAAGGAAAAATGAATGTGTAACAGCACTTTTGAAATCTTAGAATGGCTGCACAGTTTTGTACTGCATGCAGTCACTTTTCTCGTAAATGAATAAAGATCCGCAAGCTGATAACGATTTGTAGACTGCGGATTTTATGCATTTATGGCAAAAACGAGTTGGTACATTTTAAAAGAAGAAAGAAATTAAAACAATCTAAGAACGTGGACATATTATTTTCCATTTTTTAAGATCAGTAAAGAAAAAAATTGATTTTATTGTGTTTTCTGCTTCTTGCAATCGACCCAATCAATTTTTATTTTGCATAAAGATCCGCAAGCTGATAACGATTTGTGGACTGCGGTTTTTATGCATTTATGGCAAAAACGAGTTGGTGCAGATTAAAAAAGAAAGAAATTAAAACAATCTAAGAACGTGGACATATTATTTTCCATTTTTTAAGATCAGTAAAGAAAAAAATTAATTTTATTGTGTTTTCTGCTTCTTGCAATTGACCCAATCAATTTTTATTTTGCATAAAGATCCGGCAACGTTGCATAATTGAGACAACATTGGGATATAACTGCACGAGATTCAAGTAGTCACCGATCATTTTCGGAGTGGGGAAATTAGGCGTGCCGTGGCCACGTCACACACCGTGTTTCGTAAGAGAATTTCACAGCCTTGAGCGTCGTACCCACCGAATTCAATGGACATTTAATCAAACCGAAGGACACGTAGTACTACGCGTAGTATGGCCGCCATGTAATTTCATGGTCGAGAGAAAACGAGGGTACTACGGCGTACTCGAGCGAACAGCGCGTCCGCGGTTAGGCGAGGAAACATAGTAGTGAATCCGCGTGTGTGCGTGGAAACGTGTGTGCACACTCCGGTGATCGCATGATACACGCGAGGAGGAAACGAGCTCCGTGTGCTACCCGGTGAAATTAAATGGACTTTTTCTTGGCCTTCTTTTACACGCGAAGAACAATCGAGTACAACGATTTGTAAAATTAATAGATCGCTAAATCTTCGCTGGAAAATTGTTGACTTTTAACCACTTCCCATCATGATTTATTTTACGCTCTCACGCTCTCTTTGTTGCTCATTATTTTCTATAAATGAAGAAAAGTTGTTATTCATTGAATTTATTAGATTGATGTCTCCTCTTTGCAGCGATCTCTTAAAAATTGTTGTGCGATTTTTGGTCACCATTTTATTGGGCGTTGAATGTGAAGTGTGCCGTCGATAGTAATAATAACTAGACTGTGGATTGTATGCATTTACAATAAAAATGGATTGACGCAATTTAAAACAGGAGACAAATTTAAATAATTTAAAATTAACGATATACTATTTTCAGCGTGTTAAAATCATTCAAGAAAGAATTAAATGTGCATATGGGTACCATCTCTTGCAATGGATGCAGAACATTTTTATTTTGCATAGAAATCCTCAGTCTAGTGATAAAAAAAGCTTTGATGTTAGAAATTTGGGAATTTTTCGGCAAGAATTAAGCGCTCCATTAATTTTGGTGCAGATCGAGTGTAAGACGTTTCTATTTAAAATTTGGTTTTATGCTGATGAGGATTAATTAATGACTATGCAGTTGTGGAATATAAAGTTTGATTAATATATGACCGATTCTCGTATTAAGCGAGCATTGCGTCGAATTTCCTGATAACGATATCGAACACGAGCACGCCGCATGTTCTCGACGTCTATCATATTTAATATAAAGGTATTCAAGATGGCCGTCGAGGAGGATATCCTGTCTGTCCAGCGAAGAAGGTGCTAAGTAGCCTGTGCAGACCATTTATTAGCTGCGAGCCGCTGGAATATGCAACGAGACGAAACATTTTTAATTGCATCGTTATGATACGGCGCGGGGAATTCGTATTTTTAATCATTCCAAAAGTTTTATAGTTTATTTTTCTGGTTATATAGTGTTTTAATGAATGGGTCAGTTTTCGAGATCGTGTTCTTTTAAAAATTTGTCAGGATACCATTTTTTTTAACGGTTATTTGATCTATTTGTTAGTACAATTGGTGTAGTAAATAGAATACGGATTTTTATGCATTTATATGTGCCAGGAGGTATAAAATATGTAGACATTAACATTAGCAAATATTAGCGACATTTCTACTTCATTTTTACCATAAGAAGTCTTTTAGTCAGCGACAAGAATTATATCAAAATTATAATATATGGTAATTTGAGTATTCGATGAGTCAAGATGTCTTCCCGGGATTAATAAGGATTTCCATAATTATTTATCTAGCTTTAAAAATTAATTTGCGAATGAGACATGAAAGAAGATAATAATGTAGTTTATTTCAATCTCGCGGCTGAGAAATTGGACTTGGTTTACATAAACCTAATCAGTACAATTCTATCTTAAGCTTTTATTTCTTCCATTCACTCACTCAACACTAGACTGCGGATCTTTATGCAAAATAAAATTGTTAAGTTGTAAGAAATGTCATAATATTCTTAAATTCTTTTAATTTTCCTATTGCTTGAAATTACACCCACCCATTTTTGCTGTAAAAGCATAAAGTCTGCAGTCTACTCATCACTCTTATTCTCATTTTTTGTTTTCCATACTCACTATTTAAATATAATTCCTATAATATAACAATCTGTTCTTCTTAATTATTACCTGTCATTTGTCTTTGGCGTTTCCTATTCCCCCCTCTCGTTATTGTATCACACCTTCCCAATTTTTCTTATTTATTATCCCTCATTACTTAATTTTCCTTATCCAGACAAAACAAGATGAAAGAGTAATGATCAGGACTAATGTTGTCTGTTTAATTCCAGTCTGATCAAGCAAATCGCTTCCAATTACTAGGCACTTTCATAATTCATAGTTCGTCAGCCACTTCAAACTATTCGACGAGCATATCACATAAAAACCATTTCCTCGAAAAACTATCCAGGCTAGAAACACAGATAAAAATCAACGTTAGGGATCGCACACGAAACTAGCCGGGAGCACTATCTGCATAATCTCGTGCATGATCGTTCCCACGCAACCTCGAAAACAAACGCTCTATCGCTATCCGAGTCCCCGACAGGGAACAACTTGCAATAGTTTCAGATAAAATACTGAAAACGGAAATACATAAGCAAATACTATGTGAAGATACTGTTTCATGTGATGCTTTAATCATGAGGATATACTATTATTTGAAATAGATATTGATGGAAATATTATTATTTGAAATAGAAATTGACAAAGATATTATTATTTGAAATACTATCATTTTTAATAGAAATAGATGGAAATATTATTATTCGAAATATAAATTAATGGAAATATTATTATTTGAAATAGATTTGGTGCAAATATTATTATTGGAAATACATTTGGAGGAAATATTATTATTTGAAATAGATATTGATGGAAATATTGATGGAAATATTATTATTTGAAATAGAAATTGACAAAGATATTATTATTTGAAATACTATTATTTGTAACAGAAATAGATGGAAATATTATTATTCGAACTATAAATTAATGGAAATATTATTATTTGAAATAGATTTGGTGGAAATATTATTATTTGAACTATAAATTAATGGAAATCGTATTATTTGAAATAGATTTGGTGGAAATATTATTATTCGAAATACATTTGGAGGAAATATTATTATTTGAAATAGATATTGATGGAAATATTGATGGAAATATTATTATTTGAAATAGAAATTGACAAAGATATTATTATTTGAAATACTATTATTTGTAACAGAAATAGATGGAAATATTATTATTCGAACTATAAATTAATGGAAATATTATTATTTGAAATAGATTTGGTGGAAATATTATTATTTGAACTATAAATTAATGGAAATCGTATTATTTGAAATAGATTTGGTGGAAATATTATTATTCGAAATACATTTGGAGGAAATATTATTATTTGAAATAGATATTGATGGAAATATTGATGGAAATATTATTATTTGAAATAGAAATTGACAAAGATATTATTATTTGAAATACTATTATTTGTAACAGAAATAGATGGAAATATTATTATTCGAACTATAAATTAATGGAAATATTATTATTTGAAATAGATTTGGTGGAAATATTATTATTCGAACTATAAATTAATGGAAATAGTATTATTTGAAATAGATTTGGTGGAAATATTATTATTCGAAATACATTTGGAGGAAATATTATTATTTGAAATAGATTTAGTCGAAATATTATTATTTGAAATAAAAATTGATAGAAATGTTATTATTTGAAATATAAATTAATGGAAATATTATTATTTGAAATAAAATCATTTAAATAGAAATAAATAGGAATATTAATTATTACTTGAAATACTATCTTATATTTCAAAGAAATACTCATTTCGCAACAGTGTATGCAGTAAGCATGAGTAAGAATGTAAAGTATATATTTAAAGTAACTATTTTTGTATGTAACTACTATTTCAAAACAATTTATTTGCCAAATCCCGTGTCATTTAAATTAGTAAAGATATTCATTTCTATTTATCTATTTCAAAAATCTATTTTCCCCAGTCCTTGTCCCCAAAGCAAGGACAGCAAAGCTAAACCGCCTTTCTCTTCTATAATTGTTACAGAGGTGGGAACAGCTGGTCGTCTCGAAGCTGAAGTGGGAATTGTCTGCAGTGACGCCTGGTGACTTCGTGATGCACATCCTGAACAGACTGCCGATGCCTCGTAGCTGGGACCCAGTGATGGTCAGGAGGCACGCGCAAACCTTCATCGCCCTTAGTGCAAGAGGTGAGAAACGATAAATACCTACCGAACCTCTATGCTCTCATATTTCATGCATTTATGCATATGGGACGGGTGCCTGCACGGTACAAGCCGTGGAAAATTTGTGGAGATAGTGATCGAAGTCACTGCAATAAAAAATGTCCCATACGATGTCCAGGTTTTTGAGTTTTTCTTGAAAAACCTTGAAAAAGAATTTTTCGCCAGTATTCAAGTTGGACGAAAACTGTCGATTATGCAGGCGTCTATCTCCCGTAAAAGTCGGTCATAAACGGGACGAATGGAAATTCTAATTCGTTCTACTTGCGTCGATTATGAAATGGTTATTACGGTGGAGCCAAGTTTCGCGGCGCGTCGTAATTTTCATACCACTGTGTGACCGCCTTGATAAGGGTAATGAACGAGAAAAGGAAGCTCGTGCTGTATTCTTTTCGCTTCTTTAAGCATTAGCCGATTAACGTGGAATTTAGCACGAGCTAATCTGTAACAGTCATAACTGCGTTCTAGTTTCAATCGTGAACGGTCTAATAGTTTAAAAAGATAACCGCAAGCACAACTAAAACGTTTTTTTAAGCAAAAACGAAAAGGAAAATAAATTGCGGACGGTCGCTATTAGACTGCGGATCTTTGTACAATACGAAAATTGTTTGCATCAATTGTAAGAGCCAAGTAAAATTACCATTATTTGTTGAATAATTTCCTGAAGATGGGAATAATATGTCGACATTCTGAAATTCTTTTAACCCCTTTAACATTTCATCTACTCATTTTTGTCATAAGTGGAAAAAATCAAGTCTAGTCATAATACCAATTAATCTTCTTTTTAAAATAGTTTTAAATAACTTTTTTTATAATTGCTCCCTTGAAATCAATTTTTGTATTCAACTATATTGTTTTAAATTTCAAGTTTTAATATTGCTATTCTCGGTTTTCTTTTTTCGACAATGCACGGGTGCTGATGGACAAATTTTGAATCTTTCTGTAAATTTTCATATTTTCTAGATAAATTGAGCCTTTTGATCAGATTTCAAAATAGACGTTAATATATTCATTGCAGAAAATTCGATTAATATCCAGAAAATGCAAGAATTTCAATTTTCGTTTCATTAAATAAACCAGTTCGATTTTATGGAATTTGGGGTTGCTGAATTTGGCACACAACGCGTTAATTTGTTATATCTCATCTAATCGATTTTTCTCCTAAGTGCATAAAATCGGCAGTCTAATCATCGAGCACTTTGCTGGGTTAAACTGTACTTTGGAGGACCAATTTTTTAAAACTTTTTTTTATGCAGTCCTATAGATTTCGACGTGAAAACACCTAAAATGAAAGTCTTATTGCCAGGAGTTCACTGGTTCAGAAGTTATACGCGTGTAAAATTGAGGACTTTTAACTAACCTCAGATCAACTTGGACTATACCGCTCAGTACTACTTAGCCGATGTGCTGAACACCCACCATCTATCTAGGGCATGCGCTCAACAGTCCTACCTCTACCACCGAATAAATATTGCGACGCTCTAACGGTTAGAGTCTAACCTGTCAAAAACGCTTAAAATTGCTCGTGTTTACACGTGTATAACTTTTCAACGAGTGAACTCCGGTAACCAAAACTTGAATTTCGTGTACTAAAACTTACACGTATATCATTTTCTGCTCAAAATGTGTAACCTCACATACAGAAAACTTGAAAATTTTTGGTCCTCTAAAGTACAGTTCAGCCTTTACTGTGCAACACGTCATAGTTCCAATAAAGCATCTGCGTACGATCGAAAAGATTTGTTTCGTGCAGAAAGCGTAAGTTGCTCCAAACTTTTGAACGAGAGTGTGTATCATTGACGAAATAAATTTTCATCTATCTGTAACTTCTTACAACCAACTCGGACACTTTTTATTTTGCAAAAAAGAAAACGCACAGCCGATCAGTATGTGCCAATTCTAGGTGTACACATTCAAACCGAGCAACAGTATACTCCTCTCGCGAATAATTCCGATAAAGCAATGGCTCTGCAGTTGTCGTAAATGTTCATGGGCCATAAACCAACGGAGATTCGAGGTTTACGTTACGATAAACGACACGAATCGATCGCGGCCACCGAGTAACGTTTTCTCGAGCTTGTTTCGGCCGCGGCGATTAGAAATTATAATCGGATTGCGCGGGGTGGGGCATGCGCGCATCGTAGAAAACGCGACTTTAAAATGCGATTCTTACAACGCGGGTCCTTCATTGTCAGCCTCGTTAGAACCGTGCCACGGCATCGTAAACAATCGGGAGCGTTGCATCGTTAACTCGCCGCAGCGTTAATGAATATGCCCGCACTGTCGTATAATGCACCCGGCGCAGCGGAAACCATCACGTAACTTGAATCGATTCCCCCGTACGTTTCTTTTCTTTTCGTTTAATGGGTCATGCGCGCGTCTAATTATGCACGGGCCGTGCTCTCCGACGAGAACGAAGTAACGAAAGTGCAAGGATACGGCTATTCGGACGCGTCTTCCCCTTCGACGTCCGCTGCGCTCGAAAGGAAACCGCGAAAATGTTCGTCGTGATTGCCAACGTCGGTTTTTAACAACCGGTTTGTTTGGGTAAATTAGCAACGGTCGAAAACCAGCATTTCAATGGGAGAAACCTGTTTTAAATATCATCATCAATGTGGACTGGACAAATTAATTGATCCTTTATTTGAGAATGTAAGACTCATCTTCTTGCAGCGGACTAATATTTTATATGCTCGTTTGATCAAATGAATTGATGCCTTAATGGAAAAGTTAATATCATTCTTCATGAACCAGGAGAATGTTTAATATCCGCGTTTGATAATAATGTTCCTCAGATAGGCTTTAGTGTTTTTTACAAGGCGGTTTGTTTGGGTAAAATTGGTTCTAAATAGTACAATCAATATACAAAAATTATAATATTGTACAATATAAAAATATTATACAATATAAAAATATTATACAATATAAAAATATTATACAACATACAAATATTATACAATATACAAATATTATACAATATACAAATATTATACAATATACAAATATTATACAATATACAAATATTATACAATATACAAATATTATACAATATACAAATATTATACAATATACAAATATTATACAATATGCAAATATTATACAATATACAAATATTATACAATACACAAATATTATACAATATACAAATATTATACAATATACAAATATTATACAATATACAAACATTATACAATATACAAATATACAATATACAATATACAATATACAATATACAATATACAATATACAAATATACAAATATACAATATAGGTAAAATTTGTGCGTTAGTAGATGCATTAGTAAAGTTACATATGAGACTGCAATTGAATTATGCGAGGTGTTTAATGCAAAAGTAATGTAAGCGAATATATTTGTCTCGTTTAACACCACCATCAAGGGTTTAATTAACTCCACATCAAATGTAACATCCTTCGAAATTATTGTTTCTAATAGAACTTTTACTTAATTCCCCATTGTCCAATCTTAGCCATCTATGTGAAATTTTCAAATACAAAGCTAGTAAATATTGCAATTTTCCATTACTTCCAGTCTCTAATTGTAATAAATCTGAAGATTCTTACATTTTTTTTATGCCTGACGCATCAACCGATTTTGATGAAATTTTCCGAATATGTATAATTGACAGAGATCTACAAAACGTATTTTGTAAATTTTCAATATATGCCTAAAAACGCTGCGAAATACAGCTTTTAGTATTTTTTCTGGGATTCCGACTAATTGCAATTTTTTTAAAAAAGTATTCTCCACCCCATGTGCCAAACGGATTGTTCTAACTTCTCAAAAAAATCCACGTCGTAGAGTCCAATATTAGAAATGTGTTTTTAAAAGTGGCCGAAGATTACTGTCAGTCACTGTACGTATATTTTTCCTTTGGACTGTGTCATTTCAAAATCATCTAAAAGTGGTCCGTGTAAGAAAGAAAACGGGTGTATCAAGGAAATCCGTCGTCAATTTGGCCCCGCTCCGGAAGTGTCCTGTTAAGGCAAGCCTGCCTCGAGTGGTTTTGTGACGTTTTGTCGAAGTACAGAACATTGTCGTGTCCTTGTTGACCATAAGTGCGAGGAACCGTCGCGGGGTATACAAGAAGACGAAGATGAGAGAGAGAGAGAGAGAGAGAGAGAGAGAGAGAGAGAGAGAGAAAGAGAAAGAAAGAGAGTAGAGAAAAAAAAGAGAGAAGCCCCCGGGAGAGCACGTTCGTGGAGAGGTTCAGAGACCTTCCGCGATTCAAGGAAGCGGTTGGAATTCGTGGCGCCGTTTGCTTCTCTTTTCGCCGCTGAAAAAGAGGGTCAAACGACTCGAACTGGGCCCCGGCGACTACCTAGTTTGGCTCGTGAGAAACAATCATCGTCGTTCCGCGGGCCTGGCCGGGACCGAACCGGGTCCGAGTGCTGGGCCCGCTTCTAGCGTCTCCTCTTCTCCTTCTTCTGCTGCTTCTTCTTCTTCTTCATCATCTCTCCGGAACCACCGGAGCCGACCAGACGACGAAGGACGATGGTCCTCGCTTTTTCCCATTGACGGTTGTAATAACAACCGATTGGCAACGGGCAAAGAGGGATTTAAACGTGTCTCGATTCCATCGTGCCCGGCGTCCCTTCTACCACTTATATACCTTCTCCTCCAGCTTCTTCTTCTTCTTCTCCTTCTTCTTCGCGATACTCCTTCGTCGAGTTCTTTCCAGGTTTTCCAAGGAGACCGAAGAATTTGTGATTTCTCTTGCTCCGGTTCTCTTGATCCTTTTGAAGGATCTCGGATTTTGGTAATTGTTTGTCGACTTGTTCTTTTTCTTCATCTTTTTTGGTGTCCTTTTACTTTGGCGAAATATGCGGGATCGTTTCTTGAACCTAAATGGTTCCTAACAATTAGAGTGTTCTGTACGGCGAAGGATTTTGTTGTAATTGGATCTATTTTTGTTCAGGTTTCTCATGTTTCTGAACATGTAGTTCATGCACATTGAAGTCGCCAGTGTGGTGACGAAGTTGTAGTACGAAATCTAGCACATACTTTTCTATTCATTATTCATTTTGAGTTATATATTGTTTGTCTCTGTCGATAGACTACGGATTTTTAGGAAAACAAATTTTCAAAGTAAATCGAATAATATTGAAAGAAATATAGTTATCTCGTTAGTTGTAAACAACGTTTAAATGTAATTTGTAGACTGCGGATCTTTCTGCAAAGGCAACATTTTCTTCATTAATTCCAAGGCACAGGAACCACATTGACATTTTTTCTTTCTTTAAGAATTTTAGTAAGTTGAAAATAGTATATTGATGTTTTTCAATTCTTTTAACCTTTCCGTTGTTCCAAAGTGCATCTATTCATTTTTTCCAGAAACGCACAAAATTTGTAGTCTAGTGATCAGCGTAATCATCGCGATTCAGTGTAATCACTGGACTGCGGATTGTGTGCATTTATTACAAAAAATTAGTAAGTGTAATTCAAAACAGCAAAAATAGAAGAATTTAGAAGTACCATTATATTATTTTCAACCAATTAAACATATTAAGAAAGAAAAGAAGAAGTCGTTTAGTTCAATTTAAAAGAACTAATTAGTTTTTGAAGGGTGTACACTCAATTCTTCGAACAGCTGTAAACGCATGAAATCCGCAGTCTACAGTAATCTCTCCGTGAGTGTCGTCGTGAAAGGCCGAGCCAGCGAGGGGTCGAGTGTCGGCAAGACACACACTAATGGAAGCGAAACAAAAGATTGCAACTTTTCTAATGTTTTTTTATGAAACTTCCACCATCGTATTCGTCTCGTTTTTCTAATTAAAATGACCCAAAACACGATATAGTTACGTAAATAATTACACGTGAAATTCGGACTTGACATTCATGGTAGACACACGAATTCGATAAATGTGAAGACCGAAACATTAATCGCTCGCCACACATGTAATTACGATCGCAATTATATCGTGTTTGGTGTCTCTTTAATCAGAAAAAAGAGAAGAATATGACGGAAAAGTTGCATCGACGAAAACCAAAAATAAGGAATTTTGATTTCTGAATTTAAAAGACTTGAGTTGCCACGAGTCCTTTAATGTTTGCCGAACGCTCGAACATCAGTTCCTCTTTCTTTTTCAATCGTTATCCTTCTCTGCGTTCGGCACACTACAAAGATTGTAGTCCCTATTCTATGAATGTCGCGCGGCAGGCCCGAATCTACGACTCTTATGGAGAGAATGCTGTAGTAATCAACCAGCAAATCCCTAGCCACCGGAGCAACAAAACAATGCAATCATCGCGTCTATCTTTGTCGGCTGTTCCTTTATCTCGGGCCCACAAAGGACGTCTTCAAGGGGTGTTCGTACGGTAAGCTTTTCTCCCGGGAGATATAATTTAACAGACCCTTCGAACCAGGGGTTTCGTTATTCCGTTGATATCGTCGGTTGTCGGTGGAACTGTCATCCTCGGTGGGACGGCGATTCAATCTCCCCGCGGGGTGACTATAAAAATATCGTAAAAGCGAAGAGAGCTCCGGTGTCGACAATGAACACTGTAATCATCGGTCGTGCGTGCTCGCGATATCGTATTCATCGTTTTATGCCGGCAATATATATTCGCCGAGGCCTGAGCCGCGCGCGGCGCGGCACGATGGGCCTCGACACGCGTTTTGTCCGGATTTTTCATGAACCCCCGGGCCCCCGACTATTCATTCATGGAAAGATGGAGAACAGGTTCTTCGGGCAACCGAAATGTCCGAGGCCCCCGGGAGGATTCGAGAGAGCAAGAGAGAGAGAGAGAGAGAGAGAGAGAGAGAGAGAGAGAGAAGAGAGAGAGAGAGAGCGAGAGAGAGCGAGAGATCACGGACGCGGCCGTAATAAAGCCATTAAGAGCGGAATTCCACGAAGCCGCTCTTAAATTTGCAGAGCGTTCGTTCCAGCGCAGGTGCGCGCCCTCTAACCACCGTGCATGAGGAATTATTATCGGACAAAGACATTCCCCGATCATTCTGGACCACCCCTATTGATCGATCGATCACCACCAACGGTCGAGATAATTCGCGCACCAACTTCTCTCGCGCGAGAACGCCTTCGAGATGAATGCTGTGAACGAGGGCTCTATTAAAGTCCGCGCGTAAATGATCGATCGACTGGTTAAAAGCAAAAAAAGTATCAATTAGAAGGTTTAACCTCTCCGTGCAGCGTTACGTGCCATCGATTCTCTTTCGGTCAAATGTTTCCTACTGCTCCTCATGATTTGTTGGTTGAGCGGAGTATACAGTCCTCGGAGCTTTTTAGATAAATAATATCGGTTTTATTGAATTTATTATCAAGCAATTTTACTTTCCGTTATACGATACAATACTGTCGTTCCCTGTTTGATACTGTTGTTCTCCTTTTTGTTCAATTGTTTCCTATCATTTTTCGTGTTTCGAGTGGAATGTACAGGCTAAGAGCTTTTTAAATAAATATTACTAGTTGTATTTAATTTTTTATCCAGCAATTTTACCTTCCTTTGTTATACAGTACAATACTGTTGGTCCATGTTTGATGCGAATCTTCTTCTTGTGCTCAAGTTTTGAAGGTTCAACGAAGTTTCATATGTAAATAGTAATAAATTGAATCTCTGATAATTGCGACTTTAAATTATTTTAATCTATTGTTGTAAATTGCATCTGTTCATTTCTGTCATAAATGCATAAAATCCGCAGTCTAATTATTACGAAGACGATCATAGATGAATAGTTATTTCCACTAATATTTTATGATTTTCCGGTTGATTTAGATTAACATTTCTCTAAAGAAGAAAATGTGCTGTTTTAGAGCTGTGTTAAAGTAAAGATCCCAATTTTGTATATTAATATATATAATAATATATGTATATATAATATATAATATAAATTTTGTATATTAATGTTAATATATTTGCGTTAGGGTTTTGCGTCTTGGCTGAAGAATTTCTCCTTCATGAAGTTTCTTCGCCTTCTCAAGATCCGTTCTCACTATACCCCTTGTCATTTTCGTTTCTACGCGTATTACTCTCCATTATTCTATCTTGATATCCTTCTCTTTTCATTTTTTTGGGATTCCTTTAGGCTTTTGCTTTTCTCTTGGCTGCCCTTTTTTCAAGCCACCTCTCTTCTCTTTCGTCTTTCTCAGGCTCTCTTTTAATTTTTCTTCTTCTGCTCGCCTCGTTTTACTACACCTTTTTTGCTTCGCCTCGGTATAGACTTCAACATTACCGACAACTTATCCTTTTGCTATCCTACCTATTCCCGTCTCTGCCCAAAACAAAAAGAAAAAACGTTTCTGTGAATTCTTAGTTCCTTAAAATCGAGCTTTCATAGTGTGCCAAACCGCACAGACTTCGATCAAATGTTTTCAAAAAGATTTATTCCTCTACGTGCAAATGCAAACATTTTTTGGAAAAATGTAATTCGTGTATAATGAACTTACAAATTAACATTACTAGACTGCACATCATCATTATTACAACACACGCTGCTGAATAAACTTATAATCTAATTTTTCAATAGAATAATCTTCTCATAATGTTTTTAATATGATAATCTTCTTATAATCCTTTTAATATAATTTTTTTGAGAAACTTCAGCTAAATGCTGCTAAATAAAATAAAATAACAGACTCTTTTATATACAAATATAATGAACTTCAAATTAATATTATTGGGCTATACATCATCTTTATTGTAGCAAACGCTACAAAATAATCTTAGAATGCAATCTCTTAATATAATAATCTTTTTATAATTCTTCTAATATAACTTTTTCTTAAAAATCCAGCTAAATGCTACTAAATAAAATTAAATGTTTCAACAAATTGTGTCTTACATGTGTAAATACAATCTTTTTGGAAACGTGCATCTCAGCCACAATGAATTGCAAACTATTAGCAAACCAGCCATCAAAAACTTATTAAAAACAGAAGAAAACCTCCCAATTATTAAATCGCTCATCCAAAAATTCATAAAAATTTCCTATTACCAAATCATTCATCCAAAATCCATCTTCCCATACGAAGACCATTCTGAACATTGTCCATCCCTATCCCAGGATACCCTAAAAGCATGTCAGCTGACTACACAAGCTGCCTTCGACGATTTAGCAGATTATCCAGCGCAAGGACGCTCAAGTGTCCAATAATAGAGAGGGAGCGACCAGTTAACAAAAGGTGTTAGAAAGTCCGGGTTCGCAGTTTTCGAGCAAGAACCGTTAAAGAGCCTGGGCCCAGGGTCTCTAAAACAAGTCCTCGCAAGGCTTGGCCTAATTGCTCGGGGCCCAAGGTGACAAAAGCTTTCACGCTCGAACTTCTAATAAAATGGGAAACGGGCTTGGTGTGTTTGCTGTCGGTAACCTTTGGACTTCTGGGCCCCCTTGTGCCCACTGTCCGCCGATATCCGCAAGTTTTCAACGTCGTAAATCTCGTCCCTGCGAACACCGGGACCCCTTTCGGAATCTACCTGCGAGTTGCTATTAGCGGATTCCTTGGAAACCTAAACCGTTTTCTATGGTTCCGACCGTGCGAATCGTGAAAAACGGTCAAACATGCTAGTCCTCTATTAGCCAATAATTTCTTGACGCTGAGTTACACTGTGGAGGTTAGGTAGAACAAAAGAAACGCCCTGAATATTAGCACACGGTCATACTTACAAGCGGAAGACGCGGTCATCGGGTCTTAGATTTTGTCGAAACTTTGCATGTTGGTAGATTTCGTTCTCCTGTTTATGAAAATATAGCATTATAGGCGTCGATACTCAATCATTTTTCAGATATTTACAATTTCAATTTCATTATACCCGTTAAGCCGTTAAGTACAGTTTTGGTTGAAGTTTTTGTCAAGTGCCACAGGCGTGATGGTAACGTACTAGATTCATTACCGGGAAGGCCAGTGTTCAAATCACTTTTTCCTTTTTCTCCATTTTTTCTATTTTTTCTGTTCAGTTTATCTATTTTAATTAATTGGAACATGAAAAATACACTCATAATATCTATAGGAAACAAAATATAAAAATTTGGTAATTATATAGAAAAGGTCTGCGTACTCCGATTTTGATGAAATTTTAATATGTTATGGAGCAACACATTCTGAACAACTTTTTCCTTTTCCAATATAGGGGGGTCGCTTTTAGTTTTCGAGATATTTGAAAAAAACTATCGGTAACGTTAATTTCATAACGAAAACCTTCTGTTTAGAAAAACTGGGTGGGTGTGTGTGGTATTGTCGCTTCTCATCTCCACAACGTGTATACAAACAAAAAATAAACAGATGCGGCCCGAAAATCCAGGAAATGGAATAACAAAAGAAACAAGCAGAATTAACTCCTGTAGATAACTCTGATCATACATAGATTGCTTTCAATTTTCAAAGACATTTCCTGGATTTTCGGGCCGCATCTGTTTATTTATTGTTTGTAAACACGTTGTGGAGATGAGAAGCGACAATACCACACACACCCACACAGTGTTTCACACGCACCCAGTGTTTCTAAAAAGAAGGTTTCCGTTATGAAATTAACATTACCGATAGCTTTGCAAATATCTCGAAAACTAAAGCGACCCCCCTATATTGGAAAAGGAAAAAGTTGTTCAGAATGTGTTGCTCCATAACATATTAAAATTTCATCAAAATCGGAGTACGCAGACCTTTTCTATATAATTACCGAAACTTTTTTTTCTTAATATGTTTAATAGGTTGAAAATAATATATCAGTATTTTCAAATTCTTCTAATGTTTTCACTGTTTCATATTGCACCTACTCATTTTTGTCATAAATGCATAAAATCCGCTGTCTATTAATAACTATTGTATAACTCGAAACACAACAGTTTATTTACCCAAAGGGAGAATATATCTATCAATTTGTTAAAGCGTAGATCTGTACGCGTCCTCTCGTTGAGACGTCTGGGATCGATCTGGCGACCTTTTTCTTATCAACAACTGTCTGTTCAATTTTATCGATCGAACCTCTTCTCTGCGATATGTTGAGCATACCGCTGGGTGGGGAGGGGAGGGGAGGGGGAAAGGGGGCAACTTCATGAACTTCGCGATTTCATATCGTCGTAACAATATTTTTGTATCTACTTCGACATTAATCCTCGAATGGTACCCTCTTCTGTATATCGATTTTCACTGATGTATTGCAAGATAATTCCAAATACGACATTTCATTAGCTTCTTTTGATCGTTTCGATTTTGTAGCCTTAAATTATATACTTCCAAGTATCTCAGCAAATTTTTACGGAATTTTTAGGAGGATTCCATTGTGAACTCAGTGATGGTATATGGTCTCGGTTTTTTCGCGCATGCGCGACTAAATGCAGGAGCGTATGTACGTCTTATGTTTGTGGGGAAAGTAAGGGAGAACTGTTATTGGCGGGAAACCGTACAGAAGAGTGCAAGATATATTTATATATTATATGTATATACACATAAAATTTTAATATTACATACGCATGTTAAACATTCATATTTGAAAATCGAAAAAAACATTTGCGAAACTATGCGGGGTGACCAAGGTACCCCATTTTAGCCCAACTTTGTACATCACTGACGCTAAAATCGTCGCGCATGTGCGAGAAAGCCGAGACCATATGCCTGTGTGAACTGAGGAAACATTGCACCACTTAACCAGTTAGCTGTTTTTGACGAGTATACTCGTCATGAAGAAATGGCACAGTGTTTTGTTATGACGAATATACTCGTCATGCGAAAAAAGTAGCTACAATTTTCTGTTTACATTGCAATTTTAGAAAACTAAAATATATTCTTAAATTTCAAGATGTTTTGAATATTTGGAGGCCAAGACGAAATAAAACGAACAAATACGAAAATATAAATAATTATTATGAAAAAACTGTATACAGTGTGCACAAAGTAGTTCGCTTACTTTTTGCGACACATTTTAGGTACCCACTTATCAAAGAGGTCGCAACAGCTAACTGGATAAGAGTTAATGTTGATCTTATTCATATTGTATAAGTTAACTCCTCGGCAACTACAATGGCCAATCTACCAGACCTGTCTACCGCATTTTCTGTTTCTCAAAATCGAAATTCAGCGGTACAATATGGCCAGTTCAAAATGCAAACGCAATATTGATTGGATCGTAACTCCCGGACAAAGGGGAAATAACATTGCAGCGTGACTTGGTCGTCAACGTGTTAAAACGACTCATTGTTAGATGGATTTATTTAACATCTGTTTACGATAGCGGGGAGCATGTTTTACTATTGCTAGCACCTCTCCAAGAGACATTTTGTACCGAGCTTCAAGCTGATACTTTCAACCCTTCGACGGGAGGGGTTGAAACTGGAAAAACCGGATTTTCCGTTTTCATTATGTGTTTTCCCTTTTCGGTACGTGTGAAAAACATGTTGAGAAAAAACATATCTGTCGAGTTACACTTATCTAGAGTAATGTTAGAGAGTTTTTCTAAATTTGTTGACCCATGTTCTTCATTGAAAAAAATTAGAAATATTCAAAAGTGTATATAGGGAAACTTTAATGTGGACCAGCAACTTGTACACAATGGGCAAGAAACTTTCTTTTGGTGTGATTTAGCTACGTATCTTGAAAAACAGAAATATTTACAGTGTTGTCGATGATGTTAACTCTAGAACTATTCAGCACTAATAAGCAATTAGCATGAATTACTTTATAGAAATAATAAAATTGTATTTACATAGGTCCTGTTTGATTTTTACCATAATAAGTGATTATGCACAAAAATTTATAAAAACGATCTTATAATTTCAATATGCATATCCATCATAGTAAAATGAAAAATCTGAACCTGTCAATTTGGCTTGTCCAGTAATTTCAATGTAAATCAATTATAAAATGTATAAAATTATAAAATGTAGGTCATCCCGTAAGAATTGTTTATTTCGGATAATCGTAATTGTTTAGTTCGGATAATCGAGGTTCCACTGTAAGTGGAATTTATAGCTGCGGACAGATTAAATAAATTTAAAAATATCAATATTCTTGTTTCAACTGATTGAAATCATTAGAGAAAGACTGACATTTCTATTTGGCTCCTATGTTGTACAATTTGTGCAGACTATTTTTATTTTGCATAAAGTTCCTCCGCAGTCTAGTAATGTATAATCGTTTTTTCTCATTATCGACAACCCATTGTAACCAGCGCTCGCGACCTTTTTGTTTACAGAGTACAAATTCTCTATGTACACGCCGAGCATGATCGCGGCTGCGAGCGTCGCGGCGGCTCTTCATGGTCTCGATTGGACTGGGAAAAGCGGTTACGGGCTGTCCGGCCTCCTCCTCGAGCTTACTCGCATCACGGCTATCGAACAGGTTTGTCCTCCTGATATTATTACCAGACGCTCCTTAAAAAAAGAACCCTAGAATAAGATGCCGGCGTCAAAGAATAGGTTTAATCGTACTCCGATTCGCACCCGGTTTACGTAAGCAGGTTTCACCGAGGATTTTCTCCAACCTGCATAAAGTATTATATAGTGTGTCCCAAAATTGTTGTACTTTCTTCACAGGGACAAATTCCTGAGGTCATTCGAAGTAACTTTTTCCTTTGCGAAAATGTTCTCCGCGGCTTTATTAAGGAGTTATTAACGAAAAACACGGACCAATCAGAGCGCGGCTACAGCAGACGGATTCTGGCTCGGCCAATGGCAATGCCGCGTTCAAACGGACCGGTCGCCGTGCCCGAAACCGTCACAGTAGCCGCGCTCCGATTGGTCTGTGTTTTTCGCTAATAACTCCTTAATAAAGCCACGGAGAACATTTTCGCAAAGGAAAAATTGACTTTAAATGATCCGAGGGATCAACTACTGCAAGGAAATACGACATTTTGGGAACACCCCGTACACCAATGATAGAAAAACCTTGGTCTTCCTCTTCAAAAACAATATTTTATTATTTCTTCATTTGGGAAAATTATTCAAATTCTTGACAAAAGATGAACTATTAAACTGTTGTTGTTAGTTATTGCTCTGCAAGTTGGCCGTTTGCTCTATCGTGAAATTAATACATTTTACGTATTACATGCAAAACATTCATTTTATGTCGTTATTTACAATTGTAACGTATAGCATGATTCTCGGAGGACTTCTCTGTGAAAATATCTTTTTCTCATATTTTATTAGAGGATAAACTGCATTTAATTGGATATTAATATTATGAAGGCTGTTGTTGAAATGCGCTGAACTTCACAATTGACGCCTGGAGCTTTTGGTACTTATTATACGCTATTCTACCCGTTTCGACGAGCTGAGTACGAATATGACTTTCGTTTTTGGGGGAAATTACAATTTCCCGAGATATTCGCAGTAAGCTGTGGCGGCTACTTCCTATGCTCTTCAACAGAGGGACACTACAACAACACCTTTTCCCGCTACTACCTGAATCTTCCTCTGTTTGTATATATACCGTTCTAAACTGTCCTTACGACATGCCGCGTCTTCTTTTGGTTTTTGCAAATTCTCTCATATTTAAAACTCATCTTACTCCCACCTACCTCAAGCTGGTAATACCACTAACAAATAACACATAATTTCTAGTCGGTAAAGGAGCTTTTCTCTGCCCCTAGGTACGACTTCAAACTCATCGAACAACATCAAAAAAAAAACCTTACGACATCCCGTGTCTAAGGCACGGGTCCGCTAGATGGCCTTACTGATGAGTCCTCTAGCGGGCCTAGGACGAAACGCTTCCTTCTCCTTTTTCCATCTTTTCATAATTCAACTGCCGGCGTAAAGCTTTATTATTAGCACATTGAATACTGCTCATAAGTGTGTGGCTGTAATCCCAAATGATCTCCGATCACGAAATCGACGATGTTTCTCACGAGCGAGTCGGTTCTTAGCTGAAAATCAATGTAGAATTAGTCGAAAGTAAAAGTCCGATTCAAGGACATTTTGGACCCTGCTCATTCATGTGTAGTTCGTGTACAAATTTGTCCGGGTTGCAGAGAGAAAAAAATGAAAGAGAGAGATTCATGGAGTAATGGGTTGATCTTCGACCTCGAGATCGATGATGTTTCCCACGAGTGTCCCGTCCTCGTTTCTTAGGAAGCGTCGACGGCTCCGAGATCATGAATGAGAATGCAGGTGGCTAGACGGAGTTCCTCGGAACAGCTTCCTGCTTCTAAATACATGCGGCCCGGCGCAAAATATTGCGCTCGGCATGCTGTGGACCCCATGCCGAGCCATTCACGCGTGCACTTTATTCGTGCGTTCGCCGCATTATGAATGTATAGTCTGTATAGTCTGCGCTTTGCTCTCCCTTCGACCGTTTCTCTCTCTCTCTCTCTCTCTCTCTCTCTCTCTCTCTCGTAAACATGTGCCCGACACCTGCTACGGCTCCTCATCGGGACTTTTTGCGCGACGTCTTGGCTGGATTCGCGAATGATCCCCCTTCGCGTGTCTGTCCCAGCGAGTTCCCCTTCAATGGGGAGACCGCATTCAATGACTTTCGTCGTGTTCTCGTCGTTCCGCCAAAATGACTATGCTTTGCACTTTTACGTCCACGCATTTCATTATCAAATCGATCCCTGTGCTGCTCTCAGTGATTGGGAGTTAATATGATTAACACGTTAAACGCGGAGCAATTTTTTGTCTCGCTTTGCATTGTCCTTTTTATTTCTGTTAAAATACAAAAATACGAGTGTGCACACGCAAAAGACTGTCATCAATCTGCTATTAATCTGTTTCAATCACATATATTAATAAAGAGTGTGAACATTTTTTAATATTATATAAATCACATATATAATAAATTGTTTTGTAAAATTCGATACCGTCAGTACCCAGGGACTAACATAGCGTTTAACGTGTTAATAATTAACTATTATAACTAACTAGAAATCATGTTGATGACTAACGATTACGATTACTAAGTAATCCAGTAATTGTGATTAATGGTTAATTTAAGTTATCAAAGCAAATGTAATCATTGGTTATGATTACCCCAGTACTTCCTACCTTACCTCATTTTAATCAGAAGAACGACACGAATGCGTTTCATGAAAGTGTCATAAGAAAATAAGATTTTTGTATGCCTTCGCGAAAGAATTGATGATATGAAAATTCAAAACCAGAACATCCCCTCCAGAAGAAAAGAGTGAGTGTCAAGGAAGGGACTAACAAATAAACTAGTTTGTTGAATTGCAGGACTGACTTTTTGTTCTTTTCATTAAAATATCTGGGTACACGCAAGAGCGCTTTACAAGCTGAACATTTTGAATAGAATTTTAGCAATTCCACGCAAAAGAATTCATGTATTGGGGGAGAGTACGATTTCCGTGGCCCCTCGTTTTGAGGTTATATATGTGTTCTTGGGGTTATTTCAAGAAAAAAATGTATATATAACATGGTGTCAAATTGGCCTGGTTTAGCCGGTAAAGTCGATTTCCTGTTTTTTTATAAATTTGCAAATATCTCGGTAACTATGCGAAATATGGCAAAATATCAAGAGACCTTTTTTGCAGAAAATGAAATTTTATTCGCATAATCTTTGCATTGTAGCTGCCATCCAGATTTTGAACTATTAATGGAAAAATCATGTGAATAGAATGAGTTGTGGTTAGGTCGTGGAGGGGGCGGATCAAAACGAGGGTCCACGGAAATCGTACTGGTGCCATGTTTTGAAACGATGAAACCCAGAACATCCCCTCGAAGACAAGATCGAGTGTCTAACAATGAACTGCTTTTTTGAATTCCAGGACTACCTTCAGGGCTGTCTGCAGCAGATCGAGGAGATGGTGTCGCAGGCGCATGTGGACGCGGAGACCGGCGGTGCGCACCAGGTGACCGGCGGATCGGTGACGTCGGGACAGCAGAGGCCTTTGGGGGACGAGATGATCAGCCAGGAGAAGATCCTGGAGCACGAGAAGGCGGGCACGCCGACCGACGTGAGGGACGTCCATTTTTGAGAGACGCCGCTGAGGGAAACTCTGGCAAGGGTGACTCTCTGCTGAGCCTAGAGGCCGGGGACGAACGTTTAGCCAGCAGCGACGACGACGACGATGACGACGACGACGCTGAAGGACCCAAGGCCACGAAGAGGATCAAGCTAAACGAAGAAGGAGATGGACAACGCGTTGAACTCGAGCGAAACGAGACGCAGTCGACAGACTCCTAAAAACAATCTAGCTCGAAACGAAACACAGTAAATAGCTCGATATCCATCATCAATCGTCGGCACACACAAACAAAGTTTTTGGTTTCCCGCAGCGGAAGGAAAAGATAGAAAAGCACACTTGAAAAGATAGAAGAAATCGTCGGTGTTTTTTAGTTCCGTGATCCCGAAGATCCACTGTGAGGGGCCACCGTGGACACCAAGAACAGTTCGCCTGAACCACGGGCCCCGCGTGTTACGTTTATTTTTTTGTTTATTATTATTTTTTTTTTTAAATCCGAGGATCTAGAAACGATCGTAGTCCTCGCGGCGAGAGAGGTTTTAGTCGAGAAAGGGATAAAGCGAGAGAGAAGAGAGCTGTTCGGTAGATTAGTTTTACTCGAGAGAGGAGCGTTCGCAGCGTCCTGGATCGATCATGGTCCCCGTCGGATCGATATCTTTCTGTGCAGAACACCTCGGACAGACGGTACGAGCACTGGATCTCGTTGTTATTTAGTTGTACAATCGAGAGAGATCTTGTTTGCGAAGCGAGGACGAATCGTTTGACGAGGAATATCTCAAATCCGTCTCGAATCATGACGTACAGGTCCCAGGGACTTCTCCTTCTTTTTTTAATTTTATGCTCGTTCGACGAAGCCGATCGATCGTCACCGGAATACGCTAACGAAGACGATTTCTTTGATCGAGGATCGAACCTCTCTTCGATTAGGGAAGGATTAGAAGAATTCGAGAACTTAAGTGTTGTTTTGTTCCGAGATGTTCCGGTCTTTCCCGAAAGAAGAGAAACTCGAATTTTTTTGGAGCACGATGGAAATGTCAGCGTGATTTCTGCCTGTTGTAATATTGCGACACTTTGGGATCAAGTATTCGGACACTTTCACGCTCACGTGACTTCTCTGTCGGCTTTCCAATGATTTCTTGGGAGAGGGTTGATCGATCAAAAAGAAATCGGTTCTCTGAAGGAATTCAATGCTGGGAAGCATCTGTGCTTTATCGAGGGTGCATTTAGGTTTGTTCTTGATACTCGACTGGTGATGTACGGTCTCTGAGATTTCATATATCGAACAAATGGTAGCCTGATTGTATTTTCTCGAAAACAAAATTTTAGTCGTCAACTTTGGAAACCCTTCGTCAGATTTGGTTCTCTCGTTTTGAAAGAAAAACAAACTTTTAATAGCATAGGCATTCAATCCATTCAATTAAATAGTTGGCTAATGTTCCTAAGCCTGATTATTCAGATCAGATATTACAAACATTTTAACAGGCTCATACATTCGATCCGTTTAATTACAGGTAGACTGCAGATTTCATACGGTAGAAAGGTAGAAAGATAAAAGAAAATTTAAGAGTATCGGTACAATATATCACCAACTTATTAAAATTATTAAAGGAAGAAACAAAATTTTATTTGGCATCCTGTACCTTGTAAACGATGCAGAAAGTATGTTTATTTTGCGTAAAGATCCGCAGTTTATTCACAAGTTTCTAATCGTGTCTATCGAATCTATTTATTGCCAACAAAATTTTAGTATGCTGTTCCTCCATTTTGGAAAGAACGGCAGAATATTCCCCGAAACAAAGAGTCCCATAGAAAACGACCTCACCAGTAGGGTTTACAAGGAAGGAGAAAAATGGACGAATAAAAATGGCACAGCGATGAAGCACTGCGATAAGGATGACAAATCAGTGTTTTTCGATGACGATTTCGACGGCAACGAATAGAGCAATGGCGGCGGAGAGGAAACCCGGCCGGAGTCGAATGGAGGCGTGCTGTTGGGGGAAGGCAATGCAATACGCTTTACGCATCTATTTCGTAATAGAATTTACACTTAATTTTTAGCCGGACGACTAACGAAACTACCACGCTGACCGCGGTCGCGAAACGGGACGAGAGAAAATAAAGAGAACGATCCCTGTCTCTGGACAGGGGGGTGGGGGGTGGGGGAGGGGGGACGAAAACGTGAAGGGGGAATTTATTAAGTTAATTAGTGCCCCCCCTAATTAAGAGGTGAAATATATACCGGAGAAGAATACGAGAGAGACGAGGAGAGTGCGAGAGAAAATTGTGGAAAATACGAGAAAAAATGCACATAGTCATGTCGAGTCACTTAGTGTTTTGTACATAGGTATACATATGAGGAAAATGAAAATATATATATATATATTATTATACATACATATATATGTATACATATACATATATGCACGGGATGTGTGTGAGGGCGAGAGAAAGAATGAGAGAGATCGTCGAAAGAGAATGTAAACGCGAGATTTCGTGACAGCGCGCGCGCATGAGAGAAAGAGACAGGCGTTGTTAGAGGACAGAGAAACGGTAGTCCCCTTTTTGTATCTACGCTAATTGTTTATCCAAATGGTTTTTCGCGGGACGGCAATACGTGGCCCATCGCTTATTCCAGTCGGTTCCTAAGGTCGACCGCGGCTGACCCGTACCCCTAATCACGGTGTGTACATGTGTGCTCGTGTGTGTGTGTGTGTGTGTGTGTGGGTGGGAGAAATATCGTATGTTTGCATTACTCGCGCGTGTATAAAGTTGTGTGAGAAACGGGCGTTAGTTGACCGCGTGGAAGATGGTTCTTGGAAATTGCATTCATCAACAAAGCATAAGCATTTCGTTGACTTGTTCCGGACAATTTTGACCCAGGTTGCCTGAAAATACGGCAAACATGGTAACTCTTTGAATTGAGTCTAAAGGAAGGAACGATATTGATGAATTTTTGAGTTTCAAAGCGTCCCTTCGCTGTCTGCGAGGTTCCAAAACATGCCCAAAGATTCTATGGGACCAAAAATCAACGTAGAGGAAAAGCAGATTAGTTGGTTGCTCAGTCTGTGCGTTGGACATGTTAGGAACGAGGCTTTGGCTGATCAAGATATCAGGGTTGCTAAACATTCCTTGTTTAATTACTTGATGTCTGGGAAAAGGCAAGTCAAAGACCTACATTAATCCAAGAGCTAGATTAATTCAAGGCCTGGATTAGTCTAAAAGCTAGATTATTTCAAGAGCTAGATTAATCCAAGAGCTAGATTAATCCAAGAGCTAGATTAATCCAAGAGCTGGATTAATCCTAGAGCTAAATGAATGCAAAAGCTAGATTAATCCACGAGCTACATTAATCCAAGGCCTGGATTAGTCTAAAAGCTAGATTATTTCAAGAGCTAGATTAATTCAAGAGCTGGATTAATCCTAGAGCTATATGAGTTCAAAAGCTGGATTAATCCTAGAGTTATATGAATTCAAAAGCTAGCTTAATCCACGAGCTAGATTAATCCATGGCCTGGATTAGTCTGAAAGCTAGATTATTTCAAGAGCTAAATTAATCCATGAGCTAGATTAATCCACGAGATAGATTAATCCACGAGAGAGATTAATCCAAGGCCTGGATTAGTCTAAAAGCTAGATTATTTCAAGAGCTAGATTAATCCAAGAGCTGGATTAATCCAAGAGCTAGATGAATTCAAAAGCTAGATTAATCCATGAGCTAGATTAATCCACGAGCTAGATTAATCCACGAGCTAGATTAATCCAAGAGCTATATTAGTTCAAGGCCTGGATTAGTCTAAAAGCTAGATTATTTCAAGAGCTAGATTAATCCAAGAGCTGGATTAATCCAAGAGCTAGATGAATTCAAAAGCTAGATTAATCCATGAGCTAGATTAATCCACGAGCTAGATTAATCCACGAGCTAGATTAATCCAAGAGCTATATTAGTTCAAGGCCTGGATTAGTCTAAAAGCTAGATTATTTCAAGAGCTAGATTAATCCAAGAGCTGGATTAATCCAAGAGCTAGATGAATTCAAAAGCTAGATTAATCCATGAGCTATATTAATCCACGAGCTAGATAAATCCACGAGCTACATTAGTCCAAGATTTAGATTAGCCCAGGAGCCAGATGAATTGAAAATCTCAGCTTAATGCAAGAGCTAAGTTCATCGAAGAGTTAAATTTAATCCGAAATCTAAATTACTCCAAGAGCTAAGTTCATCGAAGAGGTACATTAGACGAAAAGTTAGATGAATCCAGCAGCTAAGATTATCGAAGATCTAGGCCTGTCTTGATCAGCCAAGTTCCTCTCGATCACAGCGATGAACGACGCGTCGCAGTCAGTTCTCCAAACCGGCCTTCCAAGTAATCGGTCTTCGCCTAATATCGCGGCTGTATATATATACGTATATATATGTAGGTAAGCTATACGAGGCGTACGATTAAGAGTTAACGCGTAGTCCATATAAGACAAAGCGACGCGTAACGTGGCAGAGCTACAGAAACGAGGAGGAAGCGAGAGAGTTAGGCGAGAAAGCTTAATCGTGGACGGATCCCAGCCGTTTCGGTGCGACGGACTGACGATGTATCCAGTTCTTGGACCTCTTTCGCGAAGCTTTCGCACGCGCTGGATCTCTGAACGATCTGATTGCGGATTGCGATTAAACATTTGTATCTTTACGTTTGATTATTGGAATGCTTTGATACTCTACAAAGCGGTATTCATTTCATATATATATTATAATTATCGTATCCTGATAGAAGGAAAGTGAATTGTAAAATTATTTTTGAGCATCTCACCGCGTGTTCGAGCATGCTCGACCACGTGGAGTCATGGTTGAAGCGAACAGACTCGATTTCAGAGATCTTTTGCGAAGCTTCGACGGTCGCGATTAGTAAAAGGTTCCCGAAGGCACACCAAAAAGATTGTAAACGATTGTAGAAGATTGCTAATACTCGGCACCGAAGGCAGCCGAGCCCCGAGCCTCGAGCCACCGCCATTGCGCCTATACATTGCTGTAACTGTTTTTTATAATCCGTGCGTTTATACTTAAACTGTTAAATAACCGTAGAGACGTGTAATACCTCGACCAAGGAAAAATGTAAGACTGAAGTAGCTTCAGTTCTTGCGTAGCATAACCAAGAGAGAGAGAAAGAGAGAGAGAGAGAGAGTGTGAGAGAGAGAGTCGCGGTGGTCGAGGCTCGGCCGTGAGAAGACGTCCAGAAATGATCATAGGTGTACGATCATCCAAAAACAAATTAGAGAAAGAGAAACGAAAGAACGGAAGGAAGGGAACGAGAATATTAACTGTTAGTACTTAAAGAAGCGTCGAATAGAGTAAAAGATAAGGACGGAGTTTCGGGGGAGGCCGCGTTCCTCCTTGTCTTTCGCGTCGGAGCTGAAAGATCGTCCAGGAGGAGCGCGGTCTCCTGGGCCGCGAGACTCGTATTTCGCATTCCGACTAACAAATGGGAGATAGCCCTGTGCCACAAAGCGGAACTAGTTAGTAAACATACTCTTCAATAACCAAATCTTAGTACAATGTAGAGATCGAAGTAATATAAACGGTATCATCCACCAGCCGGGTACGCACGGCTGACCATTTTCTTACTTCTACTACTAGTGCATGCGTACTGTAAACGCGCGTTCTGTGCACGCATCTATTTTACACTGTATATTATGTACCTTGAAAAAGCGAGGGACGAGCGAGAGACGGGACACCGACACGCTCGGATGCGAAATGTGAGTTCGAGCTTGGAAAATCAACGACGTTTGACAATGTTTCATATCGTTTGGCATTGTTCGATATCGTCTGACGATGCTCGACGACGCTCGACTACGTCCAACAGCGTCTCGCGACGTTCGCATGAACGTTTTCGTGAATGTCGTCGGCGGCATCCAGTATTTTATCGACTAGAACCGCGATCCGAGATGTTTGACAGCGTTTAACGATGTTTGATGGCGTACAACTTGGAGAACATTTCGAGAACAAACCTTCGAATTATTTCTAATCAATTACAACCCATTTTGCGTTGGTTTTGTTACATATTTACTTCTATTATTCCTCATTTGTTCATATTACGTCTTCGATGGTAATACCAATATTAAGGCTGACGTTTGCTTATTTATTTTTGTCTTGCTCTCACGAACCACTGTGTTCCATTGAAATTTATGATTATAGTTGTAGAAAGTTTAATTTTTCAATTTGTCTATATGATTCCCAACTTGATTTGAATTAGGATTGGATTAGTTTCGAATTCCGAGTTACATTCTGTAGTTGTCATTGTTAGACTGCAGATGACACTTGATGAGCTTTTCGTTGTATAATGTCTCGATGCTTATGCAGAGGCAAATAGTCCAATGTCTGGGTTTGTCTAAAAGCTAGATTAATCCAATTTGGATTAGTCAAAGAGCTAGATTATTTGAAGAGTTAGATTTTTTCCAAGAGCTAGATTAATCCAAGGTTTGGATTAGTCCAAGAGACAAGTTCTTGAACGCCCAACTCTTGTAGGTGTGATACGGTCAGACTTTCGAGTTTATTTCTATCGAGTAATGATTTCTCGAATTTGGAACAGCCATCAAAGTGAAAAAAAATCGAATGCAAAAGGTTAAAGATTTTTAAGTTCTCGGCTCCGACCGTGCGACCCCGTGTCTCCGCCCCCGTTTTAGCTTTGTAAGAACACGATGAGCTTGCGTCGCCCTTTCCTTCCTTTCACCGGCCGAACAACAATTGTAACCATTGTCACAGCGAATTTTCACTTGGCCAGGGTCACACTGGACCCGACTTTTTTTTTTATTGTTTTCCTCGTTCGATGCAAGTCACTCGTTCCGTTCGAGAAACCGGGCGACGCCATTGCGCTTCTTTTTGTTTCTTCCGACATCCGAAAACGAAATACTTTGCCGTTCCTTTAGTTTCTCGCCTGAAAGTTCATTTGTTTTTCCCGTTTGTTAAACGTAATTTAGAACGATTGTAGATAAATCATTCTGCCGACACACTTCGCAAAATGGAAGCGCAATGGCGTCGCGTGGCGCTCAAAATACTGACCCTTTCGATGCTGGCCATGTTCTCAAGAACAAATTTAACTGGAAATTATTCAGCTCTCAATGAACGGGTTCAACGTTGAAAGGGTTGAAAGCTTTCAACGCTGTCTGAAAGCTCATGGCAATCTCCATGAACATGTTCGCTAGTAGCGTTTCGATTTTCGCGTAAAGAAATTGAAATTAATTTTACACCTGTCGTTGTTTAATATTGTAGAGTATAAACACTCGGGAATTTATAACTTTTCTATTCATGTGTTATAAAAAATTAGGTTGCATTTTATGGGAACTGCTAGCGAACGTATTAATAGCGTATCTTAGGAACGGTTCACAATTTTTTAAATTTTTTATCGTACCGAGCTCTCTGCCGTGAGACGTTTTTGATAGCGAAAGCACGAAGCTGATTCACTGCCAATTGCGACGAACAAGTGCTCGCATCGATTTTGTATGTTACTATATATATTATATAATATATAAATATATATATATATATATATATATATATATATATATATATATATATATATATATTTGTTGTATCATTTGTTTTTTCGAAGCAACGCAATAGTAATACCACTGATATACCTCAGGCACCGCATATTATACACCGCTCGGAACAGCATGTTTTTTGTATAGTGTTTAAACCAGTCGCAGTTGAAGGAGCAAGTGAAAGAAAGATAGAAAGACCGAGAGAAAATGGGGAGAAAGAAAACGCGAGGGAGGCGAGAAGAAGAAAATAGAGGGAAAAAACGATAAACGAAGCAAAACAACACTTATGCGTTACTTTTTAAACCTAGCACGTAAAATAACTTTTTAATCGGTAGGCGCTGGAGGTTGCACCGATATGCGGCTGCAACACGGTGCAACGACTTTGTACATATCCCCGTGCGTGGTGCGACGCACAGTCGATTGAAAAATAAAGTATTGGTATTTTATACAGACAATTAATGATGTGATTCTTCATTTACCACTCTTTTCTCTTTTAATCATTACAATTTGCTCGCGACCTGTGGCGAACCAAGTACATATTTTTGAATCTCATCATAAATTCAATTAATTCATCAAAACATTCAATTATATATTTATTACTCGTAGCTGTTTCATATACATATTTCAAATAATATTCCATGTGCCCGTTGAGCAACGAACTGGGAATCTTAATATCCTGAAAATCCTAAAAGAACTATTTCGATTTTGCACGGGCTAATGTTGTTTTATACTTTGCAAAATGACTCTACTTGTAATTTAAAATTTAATCTCGGTTTATGAAACCGATACTTTACTCGATAATTATTTATATAATAATGCAATTAATTAATATTTAGAGTAGTGGGCCTAAATAAAAAAGTTGTAAAATACGACTTTTAGTATTTTCTTTGCAATTCCGACCAGCTACAATTTTCACAAAAATTTTTCTCTACATCATGTGATCAACTAATTGTTCTAGCTTGAACTTTTATTTAGTCCATTTGCTGACCCTTCTATGTCGTTGGAGTGCGCCATCGTACTAGCACAGACGAACCTCGTCTGTGGTACTAGAGCATTTTCTGCAGAGTCGGTAATTCAGAACCCTGGACAGTAAAATCACAGACGAGATATAGGAATAGACTCGACATGCAATCACAAACGAGATATAAGAATAGACTGGTCATGCAATCACAAACGAGATATAGGAATAGACTGGTCATGCAATGTATTCCGGTGACCGTCGGCACAGACACAGACATTGCATCTTATGGGCTTTTCTGTCTAGGCCTCGGGGGGCCACAGTGGCCACCGTACCATTTCGGTGTCGCGCTCAATATTACCGATAGTTCACGAATTTAGGCGTATTAGCAAGAACTGAATATACTGTAAATTTCACTTTTACCGCGGTTGTCTGTATGGGAGATCTCGTCGGTGCTGTGGGTATCAGAGAGGATTGAGAGTGCTCACGGCCGGGGTTAAACCGTGCTAACTTGAACCTGTCTCATCTTTTTACCCCCTCTAACACATGAATCAGAACTAACTTTTAGTCTGGATCAGCACCCACCTCATCTTTTTACCCCATCTGTGGCATGGATCTAAAATAATGTTTTATTAACGAATCAATACGCAATATGTAACGAACATCTCAAAGCCTATATCATCTTTGGCCTGTATCTTTGGCCTGCATCTTTGACCTACAATCTACATCCCGCACAGGAGTGCAAATCAAACACCCGCTCACGAGAGTAATGCTAACCGCGCTAACCAACAAGAGTAAGATGAACAACCCTACCTGAAACTAAATCGAAACCAAATCGAAACCAGATCAAAACCAAATCAAAACCAAATAAAACTCGAATCTACTGAATTGTAGACGCAACGACCTATAAGCAACTCGAGTCGCCACATCCCGTGAGTGAGCCCCTGAGGGATCACCGATCGGAGGAATATCAATTTCAGAACAAGAATACCAATGTAGGAAAGTTGAACTTTGAACGTTCAACAGCAGATTCCAATTAGAAATGCAAAAATAAATATTGAAAGTGTTCGTTGAACATGCATGTATTCTCAAACGAAAACTTTTTATTTGGATTATTAATTGAAAAGAAATGCCGAAGCTGGAACAAACGAAAACGAAGGAAGTATTAAGTCTTATATTTAACTATTAAATACTTATTAACTAAAATTCTAAATGTGCAGCTATTAGCTCGTTATTATCCACTGCATGCAAAATGCTATAATTTATGTGTTATAGCATTTTGCGAATTGTGGATAATATCGATTGCCCAGGTCTCACCACGAGGAGGTTGCTGCACAAGAGACCCGAAAAGGAGTCAGAACGAAATCTCCCTTCGTTCTGTCTCCCTTTCTTACAACGAAAATTCTTAGAAACTAAGTTCGCGGGTCGCTAAATGGAAAAGTAGTCTTTTTCATGGAAAATACTTCTTTTCCATTTAGCGTATGTTGAGTAATTATTGCGGGGCAAAGTGTGAATCAGAGAAGGAGTTTCCGATCCACGAGGGACCAAGTGCGAATCAGGCGGAAGGCTCTGATTCTATCAAAGAGACAAACAAGAACGAACCAGAGCGGAAGGCTCTGGTTCAAGGGTGACGCGACGCGTTCAGTGCTTACAAGTCCTGAGCCGACCAGCCCGATACCCGTCACTCCATCACCAAGAAAGATGGCAAAGAGATGCGCTCAAACGGTTTCTGGCGCAACTGGGGGCCATGAGAACGCAAGCGTTAACATGACTAGCCCAGGATTACGTTAACACAGAGGATCGTCAGAAGACGAGTGAACGAGTCTCTTAGACATCCCTCTCAATGACTTCACGCCGGATACCGAAGCTGGACCGGCTCAGAACTTGCAAGCAAGGCCGACACAGCAGAAGGCTGTGCCGGAGTCAGCAAACGGGGCGAGCAAAGTGAAGTTACGGCAATAATTACTCGACATAATTACAACGACGATTTACAATCTTAATAACTAACGCACGCAATAAAACTAACTTATAAATAATTCGGAGTCTTCGTTCGATGATTCCTCTTCAATCGATGAATTTTCTTCTTTCGATGAATTTTCTTCTGTCGATGAAGTTTTTTCTTTCGATGAATTTTCTTCGTTTGTACTGACTAACAAGAGTAAGATGAACGACCCAAATCGGAACAGAATCGAAAACCAATTGAAAGAAAATCGAAACAGAATCGAAAACCAGTTGAAGCAAAATGCAAACAGAATCGAAAACCAGTTGAAACAAAATCGACACCAAATCGAAAACCAGTCGAAACAAAATCGAAACAAATCTAATGATTTGTGGATGCGACGAATTATAGGCGATTCGGGTGCCCCCGGGGACGCGAGCCCCCGTACCCACTCACGGGCCCCATCCCGTGAGTGAGTCCCTGAGGGAACTCCGATCCGAGCAATATCGATTTCAAGATAAAAATATCGATTTCAAGATAAAAATATCGATTTCAAGATAAAAATATTAATTTCCTGAAATAAATAGCAATTTCAAGATAAAAATATCAATTTCAAGATAAAAATATCAATTTTCTGAAATAAATATCAATTTTCTGAAATAAATATCAATTTTCTGAAATAAATATCAATTTCCAGAAATAAATATCAAGTTCCAGAAATAAATATCAAGTTCCTGAAATAAATATCAAGTTCCTGAAATAAATATCAATTTCCTGAAATAAATAACAATTTCCTGAAATAAATAACAATTTCCTGAAATAAAAAACAATTTCCTGCTATAAATATCAATTTGAAGACAAATATATCAATTTCCTGAAAAAATATCAATTGCATGAAAAATATCAATTTCCTGAAAAATATCAATTTCTAGACAAAAATATTGTATCAATTTGGTAAAGGTGAACTTTGAAAGTCTTATAGAATTATGTATTACCATTCTTAAAAATTAAATAAGAAATTTAAAACTCTATGGTCCAAAATTCTAGATCGGTACCTCTAAAACTACTTTAAATCGCGGCTATTTATTCGCAACATTAACTAGACATTAAGTCAACTTTGAAAATTTATACTATTACAACGCGTGTTACAATTTGTTTCGCAACGCTACTTAAAATCGCGAATGTTCTTATCTCACAGTTGATCGCTGCAACTGGAGCATGGGCGCCTGAAATATCGAATCATTCTAATGCAAACGCGATCCTTTTGATGCGCAACGCTAATTCAACAAATCGAAATTCAAAATACTATTTAAGTAAGAAAAGGACTCTGACGTCTAAATTTCTATATCGGAGTGTCTAGAATTACTTTAAATCGCGACTATTTATTCGCAACATTAACTAGGCATTTGATCAACTTTAAAAATTGATACTAGTACAACGCGTATGACAATTTGTTTCGCAACGCTACTCGAAATCGCGGATGTGCCCATCTCACAGTTGATCGTTGCAGCTTGAGCATGGGCGCCTGAAATGTCGAAAGACTCGAAAGCAAACGCGAATTTTTGGTGCGCAACGCTAATTCAACGAACAGAGATCCAAAAAAGATTACTCTAATTCAACAAGTCGAAATTCAAATTGCTATTTAAATAAGAAATTTAAAATTCTAACGTTTAAAATTGTAGATCGGTATGTCTAGATTTACTTTATTTCGCGGTTATATAATCACAACATTTACTACACATTTAATCAAATTTTAAAATTGATAGTAGTACAACGCGTGTGACAATTTGTTTCGCAACTCTACTCGAAATCGCGGATGTGCCCATCTCACAGCTGATCGTTGCAGCTCGAGCATGGGAGCCTGGAATGTCGAAAGACTCGAAAGCAAACGCGAATTTTTGGTGCGCAACGCGAATTTTTGGTGCGCAACGCGACTATTTGTTTCGCAACGCTATACTTTAAACAAGCTATATCGCTGATATAAACTGCGATTATAATTGGAAGGAAGACTAACTTTGATCTCTGTTCAAAATCGACTAAATGCAACGAGTGGTTTTCTCGCAACGCTAGTGCAAATCGCGGACGTTCCCATCTCGGCTGATCGTTGGGGCGGCGAGGCCTGCCCATGCATGCAACTAACTACTTTTACACTCTACAACTACTCTATTTCTACAAACAACTACAGTGACAAGATAGTAACGAAACCACTCACCGAAGATGCGAAGCCACTGCAATGATCGCCCTCTTGAGTGACAGTTTGTCGGGGATCTTTGGCATAAACCCTCTTCTGCTTCTACGGCCCTATCCCGAGAATTTGTTTTGCACCGCTACTCGAAATCGCTGATGTGCTCGCCTCACAGTTGATCGTTGCAACTGGAGCATGGGCGCCTGAAATATCGAATCGTTCTATTGCAAACGCGATTCTTTTGATGCGCAACGCTGATTCAACAAATCTGAATTCAAAATGCTTTTTAAATAAGAAATTTAACATTCTAACGTCTAAAATTGTAGATCGGTATTTTTAAAACTACATTAAATCGCGACTATTTATTCGCATCAATAACTAGACATTTAATCAACTTTAAAAATTGATATTAGTACAACGCGTGTGACAATTTGTTTCGCAACTCTACTCGAAATCGCGGACGTGACCATCTCACAGTTGATCGTTGCAGCTCGAGCATGGGAGCCTGGAATGTCGAAAGACACGAAAGCAAACGCGAACTTTTGGTGCGCAACGCTAATTCAACGAACAGAGAGCCAAAAAACGATTACTTTAATTATTTGTAAAACAACAACAATATGAACTTTAAAAATCGCAGTCATCAAAATGAAATGTTAACTTTAATCTCTGTTCAAAATCGACTAATGCAACGCGTGGTTTTCTCGCAACGCTAGTGCAAATCGCGGACGTTCCCATCTCGGCTGATCGTTGGGGCGGCGAGGCCTGCCCATGCATGCAACTAACTACTTTTACACTCTACAACTACTCTATTTCTACAAACAACTACAGTGACAAGATAGTAACGAAACCACTCACCGAAGATGCGAAGCCACTGCAATGATCGCCCTCTCTGAGCCGACCAGCACGATACCCGTCACTCCAACGCGAAGAGTAATGATTGCCCGTCGCCAGCATCAGAAGCGTTGACATGCCCTCCACGCAGTATGAAGTTGCATAGGCCGAAGAAGATCCGGAATGAACAAGTCTCTCAGGCATCCTCAGCATTGAAGGTGATTGAGGAGACCATGGCCCACCCCGAGCCAGCTTAAAGTAGGCCAAGGAAGTTTTAAATAACCCTTGGACTACCCTAAGCTAGCTAAAGGTAGACCATGGTAGACAATGGTAGGCCATTGGTGGAGGACCTTAGTCAAGCTCGAGCCAGCTGAAGGTAGGCAAGGGCAGCTCTGGAGAACCACTGGTCAGCCTCAGGGTAAGCAAGGGTAGGCCAGAGTAGCTCTGTATGACCACTGGTCAATCCCAAGGTAGGCCACTGGTGGAGAACCCTTGGTCAACCCTAAGCCAGATGAAGGTAGGCAAGGGTAGATCTGGAGAACCACTAGTCAGCCTCAGGGTAGCTCTGGATGACCACTGGTCATCCCCAGGGTAGGCCACTGGTGGAGGACCCTTGGTCAATCCTAAGCCAGCTGAAGGTAGGCAAGGGCAGCTCTGAAGAACCACTGGTCAGCCTCAGGGTAAGCAAGGGTAGGCCACAGTTGCTCTAAATGACCCTTGGTCAACCCTATGCCAGCTCAAGGTAGACGAGGGTAGCACTGGAAGACCACTGGTCATCCCCAAGGTAGGCAGGAGAGGCCAGGGTACCGCTGGAGGATCCCTGGTCAGCCCAAGGTAGCCGAAGACCCTCCTGGTCCCGGAGCCCATCCGCTCCTGCCGGAGGGCCCGGCCCGACTGATTGACTGAGCGCGCTCCGTGCGCTTAGGTAGGCAACGATGCGCAGCGAAGCGCAACGTTCCCCACCCCAACTAATTTCGGTAGATCTCGATTGCCGTGATAATAATTATTGATAAATGTATTATTTCTGGCTGATTAATGTTTATAACAATTCCTTTTGCCAACGATGTCGACAAGCATCCCCTTGACTATCTACCATCTTATATTTTTAATAAAAATTGCTAACAGTACTCGAGATTCAGAGTAACTTTTAATACATAAATATTACCAAACAATAATGTATCCAGCAAATGTAATGAATAAATTTATTATCACTGGATGTATAATGTTTATAAAAATTGCTTTTGCCAATTATGTCGACATGCACTCCCGCGACTATCTGACCATCTAATTTTTTAGTAAAAATATGTAATGGAACTCGAGATATTGAATATCTTTTAACACATCATTATTCGCACGCATTAATTTATGGAACACAATTCACTGATAAATTTATTATCTCTAGCTGGTTAATATTTGTAACAATTCCTTTTGTCGATCATGTCGACTCCCTTGACCATCTTGCCATCTAATTTTTTAGTAGAAGTAAGTAATAAAACTGGAGATACAGAATAATTTATGATGCATGAATATTACTAAGCATAATTATATTGAAAAAATGTAATTAATGAATTTATTATCTCTGTTTGTTTAATGATTACAACATTATATGTTTGGTTACCTCACTACCCAATTTTTTAGTAAAAATATAATAGTCTCGAGATACAGATTAACTTTTATGCATGAACATTTGGACAATCATATCGAGCTAATAGCTGTGAAACTAAAAGTTGTGGTTAAATGATACAATTACGCACCGATCTAAATCGGTTCACTTCAAATAATTTTCATGTTGCCAGTTTTAAAATATCCGCATTTAAAACAAAACGAGTCCGGAGAGGGGACATTTGCGGCTGTACTCTAATTTCTTACAGATTTTTCAATTTTCCGCTGCAATGAAAATATTTTCATTAGATGCTCTTGTATTTTGTTAGTTCAACCGTTATAATTTAATGAACATAATTTGACACTTTATTTTCCGCATCTGTGGAATCAACAATTTTTAAAATTTCGAAAAATTCCTTTGTAACATGTTCATACGATTTGTTCGAATGATAATTTATTCGTTTAAAGTGTATAAACTATTGTAATGTACATTCACAAGTGACACGAGTAATAAAAATAATGTTACGTATAAAAACCAAATTAATTTTACTACAATTCGTATTTTTGTAATACTTTCTTCATAAATATTATTTTCATCGTTCAAATACACGCGCCGTATGCATTTGTAGCCATCAAATCATATTAAACACCCGTAGTAAAAATAGAGTATACGGAATATTCAGTTCTTGCTAATACGCCTAAATTCGTGAACTATCGGTAATATTGAGCACGACACCGAAATGGTACGGTGGCCACAGTGGCCCCTCGAGGCATAGACAGAAAAGCCCATAAGATGCAATATCTGTAGTAGTACTCTCTGGTAGTAGTCTTAAGTCTGTGAACTTAGTTTTGATAATTCGTTAGAGGAGGTAAAAAACACGAGGTAGGATCTGATCCAGGCTAGATTGAGGCCAGGGGGCAGCACTGTCCTGGCACGGCAAAACCCCGGGCGTTAGCACTCTCATTCCTCTCTGGCCGAAACGGTAAGAATTTTTGATTAGAAACACTATTTATTTCGATCCCTACAAGATTGGACCACGAGAATACGTGATATGTGAAGTCTATTTTCACACCTTTCTGTGGTAAAATTTTTTTGAACCGATTTTAAATTGATGATTATTGTGGGAAAGTCATAATTGTTATTGTAGGATGGCGCCATCATACATTTTAGTACATTATTCCCAGACAGCACACAGACGTCTCAAAGCTTCCTTTGAGACGCCATCCACAAGACACTTAGGCGGCTTGTTACAGCTTGTTACGAAACGGTACGTCTTAAAGACACCTTTGGGGCGCCTGTTAGATGCCTTTCAGTCTCCTTTGAGACGCCTCTTAAACGTCTTTGAGGCGCCTCTTAGACGCCTTTCGGGGGTCTGTTAGGCGTCTTTTGAGGGTCTGTTAGGCGTCTTTTGAGGGTCTGTTAGGCGTCTTTTGGGGGTCTGTTACGCGTCTTTTGGGAGTCAGTTAGGCGTCCTTTGGGCGCCTAAAAGACGACTGTTTCGGAATTATAAAAAAGAATCATATCGACGGCGGCGGCATGGACGGGTAAGATCGGTAGTAGTTAGTTGTTGGCACATGCCAGGGGGCTTCTTCCTGGTTATAGTTTTGTTGTCTGCTACAGTTGTTGCGTTGTGCTCTCGTCGTCGAGGTCTCCAATTTGGCGGCGGCCGAAATGTGTGGGTAAGGAGGAAAGGGAAATAAAGCGTGTTTCGACCTGGGCCCGCTAGAGGATTCGTTATCAGTAAGGCTATTTAGCGGGCCCTGCCTTAGAAACAGTGATACCGTAAGGACGGCTTAGGACGGTATGTATACGAATCGGCGACGGATCAGGTACTAGCGGGAAAGGCGTTTTCTTGTCTCTCTGTCCATCTGGTGACGAGCGTAGGAGAAAGTCGCCACATTATATTAAAGATATATTACGGTCGTCTCAGATAATTCGTTAAAATCATATGAGTGGAAGTAGAAAAATGACTGCCCCAAACTGGCGCAGTCACTTTTATTATTGCAGCGGCGCAGATACACACCCTACATTAATTATTGTACCATTAATTAATTATTGTTCTCGAATCGTGGACAAAAGCTCATCAATTTCGCATATATTACCCTTCTTTATTTAATTCCGTGAAAAAAAACAATCAAATAGTAAAAGCCTATATAAGGAATTTCTCTGCTTTTATCATCCATGTGTTTATAATAAATGGTATTTCGAAAAATATTTTAAATTATCATTTAAAAAAATAGGAAACTTAACACTAAACCTACCAAGCATTAAAACTATCGGCGAACGTTGCCTTATAAAAATGGCAATTCTAGATTTATTCAGATTGTCTGTCATTTCTAATATAATAGATACTTGACCAAAGAAATTTATTCCATTATTTTACATGAACGAATATTTCCAATTTCAATAATTGCAAAATATAAAACCGGTCATTTGACCGTGATAGGTTTAGTGTTATGAACCAGTATTTTAATCACTGCACAGCAAACTGATCCCTGTCGTAACATCTCCAAAAAAATTCAAGTTGTTCAGTCTCGGAAAGACGTCTCTGAGGCGCCTTATTTCAGACGCACAAAAGACGCCACCCAGGAGGCGCCTCTGAGACCCCTTATTTCAGACGCAAGAAAGACGCCTCCCAGAGGGCGCCTCTGAGACGCCTTATTTCAGACTCAGAAAAGACGTCTCCCAGAAGGCGCCTCTGAGACGCCCCAAATGCGCCTTTTTGAGACGTAAGACGCTCAGACCTAAAACAAACGTAAAAACGATGTCTCTAAGACGACTCGTGCTGTCTGGGTTACAATTAGGTTGATTATTATTCTGTTTATTACATTTGCAATGTATGAAAATATTTCCCGTGATATCAATTTAAGCTCTTTAATTTGCTAGTAATTACTCTCATACTAATAAAATATGCTATCGTTTCCACGAATGTTGCACAATATGAAATCGTAAAGTTGGATTAAAGTTTTCGTAAGCAATCAACACACATTTTTGTTTAAATATTTTTATTATTTATATCCGCACTGTGATTGAACTATTATTATATTGCATTAGAGTTCTGACCTCTGCCATATGGATTACGATAAACCATACTATTGATATTGTCTAATTTTTGTATTAATTTTATAGTAAGCCACTTGCATCTATGTTACCTCTGATTCATTCTTTGATAGTATAATATATTACATTAACTACTTAGTATATATTTTTACAAAGGCTAAAACTGCAAAGATTGGAGAAATTTGGATTGCTTTGATTGCAGAAAACAAATAAGACAGACGTTATAATTTCATGCTTTGTTTAAATTATTTTCAAATTTTGATGATCGTGTGGTTGAAAACAAAAATTCCATCGCTGAACATTAATTACATCGACATAGATCAGTATCAAATTAGTACTCCTGAAAACTCAATTTTTAAATGTGTTCGCAAAAGTTTATACATTCTTTAGAAAATTTCGTATACGTTCGAATTATATCCAAATTGCATTAACAGACACAGTTTGTTAATGAAATTGTAAAAATGTGTAAAATTATGTGTTTTTTGTCGAAGAGTCGTTGCAGCTTCTGCAAAACCGTATAAAGCTATTCAGAATTTGTTCCTTTTCAAGTAGGTTGCACAAGTAGAAACATTGAGAGATGTTTCACGTCTTTTAAGGAAAGTTGAAATTCCTAAGAATTTATCAGGTTTTGAAATTTCCTGGTGCGCTATCGTGAACAGGAATTACATAGAACTCGGTGATCGCACTTCACGTAAATTAATCGTGTGAATTTCCCGCGTCAGCGTCAAAATACAATTTAGGTCGTGACCTCGGTGACCCATATGCCACGTGGCGAAACCTGTTCGATCCCTCTTTATCAAACTTTCGTCTATTCTTACCCTTGAAACGGTCCGCAAGGGTAAAGAAAGATCTTCTACCCTGTTCTGCGAACGTGGTCGAAACAATTCTACATTTTGCCCTGCTTTTTAACTTTCGTACACTCCTCGGAAATAGTTGCATAAAAGATCCTAGGACAATGTTTCAACCATGTTTGTTTTAAACAACAAATTATGCATCATTTATAACGTCGCAATCTAAAGGATCATTTTAGAGTGTGTGAAAAAGTAAATGAGTGAACTCTACATTAATAGGGAAACACTTTATAAATAAAATCCTTGGACCTACACATTGACAGTAATTTATGTTTTAGCGAATACACTCAAGCAAACGAAATTTATTTATTTTTGTAATTTTTATCGAAACATCTACTTTGAATTATTAATTGGAATATTCGACAGTTTTTAACCACTGTCCGTGTTGATATTTCATTTTTTAATAACATAAGTAGAGTTTTATGTTTATAATAAGAATTTGTTTGATATTTTTCGAGAGTAATAATATCTTTAAAAATTATTCGCAGTCGCAGAACGGTAAAATTACTTAAGCCACCGTCAGCAGACACTCGTCCGCGAATTGTTAAAAAGAAAATTATTTACGCATTGTCCAGTAGGGTAAGGTTGCTCAAGTCGTACCCGGTAAGAAAAAAACCGTTTCCAACGTGAAAGTTATTTAGTTGGGGTTAGGGACCCCGAAATTCCATTTTGCCCTGGGGACCCAAGTAGTCATAACGCGCCACTGAATTTAACCCTTAGCACTCGAGTGGTGACTCTGAGGCCCCACTAAAAATTGCTATACCATTATTCAAAATATTGTTTACATTATTAAATTGATATTCAATAAATTAGTTACCACACATTCAAGTGTTCTATGAGGTATCATATCAGTAAACTAATGCGTCTAACATCTCAAAAAAACTCAAGCCGTTTGATCTAATTTTGAAAAAGTTATTCGTTTTTAAAGATTGTCCGGATACTTTTGCACGCCACTGTATATATGGTTGTCGTTGTATGTGCTGTTGTCACCGTAGTTCGTTCAAAATTTAAGTGGTACGACTTAAGCACTGGTACGACTTGAGCAATCTTACCCTAAATTAATCGTTCTAATATTTCACACATAAACTCAAGTCCACATTTAAAAAAGTGGTAATTATATAAAAAAGATCTGCGTACTCCGATTTTGATGAAATTTTAATGTGTTATGGAGCAACACATTCTGAACAACTTTTTCCTTTTCCAATATAGGGGGGTCGCTTTTAGTTTTCGAGATATTTGCAAAAAACTATCGGTAATGTTAATTTCATAACGGAAAACGTCTTTTTAGAAACACTGGGTGCGTGTGAAACACTGGGTGGCTGTGTGTGGTATTGTCGCTTCTCATCTCCACAACGTGTTTACAAACAAAAAATAAACAGATGCGGCCCGAAAATCCAGGAAATGGAATAACGGAAGAAACAAGCAGAATTAACTCCTGCAGATAACTCTGATCATACATAGATAGGCTGAGCTTTCAATTTTCAAAGACATTTCCTGGATTTTCGGGCCGCAACTGTTTATTTTTTGTTTGTAAACACCTTGTGGAGATGAGAAGCGACAGTACCACACACACCCACCCAGTGTTTCACACGCACCCAGTGTTTCTAAAAAGAAGGTTTCCGTTACGAAATCAACATTACCGATAGTTTTTTGCAAATATCTCGAAAACTAAAAACGACCCCCCTATATTGGAAAAGGAAAAAGTTGTTCAAAATGTCGAAATCTATAATATATTAAAATTTCATCAAAATCGGAGTACGCAGACCTTGTCTATATAATTACCAAAAAAGTTATTCGTGTTTTAAAGGGGGTACGAATACTTTTTACACTGACTGTATACTTTCGAGGAAGCTGAGTCTACAAAATACTTTTTCGATACCGGCACGGTACATTTTCAAGTTTTCGAGGCTGCTAACGGCTCGTTCTTCGAATGGGTCAAGTGGATTCCACTTGATCGGTCCCTGAAAGACTGTGGAAACCGTGTAACCTTGGACTTCGCGAGCGTGGCGGATTCGCGAGGGCGCGCGAAAAACTTTCTCGCGCGAATTTTCAGGGGAACAATGCGCGGCCGCTTCCTTGTCACGCTCCCACGGCCGATTCGAGTCTGTAAAATGTAGTTCAATGTGATATTACAATAATTGCTTTAATTTACTGGAGCATCAGATGCGGAATGTAGGTTACGACCTCGTTAACCTACTCGCCGAGATAGAGATTCAGTTAACCCGGCCCGAGAGAGCCGCGCGAGATCTTTCGAAATCGATCTGCAACACCTTCGCAGCCCGCGTGTCTCGGACGATTACGATTTCTTCCTTGTCCTCGCCCCCTTTCCGATCGATTTTCGATAAAAAAAACTCATGTCGCTTGCTCGACAAAGGACCAAGTAAAACGCTTTTGCAAGCAACCTTTCAGAAAGTTAGTTTCATTACGCTGCTCGACGATCTTTTTTCGGGTACGGTAAAATTTTTATTTTAAAAACGAAACGTGACTTCGCACTTTCACCAACCCTGTTCCTGAGTTAAAGGATAGCTCTTCCGGTAATTAGATTTTTTCACGCGTTTAATTTTCGAAATAAATTGAAACGCATCCGCAACAATTGGTACAGGTGCACATGTCAGGTGTTCTTTTCACTTTGGTGATTATTTAAACATGGTCTCGTGGTAATAACGTTACGTTAATTTATGTCAAATTATTCAAGAGAGTTTACAAAATGTTACCATGTAATTTAGAACGGTATTATTACTACTGTTAAAGCAGAAGACATTTTTGTAGTTGAAATATATATAGAAAAATTGGTACAGATTAGTGTCCCTTTTTACATCGGTAATTATTTAAACATGTTCTCGTGGTATTAACGTTATGTTAAACTATGTCAACTTATTCAAGAGAGTCCACAGAATGTTACTGTGTAGTTTACAACTGTGTTATTACTACTGTTGAAGTAGAAGACATTTTTAATTTGAAAAATACGCACAAAAATTGGTACAGATTAGTGTCTCTTTTTACTTCCGTAATTATTTAAACATGTTCTCGTGCTAATAACGTTACATTAAACTATGTCAACTTATTCAAGAGAGTCCACAGAATGTTAATATATAATTTACAACTGTGTTATTACTACTGTTTAAGCAGAAGACATTTTTAAATTTGAAAAATACGCACAAAAATTGGTACAGATTAGTGTCTCTTTTTACCTCCGTAATTATTTAAACATGTTCTCGTGCTAATAACGTTACATTAAACTATGTCAACTTATTCAAGAGAGTCCACAGAATGTTACTATATAATTTACAACTGTGTTTTTACTACTGTTTAAGCAGAAGACATTTTTAAATTTGAAAAATACGCACAAAAATTGGTACAGATTAGTGTCTCTTTTTACCTCCGTAATTATTTAAACATGTTCTCGTGCTAATAACGTTACATTAAACTATGTCAACTTATTCAAGAGAGTCCACAGAATGTTACTATATAATTTACAACTGTGTTATTACTACGGTTGGAGCAGAAGACATTTTTAATTTGAAAAATATACACAAAAATTGGTACAGATTAGTGTCCCTTTTTACCTCCGTAATTATTTAAACATGTTCTCGTGGTAATAACGTTACGTTAAATTATGTCAACTTATTCAATAGAGTCCATGGAATAGTACTATGTAATTTACATCTGTGTTATAGCTAATGTTAATGCACAAGACGTCTTTAGAAAAGAAAAATACCCACAAGAATTGGCATATTTTAGGCACAGCGGGACCTTTCTCACATTGATAATTATTTAAACACGTTTTAGTGTTAACAATGCTATAACAAACTATATGAGCTTATTCCTAAAAGCCAACAGAACACATCTATGCAAATTACAGTCCAATTATTATCATAATGTTCGTTATTCTTGAAGTTGAGAAGTTTTTCTTGTTTTTGTAAATCGATGCTCTCGAAAGCCGTGTATGCGAAAATAAACTTACCGATCCGAATTCAGTTCGCGAGAATTTATTGGCACCGTTTGTTGAAAGTACAAATTCCATTTGTTATCGGACAGTGTTATTTTAGGAAAACAACTGCCGGTCAATTGACTCGGGCGATTTATTTATAAATCTACAGGCTGTGGCTTTTTTTTGTTCGTTCGAGCTTTTCCGGTTGACTGTGAAAATTTATCGAGCGAACGATTTGCATTCGTGTATAGTGACTGTATAACTTTCAGGATGGACGACAATATCACGTTTGTAGTATTTCTTCGAAACGAAATTTTATGATAAACAATGTCCATTCGCTGTGGGTTTTGATGGTAGACAATTTTGTTTGGGAAGTAGCGTTTATATTTCTCACTCTTTGTTTATCAACGATTGTTCACTAATTTTTAAAGGTATTTAATTGATTATTCATTTTGGTAAGATTTTTTTTAATGGCAATAGCAATTTTTTTGTGTAATGTATCTGTTACGTACAGAGAATTCTCTCTGCTTTATTTCAATCGGAGTTATCTAATCTCTTTCCTGAGAAAATACGGAAAACGCCTTATTCCACCCTTTGCTTATAGAAACGATGACGATGCTCCAGCTGGATGCAGCCGGCACAAAGCATGATTCAGTACAGGGACAGTTGCACAATATTCCCTAATATGGAAATCTTGAGAGAAATCATATATATATATATATATATATATTATATATATTATATATATATTACAAATTGATTAACAGTTATGTTAGAAATTGATAGATATATAGTCAAAAATATCTAGTTTTTCTTGTGTATACTTTCTTGTGTATATGTATACTTTATCTACCAGAATATTATTATCAATTATATTATATATATATATATATTATATATATATATATATATATATATATATATATATATAGAGAGAGAGAGAGAGAGAGAGAGAGAGAGAAATTGATATATATATATATATATATATATATATATATATATAATTATTATTTCAAAGAAAATGTCAACATCTCTTTTTCATGTAACACAGTATTTTCAAATCTATTGATAACAATATTCTGGTAGATAAGGTATTCATATAATTGTTTTGTTTATATTAGTGAATCTTTGAAATTGTCAGATACGTCTATTTTTAAACTGTTACGTGCTAGACGTTTTATCGCTAACAAAAGCAATGAAGTTCCATACTACAAAGAATTCCAAAGATTTCAGTATCAGAAGCACACCTGCTACGTACACGTAAGTTTCGCACACGTGCCATGCGGGTCGAAACCAAGCTACAAACATTCAGAACGTTTTTCTGTGAAGAAAATATTTTCGAAGAAATTGTGGCTTCAATTTTGACACGTATGTACATAAGGACTCTTTTGTAAACAAAATGAACATTGAAACAGAAAGCGTTTTAATTTATGTTCTCTTTTACGATACAGGAATTTGAAGCTTCTATCAACTAGGAAGAATCGCGTCTTCGTGAAATGGTTGCTAATTGAGATCAATTTATTCGATTAAATTATAATCTTGTGTAAGCATGCATGGAGATGCAAGCATCTGGCGTTTAGTTCCTTTACAATGTTCTAGGCGTTCAATGCATTCAAATATTGTGTATTAAGTTGGGTAGCAACAAAGGAGCATAGAGATGGTCTGTGGTTGCACAAAGAGTATCGGGATGGTCTGTGGTTAGGTAAGGAATCTGTGAATGGTTTGTGGTCGGGGCCAACAGAGTAGGGATAGTTTGTAGCCAGACTGGCCGAGTAGAGTCGATGCGTTGTAGTCAGTGAAGTCGAAATAGGACAATCTATATAGTGTCCCAAAAATGTTCGAGTTCCTTGAAAGGGTTGATTCCTGGGGTTATTCTAAAAGGCTTTTTCCTTTGCGAAAATGTCATACACAACTTCGTTTTCGAGTTATTAACCGTGTGAAAAAACACTGACGAAGAATCCCAAACACCGCAACCGCGCTTTCTCTAAATGACTACGAAAAGATCCAAGCAGGGCGATAGCGCTCGTTTTATTTTATTTTGTAATATATTATTGCATTATTATAGTATTATTATACCTATTGTAAAATGTACTATTTACATTAAAAGGAGCTAGGGCGCGCAGTGGCTCAGTGGATAGAGTACGCGACTGTTGACGTCGGGTTGACCAGATCGTTTAATGCAAGATTGCAATATTGCATAAATGAGGATGGTCAACATTTCGAACATTTATTATGATATGTAAAGGTCAACCCGACGTAAACAACGCGTAATCTTTGCTGAAACACGTAAGTTTTAAACTTCCACATTTTATCCGCTCCAACATGATTATTCTTGCTCAAGGTTATTTCAAGGTCAGAAAGGTTGTATCCACTAAATTCAGTTTTTTATTGTCTATCATGCTATCGTAAAAAAATATACTATTCCATTTTAAAAAACGTCGGTGACCTTGAAATTTCATTTAAAAACACGACATAAAAAATTTTTTTCTTTACCATTATATTTTCCCCCTGCAATAGTGTCACTTTGTCCTCTGAAGTTTTCTGATAGGACTGTAAATACGACAAATATTTATGTGTTCCCATTTATGTGTGACACCCTGTATAATAATTTTGGGATACCCTATGTAGTCGAGGAAGTAGGGTAGAAACGAGCAATACTCAAGAAAGTAGTATAGAACTCGTCTTTAGTTGTCAGACAAGTAAGCCAGACAAGTGAGCCAGACAAGCAGAATAAAGGTAGTTTGTGGTCCAACAAGTAGAATAAAGATAGTCTGTAGTCAGGAAAGTAGAATATATATTCAGAGTGTCCCATTTGAAGCTTTGCACTCAATTATTTCCCAAACTATAGCTCGTTGTTAAGAATATTTCAAATAAGACTTATTCTGTTTCGGAGGATACATCTTATTAACTCATCTTGTTCGGTTCAGGGCTCAATAATATGCGACATTTAGTATCAATTATGAATGATATTGAGCTCCAAGAGGTTTCTTTCAAAAGAATTGGTCGTTTCGCATCAGTGTGCGATAATCGAATTCGGCGCATATTTGGTCTAAAAGCCGTGTAACCGAGAACAGCGTCAGGCAAGAGCATGAACTTTCGCAACACCTTGTTCAGCCGTCGTTGTGGCTATTGACTTGTAACTGGATAGCCAAGCCGGGACCCGTATATTCTCGCTTTGTAGGTACGGCGTCGACGTGACACATTGCTCGAGAAAGTAGTGCAATTTCGCGTCTAGTCAGCCCCTGGAGGCCCTCCCTTTGCATGGGAACAATGAATGGCTCGCGCCCGGGCCATTGTTACACGCCGTACACAGCAACAGTCGACACCGCACCGCATGTTAAGTTGCTTTGGCATTATCGCGGAATTTGCAGTCGAGGGAGAAAGAGAGCAAGAGAGGGAGGGTGAGGGAGCGACAGCCAAATGGGATATGTGCGCGACCGTGTTTCGTTTTTGACGCGTGTAAACCCGCCATCTTCACCGGGAAATTCGCGAGGATAAACCAACCGACATTTCGAACCATTTCTAGACGAAATTAACGTACACTATACACAATTTATTTGTGTTAAGTTTTCTGCCACTTCCCGTTGGTCGTTCGTGTTTATAATTTGGCTTTGCAAACCGAATATTGTTAGTTTTTGGAGGATCCGACTGGATTTACGCTCCGACGCGCAGAAGGATATTGGTTCCGAAAACCCAATTTTACAAAATTTTATAAAATGATGGGGATGGGCATTATTGTCTCAATTGAGACAAAACCGTCCCTCACCATAGCGCCCACTGTCCCCCACCAGCATCCGCCGTGCCGTTACCATAGAGGGGGAAGTGCTTCGCCCGTCGCGAACAGTGCGTAGGCCTCGCGCATGAAAGAGAGGTTGGTGGGAGAAGCAGGCGTTTGAGGAGCTCCACCCGTGCCCATGCCTGATGTACAGGGTGATTCACCTAAGATTTTCACCTGAAATGTCTCCTTTGATTTTAGCGATAGGGGAAAATATAGTGGGTGGTTCAGCAAAAGTTAGTACTTGAATATCTTTATTTTTGGAGATATTGAAAAACTTCATAAACTATAATTTTTCAGTATAAAGTAATCTGTAATATGATAGTAACCGTTCTTTTTTTGTAGGTGCAATAGTTTTAGATTTTAAGGCCACCTCCATGTTTTTTTAAATAGAATTATATATCATTCGATGCATTATTCGATACAGCTTGTTATTTCCTATGAAAAGGTGTTAACCTATGCGAGTCGAAAAATTAATAATTTAAGAGATATTTCAACTTTAATTTTGTTGATTTCTGTAGATCTTATTTACCATATTTTAGTGCTTATCGACTGATGGTTGTTTTCAATACGACAATGTTTGAACATTAAAACCTGGGATACCCTGTATATTTTGTGGCATTCTTCAGGGTCTGTCTGTCAACGCGTTAACCTTCGTAGAGATGAAAGCTGCTAAAAAAATAATTGCAGGTTCTTTATGAATATCCATCCAATTTCGTGATTACTTTAATTTTCCACATTTATAATATGAAAGGAGAAATTACAAAATCATCCGAGAGCTGTTACAATGTTATAAAAAGTCTGTCCCGGTATGCAGCTTTGATTTATGGTATCTTGCACTCTTGAGATTAAATTCAACGGTAATATTACTTGTCGAGTGATCTGATATTTCAAAGCAAGGAAATGAGTTATTGGAAACTGTAAAGCGAGATACCGAATGTAGCATTATTAATAGATAGCCTGTCGTAGGTCTTAGTTGTATCTATGAATACATGCTCATTTATCTCTGCGATGAAGCTTCCGTTAGTATTTATATTACCATGAGTTTCCAATTTTGTGAGGGAAAGCAGCGTCCTTTCAAATTTTTAGGAATACTTGGTTCGCATCATTTACAGGTACAGACATTTCTGCGGCGAGCTTGACGAACAATTATTTAAGAAAATTTGATTTCCTTATCTATACAACATATATGTATTTTATTTCATTTTCGTGTATTATATTTTTTATATTAATAACAAGTTCATACAATTCTAACGGTCGAGGAAATTATTTACGTAAATTTTATTTTTCTAAATTTGATTTCATTGTCTATACAACACATATTTTATTTCATTTTCATGTATTATATTTTTTATATTAATAATAAGTTCATACAATTCTAACGGTCAAGGAAATTATTTACGTAAATTTTATTTTTCTAAATTTGATTTCTTTATCTATACAACATATATTTTATTTCATTTTCGTGTATTATATTTTTTATATTAATAATAAGTTCATACAATTCTAACGGTCGAGGAAATTATTTACGTAAATTTTATTTTTTTACTTGTGTACAACTTGTACAACTTATACTATATTTTATTTTATACTGTTCCATTTTCTATACTAACAATATATTCATACAATTTTCTTTAACAGCCGAGGAAAATATTTATGCAAATTTTATGATTCCATTTGTACAACTTCTTTTATACACTATTGTATATAGTCTCATTTTCTATATTAATAATTCTCAATCGCATTTCTTCTCAAGGTTATGCTTACAACTCCTTTACGTAATTGATTCAAACAAAAATTGCATAAATAAAAGACTGAAAAATGTATCAAGTCTCGCTCAGATCTCCCCTACTATTTAACCCTCCGATAGCGGAACCGGGGTCTATGTTGACCCAGGGTATCCAAATCGTCATTCAGTTACTCAGTTTCTAACGATTGAATTAAATGAACAGCCGTCATACTAAGATCAACAGAAAGACTAATTTGTCCACAAGAAGTGCGACTAAAAATATGTTTAAAAAAAGTCATAAATAAGACAGTGAATTGTCTTGAACATCACCAATTCCAAAATTGTAAAAATGATCCGTCGTCTAAAGGTTAAAACAAGTCAAACATTCGACTTCGAATGGTAATGTCTAAAAAAGCTTTTAGGTTATACACGATTAAGACAACTTTCATTACAACATTTATTATAGTTGTCAGACAATATAACTGCCCTTGTTTTGTTTTCAAATCGTGCACGAACTGCGATCATCTATTTTCCACACTGTAGCTTCACTAATTCGATCGCCCACTATGATTTTCATGGAAATCGCCTCGTATAACTAGTACAATTTTCCCGCAAGATTCGTCGCATCCGATTAACAGATTTCGCAGAGCAGCATCGTTTCTCGGTATAGCGATTAATAATTACGACGCTAGGTTCCAGTTATCGTTAGCACAGTATGCCGGATGGTTCGTCAAATGAGACCGAGCCCGGGAATTCTAGGTACCGTTGCGTCGTCGTCGACTGGATTTAATATTAACGTAACGTCGGAGGGTAGCAGACAATTTCGCGAACGTCGTGTCCGCAGGATTGCAGTTCCGCGAAAGTCCGACGCTACTTTTCGGCTGCATCGGCCGTTGCACCTCGGTGCAACCCCTTTTCCAGTAAGCCGCGACCCCTGGTTTTTGCCACGTGAAAATCTGGGTCACGCAGCCGTCGGCGTGCCGTCTCTCGTTTCTGCGAGGGCGTTCATTTAAAAAAATGTACACTGCGAACGAGATCTCATAGTTCAAGACGGTCGACGAAGGGAGATTTAATTAGGCGTGGACGTTCCATGGAAATTCGCTGTCTTCTTTGCAAGCATCCCCGTGGATTCTCTAAAGCAGGGTTGCCTAACGCTGAAAAGTAGAGATCACGTTTTTGGACGTGTATTGAGAATACATGTCTTCACCTGTTCACGTGTACTAATATACAGGGTGTTCTCGCTATCACTAGCCAGCGTTTTTCTTGTAAATAGTAAATATTAGAAAAAAAATGGAAGTGGAAATAGTAGTACTGTTTTGGCTGTACTTCCGAAAAGCACCGGTGGCCGATCGAGATGAAACTTAGTGAGTATTATGAGGGATAGGGAAGGACCTCAGATATACAATTTTAGCTTCGGCAATTTATGCGTTTAAAAGATACAGGTTCTCAATTATAAATCCGTCATAATAGGTTTTCGATGCTTTGGACGCTATATTCAGCAACAATGTAAGAATGCCTGAGGGATATGTATGTGTTAGATATTTTTGTTTAAAAAAGGGGGTCTGTTCTCCTCTACGGTTCTGGGGTAAGTCCTGCGCGGTCAATCACAGTGCTCTTACCAGAAGGCATAACCACCTTCCCCACTCCGTGGCCAGATCCTTCGAGGACCTAGTCCCAATTCTTGTGCAACGCATTCGTCGCTATCTCTTCTCTCTCTCTCTCTCTCTCTCTCTCCCTCTCTCTCCCTCTCTCTTTCTTTCTCTCTCATAATGCCATTCCAAACTTGCACCCATCTGTTTCTCATAAACATCCCCGTGACGGCCGATAGCCGAAGGGCCCAGCGCAGTCGCCTGCCATTGTCCATCGACGGTTCTGTTTAGTCTCAAGCATCCACGCAGGCCAAGATTCTGCCATAAATCGCGATGCTTAAGGAAATGTGAGACAGTCGTGAGACGGTCGTATCGTGGTGCGTACTGAAAGACTAATCAGAGTTGGTCTGGGTTAGTTTCCTTGGCCGAGAGAGTGTTTGGGGGTTGCAGCCACCCTCCAAAACAATAGACGACTTTCTATTTAAACAAATTTGTGAGACAATACGATGACATGTACGAAGCAAACGATCACCGTGATTGAGCGGCTTCCACTAAAGTATCTGTATCTTTTAAACGGGTGAATTCCCGATGTCAAAATTTTATATTTGATGTCCCTCCACATTCTTCGTAACATGCTCCAAAGAACCCGCAATAATCATATGGAAAATCTATCCCGGTAAAATCAGTTGAATTTTTCATATTTTGTAGCTTATGATCTACTGAACAAAAGATGTAATAGGCACAAAGCTTAATAATGGACAGTTATGGAGTTATAAGCAGTCAAATGTGACAAATTCGAGCTGCCGAATACTCAAATCTCGGGAAGTATATTTACTTTACACCAGGGATGGGCATTTCTGTCTCAATTGAGACAAAACCGTCCCCACCATAGCGCCCACTGTCCCCCACCAGCATCCGTCGTTACCATAGAGGAAGGAAGTGATTCGCCCGTTGCGAACAGTGCGCAGGCCTCGCGCATGAAAGAGAGGTTGGTGGGAGAAGCAGGCGTTTGAGGTGCCCCTACCGTGCCCATCCCTGCTTTACACGCTTGCCGCACCCCCACTCCCGCCACCCCACTCCTTCGATTTTCAAGTTGCGCGACCTAAATGAAGTTGTCAACATACTAGCGTTATTGCTACTTTCTGGGATTGCTACGTCCGATATTTAAATTATTGATATGACTGTATTCCATACATTTTAGTCTCCATACTGTTTAGTAATACATAGTAAGATCATTTTTTTATTAATCAACACACACATACACGCACACGCATATAAACACACGGACACAGCAGAGAGGTTTTGGAGTAAAAAAATACTACGGGAGTGACGAACCGTGGGGTCCTTATCTCTGCTGTGACACGCAAAGATTTTTGTGGAAGATTTCTGTTCACAGACCTTTTCAAGGTCATTCAAAATTCAAAAATAATGACACCACCTAACAGATTTTGTGAAACCAACATTTTTGTTTCAAACAATTTTCCAAAAAATAAATACTTCCCGAGACTTGAGTATTCGGCAGCTCGAATTTGTCATGTTTGACTGATTATAACTCGATAACTGTCCATTATTGAGCTTTGTGCCCAGTACATCTTTTGTTCAGTAGATCATAAGCTACAACATATGAAAAATCCAACTGATTTTACCGGGATAGATTTTCCATATGATTAGTGCGGGATTCTTTCATGACGATCGGCCACCGATGCCTTTCGGTATAATATCCACTATTTTTTATGCGCAACACAATGGCGTGTGTAATTTTGTTGTGTTTGTACTATTTTGTCAGATATGAAGGTGACCTACAATGTTTTAAATGGAAAATTGCACTTTATGCTTATAGGTTATGTATATTCAATACACGTGAACTGGGTATCTCTACTGAAAAGGCAAGAACACTAGTGGCTTTAGACTACATAAAGGTCCCAACAAGTGACCGGCGTATTGCGCAAAGTAAGTAGGCCCCGGTCATTTCGAACAGCTCTAGGTCCAAGATAGGCGAGAGAAGGGCTTTCGCGGAAAAATATAGCAGAGCTATCCAGAATTTCATGTGCATTAATTAAGTTACAATGGTTATCAGTCACGTCCTTTCGCTGAATAGCCTTAACAAGCCCACATCTACACGACTCATTTCAATATATTTTTCTTGAAAAAGGTTTTTCAGGAAATAAACATTTTTTTTTGTTTCATCATATTTCTCACGATTTTAGGTGTATGTAGCCTCTTAACACTTTGATCGCCATGTCACCCATACCTGGGTAACGGAATTATCATTACAGAATTGAAAATTAATTTTTACGTTGGTAGATTGAGCGTACAAAATTTCCTTAGGATCTGAGGAATAAAAGAGGTTTGAAACAGTAATTAATATCACAAAACTAAACTTCTCAGTTTTTGTTTTGTTAAATAAATTGCTTTGATTTTGTATACTTTTTATGATTGTCGATTGGGCGATCAACGTGTTAAGGAGTATTAGGCGAAGCCATTTCCAGGAACAGGCTCGTTCGGACAAATTGGAAACAAAGCTCTGCGCTCTTAAGTTCGTTAATTCGGCGATATTTGGTTAGACGAGTAGTATCGGGAATTTTTATCCCGACAATAATGCTTGTGTTGTTTTTGTTTTTTCTTTTCGGTTTCGTTAGGTTCCACGGAAACGTACAGAACGTTAATACGCTTTAATCCGGCGTGTTAACTCGACCGAGTGAGACACCGTGTGTTCATTCCCAGATGGTGCCGTCTCTTCGCATAAATCGAGTTAGGCGAGTTGGTCCTGCGCTCTGATCCCGTTGTTTGTTACCTGATTACGCGTCCCGACGGCCATTCGTTTGTTCTACCGACGTTTTCAATCGTTCCGACGTCCTGAATCTCAATCGGTTCTCCCTTCGGGCTTACTTTGAACTCTGTCAGAGTCTCCAAGTCCGCGGAGCCCGACAGATTGCCGGCCAAGGAATTAGGTGGACGCTTGTTAACTAGCTAACTGGCTGCAGAAGTGATTAACCAGACTGTAGATTCTCATGGAAATGCGGCCACTACGTCGAACCGGACACTGGTCCGACACTTCCACGGAGTTTACATTAAACCTGCAATTGCGGGTCGAGTGAAACGATTCAGATTTTTTATTTCACAATTATTAAAGTTATCAAGATATGCATCCACTGCAAATGATTCTATACACAGCTTTATTAAAGTATGTAAACAATATTCTGAATAATGGTGTAACAATTTGTAGCGGCGCCTCAGAGTCGCCATTCGAGTGCTAAGGGTTAATAGCTTCTCAGCTTTTAAGGGTGTTTTAAAATCAAAATTCTTATTTTGGGATTTCTTGGACTTTGGAAAGCGAATGTAAACTGTGTTTATAGTGAAAATCTTTTAGAACCTATTTTATTTAGAATGAAGAGAAAAATTATTGTACATATTATTTAGATTGCAGGGAGAAATAATTGAATATTTTATTTAGAATTAGGAGGAAAATAATCGAATATTTCATTTAGAAAGACGAGAAAAATAATTTAATATTTTATTTAGAACATAGGGAAACATATTTTGTATCGCAAGGTCAACCGAAGGTCATCATATTATAGTACTGTATCACAGAAGTATGTATCACAGAGGAGTCTATAAAAAAACTTGAAGTCACCTTGAGGTCACCTTGTGGTCACCTTGAGGTCACCTTGAGGTCACCTTGTGGTCACCTTGAGGTCACCTTGAGGTCACTTGAGGTCACTTGAGGTTACCTTGAGGTCACCTTGAGGTCTTTGAAAAAATATGGTACTCAAAAATAGAAAGATATTCACCAGATCTGCCACCCCGATCAAAATACATTTCATTTGAAAGATTTTTTTTGTAAAATAAATAAGAAATGAGTTCTTTAGGACATATTTATTGACTCATCCTGTATGTAGAGTTGGAAGCATTTTCAACTGTAACTGGTGAATATATTCTCCATAAAGCAAATAGAACGATACAGCCAAAAATTTCTATGTCCCACGAGGTTCTTAGATATCTAAAGGTTTTCTTAAAGTGGTCACACTTTATTATTCACTTGGCAATTAAAATTATCATGGGTGAAGCTTAATTTATTACTTACCTGTACGTCCACAATCCAATATTCAAAATACCAATAATTTAAATCACGATACAATCGAGTATTTCTGACATTTAGCTGTGCGCTGCTCTAGCCAAAAAAAACTACATACACCACAATGATATAAAAAGAAAACTGGAGGAAAAAATATTCTGATGTCTCCGACTCGGTAGCTTGTGATATGACAAAGATTTATTTATTTTGGATGAGTTATGATTTTGCACTATTTTCCCCCGCTAGATTATTAGTAAACAGAGTACTGTGCGATGTGAAAAAGAAGTTTTGAAAAAATTGATTTATTTTTTTTTAAAGTTAAAACAATTAAAATTAGTATAAGTTTTAAAATAGAATGTATTGACCAGAACAAAAAACAAAACAATGTACTGCGTCCATATAGCTACATATTTGATGAAACCCATAATCAGAAGGTTCATGCGAGTATAAATCAGGAAACAGGAAGCATCGAGGATCAGGACAACGAAACGAAAGTCCGTTTTCTTTTTTGTAAATTTTATTATCAATACTCTACGCGACTAGCTCGGCACATTTTCAAACGATCAATCGATATATTTATACATATGTGTATACATAGGTTTTGTTTCTTGTGTACATAATATCATCTGTCGCTACAGTAGAACAGGATCACTCGTTCCAATCACTCTGACGATTCTCAGTTACTCATCACTCAAGAAAATTCGCACTCTTTTAGACGCCAGTTTAGACGCACACGACATCCGGTTACGCTTAGAACGATGCTCTAATTAGTCAAAATTGTCTGTTACTTCGACACATACTATTAAAATAATTGTCCGCTCGACCGCTATTGTCGTATTCGAATACTATACACGCTCTCGCCCCTATCCCCCTATACATATGTATATATCACTTCTTGTCGAGAGACCGCTCGCCGCGAGGACAACGATAAAATCGTGTCGCGGATTTAATTATCGGGTTTAATTGGCGATCGAACGATTACCGGGGGAATCCCGATAACATCGGTAATTTATCGTGTACACCGATCCTCGCACGTTGCACACCGTGTTCTTTAGGTCAGCAGTCCCTTAAATCTCCGACGAGAGACACGTCGCGCGCGTTCCGGAAGCGTCTTCCCCCTTCCGTTCTGTACACGTTGATGGAAAACGAACGGGCAAACTGAAAGTTTCATTAACTCGGCGTATACGCTCCGCTTAAATTATTGGGTTCGTGCAAAAATAATCGTGATTTTTTGTTCTTGAATTTTAAAGCTACACCGCCGGTCAAATTTTGGGTACCATTGTGTGAATTAATGTTAATTTTTTCGTGATAAACCCGTAATACACACAGTGGTCCACGAAAGTATTCGAACTCCCTTTAAATCAGAATAACTTTTTTAAAATTGGACCAAACGACAATCTTTTTCGTTTAGCAGTTGGAAACATTGACTTACTACATAACGTGCGAAAAAAGATTTTTAGAAAAATGCAATTGATATGAATTACATGAAAAAATAAAAAGACACTACACTATTTCATAGATAATTGTCGCCACCACGGCGACAATTAACGTTCAAATGATACTATTCTTTGACTTGTGCCGAACGTAGAAAAGGACAGCGAAGCACGAGAGGCCTCGGTCGCCGAGAAGTGTACCATAATACGAGCCGAGTATATCGGTGAGACCACTACTAATCCAATGACAAAACTTCTTTATTTTTTATTGTTTTTTGATGAAACTGTCACTAACATATTCGTGGCATTTTTGTAGTGAAAATGATACCAAATAAGATATAATTCTGATGATATTTACTTGTCTAATGGACGATGAAAGTTCCGGAAAATTATTGTAAATATAATCCGAATTATATCGTGTTTGGTATTATTTTAATCAGAAAAATGCCACAAATATATTGGTGAAAGTATCATTAAAAAACAAGTAATAATAACAAAATTTTTTTATTGGCATTACACTGTGACGACACGTGGGCCTTTGAACTATGCCGCCGACTGCGACTCTCCGCGTCTCTTTCTTTCCCATGCGCTGCCCTTCCTTGCGCCTGAAACTTTCATCGTCCATTACTCAAATAAATACCATCGGAATTATATCTTATTTGGTATCATTTTCATTAGAAAAATGCCACGAATACGTTGGCGAAAGTTCCATAAAAAAATAATAAAAAATAAAGAAGTTTTGTCATTGGATTAGTAGTGGTCTCACCGATATACTCGAACCGTGTTATGTTACACTTCTCGGCGACCGACGCCTCTTCACGGCCCCTTACGAGGTATACCCCGCGGAAGGAGGGATTGTTTTGCGACAATTATCGTTCGAAATTTCACGACAATTAACGATGAAATACAATATTTGAGCCCGTAATAAAAATTTAAAATGTGCGTCTTGTACGTCTATATTAAAAATCAATTAATGTGCGCACGAGCTACAAACGATCGAAAGTGTTGAAAATAGCATTGTTTTTCATGACTTTCGGCCAGTTTCTGTTTAAAATGTACACAATTTTACACCTTTCAAACTACATGTTTTCAATTTTCATTACGGGCTAAAATTAAAATGTTTTAAAACGTGGATTTTCTATTCTTTCATGTACTTCCTGACAATTTTTCCAAGTCTTTTTTGCACGTAATTTAGCAAATCATTGCTTCTAATTTCTCAGCAAAAGAAATCAAGTCTTTTGGTCCAATTTTAAAAAAGTTATTCTATTTCAACATTATCTGTACCGAGCCGAAAATATGATTAGTACACGTTGTTTTATAAAAATTACAAGACTGAATTCATTTAGATTTCTTGTAATTTTTGTAACAGTATGTGCTTGAATGAAGACATTTATTCAATAATTTCTAATGGAAATACCTTTGTAATTTCAATAATTATAAAATAAAAAATATGAAACCGGTCATTTCCAATACTTTCGTGGGCCTCACCGCATTTTAAATGAAAAACTTAGAATGACGAAAGTTCGAAGGAACCGAAGTTGAATTTCATTAAGAAATCTGAGAATGAATTGAATGAAATTCTATATGTTGCAGCTAATTACTAGCGGCTTCTTTAAATTCAGAACAAAATTAAACGGTATTCGTGGCAATTGAGCTTCTTATTTCACAACTCTTCGAAGAAGATTTTTCCAGGTCGTAAACGCGCATATTTGAGCAGTCTACTTCTCAGTTGGGAAACCTCATTGCATTCGGAATGGCAAAGGAAAATAGACTGCGGATTTTATGCATTTGTGGCAAGAAATGTACATTTAATTCAAAGCAGTAAAAACGTTTAAAGCATTTAAAAATACTGTTGCATTATTTCCAATTCATTACAATTATTAAGAAAGAAAATAAATGTCTGCATAGCTCCTATATGTTGCAATTAATTCTGAGAATTTTTAGTTTGCATAAGAATCCGCAGTCTATTAATTATAATCATCATCGTCAATTTAAATATTCATAAAAATTAAAATTACGTACTGATATTTTCAAGTTCTTTCGCATACACCTTTTTGTCATAAGTAGACTGTGGATCTTTATGCAAAATAAAAATTGTCTGTATTAATTAGAATACACAGGAGCTACATAGACATTTAATTACTTTCTGAATAATTTTATTGAGTTAAAAATAACGCTACAGCAGTATTGTATATTTTAAATGTTCTTATAGCTTCTCGTTTGATCTTCTCATTTTTGTCACAAATGCATAAAATTCACAGTCTACTTATAAACGAATAAAATCCGCAGTATAGTAATAACGTACTTCGATATAAATAAAAGTGGGAGTATTAGAACCACGACAGCCATTGTTGTTAACCCCTTGCCTTAAAATGTCGTTTCAGAGACATGTAACAGCAAACTAACTATTTTACATTGATTTCAAAACAATATAAATAATTTTATTATCCATCGACATATATTATACTTAAAGCGTCAGATAAAATAAAATTTTTTATACAGAAACCTTGGAATTAAATTGTAAGGTAAGGGGTGAAAGTTTAAACATTCCCAATGATATTTCTTTGAAACTTTTGAAAGAGTTGCTTACATCGATTTCGAACTGTACAACGTTGATTTTGGATCACTATGGGTTCGGCCAGAAACTTTTCCCCGTTCTCAATTTCCCGACAACGGTGTTCAAACGAAGCGAAACGAACGAAACCGGTAAACAATCCCCGACGAGGCATGTCGTGCAACAAAAACGCGCAGTTTGTTGTATAAATATCCATCACAGAACAAGAAGTTTCTCCGGGACGTCAAAGGGTCGAGATAAATGTATAGGGTGTCTCGAAATGTCTGGACATAACTGAAAGAGGCGATTGTTGTCGTGATTCTAAGCACTTTTTGCTTTTGCCATTTCGCGACGAAACGCTTTGTTTTCAAGTTATTAAAGAAAAACCACGGACCAATCAGATCGCGGCAACGGCGCGGCGTGGCGACCGAATTCCGGCTTGGCCAATGGCGCCACCATGCTCAGCGGGACCTGTCGCCGAGGCAGGATCAGCCGCGCTCTGATTGGACCGTGTTTTTCGTTAATAAATCGAAAACAAAGCTTTTCGACACGAATTGGCAAAGGAAAAAAATGCTTAGAATCACTCCAGGAATCACCCCTTTCAGTTATGTTCAAACTTTTCGGGACACCCTGGATATCGACCGCCTTGATCCTCAAAACTGTTTTCTGCACAGGCTTCCGGTTGTTTGCCGAGGAACGGTTTCGAACGACAACGAGATCGTTACGTGGGACTTATACCATAATGATTGTTCTGCATTCGAGGCTGCTGCGTCGTGTACTATATCGACTATTCTGCGAATCCGTGCACGCGTCCCTGCCGCTGCCAAAAATAGAAAATATCGTGGAGTCGCGTTGGAAATCGGCTTACAAGGTTTAGACACTATACTAATATGTTTCTGTTTGTCAAACGATGCGAATCGACGCGTTCACTGCCGATCTCGCGAAATTAGAGCAATTTATTTCACCCTGACATGCTTCCATTTTTCTTTTTTGGCATAAGAAACACCATAACATCGCGGGACATATGAAATAAAATTTAACCCCGAGCCATAAGATTTATTTTATGGTTACAGTGATTAAAACTTCTTTATTGTTCTATTCTATTCTATTTCAATTATTGAAATATATTTTTTGAAAAATCCTTTATAATAATAATTAGACTGCGGATTTTCTGCGTATTTGACCAAAATGAGTAGGTGAAACAAGAAACGGTGATATCACATGATTTAAAAAACACAATTATATTGCCTGTGACATAATAAAATTATTAAGAGAAGGCATTAATGTTTATGCTCCTCCTGTTTCTTGCAATTGACTCGGAAATTTTTTATAGATTTTATGCATTTATGACAAAAATAAGTAGCTGGAATATAAAACCATAGAAAGACTAAAAGAGTTTAATAGTATCGATACATCACTGTCAACTTACGAAAATGATTAAAAGAAGAAACAAATTCTTATTTGATTCCAGTAACTTGCAATCAGTGCAATAGATTTTTATTTTGAATGAAGATTCTCAGTTTAATAATCGTATTAATCGTTTAATTTACGCTAATATTTTTAATTTACAATTATTCGGATTGTAAAGATGCATCCATGAGGAATTATTCAACAAATTTATTTCTTTGGTTATATATTATAATAGAATAAAGTAATTTTTGGTAAAGTGATGCAAAATAGTTAATATTAGTGGACCGTAAACTTAGTGTTAATAATGTCAGGTTTAATTATATAAATTGGAGAATACCCAATGTATTAACAGAACGTAATTATATTAAATATACAACATAATCCATCATGACGAAATTACATGAACGAAAACATAAGATGTACAGTAACATTCATGGCCTACACTGCAGCAACATTTATATTAAACCGAGTTCATATATAAACACGCATCGATTCAGATGAATACTCAACAAATAACGTTAATGTGAATGTTTGTTTTGTTTGTATTTCATAAGACTGCATACGCCACGAATGCACGGAGACCCGCAGTCTACTTCTGATGCACTTCGTGACTCGACTCGCACGAGTAACTTCATCGTAAATGGTTCCCCGGCCGGGGAATAAATTATGCAGTTTTCGTGAGTGTACAGTGCAAATTTCCCGTAGAATTTCTTCTTTAATGTGGATGTTCTTTTAAACTTTAGACATTTTTTCCTTGCATTGGTACCAACCGAGGAATGCTTACATTCATTCGAATCAGTTTATTATGTTCACCTAATTTGATATTGCAAAGCAAGAAGATAACTCGAAGCTTCGACAATTTATTTTCAACCATTTTACGTACTCTAAGTATTTATAAACAAATGTTAACTGTGTAATTTGTACATGTTATTGGATATTTGTTAAATACTGAATTTTTAAAAATTTAATCTTAATGTCAACGAAAATTAAAAATATTTGAAGTGTCAATTATTTAAACAGAATAAAAGGGTAGTTTAATTTGTTCATTGAGACGTTATCGGTAATAATACATTTTTTCATGAAACCGCGATGTTAACAAAAGTCAAAAATGAGCGAAGCTTGAATTATTTAAACAGGATAAAAGGGTTGATTCATTCGATTATTGGGTCATCATCGGTAATAATGCATTTTTTCATGAAACCGAGATGTTAACGAAAGTAAAAAATGAGTGTAGCTTGAATTATTTAAACAGGATAAAAGAGTAGATTAATTTGTTTATTGAGACATCATCGGTAATAATGCATTTTTTCATGAAACCGCGATGTTAACAAAAGTAAAAAATGAGTGAAGCTTGAATTATTTAAACAGGATAAAAGAGTAGATTAATTTGTTTATTGAGACATCATCGGTAATAATGCATTTTTTAATTAAACCATAATGTTAACGAAAGTCAGAAGTGTGTGAAGAGTTAATTATTTAAACAGAATAGAAGGATTGGTGAATTTATTCAATGGAACATCTTCGGTGATCTTCTTCAGGATATTTGGTAGGTGTAATTTTTTTAATAGTTCATCTTCTCTATTTCGTAAAACAAACTTTTAATACTGATTCTCGATCTAATATGATAAAACATGAGATCTACATAGTATGGTCTAGATAAGAATGTTCGATTTATGTGTAAAAATTGATAGCCTTCCTCTTTATTATTTATTGAACCCTTTCATTTGATTGTAAACTGGCATTTATAATCGTGGGCACATCATCTTTAAAATTCATCTCTCGTTCAAACTAACTACCACTCGTTTTTGGAACTGGTTAATTAATGCAATCCATTATTTTCTCTTGTTTGTTTGTACAACATCCGATGTTTTGTGCTTTTATTTAAAATCTCGCATTGTTGACATTGTATAAATACAACGATTGTCATCAATATTTTCACTGCATCTATTTAAAAGCAAATAAAAACTACGGAATTACACTTAAAACATAAGCGATACGACTTGAACAGCAACTCCATATTTTCATAATTTTCAATATACTAAATAATCCTAGAATTCGATGAATTAAAAAACTTTAAAATAAGTATAAATATTTTGTAATTGTTTCGAAACATTCGCACCGGGTCATTTCGCTTTAATGTTAAAAAAACTACTATAACTTGTTAATCAATTAATATGTTTGACTCCTTGAACATTTATTATACCTTATTACAGAAGAAATTTAAGAATTCGTTACGTTTTCTGCATTTATTGTAAGATCGAAATATAAAGAATCCAGAAGCCCATATATTTGACATCTGAAACAAATGTGTTCATTATACAGGGTGGTCCAATAAGATTTAGCATTTAAATATCTGCGATATTTTTGGAAGTAAAAACAAACATTATTGGCAAAATTTATTCAGTATATAGAGGACTATGATGTAGCAGTAAATTCTTCTTTTGTGAGTGGAGTAACCCTGAAGTCACCTTCAAAGTTGTTACCATTCGCTGAACACAAAAATTCGAGATGAACAAAATTCTACAATATCGAAATTAAAATATCTCCTAAATTAATCATTTTTGTACATAGATATACACAGGTTAATACCTTTTTACATAAAATGCCAAATTCCATTAGGTAGTGTGTAAAATATATGTATATATGATTTCATTTAAAAAAGGTGAAGATAATCTTATAGTTTATGAAACTACTCCACCCACAAAAAGGTTTTACTGTCATATTATACCCCTCATTACACTAAACAACTTTTGCTAATCAATTTTTTCTTTATCTCCTAAAACAATAGAGATATTTAAGTGCTAAATCTTATTGGACCAACTTGTTATTCTTTTTATAAAAATTCAATTTCCTCTTATAATCATCTTAAAAAAATGAAAATAACATAATAATTCTCTTCAGTCCTCTTTATACTGAATAACTTTTGCTAACAAAGATTGTTTTCACTTCCATAAACAACGGAGATATTAATGTTCCAAATCTTATTGGACTACCCTGTATATATTCTTCTTATAAAAATTTAATTTCCTCTTATAATCATCTTAAAAAGATGAAAATAATATAATAATTTCCTCGAATTCGCCTAATTTCTTTTCAGATTTGTATTTGATCTTTTTTTTATTTTGCATTTGCTGCAAATGCATAAAATCTGCAATCTATTCATGATATTCGTCAAACCCGATCATTTTCAAGTAAATCTTTTAAAATTCTTCGAAGTCTATACTATCTTTATAGTCATTAACTATGAAAATAGTTTGAAAACACCATTCGTGGATGTTGGATGAATAAAAAACTCCACTCACAAAAAAGGTTTTACTGCCATATCGTAGTCCACTTTATACTGAATAACTTTTGCTAACAAAGTTTGTTTTCACTTCCATAAACAACGGAGTTATATAAGTTCCAAATCCTATGGTACCGTACTGTATATTATTTTCTCATAAAGGTTAAAGATTCGAAAATCAGTTATTCCAGAAGTCTAGCTTCAACCTGCCCCAGTTTTAACCTTTTCGACCGAATATTTTCGGAAAAAGGGCGGTCGATTTGCAAGGGTTAATTTTATGAATGACCGCGCGCGAGGGTCGGTGAACGAATCTCGATATTAGACACTTTCGAGGCGGCAATGAGGCGGATAAAAAAGCCCAGTTAACCGGAGCTGTGGACTAATTAGAGGAAAAGGTCGCCGTTCAAGCTTGTCCGCTTCCGATGTAGCTCTCGTCGCCCTTCATCGCTTTCGAAAATCGCCTTTCCGTGAAACAAGCGACATACTTGGACAGAGTTCGGATCTTCGTCGACAAACAGGAGCCATAACAATGCTGCGGTTACACTGGACAAAATTTTCACGTGACACATACTGATCTTCTCGCTTGTTCCTAATGCGTTCCTAATGCGTTTTTAATGCGCTCGAACCATTACAGTCCAGGGATGAGCATTTTTGTCTCTATTGAGACAAAACCGTCCCCAACATAACGCCCACTGTCCCCCACCAGCATCCGCCGTTACCATAGAGCAGCGATGGGCAATTTTGCCTCAATTGAGGCAAAACCGTCCACACCGTAGCGCCCTCTGTCCCCTTCCAGTAAGCGCGTTACAATGGGGCAACGAAGGCACAAGACATCAGCGTAGGCAACGAACGTGCGCGCTGCATAAAAGAGAGGTTGGTGGGAGAAGCAGGCGTTTGAGGGGCTCCACCCGTGCCCACCACTGTCATAGAAGGAGGAAGTGTTTCGCTTGTCGTGAACAGTGCGCAAGCCTCGCGCATGAGAAAGAGGTTGGTGGGAGAAGCAGGCGTTTGAAGGGCCCCTACCGTGCCCATCACGGCGATTACACAGTCGAAAGACAACGAATTCGACTGAAAGCTCAGTGAGATCGCTTTTGGACTAGAATATCGAGGTTCTTGTTTAACTTTCTGTTTTACTACTCCCATTCACACGGGGTATAAAAATTATTTGCGAGCATCGGAATCTCTTTTACAACATCGCGCAAGCCCAATTACAAACATACCAGTCTAATCAATACGCACAAATTCAGTAAATTTAAAAGTTTAATGATCTGCGTATGAGTTCACGACCCCCTTTAGCGATTCAATTGGGCCAGACAACTCGTCCTCCACGACATCGGTATCATTAGAATCAACTTTAAACATCTGAACAACCTAATCACACTCTCTCCACTTGTAGTCCTTTCACTCTTTGAGCATACTAAATCATTTTTCCACTTTTAACTACTATTTCAGACGACTATGTTTTACGAATCTGCAAAATTGAAGTCATTTTTCGGGCACGAGTACGATTTCTGTGGCCCCTCGTACGATTTCCGCCCCCTCCACGTCCTAACCACAACTCATTCTATTCACATCATTTTTCCATTACTAGTTAAAATTCTGGATGACAGCTACAATGCACAGATTATGCGAATAAAATTTCATTTTCTACAAAAAAGGTCTCTTGATATTTTGCCATATTTCGCATAGTTACCGAGATATTTGCAAATTTATAAAAAACAGGAAATCTACTTTACCTGCTAAACCAGGCCAATTTGACACCATGTTATATATACATCTTTTTCTTGAAATAACCCCAAGAACACAAATATAATCTCAAAACGAGGGGCCACGGAAATCGTACTCTCCCCAAGATTTCAAACAAAGTTTAAGAAATATGAATGAATTAAGTTTTTCTTTTTAAGCCAAATAAAGTTGTATTCATTTGTAATTAATATTTAAGCATTGAAGTAAATATAGTCATAAAAAATGTATAAATTTTCTTTTATTTTGGCGACATTTTTTCGGGTTAAAGACGTTTTAATCGCTGTAACCGCAATGTAAATGATACGGCAAGTGGTTAATATTGTTTACCCGATAGTGTAGTATCTAAAAAAGCATATTTATTATCATTAGAAAGGGGATTTTTATGCTAAATAAAAATTGTCGATATCAATTGCAAGAAACAGAAGCCATCTAGGAATTTCTTTTTCTAATAATTTGAGTAGGTTGGAAGTAATATACCGACAGATTTCAATTCTTTTAACTTTGTTTCTAATTACTATTGTTAATCATTTTGGTTATAGATGCATTAAATCCCCAGTCTAAATATCATAAAGTATAAACAATTCAGAAGGGGATTGGTTACAAGCATCTTCTGAATTTTTAAATTTATTCTGATTTTGTTCTGTAACAGCGTTAACAAAAAACTTTTTAATAAAATGCTTAATGGAATACTTGTACAAGATGGTAGCCATTAAAAGCGCAATTTTAATGAGGTTTAATAACTTTTATCAAATTAACTTTAAATTTTCAACAAATGCTAGATTCCACAGAATTCAGTACGATTTCGATTTATTTTGGATTTACAAAGGCTAGTACGAGTGAAATTTGGATTTTATTAGATAGAGCTTTCTTATCTTTCTTATCTTGTCTACAAAAATGGAATATTCCATATAAACATCCGCAGTCTAGTAACCAATTTAAATATTTCTAAACATTGGCCAACTTAGCACACTTTATTCATAATTTTACATCGAATAAAATGCAAATTTTTAAATATCTCGGGAGAAGAAAAAATGGACAGATACCACTTTCAAAATAACCGGTCCATATAGACTAAGGCTCGGACATCTTAAAAATATATTGGAACAAACGAGACGAGAAAGTGTCGCATGCGATCGCCTTGAGTATAACCGCACTCTAACGCCGCTGATTGTGATGAATCGACCAATCGGTTTAATTCAAGCTCGGCCAGCTCCTCGTCGTAAATCAGCGAATTCTCGAAAGTACCGACTGTTTACCTGGGTAAAGTCTCCCCCAGATTTTCCCGGTGAAATCTCGTGCAGATGCGCCCGAGCAATCTAATTTTCCATTTGGATCGCGCCGAGCGCCCGATTCGAATCGAATCGAACAGGCCCGCGATAATTGTTTACGAGCAGCTGTTGATATTTACATTCGGAACGAATCGTGACGGTCTACACAGATAATCATATTGATCCAATCGTGTTCGGAACAGTCCAACAATTAAAGAGACTCTGAAATCCACGATTTGGAGAATTTTCTTTGAGAAATTAAAACAATTAGTTTATCACAAGACGTGAAAACAAAATTTTGAAAAGAGTGCATTTCGTCGGAATTGCAGAGAGAATACTAAAAGTATTTTATAATTTATGAGGACCTGTATTGAAAATTTAATAAGTACGTTTTGCAGATCTGTGTCGATTATACATATTCTGAAAATTTCATCAAAATCGGTCGAAGATGCAGTGAGCTACAATATTTGGTAAAAATTGCAGATTTTCGGAATTTTTAACCATTAACTATAATTAATCTGAGGATTCTTGCATCTTTCAATGGCTGTCGTTTTTGTTATGTATAATTCACACAGATCTTCAAAAGGTATTTTTTTAAATTTACAATATAGGCACACATAAAGAACTTTTAGTATTTTCTCTGCAATTCCGACCAATTGCGTTTTTTCAAAATTTGATTTCACGTTGTCGAGTCCAATATTAAGAATGTTATCGTCTTTTTCAGAGTGTCCAAATATTTATCAGTCACTGTATATCGTTTAATCTTAGGAAATATTTTGTTGCTTGTGGTTTCTGCTGTTTGAACCGCTGAGGTGATTCAAATTTTGTTGATGGTAATCATTTTCTACGAGAAACAGAAAATTTGTATTTATATTATATATACATATTTATTTCAGTGGTCTCACGTTCGTGACAATATTGTAGAATTCCATTTCAACCCGTGATATATGCAATTTAACATCTTCAGATACACTGACTAGTGGATTGCGGATTTTATGCATTTATGATAAAAATCAGTAGATCAAACACAAAACCATAAATACATTTAAAGAATTTAAATTTATTGTTTCATATTGAAATATATTATTCCTAGTTCACTAAAATAATATATATAGTGAAATATATTTTTTGTAGTACGCTAAAATTATTGAATAAATAAATGAATGCCTATGTAACTTCTGTGGCTTGAAATTAATGCAGACAATTTTTATTTTGCATAAAAATCCGTAGTGTACCTACTGATTAGATTTTATTTGACAGTAATAATATTCAATAAGGAAAAGAGAATTGTATTTATTGTATGTATATATTTTCTGTAATGGCGACATATTTTATAAATTTTTCGTATGATGGTCTAGAGCAGGGAGTTTCAGCGTATTCCCCTCCGAGAATTGCAAAGTTCCCATCATCGAACCTCTTCCCACTACTATGTACAGCCGTAGAGTTAGTGAGTGCTTCCCACTACTATACATTATCACGATGAAGTCTAAGAGTGGGGGAAGAACCTAAGCGGGGAATGTATCCCGAATAGCTCCGGAGCTACTGGTTGGAACTGATTGGTCTAGAGCCTATTTATAATTATCAGGTAAACAATATTATCTTTAATAGAAGAATTACGTCAAAATAACGGAAAAAGAATTCACTATTCAGAAGATTGCGTATCTGTTTTTAATAGTAATGTTTAAAAAGGTCCATTTTTACTGAAATAATTCGTGACATAATTCATAGTGTGCAATTTCGATAAACTCCGAATTACGTTCGTTTTTAATTACTTCCATTATTCTATCTTGTCCACCGAATGCATCATGCGCAACGCTGTTGAACGTAACAACACTACGAACAGTATCGGAAATGATGTTTATTTAGCTTTCGTTGCATGTCCATTACGGGTTTTATTAACTTCCATCACATTCATACGCGGCGAAGGTTATGAACTAAATAAATTGACTCGGTTTAATTGACATTTCATGGTATCCTGCGAGTCATTGTTGAGGTGAAAATAATATAGAATCTCTATATTGAATATTTTGTTTACTCCACACAGCTTACGTATAAACAGCTTCGGTGTGTAACATTTTTATTGCAATTGTCACAGCCACAACTATGTCATATTAAATTTATTAAAATAGATTAAAACCACATTTTACCCTAACAATTAACATTTTTCTAGTTTATATTGTAACAAAAACAATAACTAAATTTTAGCCGAATTTGTTATTCACATCAATTTTAATTTGAAAACAATGTCAACAATGATGCTTCTCCTTGGATTTATACAAAATTGAATCCGAATTTGTTATTCACATTAAATTTCAAATCAATGTAAAAAATGAAGCTTCTCCTTAGATTTATACAAAATTGCATCCCTATTTGTTATTCATATTTAATTTGAAATCAATGTCAAAAATGATGCTTCTCCTTGGATTTATACAAAATTGAATCCCAATTTTTTATTCATATTAAATTTGAAATCAATGTAAAAGATAATGCTACTCCTTGGATTTATACAAAATTGCATCCCAATTTGTTATTCATATTTAATTTGAAATCAATATAAAAAATGACGCTACTCCTTGGATTTATACAAAATTGCATCCCAATTTGTTATTCATATTTAATTTGAAATCAATGTCAAAAATGATGCTACAAAATTTATACAAAATTTCATTCCAATTTGTTATTCACATTTAGTTTAATTTGAAAACAATGTCAACAATGATGCTTCTCGTTGGATTTATACAACATTTCATCCCAATTTGTTATTCACATTAAATTTGAAATTAATGTCAAAAATGATGCTACTCCTTGGATTTATACAAAATTTCATCCCAATTTGTTATGCACATTAAATTTGAAATTAATGTAAAAAATGATGGTCCTCCTTGGATTCACAAGAAATTATTGAAACTACGAGCTTTAATGGTTCAACCATTAAAAATTATGGATCCATTAGTGCTCCAATCTCTTTGTAAATTTAATCAAAATAATTTCTTAAAAAAGAAACATATTTAATCTGTTATAACAAGAAGAATATGTAAAGTAACCAGCAACAAAGCCGTTGTCAAACAAAAGGTTCCTCGAGTACAAATAATTCTTTTCCGGAGAATCTTTTCCAGCAGCACATTTTCCAAGAAAATCTCGAGAACTTTCGCACAGAGGTTTATCATCTGCAGAGTTTGAGTCTTTGCACGAGTTCGCCGAAGATCAACCATATTGTTGAACACAGTTCGTGAAAAGTTTATCGCGGCGTTCGTCCTTCCTGACACGATCTAAATTTTCTTCTGCGGTAACAATAGTTTTCCTCATTTGTCAGGAAAGAAGCGTTCCGTGTGGTTTTCCTTGGAACATTATTGGGAAAATGTAAGATATTCCCGAACGCGGCTGCTGAATATTTACAGATGAAAGTCGTCATCACGTAACCCCATAAATGCTCCCTGATGCATCGAATGAAAGTGCCTTGGCTTTCTCCGATGGTAATTTTTCGTTCGCACGAAAAGTAAGTAAGATTTGTTTGTTCTTCAGATTAAATTAACACTGCGCGATAGTGGACGACGATCAAATCGAAAAAAATTATTAAACATTCACGACTAGACTGCGGATTTTTATGCAAAGTAAAAGTTGTCTACAACAATGGCAAGAAACCGTTGTTACGAAAATGTATTTTCTCTTATAATCATCTTAAAAAACGAAAATAATATAATAATTTCCTTAAATTTATCCAATATCAGTTTTGTATTTTGTACTTGTTATTGATGATTTTGTTTTTGTTATAAATGCATAAAATCCACACTCTATTATTAATATTCTGAAGTTTAAACTATTATTATAGTTATTAATAGCGTGCGGATCTTCATGCAAAATAAAAATTATCTTAATCTTTTGACAATTTTAGAAAGTTGAGATTCAGATATTAATATCCTTAAATTCTTTTAATTCTTTTACTGTTTGCAAATTCTCCTACTCGCTATTGTCATAAATGCATTAAGATCCGCAGTCTAGTCATTATGCATGAAAATAGTTTAAAAACACTTTTCGTGGATGTTGAATGATTAAGAAGCGATTGGAGACCGGAAATTTATCCTGGTGTAACTCGATGATGGATAAAGACGCAGTTAGTTAATTTAGGCAGGTATCTTTATATTCAGAAATATTTTAATTGTATGCTTTTGAAATTGTTTAACTGTTTTTAAAGCTGACAGGCTGGAATAGTTTGTACTCTGATAATAATTCGTGTAATTGACGCAACTTGTGAATGAATTTTTAACATTATCAATCTTCTGTTACGATTTTTAACAGAATTGACTCGCGTTTCTACAAATTCAAGTACAATTATCACTTTCCAACAATGTCTCCATTATCTTCAAACACTACAACAATGAATTAATCTCTCAAATAAATAGTCAAGAAATCAACAACGTGTGATACATCCTTTCAACATGAAAGATCAATGTGTAATCAAGTGCAACAATGAATTAAATTCTCAAATAAATAATCAGCAAATCAACAACGTAGAAGAAATCCTTTTAACATGAAAGATCAATATTTGATCAAATGCAACAATTAATTAATTTCTTCGATAAATAGTCAAGAAGACAACTACGCGTGATATATCTTTTTAATATAGAAGATCAATATTCAATCACGTGCAACAATGAATTAATCTCTCAAATATATAGTCAAGAAATCAATAACGTATGATACATCTTTTTAACACAACAGATCAATGTTTGATCGAATACAAAGATGAATTAATTTTTCGAATAAGTAGTCAAGAAGTCAACAACACGTGATACATACTTTTAATATAAAAGATCAATGTCCAATTAAGCGCAACAATGAACTAATCTCTCAAATAAATAGTCAAGAAATCAACAACTTGTGATACATCTTTTCAACGTAACAGATCAGTTTTCGGCCAAATGCAACAATAAAATACTATATAAATTGTAATATTTTACAAACAAATGTTCTAAATTAGCTTTGAAAGAATTTAACAGCAAAGATCGCCAAAGAACTAGACAATTTTTCGGCGAAAACGTCAACAGGTCGTTGCGCTGTATCAAAGATGGCCGCGATATCCATTTAGCAGTCTTGTTATAATCGCATTCCAATCTAGGAAGTGTAGGGGATAACAAGAATTTTACTTTGCTCTGAAAGTAATTGCATCACGGGTCATCGTTGAACGAAGTCTCCGAGTGTAGTTGTTAAAATGGCGGGCAATCTCTGCTGCAGCCGCCGCCGCCGCGCCGCCGTCGCTGCAATGGCTGTGCATTTATCGAACGGCTGCCGCACCGTTCCCCGTTCTAAATCTACGCTTTATCGTTCTACCATTAGTCAAACTGCACAGGTATCCTCATAAATTCGAACTAATCCGTGCTCTCTTCGTGTTGGACTCGTTTATCCTTTAATTCCTCGTATCAACACCGACCTGGACCCTGTACTTTCACACTTGAGGTGGAATTTTCATGTTCCGACTCGTCCGCGCACTCGGTTTTACGTTTCTTTACCATTGAATTAGGGCAATTCTCAATATTGTATTATTAACACTGGGTTTACTGGATTCGTTAAAATAAACGGAGTCTAATATTTGTAATTTAGCTGATTAGATATTTGGATTGTACAGATACATTATTAAAAAAATGGATAAAAATGCAGATAGACACATTCTTGTCATTGTTGTAAAGCAATGTAAAATAGTCACATTTAGCGCCCCGTAAACCTAATGTTAATTAAATGGGGATGCCTGATCAATTTTCTGACACAGCCGCACTCAAGCAGCTTTTTAGTTCTTTAACCACCCGTTGCAAATAATTGTTGAATTTCAAAATTTGTCCTTTTCTTCAAAATTAAAATACAGCAGTTATAACAAGAAATGCAATAGAATTTTCTGCGTTCAACCTTACACATTTCGAATTTCCTGTAGAATGCCAATTTATAAAGTTTAAACAATAACTACACGTTGCAAACTGCTTTTTAGATCTTCAGCCACCCTTATCAAAAAATTGTTCAATTTAATCTGCATTTCATAATTACAATAGACCCATGCAGTGTCCAAATTTCTAATCAACACACCAAATTCTATAAAATGAATCCAGCTCCTATGAAACGATTTAAGAAATGCAACAGAATTTTCTCTTTTCATTTCCTCAGCCACCCTCATCAATTATGCTTCAACCGGTACACATTTCGAATTTTCTGTAGAATGCCAAAGGATCGACAAGCATTCGAGTTGGGTAATTTACAAAGTTCTAACATTGACTGCTCGTTGCAAACTGCTTTTATGCAAGCAGCTTTTTAGATCTTCAGCCACCCTTATCAAAAAATTGTTGAATTTAATCTGCATTTCATAATTACAATAGACCCAAGCGGAGTACAAATGTATAATCAGCACACTAAATTCTATAAAATGAATCCAGCTCCTATGAAACGATTTAAGAAATGAAGCAGAATTTTCTCTTTTCATTTCCTCAGACACCCTCATCAATTATGCTTCAACCGTACACATTTCGAATTTTCTGTAGAATGCCAAAGGATCAACAAGCATTCGAGTTGGGCAATTTACAAAGTTCTAACATTGACTGCACGTTGCAAACTGCTTTTATGCAAGCAGCTTTTTAGATCTTCAGCCACCCTTATCAAAAAATTGTTGAATTTAATCTGCATTTCATAATTACAATAGACCCAAGCGGAGTACAAATGTATAATCAGCACACTAAATTCTATAAAATTAATCCAGCGGTTATGGAACGATTTAAGAAATGCAACAGAAATGTCTCTTTTCAGTTCCTCAGCCACCCTCATCAATTATGCTTCAACCGTACACATTTCGAATTTTCTGTAGAATGCCAAAGGATCGACAAGCATTCGAGTTGGGTAATTTACAAAGTTCTAACATTGACTGCTCGTTGCAAACTGCTTTTATGCAAGCAGCTTTTTAGATCTTCAGCCACCCTTATCAAAAAATTGTTGAATTTAATCTGCATTTCATAATTACAATAGACCCAAACGGGGTCCAAATGTATAACCAGCACATTAAATTCTATAAAATGAATCCAGCGGTTATGAAACGATTTGAGAAATGCAACAGAAATGTCTCTTTTCAGTTCCTCAGCCACCCTTATCAATTATGCTTCAACCGTACACATCTTGAGTTTTCTGTAGAATGTGAAAGGATCGACAAGCATTCGAGGCAGCCAATTTACAAAGTTTAAACATTGACTGTGGTTTTATGCAAGCAGCTGGTTCAATCGCTGAAAGGTTCTCACTATTCAGGCTGGAATTCGTCGGTCCCGAAGGGAACGAAAAAGAAGAGCAGCAAGGGATGGGACGGTGGGTACCGAGGGCGACGTTATCAAGCCAATCTTAAAATATTACTGAAATCAGATGATCAATCTGGCCGGGGGCGGTCGCCTCATTTGCAGGGTTGATAAAACGCCGCGGTAGAAATAGACGCGGAGTCTGCAGCAGCCGCCAGGCATCCCAACCCTTAAAATAGGTCGACCGCCGTGATATTCTCCTTACAAGATGCTTCCCCGGGCAATAAACCACTCATTTAACACGTTGACTGATATGTCGCCCGTACACGGCTGACGAAATTAATTGTCCAAATTGGAAAATCAATTTTTACGTTAACATGTAAATGTCGGGCGACGATAGCCGGACAAAACATTTAGCTGAAGAAAGCATATAATTGCTAAAGACTTTGAAATGAAGTAGGACTACGTTTAACGTAGTGAAAGTGTTATACATTGATTGTACCAGAAGGTACAGTTGGGTAAGATGATCAAAACTGTCCTTGGACCAAATGGCCCACGAACGATTCGATAGGGCATCCAGAAATATGTAATATGCTATGAAAAATTTTAACCCGATATCTGGACCGGAAGGGTAGTTATGGGATATTTTTTAAAAATTTTGTTTACCACGGCGCAACTCACCAAAAATCTGAAAAAATTCATGAACGATACTTATGCCTATACACTGATACTGTAAAAATTGGAATGATGTCGCTCTTAAACTTTAATGCGAAATCTTCATTTTTCCGATTTTTGATTTTTTTGTAGCTAGGATTTTTAACGTAAAAATCCAAATTAATTACAGTATATGTATCTGGGTATTTTATATCTGTTCGATTTTTTCAGAATTTTCGCATGTCACTAAATAAGGAAGATAGGCCAAACATTAATTTTTCCCATTTTAACCTATAACTAATTAAATTAATATTAAACTAATAAAACAACTACATGTGGATTTATATGAAATTTTACTATCTCACTACGTTTCGGTTTACCATTTCGATGGAAATGAATATTGAAATAAAGATGATATTAAATATAATTTCATTGACTCTTTGCAGTTTTGGAATACATTTTGAAGGTCCGCTTAAGGGTTATGAATCTCTTCAATTATCTAATTCTTCTTGATTTTTGGTCAATATTGTTGTGTTCTCAAATGAAAGATTTTTTATCTCACTCATTCCTTAAATAAAGGATGAACAATATTCCTGTATATTTTACATATTCTTCATCTAATAATTGAAGGTCGATACATATTCCTATAGTTTTTTTTCTGACGCTTCGTTAAAATGAAGACTGAGCATAATAATAGCAACATTCCTGCATTTATTTTAGCAATTCTTTAATTATATGAAGATTGAAAAACGTTTCTGTACTTTTTTAATTTTTATTTTTCATTATAATGGAGCTCGAAAAACATTTCTGTCCTCCTTTTCATTTAATTCTTCGTGAAAATAAAGTCTGACAGACATTTCTGTATTTATTTGAGCAATTTATTATTTTAATAATTGTTGAAAAAAATTTATGTAGCTTTTTCGCACGATTTTTCATTACAATTGAGATTGAAAAACATACCAGTGTTTATTTCAACAATTATTCATTCAAATAAGTATTAAATATTCGTGCTTTTAATTGGCATCGTTATGTTCACTCATGATTGTTTAATTATTTTAAACGTTCGTAACATCCTACAGAATTCACGAAAAAATTACCCGTATTTAACGGGGCGTTGTCTAACTCCTGAACGACCACCTGCAGCTGCAGTTGCAGTCACGCATGCACAAACAGAGCTAAACTCCATTGAAATCGGATTTGGACCAAATCAGAGGCTCATCTTGTTATCCGAAACACGGTCACTGGATAAGGATTCTCATTGCTACAAATACTTGACGTGATATGTTTAGGATACCATAACCCATGTCCACGATATCCTGAATGTTCACCGAAGATGTATTGTATATGAAATACACTCTACTCTTTTTTTTTCACGGTAGATATGTCCCTCAAAAAACTGTACATAATAGTTATGAAAACTTAACTATATAAGTTCCGAGATATGTACAGGGTGTATAAAAATTATATGTCACCACTAACATAGCAGGATTTTATACCTCTGTATCGGTGGGGATCTGTTACAAAAATGAGCCTGAAAAAATGATTTGACCTTGACACTGTTTTCAAGGTCAACATTTGTTTTTGTATTATATCATATAGTACTCTTCACAAGGAACAAAAGTCTCAAAGACACCATGAGTCTCAAGTCAACCATTCTCTTAAAAAACGACTTTAAAGTTTCGTAAACTATTTTATTCCACCTGTCTACAGGGTGTCCCAAGATGCTATACCGTGGATGAGGTGATTCTACATAAGAAAATAAGTTAAAAATATAGAATAATTTTTTCTTCATTTCATACCTCGTTTTCGAGAAACTAGAATTAGAAAATTCGTCAAGTTGGCGTTCCTAACGTTTATAAGAAGTAGATCAGGTAGGTCATGAACAGACACGTCAGACGAGTCATATTCAATATCAAGCGTGTTCGCCGAATTTTCAAACTCTAATTTCTTGAAAACGTGGCGTTAAACGAAAAAGATTATTGTATACTTTAAACTTATTTCCTCATGTATAATTACCCCTCCTCATTTATACCATCTTGGGACATCCTGTAGACATGTGAAATAGTTCATGAACCTTTAAAGTCGTTTTTCAAGAGAACGGTTGACTTGAGACCCATGGTGTCTTTAAGATTTTTGTTCCTCGAGACGAGTACTGTACGATGCAATAAAAAAAATTTGACCTTCAGAAAAAAGTCAAGGACAAACTTGCAGCCCATTTTTTTAGCAGATTTCGACCGATCCAGAGACATAGAAGTCCGCTATGGTAGTCGTGTGATATATAATTTTTATACACACTGTACAGTGGATCCAAAAAGTATTTGAACATCAAATTCCTGATTCTCGAGAAATTGAGGACATTTAACGTGTAGCAATTTCGTAAAAAAAAAAACAATCGTACAGCAACAAACTCGGACTCATTTTAAAGCTTGAAGATTCTACTTTCACGCACTATTATTCATTTTCCTGTGAGATACTTTTACATAATATAGCAGGTGAGAAACTGAGGACCCATTATTCTTAAAAAATTCAATAAATTCAAACCTCTTTAGACACATTAGAAAATATTTTTTTCCGGGAATGAATCTTCCACAGATTTGATGATTGAACCCTCCCTTTTACATCGACATGTTAAAAATTTAATTTTTTTCGCTTTTTCATGGAACAAAAATGAGGAGCAAGTTCTTTGTGTCTCTGTAAAGATGGCTGCACACCTTTCGATTTAAACCTTAGAGAAAAATCGTACATCAATATTTTCACAGTCGTTGTAAAGAGGAGACTTCAATCTTCAAATTTACGGAAGATTCATTTACGAACGAAATTTTTTAACGTTTTTAGAGACACTTCAATGGGTAGCATTTTCTGTCTTAGGCAAAAATGAATGATGGTTACTAAAAGTGGAAGAATTATTATTGTACTCTCTGTTTTATGGAAATCAGCACTGTCTAAACGTTAACTATTTCACGAGACTGGAAAATGTAGTGCTCGAATACTTTTTGTTGTGATTAACCCTATTTTACCACGTTTTTTTCTGTTCAATCCTTCGCGGGGTGTTTGGAAGGTGCGCTGTGTTACTGCGCATGCGTTGCATTCTCTCCTTTTTTTTTATATCTGCGCGCGTCGTTCTGTTCGCTAAATAAAAAAATATTATTTTCATCGTCGAGAAATATTTCAAATACAATTTAACACAAAATTCAAATATCTCATTTTACGATTTGAATTATCAAAATAAAAATATTTTATTTTATGTTTATTCTAAAATAGTATTTCATTTAAATTGTAGAACAACGACTATTTAAAACGGAATTTGAAATATTTTTTCTCCAAAATTTTAACCAGCTCTGGTTCGAGGGTTTGTTCGTCGGCGAAAAGAATATGTTGACATACTTTCCATACTAGAGTAAGGATGAAAAGAATGAAGAACAGTCGGATGCAAGCGCAAACGGTTTCACAGATTTCCTTGCACAGTCTCATTCGAACTAATCATGTAATTACAGTATTCCCAATATGTAATCAAACCGTTTGGCTCGTGTAAGACGATTGCGGAGATCGATCGACGCTATTATGCGATTATTTCGCTGGCTGGCAACTCGCTCTCGTCTTACCGACGAAGATAGAGGGGACTAATGACCCGGATATTGCTGCAAATTCGCGTTCCAATGGCCCGAATTCGCCTAAATTCTATTCGCGATTGCTCCAACGAAACCAATTACAAAGTTAGAAAGTCCCTACTGTCGGGACCCTAATTTGTTCGCTCTAACGCTAACAGTTTCGTGGAGAAATTACGTACAAGTGAAAAGTCAGGCCAGAAAGGTGAAAATAATTGAATTGATTACAGTCAGTGTAAAAAGTATTCCTACACCCTTTAATATTTTGCACGTTTCTTTTTTTGGTGATTAGATGAAACGGTAACTAAAAGGTTGTTCTCAAAATGAACACTTTTATTGAGATTTCAAGATCATCGCGAGGTTTTTTTTAAAAGATACTCAATAAGTCATTGGACGAGATGAAAAAAATATTCAATTTAAGTGCGAAATTCTTTGTCCATCTCTAGAAATTAATTTTTGTCATAACATAGTTTGTAAACCGAATTTTATTAGCATCTGCAGCATTTGCACAATATTTATAAAACGCAATATTAGTAGAAAGTATAAAGAACTTATCACTGTTTCAAATTTGAATTACAGTTTCAGTTACTGTTTTACTGGTTTAACATTATACTCATCAGTGGACTGCGGATTTTATGCATTTATAATGCAATTTCAAACAGGAGAAAAATTAAGATAATTTTGAGAAGAATAAAGATAATATTTTATATAATCTAAATATATTTTATATATTTTAGATAACATTTTAAGAAGAAGAAAGATATACTATTTTTAACGCGTTAAAATAATTCAAGAAAGAATTAAATGTGTATTTGGCGCCCATTTCTTGTAATCGATGCAGAAAATTTTGAATTTTCATATAGATCCGCAGTCTACACACCAATGATACCACAATGGTATGTAAGAACAATTGTAGTATTTTTCAATTGTTCTTCCTAGATTAATGAAAAGTAAACTGACGTTGCAGCAAGTTCTAAACTAAAACATAGGTGGCACTTTGAACAGCAAAGAATAATTGTCAAATAAATTCATGAATAATTTATACTGACTTCGTGAGACTTTGTTGAGTGATAGTCCAGCAGTCAACGTGTTAATTAACCCTTTGCACTCGGAACTATTTCAATTAAAAAACCAAACATTTCTTCTAACCTAAAGTATTTCCATCGTACATAAGTTTTTTTCATTATATGCGTATGAAGCTGATAGAGTAACTCATACAATATTTAAATGTTTAGTAATTTATTACATATGAACCAATTTAATTATGTAAACAATATTCTGAATAATGGTATAGCAATTTGTAGTGGCGCCTCAGACTCGCCATTCGAGTGCTAAGGGTTAAACCTCGATGGTCTTGCAATCTCTAAAAATACGACATGAAAACAATTTTTGATTTACAAAACCACCCTGCATGTTTTCCCAAAGATCCGCAGCCAGCAACTATCAAACCCAAGGAAAAGAAAAATTGAAAAATTCTGGTAGATCAGAGTGAAATCAAAGACTCGCATACAGCGAACCGGCGAATGAAGCGTAAGATTTTAATTGGCGATAAAAGATGTAACGACCTGTTAGGTCGTCGAACACGTTCTCGAATTCTCGGACACGGATTCTCATCGCAACACGATCAAAACACTGCTATACACGAATGACAACAGAACAGCGTTAAGGTGAATTTCGACTTTTCACTTTGTATGTACATTTCAAACAATTCGTCCGCAATGAAAGATAGATTGTTTTTATCCGCGGTTCATCCGAAATGATCATCCGAAGCAATTAGCGAAGAAACTAGCATCATACTTTTGATAAATTTGATTGACGAAGAAATTGCAATCGCGGCTGCAAGTCATCATTATTCATTGTAATCGGGTATGCGAAGTTCACTCAACTTTATGCATTTTTAATTTTTAATTCTTTGAGCATTCTGAACTTTCGGCGAATAATTTAACGAGGATAGACGAATGCTCGTTTGAAGTTCAACTTTTTCAGAGTGGTGGTCGAACGAGCAATAGTTCGTTGGTCTAAACCAGGCATGTCCAGAAGTAGCTCACTTGGAGGCAAATTCGAGGGAGACGCCTACTTCTCCCGCCCGCGCAATATGTACCGCGTGTGGCGCGTTGGGGCAACTCTCGGACCCACGGTAGGCACGGGTCTGAGGCACTGATGGTATATGGTCTCGGTTTTTTCGCGCATGCGCGATTAAATGCAGGAACGTACCGTACGTCTTATGTTTGTGGGGAAAGTAGGGGAGAACTGTTATTGTGGCGGGAAGCCGGACAGAAGAGTGCTAAACGACACGACGAGACGACCGTACTTCGAAATTTTGGTAAGTTAATGTTAATATATTCGACTTCATAATGGCAACTAGTATTGGAGAAGGAGGTACTTGCCAATTCATATTTGAAAATCGAAAAAAAAATTTGCGAAACTATGCGGGGTAACTAAGGTACTCCATTTTAGCCCAACTTTGTACTTTACTGACGCTAAAATCGTCACGCATGCGCGAGAAAACCGAGACCATATCGTCGGGTTAATGCCAAAACAAGGTAACTCCATAATTTGAACTTTTGAGAAATCGTCGTTTGATAATTTCAATTCAAATGAAAAATAGTCACAGCTTCAAAATGATTTATTGATTGAAAAAAAATCAAAGTAAGTAACAAAACAAAAGAAAAATTCCAGTTTTGTCAGTATGTTTTTCGAACATTTTTTAATGTAATGGAGTACTTAACTCTGAATAGAGTAAAAGTGGAGTTAGCTTGTTTTGGCAGTAACCCGACGATATACCATCACTGGTTTGAGGAGCTCGGAGGACTATGGCGACCACGGGGAGCGAGCCGCGCCGGTGGGAGAAGTAGGCGTCTCCCTCGAATTTGCCTCCAAGTGAGCTACTTCTGGACATGCTTGGTCTAAACCCACCATAATACAAATACCGCAGTTTTGATCATTTGCATTTATTGTGGATAATTCATCCGCGCTGTACATCCAAAGTGAAGAAGTGTACATTCTCCTTTAGTTCAACGATTGCCCCAGTTGATAGAAGACGCCAGCGTCTATGATAGATATTCTGTTTGGATAGAAGGCCAACTACAATGTTCAGATGCAGGCCTCAATGTGCACATTGGTCATCTCGCTGGCTCTCAGCTGGTTGTTCACGTGCAGCTCCGAAGACGCGTTGCTGTGCACCAGGTCCTGTTTCCTGTGTACCTGGTGCAGGTCCCGGACGGGTCCTATCGCCACGCAACAGCTCTCCAAGGTCTTCTTGAAGGCCGCCCGGAAGTCCCGGTTGAAGTACGCGTAGATCAACGGGTTCAACGCACTGTTGAAGTAGCCGACCCAGAAGACCACTGCTACAACTGCGTCGCTGCTTTCGCAGGTGTCGCAGAGGGACGTGATGATGTACCTGGAGGCAAAGAAATTAGGGAAATTGTGAGACGTTGATAGACATTTGCGACGTCAAGGCTGGACTTAATACATTAACCGCTGGACAATTTGTTAGAAAACGTGGAGAATTCAAGGACATAGACCACCCTAATTATCCAAAAATTTTCTATGTTCCGTCAAGTTTTTGTTCAGTATAATTAACAAGTGAAAAATTGCGGCGTTTTATAGTGATGTTAACATAACTCTTAACTTTATTCTCCATTTTTGCCAGAGCAAAACATTAAAAAATATCAGAGTTATTTGCTGTTTTCGAAACGGTCTTTTCTTAACGCATCGATATTGTTGCTAAAGATTGAAAAACATCTGAAATGAAAAATTTTTTTATTCTCAAACGAAAACATATTGTCTAAAGTGTATCTTAGCATTTTTCAAAACTTCGATCGTTCGTAGAAATGGCTGCAGTTTGATTCGAAAACATCGTTTCTTATCTTGAAAAATCAACTTTAATCATTCATAGCTGAAAAAAATATTTGATATATCTAAAACACCCTACACTACATTTTAGGTATACCCTGTAGTTCGAGAAGTAAAAAATTTATCATTTCAAATGTTAAAATTTTGGTTAGCAATGGCAGCCATCCAACGATGTACGAATAAAAGGCCGTTTCAAAAGCAACGAATAACTCGGCTATTTTTAAATATTTTGTTTTGAAAAAAATGTGGAATAAAGTTAAGAGTTATGTCAATATTACTGCGGAAGCCAGAATTTTTCACTTATTAATTATCCTTTAAGAAATTTCCGAAAACATAGCACATTTTTAGTTGGTCAAGGTAGTCTACACCCGTAAGCCAATCCAAGGGGATTTAATAATCAACATCAATCAGTAATATTAATTTATATTACAGATTTACAAAACATCACAACTGTTTACATAATAGCTAAAAGTTACAAATATTGTATTAGAGCGGGCAATTCCAACCAGTAGCTCCGGAGCTATTCGAGGCACCTTCCCCGCTTAGGATCTTCCCCCACTCTTAGACTTCATCGTTATAAAGTATAGTAGTGGGAAGCTTCCACCACGAGAGCCGCGCTGCGCGCGCAGCATTCGCTAGCTCTACGGCTGTACGTAGTAGTGGGGAGAGGTTCGATGGTGGGGACCTTGCAATTCTCGGAGGGGAATACGTTGGAACTCCCTGTATTAGAGCATCACGTAGGTACTCCAGATGTAAGGAGGTACGCTAGCCAACAGACCGACGTAATTCACAAATCTGCAACAATCTTAGCTACAATATTTTCCTAACGAACAAGTTTAGAACATAAGTATGTCAATACTTTTACGTATAGTACGGAGAACTGTATCAATCGGTACAATCAAAAATATAGTTTCCCATGAAAAAAGGGGGTTGTTGCATTCTTTTGATGTACCGATGCACGAGAGAGTGCATAGAGTCATTTGCGTATTATGCATCGGCCGATACCGTTTAACTTTGATCTACAAAAGTTTCCTCTATCTCAAACTGTTTATGAGGTACAGCCTGTTTCCGTTGCATGGGACACCCTACAATGCCTTTGGAGAATATACAGGCGCATAATAAACACAAGTTCTCTTTTTTCTTCTCGGAAATGATGAACGAGGCAAAAGTTCTACTCATTGAAATCACAAAATAAATCGTGGTGCAAACGGTTAATCATTTTCCCCGCTTTGATACAAGCTAGCAGCTATCATTTCACGGATCGTTTCAAAAATCTTCGCCTAACGTCATTTCGTCGATCCCGCGAACGGACAATTTCGAGCGAAACAGTATTTGATGCCAGAATTGTTTCCGTTCTAGTGGCTGAATAGGTCTATCGGTGTTCTTTCAGCGGCAATCGAGTAAGGGGGTTTAGAGATCTATCGGATTCACAGTTGCTGACAGTAGCTATTCCCAAGATTTTGTTCGTCGGTCCCAGTAACGAGTGTCTCACCTTTTTCCGAGGCGTTTCGCGAGCGCGTTACCTGCAAATGTGATTCGAATAAATAGGTCGCCCATACGAAAGCCTTGAAACACAGCTTCAAACCCTCGGAATCTCGCTTGCGGTGCCCCGTTTCATTGTTCCGACTCTGCTCGCGAACTTCCGAGACGTCCACGGAGATTGAAATATCGTCCTCGGATAAGTGCAGGCAACTTCCGCTCCCCCACCCCGTGTGTTCGCGAAATTTTCTTGCCGTTGCCGTCGTTGCCTCGTCGTCGCATTTCTTCGGCTGTGTTTTAGTACCACCAGTCGCCGGAAGTTCCGGATTGCGATTGGACTTTAGGGAAAGATGGAGTTTAGATGAAATGACTTCGAGATGCACGGTGGTTTTTGTGTCTTCGCTTAGACGCTCCGTTTCTACCCAATTTCAGATGTATTTTGTGTTGTTCTAGCTTCTGAGTTGTTGCATATGATTTGTCCGAGTTTTTACAGCAATGATAATCAAGCGCATCTTTTTCGTAAATAAAACACGTTGATCAAGGTAAGAATCATTATAATCGAGATATTCTCCCAATAAATTATTCTTGATTGTACAGGGTGAGCCAAATGTAACTGACTGATTTGTTGTTTAAATAGTTTTTTAAAGAATAAAAGACATTGCCCATTTTGTACTTAACAGTTTGAAGCGGCAGCTTTTCGAATTATGAAATGATGGAAAAAAGGAGTCAGTAAGGCTATCTAGCGGACCCGTGTCTTACAATTAGACGCTGGATGTCGTAACGACAGCTTAGGACGGTATACAGGGTGTTCATTTGAAAACTTTCCAGCCGAAAATATGAAAGATATTAAAAAAGTGTAAAACACGTGTCCAAGGATTTCGAGGGGGAAAGAGGGGGGCGGTATCAGTTTTTTATTTGGGTGGCGTTTTCAAGGTCATTCTCAGGTCGACTTTGTTTTTTGAAATAGAAACCTATATTTTTTATTATGGGATCTTATTGTACGTAAAATGACCAGTAATTTTCGTAGTATACTTTTTTTTTATTTGCGCACTAGTTTCGGAGATATTTAAAGTGAAGTAGAGCGAGTCATACTTATACTGCGAGAAAGTTTGCCATTTCTTTATAACTATAACAAATTTTCAAAATGTTCTTCGTTGTTTTCTAAACAATAATACAGACGATTCTCAAATTCTGAACGAACATTTTTGATGGTATCTGTTGGAATAGCTCTACATACAATTAATTGTACTACGATATAGTATCTCTTATTACGATGATTCACACTTAACTAAATAGTACAATCTTATATTGAACGACAGACAACATAAACAAGAGATCAATAGAGGACAATTTTGTTTCCAAACGGTACGTGCTAGTACAACTGGAAAACATCAACAATTTGCGTCAAAGAATTTTACACAATAACATGCCTTGCTCTACTTCTCTTTAAATATCTCCGAAACTAGTGCGCGGATAAAAAAAAGTATCCTACGAAAATTGCTGGTCTTTTTACGTACAATAAGATCCCATAATAAAAAATATAGGTTTCCATGTGAAAAACAAAGTCGACCTTGAAATGACCTTGAAAACGCCACACAAATAAAAAACTGATACTGCCGCTCTCTTTCCCCCTCGAAATCCTTGGACACATGTTTTACACTTTTTTAATATCTTTCATACTTTTCGAGATATTCGGCTGGAAAGTTTTCGAATGAACTCCCTGTATATACAAACAGAGGAACATTGAGGTAGTAGCGGGAAAGGTGTTGTCGCACTATCCATCTATTGGCAAGCATAGAAGGTAGCCGCCACATGTTCATTTACACTTTACAATTACGTGTGGAACACAATATCTTCAAAATGTCCTCCTCTGGACGCTTTACAGACGCGTGCCCTTTAATAATTCCATTACGTTATGGAAGATGTCTGGGGAATTTCTGCGATGGCTTGCTGTATATTTTGTTTCAGCTTCTCAAGTGTGGTGGGTTTGTTCGTATAGACCTTGTTCTTTAAATAGTTCCATAGAGAAAAGTCGGGGGCAGCCAAGTCGGAGGTTCTAGGGGGCCAAACCGAATTCTCGTGCTAATTTTCGTAAAGTAGCTACCACTGAGGAGTTATTTTCATAAAAAGTTTTCACAATAACTACGCGTTGCTGAACCGTGCAACGTGCCTCGCAAACATAACCACAAAATTTCAGCATTCTCAACATGACAATCTTTGAATGGCGGGTAATTCAAATCAGTCAGTATGGCCCACCTTGTATTGTGGTGGAAAAAGAATTGAATTTTTCTATCACCGACGAATAGTACCGTTCATTTACCATCACGTTCTAATGAAAAATCATTGATTAACATTGAAACAGTCTTTATTTAATAGTAAAATTATTAATGTCTAAATGAAAGCTGAAGATACGATCATGAAGATTAGCTACCTATCTCAAAATGGTGTACAATAATTAGACTATGGATCTTTATGCAAAATAAAAATTGTTGAATATAGTTATGAGATATTGAAAAGAAATCAGAATATATATTTCTTCTTTTACTAATTTTGACAAGTCGGATAGGATATAATGAAGTTCTTGAAAAGATTTAATATCTTCACAGATTTCATTTTTGTCATAAATGCACAAAATCCACACTCTAATAATAAACCTATAATGCATAATAGTTATTTGCATACTCAAATCAGACATTTCATATGTACCAACTAATAATTATGATGTTATATTATAATGTTTGTTTATTTCATTAGGTTATAGAGTGTTTTTAATTATGATTGTATTGTTGTAAATAACACATTAATCTGGGAAATAAAATTATACTATGCTTTAAGATAAGTAACTTGAGGATAATTTGATGGTTTTTACGTGTTTGCAAAATATTTTAAAAAATAAAAATAATCGTGAGAAGAACAGAGTATTCGAATTATAAAATAAATTCCATTCAGTAAAGTTCACGTAAAATCGTTTGGAATTGATGTTTGCAGGAATAGCATAGTCTATCATAGTCGTGGAAACGTATGTGTACGTCCTACCGGAAAACGATGTCGCACATTACATGATAGGGAAGTTATAAGTAAATTCTGTGGAAAAAGCAAAGTTTCCAGACGATTGATGATGCGTTAGCATGCACAGACAAGAAACGTAGCCCCGATTCGATTTCCTCGTTGGGAAAAATGCGATCGTTCGCTCGGAAACAAGGCTCGACCTTCACCCCTCTACGTCCAATTTTATCTGAAACAGCGTAAGGTCGTGCACATGCGATTGATATATCGATCATGTGCAGTGGCCAAAGAATGCAAACACAATAAAGAATGCGTGGGCCTATTCGTTCGTGTGCAGCGCCTGCGCGTCGCTCTATTAAGACAATTGAATTTTGCGCGCAAAAGTATACCATCTGCACACACACTCGTCGTCGAAATCTTGCGAAATTTTATTGTTTTCGAAATATCTGGCAGAAATTGTGCTCGAGAGAAAATGTTGCCGCGAGAAGCTACGATTTAATTAACTTCTTTCTGTACTGTATTTAATAACACTGGAACTTTATTAACGTAGAAATCATTTGTTAGAAACATTTTCCTTCGTTCGTCCCACTCAAATCTATTAACAGCTAGTGAAATGTCGTTTCGATGTAGCAAAGTATTAGTAACATTGCTTACTTGTTTTAATTTGAGACAAACAATTCTAATTATCGTGTTAATTAAATGTAATGGAGACCCAATGAAATTTATTTTTGACTTTATAAAGAATTAAATTATGTTGCACGTAAAGTTTCTTATTTTTATGTACGTGCCGATAATCGAGAGCAAATGGAATTTATTTATCACGTTATAAATAATTAAATTGTTGTGCGTAAATGTATCCCATTTTAATTTGAAATAAACATCTTTTGTTATTGTAACGATCAAATGTAAACGAGGTCAAATTAAATGTATTCTTTACGCATTGCAATGAAGAATTCTGTATGGTTGTTAATTTTTCATTAAAGTTACAATTCAACTGCTAACCAATGCAAAATAAAACAATCAGCGGTCTAAATGAAATATTTACAAGGCGACCGGGTTCTAAATTGTTCACATAAGCAGATCTCGAATATTTTATGGTAAAACGAGAATGTGAAATAAATCATTGTGGCGATCTCGTGGCCGTGGACATCGAAGCGTGTGTCTCTCTGAAGAGTGATTAAAAATTTTCATTCTAAATTCTTCATCGACCAACGCCGTTCTCTTTCCAAGCTCCTTTGGAACTCTCGAAAGAGGAGGCTTGCTCATTAAACGACTTCTCCGTGACACCCAATGAGGCTCCACGAAAGTGCTCTCAAGAACTTTCCCAATCCCTCAGAATTGTCGGACTTTCGTACCCTTCTCCATCGATTCTATTCCCGGAAAAGCCCTCGTCGCAAATAAAAGGGTAGATTTTCGAGAGTCTTGTTTTGCTCAAATTTTAACGGATTTCTGTAACTTTGCAGTTTGGGTTTCTATCAAATTACCGACATTATTTTAATCGACAACATTTCACCGACATCGATGTCGCCGACAATATCAATTCACCGACGATGCTTATACATCGGCACTTGCTTCACCGACATCGATTTTGCCAATAATATTTATTTACCGACATGGCGAAGTCACCGATATTGACATTGTGCTTACTTATGTAAGTGCTTACATAGACACTTGTTACACCGACATCGATTTTGCCAACAATATTAATTCACCGACATGGTAAAGTCACCGATATTGACATTTTGCTTACTTATGTAACTTGTGTAAGTAAGCACAGTGTCAATGTCCGTGAATTACTATTGTTGGCGAAATCAATGTCGATGAAACAAGTGTCGATGTAAATATTGTCAATGTAATCAATGTCGGTCAAATGTCGTCGATTTAATACAAACCCTCGCAGTTTCAAATTGAACCATCGCCACGTTCCTCCAACAATAACCAACTATACTTGCCGGACGAATTGTTAATCGTGTGAGCGGAGTTTTTGGGTACAGAGGCGGTGCTAAAATTTCAAACTTGATTAGCCTGTATTCGAGAGAGAGAGAGAGAGAGAGAGAGAGAGAGAGAGAGAGAGAGAGAGAGAGAGAGAGAACATTTAACCATGCAGTTTCGAATTAACAGTTTCAGGTAACGTCGACTCGCCTTGTCCTCGATAATATCATGACAGAGATAATTTTAAGGTAATTATTACCGGGCTAATAGTCTCATTATACAGGACGGCCCACGCAACTTGTTCAACCTCAATAACTTCCAAAATATGCATTATATGAACAAAAAAATTGATGTGTGCTTAGACCACATGGCTGAAGTGAAACTTCTTTCTTTAATTTCTTTTCGAATTTTTATTAACACTTTATGACATTTAATTTTCTATGATCCTATTCTTGAAATATTAGGATTATTTACCATTTCCAATCTTAATTTACTTCTAAAAAATTCTATTAATAATTTTGAATGTTCCGATGCAAAGTTCACGTTGAAATCTCCACTTAGTATCATCGAAATTTTATCATAATCTTTATTAAGCAATGCCGAACCCTCAACCATAAATGCTAATAGAATAGAATTTCGTTTCATCGTTTCATCGTTTCATCGCCAGATCGGGTTTACTCCTACCGCGTAGAGGTTTTACTAAATCGTTTCATCGTTTCATCGATTCATCGTTTCATCGCCAGATCGGTTTTACTCCTACCGCGTAGAGGTTTTACGCCTACCGCGTCGAGGTATTACTAAATCGTTTCGTCGTTTCATCGTTTCATCGTTTCATCGCCAGATCGGTTTTACTCCTACCGCGTAGAGGTTTTACGCCTACCGCGTCGAGGTATTACTAAATCGTTTCGTCGTTTCATCGTTTCATCGTTTCATCGCCAGATCGGTTTTACTCCTACCGCGTAGAGGTTTTACGCCTACCGCGTCGAGGTATTACTAAATCGTTTCGTCGTTTCATCGTTTCATCGCCAGATCGGTTTTATTCCTACCGCGTCGAAGTTTTACGCCTACCGCGTCGAAGTTTTACTAAATCGTTTCATCGTTTCATCGTTTCATTGTTTCACCGTCTCATCGTTTAATCGTTTCATCGTTTCATCGTTTCTTCGTTTCACTGTTTCATCGCCAGATTGGTTTTACTCCTACTGCGTCGAGGTTTTACACCTACCGCATCTAGGTTTTGCGCCTAACGCGCCTAAAGAAGTTTCACTTCAAAAAAGGTTTTCTACAAAAGTTGTATGATTTGAAGTGATAAATTATGTAATTCATATACTCCTTTTGTGAGCGGTGGCGTTTCGTAGACTAAAGTACCTTCATTAGCTGTAAACCAATTAGTTAACGAATTGGTTCGTTAATTGATTTGGTTCAATTTTGAGAAAGTTATGCGATTTTTAAATATGTTTCCATACTTTTTGTCAGGGCTTGTAATAAACTAATTGTTTTAACATTAAAAAAAAATCCATGTCGTAGTGTCCAATATTAAAAAAGTAATTGTCTTTTTAAGAGTGTACAAATATTTATAGGAGTCAATGTTACAGTTTTGTCGCGGTGTAAATCTTAATTAGTATTTAATCTTCAAGCGAAATCCCCGGGTTATCAGAGGCGAGCGGCACTCCGACACGGTGGTTGGGGAAAACCATAAAACAATGGCCCCCGACTATGGACGTTCGACTTTGCTCGCTCGATTCGTTGAAAGTGTTGGGTGGGGGCGACGGTAAGGGAGGGAAATGCGGAACGGACGAGTTAATAAAGCGAAACGTACACGGTCTGACACCTCGGCGAGTGCGGAATCGCGGCATTTTCCTGTCGACCCCGTTCCACGGCGAATGTTCTTTGAGCGTTCTCATCCTTCTTCCACTTCTTCCTTTATCCACGTTCATCCCCCCACTCCCCCTCGTTCCACGCCTTACCCGCAGCCCGAAGAAATAATTCTGTCCTAAGCTTTTGTTTCCGGAGCTCGAAAAGGCTGACGAATTTCTCAGCTGGAGGAGCCTGTTTGCACGCCCGCCGTGCCGTGAACGTTCTCGCACCTCCGGCGCGACAACCGAAGAAAAATTTCTCTCCCCAGGGACGTTGGATCGTTCCGAACCTCATTTGACGGATCCCCGGATCGTTTCGACCCGACACATAGTGGCAAGTTTCATTGAAACCCTGGCCAAAAGTGAATAAAATTTCTTTTTTTATTTAGGAATAACTAATTTATGATTTTTTTTCTAATGCCAATTTATTATTAAACAGTTCTTTTAGATATATGCGATCTCAATGTTGTTAATTGCATAGTAATGTTTGAAGTTATATTAGAAGTAGCTATTTGATTTAGTATTGGCCTAAACAGTAGTGCCGCGATAACTGTAGCTACTTCGGCTATACAACATTGCGTTTTTCGCGTCGGGCATGATTCCGTGAGGAATCTTTTCCCGTCAACGTCGAACTCCAACCGGCACCATTATGTCGGTGAGCCAATACTAATGCAATGGTAAAACTTGTTTAATTTTAGTTATTTTTCCATGAAACTTTGACGAAACACATTCGTGGCATTGTTCTGATTAAAATGAGACCAAATATGACATAGTTCGATGCATATTTACATATTTAATTGGCGACAATTAGTTTTTAAAGTACAAATTTATACAGTCAGACAAATGTTACAAATACGTTGGTAGAAATTTCGTAACAAAAAATAATGAAAAATAAAATAAATTTACAAAGCGATCGATGCTTTTGATGTTTGCCGGTGACTCGACTTCTAGTCCGTCTCTTTCTTTTCCATTCGCTGTCATCGCTGCGCCGGAAACATATTATCGCCAATTAAACATGTAAATATGATCCAAATTATATCGTGTTTGGTATCATTTGAATCAGACAAATGTTGCGAATGTCTTGGCAGAAGATTCATAAAAAAATACTAAAAAATCAAAGAGTTTTGTCGTTGCATTAGTATTAGTTCACCGACATACCTGACCCGTATATCTTCTTTTTGGCCCTCGAGGGGTATACTCTGTATGGGGGGGATCTCGTACTGCGCTTATCCTGTACGGCCTTGTGACACTCTTCGCTACAATACTGTAAATCTTTTTCTTTCAGTGTTGATAGTTTACTAATACGCTTTAGATTAATGTATACTCTGGTTTCATTATGGTGTTTCATCTTTTACAACTGTGATCGTGGGGACTATAATATATTCTTTCGTTTCTTCTAAGGAAATAGTTATGTACCAAGCGAGATCAAGCGGCAACATATCAAAAAAATAAACCTTAAAAATAAACGTTGTGTTTTCCTGCGATATGTTGCGATATTGCGAGTTATTGCATAGATTCTGTTTGGGACTGTTGAAAACGGTTGAAATCACTTGGGATTTGATAAAAACAATCGGTACCTACTAAAAACGGTTTGGACATGCTAGAATTAGTCGCGATCTACTAATAATCAATTGGAGAATCGCTAAAATCGTTTTAAACATATTGGGACCGTATCCAAACCTGTTTGAGACTGTTGAGGACAGTTGAAATCGGTTGGAGTGAACTAAAAATTGATTTTCCTTCTTAATGTGTTTAATAGGTTACTGCTTAAATTACAGCTATTTATTTTGGACATAACTGTATAAAGATCCGCAGTCTAGTAATTCGAATGACCAAATAAATTCGATTACAATGTGATCCTTCTCGACAGGAGCAGCTCGACGATCAAAAAGGGGGTCATCAGAGTAAAAAAATCTTTCCGCCGAGGGAAAAACGCGGGAGAAAGGACTACTCCGGAGGGTGGAGATCATTAATCAAAAGGTTCGTCCCCCGTAAATCGAATAACACTATGGCCGCAAACATTTTCGAATGGTCTCCCCCGAAAACAATAAAAATAGGAAGATGATGAAGATAAATGGGAGTGTTCGTCGGGACGAGGCGAATATCCTTGAACGATCAGTTGAATTCCATTCGGACGGCGACACTACTCGTAAAAGGTTGTAGCTTTTCTTGACGTTTCAGCCGGTTCTGCCGGTACGTGTCCGGAAAACACAAAACAAAGTCACGCGACCAGGGAGAGGAACTCCCACAGGACAGCACAAACAGAGAGAGAGAGAGAGAGAGAGAGAGAGAGAGAGAGAACAACCGACTCGGATAGTTCAAGAAGAGAAGATGGAGGAAAATAAACGAGAAAACCACCGTGATGACCTCGCCCGATTCGATGGGACGGCTGTAAACGCTGGGGAAATGTATGTTTGCACTCGAAAATCGCGATTCACGTTAACAATATCGTTTACTGTCCTTGTCGGATATTGCCGTGCTGTACAATCTTGTTTATAACGTAAGCTCGGGAGTATCATGCATAACACCGACACAAATTTCCCCGACAACATTTCACCAACTTCAGATTTGACCGCCAACGCCTTTGATCGACAACGATTTGTGCATTTACAGTCACTCCCATTAATATTCGGACACTCTTGAGAAGACGATAATTTCTTTAATACTGGACCATATGACATGGACTTTTCTAAGAAATTGGAGCAATTAGTTTAATTATTGATTATTAAAAAGTAATCGCAATTATTAAAAATTACATATTAAAAAAGTTATCGACTTCTTGGGAGTGTCCGAATATTAATGAGAGTGACTGTATATATTTTACTTAGGTCAAGAAAAGGTATGTTTTAAATTTTGATTAAAAGCACAGAGAAGAAAGTTAGAAATCGTGATCTTCACTTTTTTCTTTCGAATTCCAAGGAATTGCAATTTCAAAAGAATTCTTGGCTGAACTGTACTTTAGAGGACCAAAAATTTTCAAGTTTTCTGAATGTGATGCTACACATTTTAACGAGAAAATGATAGACGTGAAAGTTTTAGTACACGAAATTCAAGTTTTGGTTACCGGAGTTCACTCGTTGAAAAGTTATACACATGTAAACATGAGCAATTTTAAGCGTTTACAACAGGTTAGAGAGTCGCCATATTCGTTGGGTGGTAGAGGTAGGACTGTTGAGCGCGTGCGCTGGATAGATGGTGACTGTTCAGTTCATCGGCTAAGTAGTACTGAGCGGTATAGTCCAAGTTGGTTTGAGGTTAGTTAGAAGTGCTCAAATTTATATGCGTATAACTTCTGAACCAGTGAACTCCTGGCAATAAGACTATCATTTTTGGTATTTTCTCGTCGAAATCAGTAGGACTGCATAAAAAAAGTTTAAAAATATTGGTCCTCCAAAATACAGTTTAACCGAATTCTTTTTACATATTACCTACTCAGCTGATCCTTGTAACATCTCAAAAAAGCTCTCGTCGTTTGGTAAAATTTAAAAAATGTTATTAGTTTTTAACAGAGCGACAAGTGAATTTCCAACTGACTGTAATTTTCAACATGAATAGAGCATCATAAATGTTATTTTTCTGTTTAATAGGAATTATGTTCATCCAGTGGACAGGGTTAGGTTTACTGTTTTAATTTACGAATATCCATTTTTGCCGTAAATGCATCAAATCCGCTGTCTAATCATGAAATTCCGTAGAATGCGTTTGAAGATAAAGGGTTGACATTGGCGGTGCATCGGAAGCTCCAATCGGTACACGATTTTCTTGAGTAGCAAGTTTCGGGGAACCATCGGATCTTCATGATGTCAGTAAGGTAAAGTCCGTTCGTACTAGTTACACGACCCGTTACCTCCTTACTGGTTATCGATGGGATTAACCTCGTGACCCGGAAAGCTTCTGGATTCTAAGATAACCTGTTACGAATACACCAATGTTCGCGTTTCACGGAGTTCGAGCCAATCGGAATCGATACTCGGACTGCATGCACTGCCCTATCGTAATATTTGTCGAGACAGTATCTAATATGAGAGAATTAATTACAGATTAATTACAGATTAATTTCACATATAAAGCCAGACAACAGGTTCAAATTAAAAATGAATGCTCCGATTAACTCTTGCACATTATCCAATGAATTTCGGCGTTTATATTTTTGAAGATTAAATAGGAACATCGTTAACAATTAATTAAATGAAGCCATTACTCGAACAACAAGTTACATTTAAAATTACAAGCTTCAACAAGCACTCTTGTTTACCATTTGTGAAATTTGGATATTAATTTGGCGTACAAATAAGTTCGGTGCCTTTTCATCATATATTCAATGTTTATTTATAAAAGGAAGGTATGCAGTTTACGTTTCGAAGTAATCACCATTACTTTCTACTCACTTCTCCCACTTTTCGGGTAGTTTACGAATTCCGTTTCTATAAAATGATGGTGGTTTCGATTGAATAAAGTTATGAGAATGCATTCTTTTGCCGCATCATGTAAGATTCAAGCGTCGCGCGCGTTCGGTTTGAGTCGTCGCCTGTCGGGCGTTGTCGGTTGTCGTCGCGAGCTGTATGAGAGAGAGCTGTGCTTCGGTATGTAACGTCGTGTGGTTGTTCAAAAATATGATGTACTTGTGTGATCTCGCTGCGTCTCGCATATATATATATATTATTATTAACTTTTAACAGTTTCTTTCCATATTATATTAAATAAACATATTATATTCATTTATCCTATAAATACCTGCGACCACGGCATTATTTTCAATCATAACCTAACAAAAGTCACTAATGCTTTTTCCGACATCTTCGAGAGTTTTTAAGTGCGGATCAACTAAGTGATTTTGCAGAGCCCGAAAAAGATGATAATCTGAGGGGGCAAAAAAAGTAAAGTAATTTTATCCAATTTTGTAAAAATGTATTACTTTTTAAAGGATGTCCACTTAATTTTGTCCCCGACTGTATTATTTGTATGTAAACTATTTATTCTGCACGTGCGACACGTTTGGCTATGTTGGACGACTATGGAGTAGACTATACAATTTTTTTGCGAAATAACGACTCTTATTTATTGAATTTTGCAGTAACCTCAAATCGCCGAATGAAAATCGATAAACCGCATGGGTTGGTGTAGGTTGGTATGCGTATGTTTGTCAGCCATAAAAAAGATCGCAAATTGCAGCGATCCTTATGTGATCACCTCAATAACCGCGCACTTTAATTGCCCAGCAATAATCTCGTTTATACCGTGCACGCGCTTCAACATTATCGCCGTGGTATTTTCTATAATAATTGTCAACGACCACGGCGGAAGTTGTCCGTAATTCCGGTCCGATGCACGGTGCAAATTGAAACGGACATTTCCATCAGGAAGCAAAAAGTAATTTACAACTGGTATACCCCATTCGCAAAACAGCTCGCTTTCCTTGCAAACGGAAAACGGCGCACAACGAAAATTTCCCAAAACGCGGCAGAAATTCTTTCATTACAGAAACGCCATTATAGAAAATTTTTCTAGCAGTATTGAAATACATTGGTCATAGATCATAACAGATCCGGTTATTATAATAAATTTCCGGTTATTATATACAGGGTGGGGCACTATAAACAGGTCACCTGAATAACTCGCTTGCTTTTGAAGATAGAAGAAAATGCATCAGACCAAACTTACTTGATATCGAGACGCTCGTAATCTGATGTCATTAATTCTTTATAGGTGGAGACGTCAAGGAGATGTGAAGGTCAACTCTGTTTTTTTTTAAATGGAACGGTATGGTTTTTTATTTACATTCTGATAGTGTGTTTCAAGACGAATAGAATGACCTATTATGAAGGTCATTCAAGCTCACGCAAGGTCAACTGCAATAGAAAATAAAGTGTCTCAAAGCACTCTTCAAACACTTTTGTGCCTTGTTTGGTTGTTGGCATACCGCTCTTGTAAGTATTGATAATGCTCACAGAACATAAATAAACATACAATCACATTGTATGCTTACTTGTATTCAGAAATGTTATTAGTAGTTTGACTACCGACTAGGGTACGGCTTCGTAATATTCAATCTGAGTGTTCAATTTTCAAGAATGCGTTACACAATAGCAGAGAAAGTGGAAATGGTATGGTGAAAGATTTGCCGATCGTAATAGTCCGTCACTTTCTGTCTTTGCAAACATTATAAAAAACCAACAACCACCGTTGATGTGCAAGAACGCTTAAAAAGAGCTTGCTCTGTAATAGATACAACTGAAATTTGTCAGGCAGTATCATCAGTATTGCAACGTTTTAGAGTATATCTCCGCGTTCAAGGTCGTCATTTTGACCACTTGAAGTAGCAGTGAATACGTAAATAACGTGTTACATGTAAATCGTCGCAGTGTTCGAAGGGTGCTTTGAGACACTTTATTTTCTATTGAAGTTGACCTTGCGTGACCTTGCGTGTCCTTGAATGACCTTCATAATAGATAATTGTATTCGTCTTGAAACACTATCAGAATGTAAATAACAAACCTTACCGTTCCATTTAAAAAAAACAGAGTTGACCTTCATATCTCCTTGATGTCTCCACTTATAAAAAAATTAATGACAACATTTCGAACATTTATTATGATATGTAAAGGTCAACCCGCCGTAAACAATGCGTAATCTTTGCTGAAACACGTAAGTTTTAAACTTCCACATTTTATCCGCTCCAACATGATTATTCTTGCTCAAGGTCGTTTCAAGGTCAAAAAGGTGATATCCACTAAATCCAGTTTTTTATTGTCTATCATGCTATCGTAAAAAAATATACTATTCCATTTAAAAAAACATCGGTCACCTTGCAATTTCATTAAAAAACACGACATAAAAAATTTTTTTCTTTACCATTATATTTGTCTCCTGCAATAGTGTCACTTTGCCTCTGAAGTTTTCTGATAGGACTGTAAATACGACAAATATTTAGGTGTTCCCATTTATGTGGGACAACCTATATAATAACCGGTAATCATAGATAACCATCATATATAACCTTATATACTTTATTTTATATCACAAATCACAAAGTATCATAATTTCTCGTATAGAAACAATTCTAGAATTTCTGCGACGTTTTGAGGATTTTGTACCACTGTGCGCCGCGCCGTTTCGTTTCATTTCAATATCCCGCGCCGGACCATTACCCGAAAACCTGGAAATGGTCCATAATTTCCCCTGGATAGTCAAAAACGGTTTTCCCGGTGGTTATTCGAGGTGGAAAAATTCAGCGGTCGGCTGAACCGCGAACTAAGAATGAAGCCGTTTTCATCCCTAGTAAAGCCACGATGGGACTATTAAAAAGGCATCGCGAAACACTTTATTGGCAGCAATATCCATTCGTCGAGCGCTCGTGATGATGAACGAGGCTTTGAATGAAGCTGAATAAAATCATTTACTTGTCTAGTTCGACTAGAGAAGCGCTCGACGACTTGGAATCATTTTCTATAACTTTGTAACCATCGTCTTTGAGTTCTTAACCCGTTGAATACCAAGAAATTAACTAACTACAATTATTCACTATACTATGGATTTTATGCACTTTCGATTTTATCCACTGATTAAATTAATAAATCTATAATTAATATTAATAGAAATTTAAAAAAATTGAGAGGTGTTGGATTAAATTATAGTTAAATTTAAAAGTAACATTAAATACTGTAGATGTTTTGATTAGAATTATCAAAAGTTATAGCATAAAAAATTAAAAATTTATAAAAATGACTGAATTTTAAATAATATTGAAGAAAAAAATTATAAAACTATTTTGGCAGAATGAAAACAATAAATAATAAACGATCGAGCAAGCTTTTTTTAGAAAAAAAGTATTTACTGTGAATATTCGGTAATTTAAAAAAATGTAGAGGGGTTTAATTAAATTTAATAGTAAAAGCTAAATATTTCGAATATTTTGGTTAGATTAATAAAAGTATAGTTGAAATTAATAGTTCAATATAAACATCTCAAAATTAGGCTCAAGTCGTTCGGTCCAATTTTAAAATAGTTTTTAACGACTGTTCACTTAATTTTGTCCTCAGAACTATCGTTTGGCACTAGTTTTCTTGGGTTTCACAAAGTCGTTGATGTCCTAAGTGCACGAAGACCTCATTGTCGTCTACAGGATGCGGTGAAAGAGTGTTACAGTTTTAGAGAGACAATTGTCCAGCAGTAATTTTCTAAAATTTCACAAATTCACGGATGCTATAAACGCGAGTAGATCTGAATTATTATGTACAGGAGGCAGATGGACAGTATTCTACTTGGGAAGAGGCGATTCTGAAACACCGAACTAATTTCTATAGACAGCCATCCAGTCCGAAGTTAAATGGGGACCAACGAAATTTTCCATGCGCACGCAATTCTTGTCACGTCACTTCCCATGTGTCACGAATGATTTCTGTTGCGCGCATACCGGTGACGGTTTAAGCACAATTTACCGATGCTGGTATGCAGACGATCCACGGGAAATGTTCTATCAATTCTGACAAATGTATTCTGCCCAGTTATCACGGAACACGGACGCTACCGCATACCAGATCTGGTTGGAGCCCTTTGTTTATCGAATTTTCATTTCAAAGCGTCGCCATTGTTCTACGTTCAAGCGACTCGAACATCTATGCCCGAAACTACGTTACAACATGGCTGTTAGACTCACGGACCAAAAATTAGTCGCTTCCAAACAGAACACAAATATTACAGAATTGTCTCAAAATTTCGATGTAGGTGACTACTGTGTAGATTAGTAAACGTAGAAGTATTAAAATGATCGTTAATAACCAGACTGTACAAGGTGATTATATAATTTACTTCTTAAAGAATACTTTATAATGATGCTTTGCTCATATGTTACGGTAAATGTGGTTAATGCGGTAATTATGTATAATTACCGGGTATTATATACAGGGTGGGGCATTTATCCTGGCAATCTTCAAGGTCATTCCAAGGTCAACTTTATTTTTTCAATTGGTAACATATATTTTTCATTACAGATTCTTAATCTACGACTTGAAAGAAATAACTTTTATTTGAAACGTTTTTTTCTTTGCCGATTATTTTGTATAATATTGATTAATAAACTAGTGGGGAGTCAAATGGCACTACTAGTTTTCTAATGCGTGGGCGTTTTCAAGGTTATTTCAATGTCATTTTGTCTTATTTTATCATAACCCATATTTTTTATTTCGGAATCATATTCTACGTAAAAAATGCACAACTTTTGTTTGAAACATCTTTTTGTCAGTTCAATATTTCTTAAGATACTTAGCTGATTTTTCGTGTTTATGTCAAGGATAATTTTGTTTTTCTATTAAAATGACAACGTTACTTTCTTCTGGAAGATTTATTATTTCACTTAAGAATATCATAATAAATGCTCGAAATTTTTACCCTCAACTTCTAGACACTTAGTAACTCGTTTAATAAAAGACTCGTGAACACATAATAAAGTTCTTACAAACTTACAAAAAAATGTTTCAAACAAAAGTTGTGCATTTCTTTACGTAGAATATGATTCCGAAATAAAGAAATATGGATTTATGATAAAAAAAGACAAAATGACCTTGAAATAACCTTGAAAACTCCCGCGAATTAGAAAACTAATAGTTCCATTTGACTCCCCACTCGAAACACTAAAGGACATGTGTCTGTTTGTTTTTTTTAAATCATATGTCTTCGAAATTATTTACAATCTCAACTTAAATGGGACACCTTGTATATTATTAAACGAACACACATTAAAACTATACAGTGGAGATACGGATGATGTATGTACGTGTTTATATTAACAGACAACCTTACATATATAGCTAAGTTTATAAAAATAGAGAATCGATGATAACAGAAGAATTTGAAAAATAACGATCGCCCGAGCTGCTGCAAAAACACATCGGTCGTGAACATTTTGGTTATCCGTGTTCCCAAATACGTAAATCAGCTTTTCTTACGGCTTTTCCTTATAAAATGATCGTCAATAACCAGACAGTGTATGCCTTTATATAATTTATTATTTTAACCTTTGTACGACGAAGAAAAGAATTCTTACTAGAATACACTGACTGTACACTAGACTGCGGATTTTCTCCATTTATGTCAGAAATGGATGAATAAAATATCGAGTATTGAAACATAAGAAGAATTTAAGAATATTGTTGCACTATTTCCCATTTATTATTATACAGATATAAAACGAAAAAGTACATTTTTATCTAACTCTTGTTTGCTACAATCGATGCAGAAATTTTTTATTTCCTATACAAATCCTCAGTCTACTTATAAGCATTATCATTTTATCGCAATGTGTATGTATTGAAGATATTCCAAAGAAATATCTAGAAGAAAGTTAGAGGAAGTGTTCAAAAATGAAAATGGGATCGAATGCAGAGTGTTAAATAAACAGATCATCGATCGACCATCCGCAAAATCCGGCCATCAACCGGAAACATGAGAAAATCATTCCGGCGGCGCGAAGAAAATGGCGTCGCCCGATCGACCGCAGTTGCAATATTTCGAAACAAGCCTCGAACGTCGTGCACAAGGGAGAATGTGTCCGTGCGAGTCGATTCCTGTAGAAACCACTTGAGATCGTAGCAACACAGTGGCTTCTTTCTCCATGAGACGGGTTATCGATCGGACCCTGTGTGCCATCCACGCCGCGCATCGTCTCCCCGTCGCGTCTTGAAACCCTTAGAAATTTCGGGATGCAACCGCAATATCGAAAGTGCTCGAGTACTCGAGGCTGGCCCATCGAAATTCCATTCAAGGAGGAGGACCTACTTTTCTGCCCTCTCGGTATTCGATTCTTTTTTCATCGAAAGAGCGAGAGAGAGGGAGGAGGGGGAGAGGGGAGTGCAGAAGAGGGAGAACATTTAATAGACAAAAGCTCGCTGAAGAAAGATGATAGACAAAGAAGGGCGCCGACTGGGGAACGTATAGGAGTCTCCAGCTTCCGTTTTTATTCGAACGATAATAAAGAACATCTGAGCCGTCGGGTCTGTATCTTTTATTATAGCGATTCTCCGAGACGAAAATGATGAATGGTGTGAACCGTTCATTGTCGCGGTGTATTTAATGACTGAATTTAGCGACAGATCATTTCGAGGTAGAATTGAAAAGTTTGCGAGAACAATATGGTTGATTTGGAAGTTGCAGAGGGTGGAGAATTATTGGATACCCTGCAGAATATTTATTTATTTTGTGGTCGAATGAATTCGTGACCCTCGCGATCAATCGGTAGTAACTTTATTTTAGATCGAAATCTTTTATCCACTTAATTGAACAGTCAAAAATTATTTGAAATAAATACACTGAAAACGATGGAAATTGTGTTCGACAGCAGTATGCATTTTGATACTTTATAAATAGACAGTGGATCTTTATGCAAAATAAAAATGTTCTATCTGAATTACAACGAACTGGAGTGAAATCAAAATTAATTTACTTTCTTAATATGTTTAATCGGTTGAAATTAATATAACAGTGTTTTGGAATTCTCCTAATGTTTTACTGTTTTAAATTATACTATAATAAATGCATAAAATCCGCTGTCTATTCATAAATGATCGACAAATTCAAGGAGAAAGACTACGAATTCTTTTGTGCTTTTCATAGCTAGTAGGGGATTTAATTTATGTTCGAGAGTAATATGCATTTTGGTGCTTTATAAATAAATAGTGGATCTTTATGCAAATTAAAAATGTTCCATCTGAATTACAACGAACTGGAGTAAAATAAAAATTAATTTACTTTCTTAATATATTTAATCGGTTGAAATTAATATAACAGTGTTTTTGAATTCTCCTAATGTTTTACTGTTTTAAATTATACTATAATAAATGCATAAAATCCGCTGTCTATTCATAAATGATCGACAAATTCAAGGTGAAAGACTACGAATTCTTTTGTGCTTTTCATAGCTAGTAGGGGATTTAATTTATGTTCGACAGTAATATGCATTTTGATGCTTTATAAATAAACAGTGGAACTTTATGCAAATTAAAAATGTTCCATCTGAATTACAACGAACTGGAGTAAAATAAAAATTTATTTATTTTCTTAATATGTTTAATCGGTTGAAATTAATATAACAGTGTTTTTGAATTCTCCTAATGTTTTACTGTTTTAAATTATACTATAATAAATGCATAAAATCCGCTGTCTATTCATGATATTAGCTAGTAGGGGATATAATAATGCATTCGAATTCATATTTTCTTAATAGGGTTCCATGTATATTCTACAAATATGATTTTCTATATATTTATTTATACTTTACATTTTAAAGTTCTAAAAATCTAATAAAGCTTAAATTTGTCTGACAATATACAGCCGCGGAGAGAAATTAAGTGGACACTTTTTAAAAACTAACAAGGTGTAGAATTATTGAATACTGTTGGAGTAGTATGGTAATAGCATAATTAGATTCTGCTTATTTGGATGCTTTCGTGTTAGGATGTAATATGGGCTTATGCTTTGTTCTTGACGTAATAGGTTTGTTGTAAATTACTATTGGACAATGGATTTTATACATTTATGACAAAGGTGTAATATAAACCAGTAAAAACATTGGTAGGGTTTAAAAATACTGTTATATTATCTTTGACCTGTGAACATTAAACCTACCACGGTCAAATGACCGGTTTTATATGTTCCAATTATTTAAATTATAAAAAACTTCATTTGTGGAACATAATTGTATAAATTTCCTTGTCGAAGGAAATTTCCTTGTTTTCATATTATATTGAAAATTGTGGACGATCTCAGTAATTATGGTGTTGCCACTTTTATAAGACAAACTTACCAGATATTTTTAATGCTTGGCAGTTTTAGCGTTAAACATATCAAGAAAGACAATCAATTTCTATTTCACTCCGATTTGCTGCATTCGGGTAAAACATTTTTATTTTGCACTAATTCTGCTGTCTAATCGTTAGCGACAGTGTTTCTTGTCTGTTTTTTAGATCAACAATTTTTGTCATCGTTAGACCGTGGATTTTATGCATTTATGACAAAAATGTGTGGATCAAACACAAACCAGTGAAAATATTTTAAAAAGTTAAAGATGCTGTTGTATTATTTCCAACTCACTAAAATTGTTAAGGAAAGGTGTAATTGTTTATGTAGCACCTATATCTTGCAATTAATGAAGACAATTTTTATTTTGCATAAAAAGCCCGCAGTTTAGTCGTTATCTTCAGCGTCATTTTTATCCATCAAATGACACTGTTCAACACTTATTTTGCATTTTAACTAACTTTCTCGTTTTCAAGGATGGCCAACTTCTGACGCAATTATTGAATTTTCAAAAATGTCTATAACATTCGGATAATATAACTACTTCTAGAAAAAGTTAGCTCTGTTACATTACGTGGGAAGTTCAAACAGCATTTTCACGCATAGAGTCTCTCTATTTAATAAAGAAGCAAGCATATAATAATAATTCACACATAAACTGTTGGAATTTATTTTATAAATTAAGGACAAAATTTAATCTATTATTTGACTTTTGAACTATGTATACATCGTATCTAGATTGTCCTCTTCATTAAATCGTAGCTTAATTGTTTATCCTGACCTGAGCAATCTTCACTCGAGACGCCATCTTCTCCAACTGTATAGACGAGACTTGCAACGTGTGTTTAACACTAGGCTTACGGAGCACTAAAATTGATTATTTTACATTGCTCTATAAAAATAATAAAATTGTATTTACTTAGATCTTTATCGATTTTTATTGTAATATGTACACAAAAAAATAAATCTATTTAATAATTCCTCACGAATTAATAATTACTTACTTACTATATTACAATATAAACATTTAGCGTTTACCTTACTATTGAAAACATAAAAATATGTTTCGGAATAAAAGAGATATTATTATAAGCACAGTATTCATTCCATTTGTTACCAAACTGCAAATAAATAGCAGTTTCGAAGCGTTCATAACAATTTGATCAATCTCTGTACGTTTCTATGCAACTGGAAAGTGGCGTTTGAGTAGCAAAAGAGATCTTGAAGAAATCCTGGTTCAGGGAAAATGAGTTCGCGAGTACACATTGAATCGGATCAGATCGTAGAAGAGAACCAGTGCTCACCAAAGGAAGAAGGGAAGCCAACAAGCCAGAAACGCCGACATGATGATTCCTAGAGTCCTGGCAGCCTTTCGTTCCCTCCTCATTTTACTGCTGCTCGCGATCGGTGGATCCTCCGGCTGTGGATCCGGAGAGGATTGATCCACGGTCGGGAGCGACGTCAACCCGGCGGAAATGCCGTTGATCTGCAGATGTTTGTTCAGAAGCGCCGCCGCCACCTTGCTCCTGCAACAAAGCATCCCATTTTCTTGTGAATTTTCTGGCAACTCGGCTGGAACTATATCGTTACCCTCTTATAACCGGCTACAACGGTTCCGACTAGATGATTGCAAACTTTTCACTCCTGTTTTCGTCGACTTGACGAAAGACTCGGGACCGTGTCGACGAAAGTAGAACGAGGCATTTGCATCCGCGAAACTTCCTTGCATTAAGGATCATCTTCGGTGAGATTGATACTGTGATATAAATGACTCGACTGCGGATGTTTATGCAAATGCATATTTTTATAGAAAATAGGTGGCCCAATCGGAACGAAACAAAAAGTGATGCCATAATTAAGGAAATTTAAAAATATATTTTCAATTTTGTATACAGGGTGTTCGGTAAATGGTGATACAAGCGAAAAGGGGGTGATTCTACATGAAAAAATAAGTCGAAAATATAGAATAAAATTTGTTCATGCGAGGCTTTGTTTTCGAGAAAATCGAATTTATATTTTATAATATATCGAATTTATATTATATTTTGCATACAGCATGTTTATCATATTGTATATATTTTTTGCAGGCTGTTAAACATGCTTCAAGGTCATAATTTCGAACATTTAATTAGAATCAAATAAAATGATTCCACACTTTGAAGTTATCATTGATTTATCATAAATTTTCTAGTTCAAGGTCATTTGAAGGTCATAGTGTACCACGTCATCGAACTCGTCTTGACATCAGCTACAACACTGTGAAGTTAAAAATATATGGTGCAATTTAAAAATCATCGATGACCTTCAAAAGACTTTGAAAACGACTACAATCGGAACATTTGTTTATATCACCATATTCGCCCCCCTTAACAGTACAACTTTTCTCTCTAGCATTTTCTTCTATCTCTAAGCCTAACGCAGATATTTAGATGGCCTGTTTCTCGTGAATCACCCGGTATGTAAACTGTAGAAAGGCATTGTCAGTTTAACACTTTGACTGCCAAAGCAGCGACCTCAAAAATTTCATAAAATCGAAACAATATATTTAATAAAATAATAATTACAGAATTAAAATGTGTGACACTGAGTAACGTTTTAACCTTCTTGCATTTTCCAGATATTAACCAAATTTGATACAATGATTACATTAGCGTAATAATTAATTTTTAAATATGGACAAATAATTCCGTCACCCATATATGGGTGACAAGGCAGTCAACGCGTTAAGAGATTATAAACAATGATGATCTGATTGACAATTTAGCAATCGTTCATTAATTTTTCTATTCTGTCAGTTACTATAACGAGATAAGAAACAATAACGTTAGCGTGAAATCTAATCTCAAAATCAAGTTGTAAATAATATGCTTACTAACTGTGGACGAAAAAGTATAAATATACTCCTATCTCATGTTGTAATGTTGAGAGAACATTTTCAGCATGTATAGTAATGCAACGAAGAACGCAATGAAGCGGCATACGCTAAATGCGACGACAATATCCCCCCTACTGCGAGGTATATCCCTACGGCCAAGAAGATCGATTGCTCGACTCGGCCGAGAAATTGTAACATGATACGGATCAGGTATATCGGCGAGATATACAAAAGATACAGGAGCCTCGAGGAATCGTGTTTCGCTCGTAGAAATCAATATTCCGGACCCGAAGTCGTCGCACTCTTCGCGACATTACTGTAAATTAATTTTATCTGGTAAAAGATAAAGAAAACAGATAGAAAAAATTATTGTTACATATTTCAATGCATTTTACAAGTAGTAATAAATATTGCACACTATTCTGTTGTATTATAGTGTACTATTTTCAATAAACTCTTTTCATATATTCCACAAACTTTTTGCATACATGTATTTTGCAGATATTTTTGATATTTGGGCATATAGAATTTCAATAAACATCCACAGTCTGTAAATCACTATTCAGCGTATAAAGAAGCAGTAGTTAGAGTTTAGATGTGACGAATTCATTTAGAAGTGACCAAATGATTAAATTATTCAGAAGTGGTGAAATGAGACAGCTGTTTATGTTCCTAGATTGTTAAAATATAGACAAAGATTCTTTACAAATATTATATTAAATTGTAGTCATTGTGCAACTCTAGTAAAATAATCCTCTGTTTGCAATATTAACTTTTGTGACTATTGAACTTCTAAATAAATAGTACTTGTTTAGAAGTTATGGAATGATGCAACTGTTTGTGCTTTTAGTTGATTAAAATTTAGAGAAAGAATATGTGAAAATATTATTCCAAAGATCAGGCATTGTGCAGCTCAGATAATGTGATACTTTAGAATTAAACAGCGAAATTAATTTGCATAATTATGTTCGTATTTCAAATAAATTTGACACGTTTGCTCGCAACAAATGCAAAATGTTTAGAAACGTGATGGTATTGTAAACGAAACATTAATGCTAGTAGAACATGTAAACGATTATTGGTGCAATTATAAAATATATTGCATGAACTGTTTATTATTTAGAGTGGGTATTGAAAATAGAATAGGTTGTTCGTTATTTGCAGCTTGAAGCGCTTATATTTTAGCGAGCACTGTTTGCGATTAAGCGAAAGCACTGATAAATTGGATACTGAAGTGCAACAAAGAAACGAAGCCACTTTTTGCGTTGAAATTTCCGCCTTGCATTTTAATTAAATGCCATGGAAACGCTAAGGCATATTAAATTGAGATTGGACCGTTGAATCGCCATATAAAAAGCGAAATAAACCTGACGCATGTACGAAGAGGTTAATAACGTTGCCTTAACGAACACCAAAAATAATAACAATTATAATTATATATTGTATAACATTAAATAATATCCGACATTATTACAGTTTATTCTGCTATACCTGAATTGTTGCTCCTGCTTTCAATTTTTTCCAACATAATTATTTTAATTTCATTATAAAGTTTATACACGTATTTGTTAGTCATTTTTAATTATTTAATGGAACATACAAATTGTGACACCAGTATTTCCTTCAAAAACAAATTTACAGTAGCATAGATCGAGAATTGATTTGAATGGTATTATAGATTTTCAGTAGTTTGGTCAATTAGTAATCAGACATGCGCGGAAAAATTAAGAATCTATGAATTACGTAAATACTCGATTATGAATAATCTCTTTTTTTTTAATGATTTACGTATTTCTACGTTCAATAAGGATTTACATATATTTTTTAAGTCGATTTTAAATATATTTAAAAAATTGAAATCGATTCTCCAACAACATTCATAAGAATTAGTTTGTTAATAGTAAAGTGATGTATAAAATGTCAATTAATTGACTTAAGTATGACTAAGATTTTGTTTTTCAAGCATTCAAAACATTAAAACTGCACCAGTGCACCAGTCAAATTTAAGATTTTCAGTAGTAGATACCGACCATAAGTCAGACACTGACCATGAATTTTTCCGCCTGGCAAAAATTATGCGATCAAACCACCACCATTGTAATTATTCATACCTACAACGTGGAGAATATTTCCACTATCGATAAAGACAAACGCAATGATTGAAATTGTCATATACAGTATATTGAAAATTTTATTAATATAAAAATGAATATGTTTTTTCATAATCTAAAGATTGAACAAGTTAGACACTGATATAAGGAAAGGTTTAATTATCCCCACGTGTTCAGACATTTTTTTAGAAATGTTACCCTCATCGTTAGAAGTATTAAAAAGTGTTTCAATGCTTTGTCGTGGTACTTAAATGTCTTTCTAATTTGACATAGAAGTAGATAGTTTATTATTTTATATTTGGCAAAAAGGCAAAAGAATACACTATTTTAATAATATTCTTCCTAAATATCATTAACTCTTATACCATATTTGTCTGTGACAGAATATTATCTTCGTGTTTAATATGCACTTAAATAATTCGTTCAACAGTCATATCCACGATTTTGATCGAATATTTTCTGCCAGGGGTATTAACAGACATACTGACTATAAAAACATGGGTAACACCTACAGTAGGAAACGATAAATAATTGTTCAATGCTTGCATCAAACAGTCAGCAATAGATAAAAATATATAAGAGTTCAGAAAATACAATTTTACTAATGCATAGTCCCAGGTTCAAATACTAACGAGGTTCCTTATTCCTTCGTACAATTCAAGAATACATTTTCCTGCCACGAAGCTCGCGGTTCATAATTATAACTCGTCACGAAGCAGAGCGGAATTAGAGTCTCCCGGGAGATGAATGATGCAAGATCTTTGGGTTTCCTTTGATTAACGCGAGACTCTTTTCCTTTTGAAACAGGACAAGAATGAGGGGGCGCGTGTAGCTCGGAACTATTCACGACGCGTTACTTTCCGTGTTAGTCGCGTCAAAGGAACACGGCTTAACGCGACTGACTACCCGCGAAGGCAATCCGGCCAACTTTTATTACCTCCACGGAAAATTGCTTTTACATCCTGATCGCGAACTTCAGCTCTCCACCGGCAAGCTTGGCTTCTGGATTTCTTGGCCCTGGAAAACCGACCACTGAGGGAGTCGAGTTCTCGATACACTGTAAAGCACCTCTGCAGTCGTGTATCGAATTAACATGTAACTTCTGATCCATTGCGTAACGTTTGCAGTCCCGAGCCAAAGGAAAACCGCATTTCAATATGGCAACCGACTTTGCGATCTTCGACGTCTTTGCTGCTCGAACAGGCCTGTTAAAACGAGCAAGTTTCGTCGATTTTATACAATCGTGAGTATGATTTGTGGAACTTAATATTTCGTGCACCGTTCGGACCAATTTCGTTCTTAATTGTAAACGACTTTGTTATTGGAACGAACAAAGTGATTTAATATCGTCGTTTGTCTAAAACCGTTCTTATACGTGAAAATCATTTTTGATTGTACTAAATATTAACACAATCTAGATGATTCGATATGTTATAGTTTTTAGGATTTTATGTGTACCATTTTATTTATGTTCTATTAATAAGAAACATTTGAATCGATTTTTCCAAGCCAACAAAAGAATTAATAAAACTTTGGATCGACACGGTGAGCATATTCATTGATTATCAACCTATTTATAAACATTAGACTGTAGTTTGTAAAACTTAAGATTTCATACACTGTATGGGCCAATTTAAGTGTGCAGTTTTGTATTTTCTTCTACATTCTTTCATAAGAGGAATGTACGAAGTGATTTAATATCGTAATTTATCCAAAACTGTTCACATACGTGAATACAATTTTTTATTGCATTCAATTTTGACACATTTTGTATCTTTTGACGTGTAGCGGTTTTTAAGATTTTTCCTACAGTTTATTTATGTCATATATAAGAAACATTTGAGTTGATTTGTTTCAAGCTTGTAAAAGAATTGCTAACTTTGTATCAACACAGTAAGCAGATTGTCTAAACTTCACCTTAGGGGACCAAAAAATGTCAACTTTTCTGAATGTAAAATTATACAATTTCACCAGAAAATGATAGAACTCTAAGTTCTGATGCGCAGAATTGAACTTTCTATGCGCGGAGTTCACTCTTTCAATAGTTATACTCAAGTAAAGTTGCTTGATTTCAAGTGCGTTTGACAGGTTAGTACGCCGCCATATTGGTTTTCGGACATAGGAGCGGGCATGATGTAGTGAGCGGATCCGATAGGTGGCAGCACATACACATAGGAGTGGCGATGTTTGAGTAGTAATTCGAGTTCCTAGTATTTGGGTTTTGGCATCCGGAAATGTGATTATAGTTCAGGTAACGGATACTGGGTTAGTTTTCCCGGGAATCTGGGGAGTGGAGCACCCCAGCCACGCAAGCGACTAACAATTGCAAGTGATCCGTGCTCGTGAGCTAATTAATTGCGGGTTTTTCTGAATTCTATATTATAAAGCTCAATTAATGTATAAACTCAAATTTTTTGAAATTGTGACATGCATAGTTTTTCCTGGAAACCACAAATATAACAGCGTACGGTGTTTCTTTTATATAATAAATATTAATATATTTTACATGTTTTAGTATGTAGCAGTTTTTAGGATTTTATGTCTACGACTGATTTATTAACCCTTTGCACTCGGAAGTATTTTAACTCCATAACCAAACTCTTTTTTCGATTAAGAATATTTCCATTCTATATGATTTTTATCATTTTGAAGAAATGAAACTGATATAATACCTCATAGAATACTTAAATGTTTGGTAACCAATTTATTGAATATCAATTTAATTATTGTAAACAATATTTTGAATAATGGTATAGCAATTCTTAGTTGTGCCTCAGAGTCACCACTGGAGTGCTAAGGGTTAATAAGAAACATTAACAATTTCAAACATCCAAAAAATGAATAAAGAATCAATATTATAATGTTTCTCGTGACCCAAAAAAGAAAATCACGAAATCGCCTGAAAAAACGTCCGCCTAAACATCAACCCTCGGGTAATTGAATGTCAACGGTGACCCAATTATTTCGAAAAATGTGAGGCAACGTTTACTTGAACAGCGCGCAAAGGTGAAAAGAAACAACTAAACCATAATTGGTACGTCTAGTAGAATCGCGAGGCTCGCGAAGCGAAGCGAAAAACTTGCCAAAAATGGAGACTTGCGATGCTGATCCTTCGACCAGAGTCTGTGCGAGCGGTGCTCCAGAATACGCTCGGAAAATATGTCATCGACTTTCCGAAGATCGCGGCGGACACTAGACGAAGAGAGACCATCTCTACGACCAGAATTTCTCTCTGTTTTGCTGGGGGAAAAGTTGATTTTATTACGGCGAATCTCATAATTTAACTGTTTAGAAATATCTTCAAAAAATCTTCGGACTCTTCTAGGATAGCCAAGCATTTTATTCGCTTTTTGCAGTATAACAATTACTACGAGTTGTACAGAGTATAAATATACTGTTAACCTAATCCTTTCGCCGCTTACAAAAATGAGAAAGTACAGTAATAAAATATCTATCTTTACATTAATGACCTTTGCACTCACTTGTATTTTCACTTTGAATATCACTTGTATTTATTTTGAATTCGTAGTGAAAATTCATTTTTTAGGTTTTAACCACGTTTTCGGTCTTTGGGGCCACTGTGGGCCGCGACTATCCGCGTCTCTTTCTTTTCCATACGCTGTCTTTCTTTGCGTCCGAAACTTTCATCGTTCGTTACACAAGTATGGTAGAAATTTCGTAGAAAGAATCTCGAATATCCCTTCATCCCTTCAAGGTTCTGGGGTAAGTGCTGAGCGGTCTAACACAGTCCTCTTACCAGAAGGCACCACTGCCTTCTCCACTCCGTGGCCAGCTCCTCCAGGACAGAGTCCCAATCCTTGTGCAACACACTCGTCGCTATCTCTCCCTCTCTCATAAATTCATTCCAAACTTTCACTCATCTGTTTCTCATAAACATCCCCGTGACGGTCGATAGCCAGAAGACCCAGCGCGGCCGCCTACCATCGTCCATCGACGGTTCTGTTTAGTTTCAAGCATCCCGCTTTAAGACCTCACGCAGGCCAAGACCCTGCCATAAATCTTTCTTAAAACGCATTGACGCTAACAAGTAAATATTATCAGAATTATATAATATTTATTATCATTTTCATCAGAGAAATGCCACAAACATGTTTGTAAAATCCCTTAGAAAAATAATAAAAAGTAAAGAAGTTTTGTCATTGGATTTGTAATGGTTTCACACCGACATACTCGACCCGCATTATGTTACACTTTTCGGCGACAGAGGCCTTTAGAGTTTTGCTGTCGTTCTCTACATTCGGCAAAAGTCAAAGAAGAGTATTATCTGAACGTTAATTGTCGCCGGTCGGAGCCGTCGTGGCGACGATTATAGATGAAATACTGTACTATTAACCTAATCCTTTCGCCGCTAACAAAAATGAGAAAGTACAGTAATAAAATATCTATCTTTAGATTAATGACCTTTGCACTCACTTGTATTTTCACATTGAACGTCACTTGTATTGATTTTGTATTCGTAGTGAAAGTTCAGTTTTTAGGTTTTAACCACGTTTTCGGGCTTTGGGACCACTGTGGGCCGCGACTATCCGCGTATCTTTATTTTCCATACGCTGTCTTTCTTTGCGTCCGAAACTTTCATCGTTCATTACACAAGTAAATATTGTGAAACCACTTCTGACACCAATGTTGCGACCGTTCCGCAGGGTGTGTCCCGACGGTGTGCCCATTATTTATAATCCGGTAATAACTCGTAACTTCTAACAAAATTCTTATTTATTACTAATTATACCATCGATTTTTCGTGACACGTCTTTATGGTTTGGCGTCTCGCTTCAATCTGTCGTCTGTCTTTTTCTGTCAACAACTCCGTTGGGCGGTAACTGCAATATCGATCATGGAGTCTTCATTACGACTTCATATCGTAACACTGCATTATCGACCGTGACGACTTCACGTCGTAACAATATTATCAGAATTATATAATATTTGGTATCATTTTCATCAGAGAAATGCCACAAACATGTTTGTGAAAATCCCTTAGAAAAAAAATTGGTGTGTGCTTAGACCACATGGCTGAAGTGAAACTTCTTCCTCTAATTTTTTTTCGAATTTTGATTAACACTTTATAACATTTAATTTTCTATGATACTATTATTGAAACAATTGGCTTGTCATAGCTAAAATATGATACAAATATTCTTGATTCAATTTTGTCTAAATGTCTTGCAAATACTGCATCGAGAGTTGTTCCTGATCTTGTTGTCGTTTCATTATGATTATTTACCATTTCCAATCTTAATCTACTTCTAAAAAATTCTATTAATAATTTTGATTGTTCCGATGCAAAGTTCACGTTGAAATCTCCACTCAGCATCATCGGAATTTTATTATTATCTTTATTAAGCAATGCCGAACCTTCAACCGTATATGCTAATAGAATAGAATTTCGTTTCATCGTTCCATCGTCATCGGTTTTACTCCTACCGCGTCGAGGTTTTGCTCCTAACACGCCTAAAGAAGTCTCACTTCAAAAATTAAAGAAAGAAGTTTCATTTCAGCCATGTGGTCTAAGCACACACCAATTTTTCATTGTTTCATCGTTTCTTCGCCAGATCGAATTTACTCCTATCACATCGAGATTTTACGCCTACCCCGTCGAGGTTTTACTAAATCGTTTCATCGTTCCATCGTTTCATTGTTTCATCGCCAGATCGGATTTACTCCTATCGCGTCGAGATTTTACGCCTACCACGTCGAGGTTTTACTAAATCGTTTCATCGCTTCATCGTTTCATTGTTTCATTGTTTCATCGTTTCATTGACAGATCGGTTTTACTCCTACCGCGTCGAGGTTTTGCGCCTAATGCGCCTAAAGAAGTCTCATTTCAAAAATTAAAGAAAGAAGTTTCATTTCAGCCATGTGGTCTAAGCACACACCAATTTTTCATTGTTTCATCGTTCCATCGCCAGATCGGTTTTACTCCTACCGCGTCGAGATTTTACGCCTACCCCGTCGAGGTTTTACTAAATCGTTTCATCGTTTCATTGTTTCATCTTTTCATCGTTTCATCGCCAGATCGAATTTACTCCTATCGCGTCGAGATTTTACGCCTACCACGTCGAGGTTTTACTAAATCGTTTCATCGTTTCATCGTTTCATCGTTTCATTGTTTCATTGTTTCATCGTTTCATCGACAGATCGGTTTTACTCCTACCGCGTCGAGGTTTTGCGCCTAATGCGCCTAAAGAAGTCTCATTTCAAAAATTAAAGAAAGAAGTTTCATTTCAGCCATGTGGTCTGAGCACACACCAATTTTTCATTGTTTCATCGTTTCATCGCCAGATCGGTTTTACTCCTACCGCGTCGAGATTTTACGCCTACCCCGTCGAGGTTTTACTAAATCGTTTCATCGTTCCATCGTTTCATTGTTTCATCTTTTCATCGTTTCATCGCCAGATCGGATTTACTCCTATCGCGTCGAGATTTTACGACTACCACGTCGAGGTTTTACTAAATCGTTTCATCGTTTCATCGTTTCATTGTTTCATTGTTTCATCGTTTCATCGACAGATCGGTTTTACTCCTACCGCGTCGAGGTTTTGCGCCTAATGCGCCTAAAGAAGTCTCATTTCAAAAATTAAAGAAAGAAGTTTCATTTCAGCCATGTGGTCTAAGCACACACCAATTTTTCATTGTTTCATCGTTTCATCGCCAGATCGGTTTTACTCCTACCGCGTCGAGGTTTTACTCCTACCGCGTCGAGGTTTTACTCCTACCGTGTCGAGGTTTTACGACTACCGCGTCGAGGTTTTACGACTACCGCGTCGAGGTCTTGCGCCTAACGCGCCTAAAGAAGTTTCACTTCAATAAAAAAAAGTAAAGAAGTTTTGCCATTGGATTTGTAATATTTTCACACCTGCATACTCGACTCGTATTATGTTACACTTCTCGGCGACCGAGGCCTCTCGAGCTTCGCTGTCGTTTTCTGCGTTCAAAAGTCAAAGAATAGTATACCTGGCTCATAACTGTCCCTGGCCGAGCCCATGGTTGGGACAGTTATCGATAAAATACTATAGTACGGCAATGGGTTAAGGATTCTTATAAGGATCTAGGCTTGCCCGGCGGCGATCTGTGTTTGACTCGGTACTTTTTTCTGGAAGCAGCGGACCGTATCGATCTTCGGGACAGCGTTGATCCCGAAGAGCCATCTTCAAAGGAAAAAATTAAATCTGTGGGCTGGGTTCTCGACGGGCCTGCTTTCAAACCCTGCTTCAAAGGAATCTGGTTTCCCCCCGACGCGACGGATACACTCCACCGAGTGAGAATCGGGAATCTCGGGTACAAGGACGTCTTTCGTCCCCAAAGCGAGAGGATTGTTTTATCGCGTCCGCCTGATCTGATCGCTCCACTCGGGGGGTTTCGAGACCCCTCGTTGATTTGCAAATGCCTCGAGAGTCCGACGGGCAAAGATTAAAGTCGCCGAATAACGTGAGAAGAAGGCGACTCTGCCTTGATCCTCTTCGATCCAAGCTGATTCGGGCTTCAGAGAAAATGCTTAAACCTGCTTCGTCCGTTCTTTCTTTAACTCGAGAGATTTTGCGTATTTTTTACTCAAATTGTAACCGTTTAAAACTTTCCAATTACCTATAGTATTATAAATCGCATTCATTTGTCCCAAAAATCACAGAAAAATTGTTTAACCCTGCTGTGAGTATGTGTGTATGTTATTTAGGTCTATTAGACGTATTCACATATTTTTTATTCAATTTATTATCTACTCAAAATTTTTATCCACTAAATCTTATTAATTTGTCCTCAAAATCCCAGAGGATTGTTGAATCCTGCTGTGTGTGTTGTCTTTGGGTCTATTCAATAGATTCGCGTAGTCTATCTTATTTAATTTATTACCACTGAATATTTTTTAATTTACTTGAAGTATTATGAATTAATTACTCCCCAAAATCCCACAAAAATTGTTTAACCCTACTGTGAGTGTTTTCTTTGGGATTATTCGATGCAATCAAATTTTCCTTATTCAATTTACAATCACTTAAAATTTTCTAATCGTTTACAGTATTATAAATGGTAATAATTTGTCTCCAGAGGCCCAGAAGAATTATTTAACCCTGCTGTGTGTGTTTTCAGTGGGTCTATTTGCATTCATATTTTCCTTATTCAATTCATAACCTCTTAACATTTTCCAATCGCTTACAGTATTATAAATGGTATTAATTTGTCCTCAAAACCACAGAAAAATTGTTTAACCCTGCTGTGCGTGTTGTCTTTCATAATTACCTTATTCAATTTATGAACTACTTAATATTTTATAATCAGTTAAAATATTATTAATAATTCATACTTCATATTAAATATTGCTTCATGTCTAGCTCATTTTGCAGATCGTAAGTAAAGGGACACTGAATCTAGCAACGCAACAGTTAATTGTCTATTTTTATGCATACATATCGTCAAAGATGTCTGCGTTACATAGCAGTCAACACTTTTTCTATTGAACTCTAGCTACATCGAATATTTTCCTGCTTTTTTAATGTTATATTTACGTTTTCAAAATGAACGTATAAATACAGTCTTCACACTGTGACCCTAAGAATTTCATCGCTCACTGTGTGTCCTTTATTATTTTCTTAGAGAGTAATTAAATAAGTTATATTAATAATAATAAGTTAAGTTAATAAATATTATGTATAATTCTGAATGTAATTCTATAAGATTTGAAGTGACATTGATCGATGATTTATTCGAATTCGCAATGCTAGTTTTATATATAATAGTATCACAGATTTCAGTGTTTTGCTCAATAATTAATCAGGCAAGCGCAAAAAAACGTGAATGTCCATCGATTATGCAAACACCAGATTATGAATATTATCTTTGACAACCAATTTCTGTGCTGTGCTCTTCAAAAAAGATTATGAAATTTTATAAAGTCGATTCAAATTATATTTAAGAGACTGAAGTAGATTTTTTATTTATTATGATAATAATTCGTTCATTATTATTGAAGTGACGTGTAAAATGCTATTAATCGTTTGAAGTATGTTCACGATTTCATTTTATGTTCCTTCGAAACGTTTCAGACAAATTGCACGTTCAGATTTAAGATTGTAAGCAGTAAATATCGACCATAAGTCAGACAAAAGTCCGTATACGAATATAATAGATATATCGAATGTAAAATCATGAGTGAATCAATATTTACAGCTTTTAGCTTGTTATTAAACCCTGAATTTTATGCATTTAGACCATCTACAGGTTGAATGATAAAAGCCAGGAAGAAGCTTTAACAAAATTTGTATCCAATTTATAAACACTTAGGGGAAAAGACACTTTAGAGCGCTCGAAAATCGGTGATTTTTAGGAATTTTTTCCTGAATAACTACAAAGCGAGTTTTTTTTCAAACTTTCTTGGTGTAATGTTCTATATTTAAAAAATACAAAAATTGATCTACATTAACGATGAATATATTTGTTTTCGAAATATTTATTCAACTTCACAACTCCGAGCCGCCCGTATCGTCAGTTTGTGAACATTCTACAGCCTACAATTTTCATCTGCAACAGTAAAAACCAAAGCTTTTCTTAATCCTTATAAAATTATGTCGATGATACATTTTTAAAAAATTCCGAAGAAAGCATAAGAATGCAAAAATTTTGTGGTTCAACAAAAAATTTCGGCTTTGTAATGCAGAAAAACATGGAAAATTAAAGTATTTATAAATTTTTTTAATTCATCGACGACATAATTTTATAAGGATTAAGGAAAACTTTGGTTTTTCTGTTTGAGATGAAAATTGTAGGCTGCAGAATGTACACAAACTGTCGATGCGGGCGGCGCGGAGCTGTGAAGTTAAATAAATATTTCGACAACAAATATATTCATCGTTAATGTAGACCAATTTTTGCATTGTTTAAATATAGAACATGACACCAAGAAAGTTTGAAAAAGATCCGCTTTGTAGTTATTAAGAAAAAAATTCCTAAAAATCACCTATTTTCGAGCGCTCTAATGTGTCTTCCCCCCTTAAGATTTTCAACAATATTTTTATCACCAATATAAAACTTCTCACGTTTTATCATGTAAAGTATTATACCCTGTGTTGAATAGTCAACATTTCCCCCAGAGAAACATTTATTACCACATTTTTATTTATTATAAAATGGATTTAACCCTTTCATACGCTGTTTAACAAATCAAATTTAATATTGATTAATTTCTAGAAACACTTCATTTTCAATATTTTTATTCTATCTACCATAAATTTTTCTTTGCAACTCGATGTCAAAATTATTAATCAACAGACTGCGTATTTTATGCATTTATGACAACGACAAGGAGTTATAAATACATCAATACATTATTTTCAGTTTAATAAAATATCAAAGGTGGAAGTAAATTTACAACATCTTTATTTAGCATAATTCCACAGTATTCTGATCTAGAAAATCATATTTTTCTTATGTTTCCACGGCTAATCATTGCATCAGTTCCACTATCAGCCGTAGAACTTTCGCTTCGACAGAAAAATTCAATTCCCTTCGGGAGCTTCTTCTTTTCTTCTACTGTCGGAAAGTTCGTTACATCTATAATACCGACGCTCTGGCACTCTCACCTCAGAAGAAAGGAATTTTATATCTAATCGTATTATCTTATACTTCCCCTCAAGATAGTCCAAAGTATTCCCTATCCGCGGGCTGGTATAATAGAATCAAAACACAGAGTGCTTCGTTGAAATAGAATTTGGACGAGTTCCATTCGACTCGAGTCAGTAACTAGAGCAAATGTATGATAAAATGCGCGTCAATATTTTCAGTAATTAAATTCCGGGGACGAACGTAATCATTCTGCCAATATTCGTGAGTGTATGAACACCGAAAATTACTCGGGGAATTGCAAAATTTCCACCGGTAGACGAAAAACATTTATACAGCAAAGAACCTCAAATTTCTATAATTAATCTCTTCGTAAAAATATTGTTTGCATTTTTTATTGGAAATTATATGCATGAAACAGAGTGTTGGATTGCCTTTGAAAATTTGCTCAGCCCCAGGAAGCATCGTTACAATAATGAATTTACAAATTGAATGTTTCTTTCAAAATTGTATAACATTTATACTATATTAGAGAGAATTACATCATGTACGAACAAGATTTATCTTAAAATAGATTAAAAAGATTTGTTTACAACATACATGAAAAAGAATTGCAACAAAATGTATACAGTGGCTCACAAAAGTGTTCGCTCGCTCTTTAAATCAGAATAACATTCTTAAAATTTGACCAAACCACTTGACTTTTTTTGAACAATTAGGAACATTGATTTAGTAAATCACGTGCAAAAAAGATTTTGAAGAAATTGCAATTAGTATGAATTACATGAAAAAATAAAAATGGCACTTTTTAAAACTTTATTATTTCAGCCCATAATAAAATTCAAAATATGCGTTTTGTAGATCTATGTTATTTAAACATATGCTGAAAATTTCATCGAAATCAGTTAATGAACATGAGCTACAAACGGTTGAAAGTGGTGACAATCGCAATTTTTCACGACTTTTGGTAAGTTTCTGCTTAAAATCCACAATTTCTTACATCTTTCGATGCGCGTAATTTTTTTCTGCGTCAACCGATTCCGATGAAATTTTCAGCATATTTATAACTAACATAGATCTACAAAAGGCATATTTTAAATTTTCATTGTGGACTAAAATAAAGAAGTTTTAAAAAGTGCCATTTTTAACTCTTCATGTAATTCCTACTAATTGCAATTTTTTCAAAATCTCTTTTGCACGTGATCCACCAAATCAATGCTTCTAATTGCTCGAAAAAAAGTCACGTGGTTTGGTCACATTTTAAGAAAGTTATTCTGATTGAAAGGGCGTGCGAATACTTTTGTGAGCTACCGTACGTTCGAACGATTTATATCAAAACGAATAATCTTCACAAAATTGATTTCAGGTGCATCAAATTATTTCACAAGTACAAAAATAATTATTTAATACACTAAATACAATGTAAACACTAAATAAAAATATAAAAATTGCTATATTTCTTTTAAAATTTAAAAATATATGTCACAAAAGGTTTCCTAAAATAAACACGATAAAATGGAACACAAATAAGAATCGCTTAACAATATCCACATTTAATTCCTTCGGATAACGAATAATCGCGTGACCATAAATAAATTACGCATTATGAATACGACATTATGTAACATCACGTTCTGGTTCAATAAAATCTCGCGATCCTGGGATTTATTTTACGATCACTTGTTCCTCAGCATAATAAAAATTCAGCAATTAATATTCCCCGCGGTGCCGGTGGTGTTATCGAACGGTTTCCATTGCAGCGGTAAGATCGCCGTAGGAAAAATAATAATTTTTTCACAATACACGGCGCATAAATCGATAAACGAGCGTTCAATGATTCACCAACGTAATTCCGTCTGACCGCGAGCCGCTTCCTCCTGCTGGGCCGCTTATGTATCGCGAATCGATCCCTACTGCACTGCTTTTCCCGCCCCTCCCCCCTCTCCCTCCAGACAGTGACTGGAGGAATTGATTTCTTGACAAGAGGTCTGATTGTATCCACGCCACGCGGAACTAAAAGTATTTCTCATTTTTATGATCCGCGCCGGGCATAATCTGTTTTTGCTATTTTTCGTAGGAAAAATACAGGGACAGTGACGCTCCAAGGCGTAAGGTCGCTCGTAACCTGTGCAGTTCGCGATCAAAAAACAAAAACAACGGTGTAGAGGCTCGTGTAACGCAGTGTTAAGTGTCCTCAATGTTATCGGTCATCTACGGTTGCAGGTGTCGCCTTAGAAGATGTTTAATTAGTCGCGAGCCGACGCACAGTGGTCCCAAATCCCGAAAACACGGCCAAAACCTCTAAGCGTACTTTAATGCACTCAAAAATTCGTACCCAGGAATTTTCGTGGTCGCTGATTACGAATATGAAGTTGAAATTCCAGAAAACAAAATGGCGGATCCAATATGGTAGACATGTACATTAAAAAATGATTATGCCCGCTTGGAAAATGATCTTTTTGGGATCTTTGGGGTCGCTGATTACGAATATGAAGTTGAAATTCCAAAAAACAAAATGGCGGATCCAATATGGTGGACATGTACATTAAAAAATGGTTAAGCCTGCTTGGAAAATGATCTTTTTGGGGTCTTTGGGGTCGCTGATTACGAATATGAAGATGAAATTCCAAAAAACAAAATGGCGGATCCAATATGGTGGACATGTACATTAAAAAATGGTTATGCCTGCTTAGAAAATGCTGTTACGTTATTTTCAACCTATTAAACATATATTAAAAAAGAAAATAAATTTCTATTTCATTCAAGTTTATTGCTATTCAGGTAGAAAATTTTTATTTTGAATAAAGATCCACTGTCTACGGAGAAGTGTTGATCTTGATTTTTCAGTAGTTGAAATATTTCATGGTATTTTTGTATGTAGTTATAATACATATATTTATTAGTTTTTGATTCCTCACAAAAAGAATTATTCGTTTTCCATTAGTATACCGGAATTGACTGGAACCAACAATTCACTTTTCAATTAATATTTACAAAATATGCAAAGATACGCAACTAATTTTTTTACGCAAGTGTTTGATATTGATCGAAGACAGTTGCAGAATATTTTAAAACTAAATCAAAATACAAAATGTTTATTTCGAAAATATGTGATCAATTTCTATTCTTAAAGCATGCTACAGTACATTCAAGTAATCCTTAATATAATATACTATTATGTAAAACAAAAAAACTTTAAAAAATATTAACTACAGCCGTATACTTATGGACTTTTGAAGAAAGAAACTGTTATTACAAAAGTAAGCGTTCAGACAGACTTTGCATATAACTCTGAAAAAAAATGGAAAAGGGAAATTGACTATAATATAATATAGACATTTAATTTATTGTTCGAAATCATTTTTTGCCTTTACGAACACATTCGATTTTTGAATAAGACAAAGCTATATTGCTGAAATGGCACACTGTGCGGCGCCACGTGTATGCGTCGATATTCGTTACCATTTTGTTTCGGGGTGGATCGTCGACGTGTTTCGATACTTCGAAATCGACATGCTAATCAGGTTCTCTTTAAGTATTTAGACGTTCCAATCAGAGGGCCAGCTTTGCGCTGATGAGTTTCTACTTGCGCCGCGTCGATTAAAATGGCACCCGGCCTCGAATTCAATCGATTCGAATTGCAATTCAAACTGCACAGAGCTCTCTCTCTCTCTCTCTCCCTCTCTCCCTCTCTCTCCTATGCACATCGAAGACTTTCCACGAAGCACTAATTGTTTAGCTATCTCGAAAGTTTCGAGGTATCTCGGCTGCTGAATAAGTTCCTTTTTCAAGTTTATCGCTGCCTCCGCGACCTGTTGACCGATTTGACTTCTGAAGCGGCCGAGTTCCGGAGATTTAAAAGCTCCCCTAATGTCGTGTGGATCGACCTTAAAAAAGTTTACTGATTCGGACTCGAGCCATCGGAGTCCCGAGTTTTAGTGATTCCTCGGGATCCGTGTGCCCGAGATTTCACCGATTTCGCATTATCCGGTGTCAATTTTTCTCGAGAGTCGCTTCTTGATTTCTTAATTTCGAACTTCGTTCTTTTCACTTTCTTGTGAAACCTTCACCAACATAACAGCCACTCCAGTAACTAAATGATTTTTTTTTAAGTTATTTCTTTGTGAATCAAACAAATTTTTTATTATTTCTCTATGAAGCTTTCAACTGCACATTTTTGACATTCGTCTGATTAAAACGAGTCCAAACACAATTCAGGTCATAGTTACTTGTTTAATTTGCGATAGAGTGGAACCTCGATTATCCGAACCGATCACATCAGAATATTACATCTAAAGGGATTCAATGTAAAAGAATGTTTATACAACACGAGTACAAATCAGTAACAATTTGATCTGGCATTCTAGTTAGGTCATTTCTATTATATAAAAGACGCCATGAAAACAAATTCGGAAGGCTCAAAAAAATAATGCAATTGTACCGATGTTAAAGCATTAGTGATCAAAACTTTAAACGGCAATACAGTATTTCATCGTGAACTGTCGTGAAATTCTGAACGATAATTGTCGCAAATTAATCCCTCCTTCCGAGATGCATCGGTCGCCGAGAAATGAAACATAATACGGGTCCAGTATATCGACGAGGCCACTACTAATCCAATGACAAAACTTCTTTATCTTTTATTAATTTTTGATGGAACTTTCACCAACATATTCGTGGCATTTTTCTAATGAAAATGATACCAAATAAGATATATTTCCGATGGTATTTACTTGAGTAATGGACGTTGAAAGTTTCGGAAAATTATTGTAAATATGATCCGAATTATATCGTGTTTGGTATTATTTTAATCAGAAAAATGCCACAAATATATTGGAGAAAGTCTCAATGTTACACTTCTCGGCGACCGAGGCCTCTCGAGCTTCGCTGTCCTTTTCCACGTTCGGCACAAGTGGAAGAATAGTATTATCTGAACATTAATTGTCGCTGGCCGGAGCCGTGGTGGCGACGATTATCGATGAAATACTCTCGAAAGTGGAAGTATGTGACATGCGGCGATCTTCCTGACAACCACAGAATTCATACAGCCTAGTATTTTTATTCTTACTCGTAATTATAATATATCGTGTAAAATTTCGATATCACCTTCAAATGAAAAGGGATTTATTACTGTGCGTAGCTAATAAGCGGTCGTCAATCTCGAGGACTACGAGCCGATCTCTCGCGAGACGTTTCAGCTAGTTTTTCTCTTTCTCGGCGGATAGAAACCGGGAAAAGACAGATTAATGAGAGTCGACGACGAAGGCGTCGCTGGCCCGAGAGAGACGAAGCAAGCAATAATCCTTTAGATTAAGGCCAGAGCTGGATAACACGAGTTCAATTTCAACCGCTGAAAGGAACCGGTTCCGACGGCTAAGAGGCGGGGCCCGAGGATTTTCACGAGCTCGGATCACGGAAGGGGGGGGGGGATAAAATTCACGAAGACGGCAACACCGTCGCTAATTGCCTTGAATACCTGGCTAGAGTCTAAGCTGCGAAGAGCTCCCGCTGATCCACCGGTAAAGAAAGACCCGGGGCTGAGTAATCGAGCCATTCCTGAGAGGCTGGATGATTACCTTTCGCTACCTGCAGGTTGGCAAACCCCGCGACGATAGCGGAACGAACCCATCGCTGCTAATTAACAAATTCAAATCGGCCAATACGGTTTTACAAACGAGCACAAATTTACAAATTTTTGTCGATCGACACCTGACTCTCTGTACAGGGTGTATAAAAATTATATGCCACGATTACCATAACGGGATTCTACAACTCTGAATCGGTGGAGATCTGTTAAAAAAATGGGTCGAAAATTTGTCCTTGACTCTTTTTTTCAAGGTCAACATATTTGGTAAATATTTACATTAGGGGCTTCCTCGCCGATTTTGATGACGTTGAAATATGTTGTCAAGGTCATCATTCTGAACAACTTTTTCCTATACATGTTACCGCCGCTCGGCTTTAGTTTCCGATATATTCGCAAAAAAGTTTCAACATCTCGAAAAGTGATCGGAGTAGGTCTGGGTTAGATTTGAAATTGTGGCCGCCGATAACGCGGCCACGGTTACAATTTAAAACGACTTCAATCAGTTGAGACCCACTGTCTTGTTTGTTTATGTTTACGAACTGAAATGTGAAATGAATCGTGTCGAAGGCGAACTCATTTTATTGTCAGCTGTGTTAGCATACAGAGTATTAAGCATGAAACTATACGAATTCTTGAATATCTGCAACAATCAAGAAAATATATAATAACCCAGTATATAAATATATAAATATATAAATAATATATAAATAACCCAGACCTAACCCAGACCTATTCCGATCACTTTTTGAGATGTTGAAACTTTTTTGCGAATATCTCGGAAACTAAAGCTGAGCGACGGTAACATGTATAGGAAAAAGTTGTTCAGAATGACGACCTTGACAACATATTTCAACGTCATCAAAATTGGTGAGGAAGCCCCTAATGTAAATAATTACCAAATATTTCTCGATTGCATCGTATAGTACCCGTCGCGAGGAACAGAAGTCTCGAAGAAACCTGTTTAAAAATGGTCCGCAAATTTGTCCTTGACCCTTTGTTCCAGGTCAAAATATTTCTATATTGCATCTTATAGTACCCGTTGCGAGGAACAGAAGCCTCGAAGAAACCATGAGTCTCAAGTCAACCATTCTCTTAAAAGACGACTTTAAAGTTTCGTAAACTATGTCTACAGGGTGTCCCAAGATGGTACAAACGTGGAAGGAGTGATTCTGCATGGGAATAAATGTCGAAAATATAGAATAATTTTCTTTCGTTGGACGCTTGGTTTCTGTTGTGCCGCGAAATTCTTGGCACAGGAGATGAATCGCGACTTTCATGCGCCGAATTAACCTTACGCGAAGAGTTAGGATGAATGGACTGTACGAAGGTTTAAGAAAACTAAATCGGTGGATTAATGCTTATATGCCGAAGTGTAGTTATCTATTCCACAACATTTGTACTCGAAGAAAGTGCAACAAAATCAAAAAATCGATTTTTTCTAAAAAATCAGAATACTTCGTTTAACTTGATTACATAGTTCATTGTTTCGAACTGTGGACAAACAGATATGAATGCGAGAAGTCCGTTAACCATGAAGGCTACACAATTGACCACTAACCGACCAAACAGTTTTTATCGCTATACGTCTCGCCAGCGGAACGGTAATTGACAATTCGCGAGCATGTCTGAAATCTGTAACACGAAACAGGGAAACGCTTTCAACTCGAACAATGGAACAGAGTGATTTATTTCCGTCTACGTGCAAATGTATGTACGATTTGATATCTTACTGACAAGTGCATTTTGTTCGATCTTGGCCATTCATTTTTCATGGCTTGTGTTGCACTGCCGTCTAAAAATAGAAAACAGCATTTTGTTAGGTAGTATCGCGCTTATTTATATATTATAATAGCCAGTTCCTCTGTCGTCTGTGACGGTCAAAATATCTTGAAACACAGGAAACATAGAAAGCTGGGTACAAAGGTAGCCGTTAGCCCATATGGGCGTACGAATATGTTTGGATTCCGGAAATACTTCAGGATGAAGTGTTAAAATTAAATAAGTTTGATTTAAGCGGAAATTTGGGCAACCAACTTCACTCTACCTTACACAATGTCATGTCAGTGTAAATTATTCCAACCTAAGACAGCCACCGATTTTTCAAAGGGGAATTATGCCAGTCAAAAATATTCTCCTGAATCATCGTTTCAACGAAAGTGATATAAATGTTACTTCGGCTGAACTGTACTTTAGAGGACCAAAAATTTTCAAGTTTTCTGTATGTGATGCTACACATTTTGACGAGGAAATTATAGAGGTGTAAGTTTTAGTACACGAAATTCAAGTTTTGGTTACCGGAGTTCACTGGTATATAAGTTATACACATGTAAACATGAGCAATTTAAGCATTTTTGACAGGTTAGAGTATCGCCATATTGGATATTCATTGGGTGGTAAAGGTAGGACTGTTGAGCGCATGCGCTGTATATATGGTGGGTGTTCAGCGCATCGGCTAAGTGGTACTGAGCGGTATAGTCCAAGTTGGTTTGGGATTAGTTAAAAGTGGTCAACTTTACACGCGTATACCTTCTGAACCAGTGAACTCCTGGCTATAAGACTTTCATTTTCTGTTTTCTCGTCGAAATCTATAGGACTGCATAAAAAAAAGTTTAATAAAATTGGTCCTCCAAAGTACAGTTGAACCGTTACTTCAACTTACTATTCAACCGTGAACGTTTACACAAATTTACATTTTTGTAGACAATTTTTAAGAAACTGCAGTCGAATGAAATTGTATTTCTCCAATTGTTACTTGGAGTATGTTGAAAGCAGACTTGGGCATTACCCTAATACATCATTTGAAAGACAATTTGAAATAATCACGTATTATTTCATTTCGACAGAATTGATTTGAAATCACTTTTCATTTTATTTTTTATTTTATCAAATAGCTACTCAAATAAAATTCCAAATATTCTCTAATTCGATCATGTCAGCATCGTCAACTGCGCCTGAAATACAGATTTTTATGTATGCATATAGTATTTCACGCATGTGACGCAACTGAAGTTACTATTACACAACTCGGTTAATTCAATTAATGTAATTCAACATTTTATGTGAAATTATTTGTTATTTAAAAATGATTCATTTCAATTGAACACAAGATAGAAATGCTTTTATCATGATATTTGTAAAATATTGGAAATCGGCCTTGCGTTGGTGCGAACGTTGCGCCCTCATACCGACTCACGGGAGTGGGTTTGTGTGTTTGGTCTCTTCTATCTGGACGCCGCGCTGGTCGGGAGTGCACCTATACGCATTTGTGTGTGTGTGTTAAATTCATTATATACCGACACCCACTTCAAATAATCTCACATAAAATAAAAATAATAAAGTATTTATAATAATAGAAAATTGTACTAGTCTACGTGTTTTACGTTAGTTCCAAAAAATGAATAAAGTTCATGAGATTTTAATAGAAATTTTAATGTATGTTTTAGATTGTTTTTCCATATTTTATTATATCATGATTGTTTTAGTTTCTCTGTATACGATTCAAATATATAGAAACTTAATCGTTCTTTCACATATTGGCTACGGTTCTTAGAATGGCGTGTTGCAGCACCTTTGAAATGTGAACCTAGCAGAAATTAATTACAGACTCCAGTAAGTTATCAAAAGCTCACAAGTTAGATGGAAATCTTGAAATCCAGTGCCGAAACTGATACAAACAACGTCGTCCAAGGATTAACTTCCATCATGGATTCTGACGTATCACGATCTTCCTTCTGTACACAACGAAATACTAATATTTCCTTTGACAGTTAAGATAGTTTGCCAAAAGCACACAATTACATACAAGTAGCTCACGAAAGTATTCGAACGCCCTGTAAAATATAATAATTTGTTTAAATTTCTTATTTTATGCATTTATGATAAAAATGGGTAGATAACAGCAAAAGCATTAAAAGAATTTCAAAGTACTGTTGTACAGTTCTCCATCCAATAACATTATTACTAAAAGAAACAATAAAAATACGCAGTCGAATCATAACTCGTTCCCCTCGAAACAAGGAGAGTTTTACTTCAAACATTCTTTTTAATTATTACGCATAGTTTAAGTTTAGGAGATACCTTGTGTATTGTCCAAAGCTGCGGAGTCGGTAGACAAAATTCATAACTCCGACTCCGACTCCAACACCTTTTTTTGTGTACCTCTCACTTCGAATCCCAATCCGACTACGACGCCGAATCAGTGATGGTATATGGTCTCGGTTTTCTCGCGCATGCGCGACGATTTTGGCGTCAGTGAAGTACAAAGTTGGGCTAAAATGGGGTACCTTGGTCACCCCGCATAGCTTCGCAAATTTTTCTTTCGATTTCCAGATATGAATGTTTAACATGCGTATGTTATATTAAAATTTTATGTGTATGTACATATCATATATTAATATATCTTGCACTCTTCTGTCCGGTTTCCCGTCAATAACAGTTCTCCCCTACTTTCCCCACAAACATAAGACGTATATACGTTCCTGCATTTAGTCGCGCATGCGCGAAAAATCCGAGACCATATACTATTACTGCTCCGAATCCGATTCCGACTCCGAGTCTCAAAAATGAAGAAATATGTACTCAAACTAATTAAAAGTCGTAATAGAACTGAATAAATAGTTGAAACATTGTAATAAGTCTAAGAATATGGAACAGATAACTTTTATGGCAGCTGAAAAATGTGTGAGAGGAGGAAAAAAGGAGAAAAGGAAGGCGCGTTTTGTCCTGGGCCCGCTAGAGGACTTGTCAGTAAAGCTATCTAGCGGGCTCTGCCTTAGACACGGGATGTCGTAAGGACAGTTTAGGACGGTATATATACAAACAGAGGAAGATTCAGGTAGTAGCGGGAAAGGTGTTTGTCGCACTATCCATCTGTTGGCGAGCATAGGAGGTAGCCGCCACACTTTGATACAACACAACACGACTGTTACTTGCTCACTTTCAGGAAATATTTAGAAAATACGTATCAATTTGAGAAATACTAACGGTAAAGTTTTCATTTTCGAAAATTAATATAATCTCTAATATTTCATAGAGACACTTGTTGCTTTTAATGATTTATAAACAAAAGAGCCAGAGTTAGAGTCAGAGTCGATTTACTTTTTTCCGACTCTGACTCCGCTTTTTCTTACTCCGGCTCCGACTCCAGTGATCAGCAATTACTTCCAAACTCCGACTCCGACTCCGACTCCGTAGCCCTGGTATTATCTTACAATAATGACAGGATCGAGTTCATTCAGATTTCATTCGATTTTTATAATAATATGTACTCCGATAAAGAAGTATACTTAAAAGATTCTCAAGGAAAAATTTCGGTAATTTCGTTAACACTAAACCTACCACCGCCGGTCAAATGACCACTTTCAGATTTTTTATTTTACAATTATTGAAGTTACAAAGATGCTTCCGCTGGAAATAATTATGACATACCTTTTTATTCAAGTATAGAGGGTGTCCCATTTAAGTTGAGATTGTAAATAATCTCGAAGATATATGATTTCAAAACAACAAACTGACACATGACCTTTAATGTTTCGAGTGGGGTGACAAATGGCACTATTAGTTTTCTAATTGGTGGGCGTTCTCAAGGTTATTTCAAGGTCATTTTGTCTTTTTTATCATAAACCCATATTTTTGATTTCGGAATCATATTCCGCGTAAAAAGATGCACAACTTTTGTTTGAAACATTTTTCTGTAAGTTTGTAAGAACTCTATTATGTGTTCATGAGTCTTTTATTAAACGAATTACTACGTGTCTAGAAGTTGACGGTAAAAATTTCGAGCATTTTTTATGATGTTCTTAAATGAGATAAAAAATCTTCCAGAAGAAGCTAACGTTGTCATTTTAATAGAGAAACAAAATTATGCTTGACATAAACATGAAAAATCAGCTAAATATCTTAAGACATATTGAACCTTCAAAAAGATGTTTAAAACAAAAGTTGTGGATTTTTTTACGTAGAATATGATTCCGAAATAAAAAATATGAGTTTATGATAAAGAAAGTCAAAATGACCTTGAAATAACCTTGAAAATGCCGACACATTATGAAACTAGTAGTGCCATTTGACTCCCCACTCGAAACACTAAAGGACATGAGTCAGTTTGTTTGTTTTAAATCACATGTCTTCGAGATTTTTTACAATATCAACTTAAATGGGACACCCTGTATATTACAATAAAAATCGGACAAAATCTAAATAAATTCAATCATACCATTTTTATAAGAGAACACTTACTAATCAGCTTTAAAGGTCGGTAAGTTTAGTGTTAATTGTAAAAGAAGGAATCTGAATTCGATCGTTTCGACAAGCTTGATAGTTTCCAATGTTGATTACTTCGGTTCGAGAATCGTTGAACGATTTAATACATCGAACCCGATGATATCACGATTAACTAAAACATTTCGAATGCACCAGTACGACAACTCGTAGACGAAATTACCTTCTAACGCTGCTGTTGAATATGAAAAATTCAGCCCGGTGCATTAACGTTCGCCGGATCGGCGGGTTTCGTGTATGCACGACAGATTCGGGGTGTATGCATAATGCGCGTTACATTATACATCGTGAGGATCGTTTGGTAACGGCCGGGATAAGTTACCAATATCGACAGAAATGTCACGAGCATCGTGGAATTATTGTTTCGCCGGTGTATAATCGACAACATGGCCGGGATAATTGTCTTCTTCAGCCTGGCTTAATGGGAAATTATGAACTGGACTTCGATTCTCCAATCTCGCTCTCTCTCTCTCTCTCTCTCTCTCTCTCTCTCTCTCTCTCACTCTCTCTCCCTTTCTCGGTGAGGTTCTTCGTGCTTACAGTTTCAAGTGTGCGGATGCTACAAGTTCTCCGTTTTAATCAATTTACGCGACTACTAACAAAATCGAATAACGACGCTGTTAAAACGCTGTCGGTACCCCTGCTGCTTGGACGATAGCTTAAGGCGAGTTTACATTGTTTCACTTTGGATGTACAGCGACTCTGATAAATATTCTCGGACACTCTTAAAAAGACGATAACTTTTTAATATTGGACCCCACGACTTGGATTTTTTTGAAATGTTAGAACAGTTAGTTTACTAGATGACGTGATAAAAATATTTTGGAAAAAAATTGTAAATTGTCGGAAGTGCAGAGAAAATACTAAAAGTTGTATTTCACAACTATACTCTGATAAATATTCTCGGAGATAGTTAAAAAGATAAATATTCTCGGACACTCTTAAAAAAACGATAACTTTTTTAATATTGGACTCCACGACTTGGATTTTTTTGAAATGTAAGAACAGATAGTTTACTAGATGACGCGATAAAGATATTTTGGAATAAATTGCAAATTGTCGGAAGTGCAGAGAAAATACTAAAAATTGTATTTCACAACTATACTCTGATAAATATTCTCGGACACAGTTAAAGAGACGATAACTTTTTTAATATTGGACCCAACGACTTGGATTTTTTTGAAATGTTAGAGCAGTTAGTTTACTAGATGACCTGATAAAAATATTTTGGAAAAAAATTGCAAATTGTCGGAACTGCAGAGAAAATACTAAAAGTTGTATTTCACAACTTCCTTAATGTGAGCCTATGTTAAATATTTAAAAAATATGTTTTGTAGATTTGTGTCAATTGTAGATATTCTAAAAATTTCATTATAAAAATTATTATACTTGTATACGCTCTCGTAGAGCTATTAATACATACGAATAGCGTATGTATACAGGGTGTCTCACCAGATAGTACCATTATGCTACCGTATATTTTTTATACACTGATCCATGAAGGTTTTTATCCTATATAAGGAAGTATTAACCTATGTATGGCGAAAAATGATTAATTTAGAAGATATTTTAATATAGATATTTCTAAGTAATATAATATTGTGCAAAATTTAAAGTTACAGAGAAAAATTTAAGAAATGCGTGGAAAAATACATTGGATATATTTAAAGGATAGAAGTAATGTAAGAATAATAATTTCTACATGTTTCAACTGTTTTTTGAATTTTTTAGAGAAGATTTGGATAGTCACTGTAGTTTACAGCGGAACGAGGGTATGGTTTCGCGCCGTTTTTGTTATCGCAGTAGCGCAGTTATTGAAAAGAGTATAGTAGCAAGTCGCGGACACGTTTTCACGTTCGTTCCAGCGTTTTTATTGCGGATTAAATCATGCTGCCGACGTCACGTCGTTACGACAGTTCCACGCAGGCTCGATAAATCGTTGGGCGGACCGCACTAATGCGAACAATTCGAATGAACCGCATGCATTTAAAAATTTATGGCTCGCCTGCAGACGTCGCGGCAGTCCGTAATTGTATCGGATTTAATCGGATCCCCGAAGATCTAACAGAAACCATAACAACTTCAGAACGGGACCTAGATTTAACCAGATTTAATCCGACGTCTATCCATCCATCGAAATTAGGTCAATATACACGTGTACTATACGTACACGGACTATTTAACGTCACCATCTCAATTATTCCCTTAATTAGTGGACCCATCTATTTTTTATTCGTCATTGACGATACGACAATTCAATTTCGATGGATCTTTAAAACTGTGGGTGCCAACCTAGTTGCCTATAAAAAATTCCATAAATTTAAAGTATTGGACAAAATAAAAATTGTAACGTCAAATGTTACGATGCTAAAATTACTGTTATAATCTTTTTGCATGTAACAAGGTGTAGTTTCAATCATTTTATTCACCAGTGGACCTAACAAATAATTTTTTATTCGTCATAGATGATACCAAAATTCAATTTTGAAGGATCGTTAAAACTTTGAGTGTCAACCTAGTTGCCTATAAAACATTCCATAAATTTAAAGTATTGTTTAAAGATTACTGTTCCAATCTTTTTGCATGTAACAAGGTGCAGTTATTTAGCAGTCAATTATTTTCTTTACGAAGAATCTTTAAAACCTTAAACATCAAACTACGTTTGAAAGATTAACAGAAACTTTAATTTTCGAAGATCAAGGTCATTTCAAGGTCATTGTATTATATCGATCAGCTACACGATGCAATAATAAAAAACATGTAGTTATGTGTTTAAAAGCACATGTTGTCAGATATTACTCCTTCAACACCATGTACATTACGTAAAGAATATTTTTTGCATCACAATAAGCTGAAGAGATATTTAGGTGACCGGACTTAAAAGGACCACCCTGTATGCGACTTACACCATTATGATGCTCAGCCTGACATATATCGAGGCATTACTGTAACAAGTCGTCAAGTGAGAACGAAAACGAGCAACGACAACGTGGCGTCGGCTAAACAACAGCTGCCGTGCCGACAGAGGTACAAACGGCGATAAGGCGAGTGTTAGAGAGCCAAGAGAAATTAAGGTGCTCCTTGGAAGTATTTGACAGGCATCCCTCTTTGTTCAAGACGGCCTCTGCTAGCTAAATCGGCCCCTCGCGATAGCTGAGCCTAATTAACCTACATATCGACGGTAGGCGCGTTGCGTGGACTTCAGAGCCGCTCATTATTCTCCCGGGCTGAAAAAAGCTCGTCTCTTTTTTTCTCTCCCCTGCTCCAGACTTACACAACGAATCATTCTCACGGATTCTGTTGCGATACAGAAACGGATAATTCCAGGGATCTTCGTGATTACGCGCTGCTGACGCGATTCTTCTAATGGACTCGCGCAAACTTTTGCATTTCTGCGATTACCGGTTCGTTAACGTGAAGTAGATGTATGAATTACTATTCGATTGTCTCATAGATTGCTCTTTTGTTTGCTGCCTCTCCATGATTTAATCCACGCACGTGGAACTGTATTAACCTTAGACCATATCTACTTATAGACCATGGTTCAGACATTTTCCTTACAACCAAGATACCGTAAACCTAACGCGATAAAGGTAATTGCCGGTATATATTTTATTTCTTAATTATTTTTTAATTATTTGATTACTTGTTCAATTTTTACTTTACACTTACTATTTTAACTCTTAGCATTCGAGTGGTGACTCTGAGGCATCGCTAAAAATTGCTATACCACTGTTCAAAATGTTGTTCACATTACTAAATTTGTATTCAATAAATTCGGTACTAAACATTTAAGTATTGTACGAGGTATTATATCATTTTCATATCCTCAAAATGAAAAAAATTCTATAGAATGGAAATAGTCTTGGTCGGAAAGAATGTTTGATTTTATAGTTGAAATAGCTCCGACTGCAAAGGGTTAATAAATACTCATGTTGTCAATTATAATTTGGGAAAGATTAGATTTTAATACAGATGATGATAATATGAAATCTGTATTTATTTCCTCATAACTGTATTTGAAAGAGGAATAGTAAGAACAGTGCATATCGAATACAATATATGACACGTGCTTCGTCGCGTACCCTATCCACCATTTTGAATTATCCTGAGACGTCACTTATGCATACTTTTCTCGGTTATCTTGGCTGTACAGCGTTCTATGCACATCCTGTACCTATGCTGGGTCTATAATGAAAATGTCTACATATATAGTCAAAAGAAATAGCAAAAATAAATAGGCAAATATAAATACACAAAATTAAATATGTAAAAGTGTACACAGTGTACAAATAAATGGGTAAAGATAAATAGGTAAAAGAGTAAAAATAAATAAGTAGTAAATTGTTAATTGTAAATTATAACAGCTCAGTCTATATACACACACACACACACACACACACACACACATATATATATATATATATATATATATAAACTGATTTTTTCGTCTTCAAGGTAACTTCAAGGTCATGGTGTGTAAGTCTTTGAACTCATCTTGACGCCGCGCCGACTACCACATTGCATTATGAAAAATACATGTTAATATGCAAAAATAATACGGTAACCTTGAAAAAACCGTTAAAATGACCTTCAAAGGGTTTTTTTTATTACATCTGATGCACGCCTTAAAACTATGTACATCCTATTTAGTTATTTTTTCTTACTTCTAATAGTAGCGGAAATAATTTAGGTGTTCGAGTTAAAATTAGCACCCTGTATATATCTGTATGTGTGCGTATAATTTAAGAGTTTAGAAGAAATTTTTACAATAGTGAAACATTTAAAATATTTTTTATAGTTTGGAATTCTCGCAGATTATCCTAGAAACCATTTATTGACTGTTCTCTCTGAGTCACCACGAGACTTTGGGTCCCGTAATTGTTGTATTATTTTCTTGATAAAATTGTTATATTATTTTCTTTGGCCATAATAATTTCCTAGTAGAAAATATAGTGTGTGTATTTTTGTAAATATTCGGAAATCGGTATGTTGAAAATACTGAGGTTGGGAAACAGGTTTTTTACCAAGTCATTTGTGCAAACCCTGACCACGAATAAAGAGGTGACAGTAAAGAATGTCGCATAATTTGCTCGATGCCAGAGGAGATGATTGAACGCTTCCTCGAATCGGTCTTCGATTTTCTAATTCTGTACTTGGAGAGCGAAACGGGCATGGTCATTTTTCTATTACCATTCTATTTATACGAAGGCAATTGTTGTCGTCGTATTTCGCTTTTACTATGACTGAACGAATTTGTCACTGGCAACATGTGTGTAATTATTATAACATTATTACTGAACGAATTCTCTATTTGCTATGTCGATGTAATTATTATGACATTATTATTGACCGAATTCTCTATTTGCTATGTCGATGTAATTATTAATGCATTATTATTGACCGAATTCTCTATTTGTTATATGAATGTAATTAGGTAATATGACATTATTATTGAGCGAATTTTCTATTTGCTACATGAATGTAATTATTAGACTGTGGCTTTTATCCACTTAGGACAAAAATGAGTAGGTGCAATTTAAAACAGGAAAAACATTAGTAGAATTTAGGAACTATATTTGCAACTTTATAAAATTGTTATACAGAGGAAGAACTTTTTATTTGGCTCATATCGTTCGTAATGAGCGACGAAAGTTTTGATTATGCAGGTTATGACATTATTACTGAACCAATTTCCTCTTTGCTATATCAATATAATTATTATGACATTATTACTGAACCAATTTTCTATTTGCTATATGAATGTAATTATTAGACTGTGGTTTTTATCCACTTAGGACAAAAATGGGTAGGTGCAATTTAAAACAGGAAAAACATTACAAGAATTTAGGAACATAAATGTACTATTTGCAATATTTTAAAATCGTTAAAGAGGAGAAGAATTTTTCATTTCTCATATCATTCGTAATTGGCGCCGAAAGTTTTGATTTTGTAGCTTATGACATATTATTACTGAACCAATTTCTGCTTTGCTATATCAATGTAATTATTATGACATTATTACTGAACATTCCTATTTGCTATATCACGTAATTATTATAATATTTTTACTGAACGAACTCTACATTTGTTATATCAATGTAATTATTATGACATTATTTCTCAACGAATTGCTATATCGATGTAATTATTATGATGCCATTACTGAACAAATTTTATGAATGAAAATTTGATGTATAAGATGTAATTTTTGTTTGATCAATAATTGTTAGTATCGCGTTTGATCCCGATATTTTCTGCCTGGTTGAATATTCATTTTTCAGTTCGTTCATTTTGTAATATGGCGACATACGCGGGACTAAAGTTAAGAGATAATGCGATATTGATTCGAAGGGACCGCCTCGATTTCAGTGAACGTCAGATTTCGGTGAACAGAGCGTGTAAAAATATCCCGCGACGGATAAACGTATCGACATACTATTGCGTCAATCCGGTGCCCTTGCTATCAACGGTTTTACACGCGAGTAATTACGTTCTCGATGGTCCTATAGATTACGTCCGGCGTCCGCGCGATCGATGAACCGTCGATCTGTAATATCACTGTCTCGCGTTTCGCTCTTCCCATAAAATCTGTTATCCTTTTAGTTTTGAAACGAACCAATCCGCCGGTTTCGATCAATTTGCCAACACACCGAGCTAACAGCCAAGACTTTTCATTGTGTTGAAGACAAATGTTGATTGGAATTCCAATTTCAACTTAAGCGATTACTTTCTAAACAACGTAACGGTGAGCCGTTGCTTAAATGTAGGAATCCAAGTATTTACAGATCGATTTGCAATATATAATTTAATTAAGGTATCATCTCACTAAGCGAAGAAGATACTATCGCTCTTTAACGTTATAACTTTAACGTCGGTATTGTATTCCGGTGTACCAGTTATTTCTAGTTTATTTGATTTCATTTCACATAACTGAATACGTTTAAGTTATTTATAGAATAGGACTGTACAGTGGACTCTGATGTAACACGATCAAACATTTTTTTAAAAAGATTGTGTATATGTATCTTCTGTGGTAGTGTCTGCACGGTTTTTTAAAACGAATGCTTATAAATTTACTGTACATTTACTGCAACATTAAATATATATTTTTTGACAGTTTTCTGATCGAATTACACGAAGTTTTATTGTATTTTGTAAATTATGAACGGAGGTGGAAATTTGTTTGAAAAAAAGATTGATTATAATTTGAAACTATTATTTATCCGTTTTATAAATCTACTATATACTTCATCTGTGTAGGAAATAATTGTAGCATATTTGAATAATTGTAAGGTATATGGGTTAAATAAAACTACTTTCATTCGCAAATGAAAACTCTTCGAATTGTCTAACCTCGCGAGCTGTGAAAGACAACCGAGATCAATCGGGGATTACCACACATCGTCTAGGAGCTGACGGTAAACTGGTCATGTCTGTTTCCCAAACTTGTCACGTGCAACATGTAACTGACAGTGACCACAAGTTCCTTCTCGAAAGACTGGACAAATATCGAGACCTCTGCAACAGAGTTCCATCGATTCGATCCTTCAAAAAACACTATTTTAACAATTTTACACACTAGCTGAAAAATTTCAATATGCAACGCACATACTCAAGACAACAGGTATACACTAGTCTTAATAATATTTTAAATCAATCATATTTAATGTTCAAAATCATACTTCAAGTGCTCTTTAATCGAATCGGGGTCCACACGCACGGACTCAGCGCCATTTAATCCCAAATAACCATAGCTTCGATTCAAAGAAATCGCTTTAATAAATACGAATTCGGTTTCCGGTGATTTGTACAGTGCCGATGCGTGTTGTACATATATAGCGGCAAACATTTTAGTAAACAGCACCTCTTGACCTTATTAAAAACGAGCAGCTTAAACGTTATAGCTCAACGTCGTGTTCCGGAGTACATCCTGAGAGCCTACGCGTCGATTATGGGAACGCTAGGCCAGTCGCAGCCGAGCAAATGGAACCTTTCAAGGGTAACGTTAATCTTCTCCGGCAATATTGTTCGTGCAATAACGAAGAAGTTTGCGTTACTGAAACCTGAGCAGCTGCCCGGCTGGAACTCGAGAACGATTACGTTGATAATTTCACTGGAGCTCGGGACTTCTGTGTTGCGAAACAGGATATTAAATGGTAGTCGTGCACCGCGTCTGGCGAAACCCCGTTTTCACGGTTTAATATATTGTTAAGGGGTGATAGTAAAGCGGATTATTCAATAACCGTAACAGGGCTCGTGAAATACACAGAATTTTTACTCGTACGATCCATCCCCACCCCACTCGCTTTACAACTCCCTAAACGAAATTTAATAAAAGCGAATATTTCATTTTGAGTGTCGCGTTATTTCCGACTAAAATTTAACATTTGCAATAAATGGAAAAATTAGAATGTATCTGCGCTCCTAGATGTTGAGGATTCACATTAATTAATGTGTGTTTAACTGTGTATGTGAATATAGTTAAACATAAATCTGGTTGCAGTATACGCCATGGATATTATATTTATGTTCTTATAGTTTTGCTTCGTGTGCAGATCGCATTGATACTTGATTCGATGAAGTTGTATATTTAAATAGATAATTAATCTTATTAATCTTTAATCCATCGTGTATTTAGAATTTATTCTAAATAATAGAATAAAATATTTTAGAATAATATACTAAAAATTTGTAACTTCTCACTGCTCGAAAGATATGAGAAGTGCAACGACTTTTATGTTTGCGTTACTGGTTGAGGAGTGAAATTGAATATTTCAATTATTCTAATGTAATATATTTAATTGTACTTTAATTTTGAAGCACTGCTTGAGAACTATAAGATGCGTAATGACTAGACGGCGGAATATTATTATGAAAAATAAAAATGGTGTGCATCAATTTTAAGAAACAGGAGCCAAGTAAAAAGTTGTCATTCTTTATTAAATTTAGTTAGTTGAAATTAGTACATTAGTGTCTTCGAACCTTCTTAATCTTTTCAGTATGTTAAATTGTACCTATACATTTTTGTTATTTATAAATGCATAAAATCCGCAGTCTAATAATGACGTCCGTAACTGCATTACTGGAGATGGAATGAAATTAAATGTTATAATTATTCGATACGGGTAGAATATTGCATAATATTTGCGTAATATTGTAAACAAGGTATTGATGTTAATGAAAGCGAATTTTATACGGCATCTCTGCGAATGCCGTCAAACGATTATTAAAAATAGGGAGCTAATGAAAAGTTGCAGATGTTAGCAGATAATTGTTTGTGTTTTAATTGTCGTTGCTGGAGATACAAATGAAATTCACGTTCATGCAACAACAGTCAAAGTATAATTATCATTTATACTGTCACAGATCACTGGCGGTAAATAAATGAAGCGTGAAGACAGATGTACCTGCTAATTGATACTCCGTTATTCGCATCAATAATGAAGGAATATTTCGTTAAACTTGGAAAAGTTTGTTATATATATATATATATATATATATATATATATATATAAGTGAATAGTTTATGCTGTTCCAATACAAAATAAGGAACATTTAAAGCAGCAAATCCGTACAATATGCGAAGAACTTCGCTACGATAGTATCGTAAGAGCAACCAATGCAAATTTACTACGAAAAACGGAATTGTGCCTACAACAAAACGGATTTCAGTTCGAACATTTGATGTGGCCTTTTTACGAAACCTTTGCGTTCATTTCAAAGTCCTGAATTGAATGTAGCTTCGAGTCTTAATAATAAACACAAGTTATTATCACCCACTCAGGCAGATTGTCATGTTTTGTTGAAATTTTTGTCATTTCTTCGCCTTCAAGGTCATCCCAAGGTCATGGTATACTAGGTCGTTGAATTCGTATTGACACGGGCTATAATACTGTTAAGTCAAAAACACAAAGTGAATAAAAAGTGAAGGTGACCTTGACAATATTATAAAAAAAGATGTTTTTCGAACTTTTTTTTCATTACACTATATAGCCAATCGAAAACTGATCAACTTTTGATAAAAATATTTTTTGTCAGATTATCGCAAGTACTTAAAAAATCGTGAAAACTGTTACGTGGGACACCCTGTATACGGGTGTTCACGCTATTACTAGCCAGCGTTTTTCTTGCAAATAATAAATATTAGAAAAAAAATGAAAGAGGAAAAAGTGATACTGTCTTTTGCAAGCGACGTAATGGCGTATGTAATTTTTTTGTCATAGGGGATTTCATTATACCTCAAAACCACAAAGCTGATCGATGAAAGTGGATTGTCGCAAACGATTAATAAACATAACCGAGGGATTGTAATTAATTGGAGAAATAATATTATTTCTATTAATCGTAAATATCGAGCATGAAATTTTCAGTATTAAATAATTAAAATACACACTGTATACATATTTATATTTATTATTTGTTCGTCAGATTAACCACGTTTATATTTATATACAATCCTAATGTACCTTAAATACAATATTTTTTATTTAGAAAATCTGAGTCGCTTGTTTCAAGTACAATTTTGTTGTACAAACAAAACTTTTATTATCCACGCACTTTATATCATTTGAAAATTCCACTCTTTCTCTTCGCAACGCATCATAAATTTTTTAATTTGCCTAAAAGTCTCTTTTATTTCAAGTTGAAAGCTGTGCAGTGTTATTTTCCTTTCAGGGCTCTCTTTCAGTGACATGTTCTTTTGTTTGACTTTAATCGAGGAGATAAAGCAGCGGAGACTATCAAAAACATTTCTACGGTAACTGAAAATGGTCGTCCTTGGAGGACACAGAGTAGAACTGCACAAAATGTCACATGTATAAAGAATGTTTATATTCGAGGTGAAAGTACGCCTAAAGTAATACTACATAAACAAGTCGTAATGAATACTAAAATTGCTAGAGGAAAAAAAAAACATCTCACCTAATTTCAAAACGAAAAAAACCTTGTGCGTTAACCTAACAACTAGACTGCAGATCATTACTCAAAATATAAATTTCTTAAGCCAATCATCGGAAACAGAAACCCACTAAAAATGTGCTTTTCCTTTTAATCATTTTAACGAGTCGAAAATAGTGTAACAATATTTAGAATTTCTTCTAATGCCTTCAAACTTTAAAGGCTAAAGAACCATACATCAATTAAGTTTTTGTCATAAATGCGTAAAATCGACAATTTATTAATAACAACATCTACATAGACCAATCGTAAAAAATACTGAAGTTACAGGAGAAAGAAACCATCTCACCTATTTTCAAACAAAAAAAACTTGTGCATTAACCTAACAACTAGACAGCGGATCTTGATGCAAAGCAGAAATTTCTTAAGTGAATTATCAGAGACGGATCTCACTAAAATTGTACTTTTCCTTTTAAACATGCTGCCAAAGCAGCAACCTCAAAAATTCCATAAAATTAAAGTAATGTATTTAACAAAATAAATATTTAAATGATAAAATGTATGGTACTAAGTAGTCTATCAATCTTCTTGCATTTCCTAGACCATAACGAAATTTGGTATAATGAATATATTAGTACAAAAATTAATTTTTCAATCTGGACAAATGATTTCGTCAGCTGTATATGAGTGACAATGCAGTCAACGTGTTAATCGTTTTAACAAGTCGAACAAAATAGTGTAAACAATATTTAGAAATTCTCCTAATGTCTTCCAATTTTGAAGGCTCGAGAAGACAATCTACATAGACAAATCGTAAAGAATACTGAAGTTATAAAAGAAAGGAAACATCTGAACAAACTTTAATCGAAAAGAGATTGACGCATTGAACCAAGAATCCACGCAGACCAAGAATGGTGAAGTTACGCAAGGAAGTAACCTTTTCCCGAAACTTCGATGAGAAAATATACAAGTCTTGTTCCAGTTTCATGAATGATCTAGCACCCGATTCGCAACAATTCCAAGACGCTGTGTGGCCACAGCGAAACGTTTCTCAATGGCTAAAGAAGCCTCGCTCATTTTCCTCGAACAGAAATCCGCTATTAAGGATTTCTTCAGGGAACGTCGTCCGAGTGAAAAGGGAGCCAATTTCGTGGACGAAGGTCGCGCGGTTCGTGGGTGACAGGGGCCCTCGTTTACGAAGTCGAGGAGAGAGACCCGACGAATTCCAATTTTCATTCGAGCGTTCATGAATCACCTTGAGGAACGGTCATACGGCTACGGTCACAGTGGATGCGTTTCCTGACGAGCCAACCTTCTCATGAATATGTGTCCGAGCTGCTCATCGAACGGACCTGACAAATAGACTCGTGTTCCGATAATTTTAACACTAAATCTATCACCACAGGTCAAATGACCACATAATATTATTAGTGGACTGCGAATTTTTATGCGAAATCTAAAATGTCTGAATTGATTGCAAGATACTGGAGCTATACATATAGACATTTGTTTCTTTCTTAAATAATTTTAGTGATTTAAAAATAACACAACAGTTTTCTTTTTCATCTATTTATTGAAGTGAAACTTCTTTGCTGAGGGGGCTACAATTTTCTAGCGTTACGGAAGTCGAGTGTAACGAAAATTTTTAACGGAGAAAAACTTTCTTACCCCGACGGGATTTGAACCCCGGTCTACCCCTTGGTAGTCCAACTCCATAACCACTTGGGCAACTGACGATCTTGGAATCATAGCGAACATTTTGGTATATATCGCAAAGAATAAAATGCTGCAGCGACAGAATTATTCGTTGAAGACGTTACTTTTACGACAATTTCGCATTCATCACGAAAGAACCGTTGCACTAATAATCTGCATACCAATAATAATTTATTTATTTATGACAATTTCGCGTTCATCGCGAAAGAACCGTTGCACTAATAATCTGCGTACTAATAATATTTTATTTATTTATGACAATTTCGCGTTCATCGCGAAAGAACCGTTGCACTAATAATCTGCGTACTAACAATATTTTATTTATTTATGACAATTTCGCGTTCATTACGAAAGAACCGTTGCACTAATAATATACGTACTAATAATAATTTATTTATTTATGACAATTTCGCGTTCATCGCGAAAGAACCGTTGCACTAATAATCTGCGTACTAATAATATTTTATTTATTTATGACAATTTCGCGTTCATCGCGAAAGAACCGTTGCACTAATAATATACGTACTAATAATATTTTATTTATTTATGACAATTTCGCGTTCATCGCGAAAGAACCGTTGCACTAATAATCTGCGTACTAATAATATTTTATTTATTTATGACAATTTCGCGTTCATCGCGAAAGAACCGTTGCACTAATAATCTGCGTACTAATAATATTTTATTTATTTATGACAATTTCGCGTTCATCGCGAAAGAATCGTTGCACTAATAATATTCATACTAATAATTTTTCTCTATCTACACCCAATAAGCAAGAAGTTTCACTTCTGTCGCGCGTGGACTCCACGCACACGGTTTTTTAAAGTCGTTTCAGTGTTTATGCTATTAGCGACCTCTGATGTATTGTGTTACGTTAACAAATTGTCGTTACGTCGCAATATTAGGAGAAATGGGTCCTCAGTTTCTCACCTGCTACAACATGTAACAGTATCTAATAGAAGGAAAATGAATAATAGCGTGCGAAAGTAGAATCTTCAAGCTTTAACATTATTCCTACCACGACCAGTCAAATGACCGTTTTTAAAATTTCGATTAGAATTTCCTATATACAACGTAGTTGAATCGCCTTTGAACTTCACGACTTTTCCTCAAATATACGTATAATGCATTTTTCAATATTCACTTCTTTTTTTATTTTTTATTTTCTGAGAAAAATTTGTAGTCTGTCTTACCTAGCACGACCGGTCATTTTACCGGTAGAACGATTTATATCTTTCTGTAATAGTATTCTCTCAAAGACTCAATTCCGAAACTATAAAGTCGTTACAAACGAAAGGTAATGCAGTTGTGGCATGATTTTAGCCGAGAAGTGCCTTTCAGGGATTGCTTTACGACACTTCGAAGTGTTTACAGTCCTCGCTCACCTATATTGGTGTAGATATGACCGACCAAATGGCCAGAAATTACACGGTAAAATCTAAATGTCGGAGATGGTCTTTACAGGTGTGGCGGCTACTTCCTATGCTCGTCAACAGAGGGTCATTACGACACACCTTTCCCGCTACTACCTGAATCTTCCTCTGTTTGTATATATACCGTCCTAAACTGTCCTTACGACATCCCGCGTCTAAGGCAAGGGTCCGCTAGATAGCCTTACTGATGAGTCCTCTAGCGGGCCTAGGACGAAACGCTTCCTTCTCCTTTTCCATCTCTTTATAATTTTCAGCCGCCATACAGGTATTTTTCAATATCTTAGACTTAGCCGGGATAAATGCATGGGTTTTATATAAAGAAACCACGGGAGAAAAAATTTCGAGACAAGAATTTTGATTTCAATTGGCAGAAGAACTTGCCATCGAATATCAAAAAGAGCTACAGCTAGGCAAAGAAGATCAACCAACACCCGTTACAAATACAGGTACAGATTCTCTTGAACGGAAAATATGCCAGATAAGATATTGCAAAGACAATAAGACTAACAAAATTTGTCTAAAATGTAAAAAGTACGTATGTGGAAAATGTACAATCGAGAAGCCTATTTGTAAAAAATGCGGTGAAAACGAATAAAATGTATATTATATTATTATTATTATATACTTCTATATTATATTTATATACTTCTATAATTATTATTATATACTTCTAATTATATATTATTATTATTATATACTACATTATATATTATATTATTATATACTTCTGAATAAAAGAAACTATATTTTTATACTGTCAAATTGGCTATTATCTTCATTCTATATTAAAAAATAGAAGTTGTGCTAAAGACCGGTCATTCGACCGGTCGCGGTAGGAATAGGTATACGTGAAGTGTCGTTAGGAATAGTGTTAAAATAAGTCTATGTTTATTGCTGTACGATTGCTTTTTTTTACAAAATTACAAGATGTTAAACATCGTCAATATCTCGAGACTCAGAAATTTTATGTTCAAATACGTTTTGGATCCACTGTACATATCTCAGAACTTATACAGTTACGTCGTCATTGGTTTTTTGCATGGTTTTTTTGAAGAGCATGTCTGCCGTATATAAAAGGGGTTAGAAGTAATTTGCTAGGGAAGACATCCAATGAAACTGCAGCATTAGACGCCTCGGGTGTCGATTGCGGGGGCGTGTGAGCCACTGTCAGCGCCTGAAATCTGCAGACACGGTAATCGACGTTCGGCGATTAATGGCCGTTTGTCGGAGGGGGATTGCGTAACAAGTTCATTATGGATAACGTCGCGAAAGTAGATTTGCGGAACCGGAAATCGTGGTGCTCGATCGATCATCTGGTACAGAAGGCTCTCTCTCGTCCAACGCTTCTATCTCTGCGAAAGCCAGGCTCCTTCGACTCGGGTTAGAAGAAAAGCCTCTGTGAGGATTTACCGCGAACGCTTTGTTAATCCCACGCGCGCTTTACTGCGGCAGCTGCAGCGTAGGAACTGCAATAAGTCTATTATTTTGGAATTATTGCGTCGTTTACATAATGCTAATTTTCTTTTGCAGAGATGGAGCCTGATGGCACAGTGCGGGATTAGTCTGGTAAAACAGTTCCGTTAACTAACGCGTTTAATTAAGAGAATAGTCGATCCATTTATGAATTTTTATGAATTTTTTCGTTAACAAGTTTTGAGACGACGTTCGTCTCATTTTGGATATATGGTCAGTGTGAAAAGTATTCGTACTTCCTAAATGTGGACCAAACGGCTTCAACTTTTTTGAGATGTTAGAAGCATTCTTTTGTTTGCTATTAGTCGCAATTTACGAAGAAAAAATTGAAGGTCAGTGTTTTCAAATTTTTATCACGAAAATGTAGACGGTGACTTTTATTTATTTTATTTTTCCCGGTGGACACTCCAAGGTGAGGTGAAGGTCAACTTTCTTTTTTTTAATGGAATGATATGTTTCTTTATCCATTATCAAATAGTGCGTTTTAATATTAGTTTAAGTACCTATGATTCAAGGTCACTCAAGGTCAAACTTTCAGGGAAATGCAGAAAAGGTGTGATTAATGCAATGGATTCAGTATAATTTTGTACTTGAATTCTGTACTTTAATAATAAGAACAAATATTTCTCGGAAACAATTTATTTGATTTTGTTGAATTATTTATATTTTCTGTTACCGTTACACTTTTCAATAAAACTAAATACATAATAAATTACCATGTCTGAAAACCGACTATTACGAGACGTTATCATAATCTATCTAATCGAGATCTAACCTAGATCTCATCTAGATCTCGCCGAGACTAACCCAGGGTTAGTAATTCACGACAACATGAAAGTCTGGGTTAGGTCTCGTTTAGATTTAGGTGAGATCTCCACCTATACTCCCAAACATAACTCAAACTAGTACAAATATGTTGGAAATGCTGAAAATATTATATGTACAGAAAAATGTTATTCAAACAATTTTTAATAAACAGAAACCGCCAAATAAAACCTTTATAACATTAAACAAAATGATGGCCTTGACAACGTATTAAATGATTATTGAGATCGGAGGGTGGTAAATAATTTTGTAAATAATTACTGAATTGTTTTAATGTTATGACGTACTTCGAACGTCATAATTTACTTTTGTGATTTATTTAGCTACTTTTTCCTCGTACACAATAATTTTGTTATACAGTTCTAGTTCATTGTTTCTTAGTCTTACCTCGTCCATAATAAAGGGGCTTGTTGACAAGAAAATTTGAGATAATGACTAATATAACGTCTTACAATGCCACGACGTAGAAAATAATAGATTTTATGTATTTCTGATGACATTAAACAAATTGAATTCTATTAAAAAATTCTTAGACATGGACGACAGGCGTACAAAAATTATGGCATAGTCACTTGTAGATAATGTGTTAAAATTATCAGAAGAAGGAGTGCATTTTCAGTTAACTTCTGTCTCATGCAATTGACTTGGAAAGATTTTAATTTGCATAAAGATCCGCAATCTAGTAATGGCTATACAACGGATCTTTATGCGAAATAAAAATGCTCTAAATTGTGTCTAAGAAACAGGACTTACATGAAAATATATTTTATCTCTCAACAATTTTTAGAAGTCGAAAATCTAAAGAAATGTTCTTAGACTCTTCTAATGTGTTCAGAGTTTTTTTTAATTTTTTTATTTCTAAATATATAAAATATTTTTATACATTTCTTTTAGCAACGATATTCACTGTTATGTAGAAACGTAGTTTAGTTGCGTATAGATACGGACAAATTTCGAAAATCTGTCGACGTTACACCAACAACATTAGGAACAGAACTATGTCAGGTAAATTAATGTTTTGTTTCAACTATTAGTTGCTTAATCCGCTGACGCCCTTCTGTGTCAAGATGGTGGTGTGCTGGTGATGTAAACTGTGTAAGAGGATCGAACTACGTGAGTAAGAATGACAACAACGTTTCAAACTTTGCTCGTTCCAGAAACGTAGTATTATCATTGAGTGAAATCCAGCGCTGTCTAACTTGTTTAAACAAACTACTTCGTTCCAGGCTGTACATACAGAGTGATTCGCAAAAATATTTCCCACGAAAATGACACAAAATTATGCCAAAACATCGGTAAAATTGATATAAAATATTATGCACTTTTTGTGAATAACTAAAATGCAGTTCAAATAAGATGCTACTACTATTAATTTGATTAATTTACTATAATAAATCTTAAACAGAAAATCTTCTGTACAGTTTTTCTTTTTAAAACATTTTTATGGAATTGTAAGTATGTCAACTAAATGATGCCAAAACATCAGTAAAATTGATATAAAATATTATGCACTTTTTGTAAATAACTAACATGCAGTTCAATTAAGATGCTACTACTATTACTTTGATTAATTTACTATAATAAATCTTGAACAGAAAATCTTCTGTACAATTTGTCTTTTTAGAACATTTTTATAGAGCTGTAAGTATATCAACTAAATTATGTTAAAACATAAACGTTTATAGAACAATCACTTCAATTAAGATACTGCTACTATTATTTTAATTGATTTACTGCAACAAATCCTAAACAGAAAATATTCTGTACAATTTTTCTTTTTAAAACATTTTTATAGAGCTGTAAGTATATCAACTAAATTATGTCAAGACATAAACGTTTATGGAACAATCACTTCAATTAAGATAGTGCTACTATTATTTTATTTAATTTACTGCAACAAATCCTAAATAGAAAATATTCTGTACAATTTTTCTTTTTAAAACATTTTTATGGAACTCTAAGTATGGCAACTAAATTATGTTAAGACATAAACGTTTATGGAATAACCATTTCAATTAAGATACTACTACTATTACTTTAATTAATTTACTATAATAAATCTTGAACAGAAAATCTTCTGCACAATTTTTCTTTTTAGAACATTTTTATGGAACGGTAAGTATGGCAACTAAATTATGTCAGGACATAAACGTTTATAGAACAACCTGTACACAGTCACGTTAACAATAGCCGAGGCTATAACGATGTCAGAATACATCGTGAAATCGATCTCATGTTTAATTAACTCTTCCAAAGGATAAAATTTTTATTGGTAAGAATGAATCCCTGTATCGACAATGACTGGAAAGTAGAACAGGTCAATGTTTGTTTAGACGAGAACAAAATGATTGTGCATTGTGGACGGTAGAATGGGAGAGCGTTAAGTAAAGCAAGTAGAATAGGCCAACCGTGTTCGTACGTGAATGAGACCAGCATTTAGGCCTATTGTTAGCATCGTTATAATGGTGAACGGACTGTCAAGTAAAAAGGGTTGTACAACACTTTTTGTAATCGATAGTTCTTTTTACATTGAAACTTATAGTGGATCATCTCATGTTACAAGATTGAAATATTCTAATCAACAAATTAGGAAAACTTAATTATCTAATTTTTAATAAATCCTTCTTCTCATACTGACACAGATCATTCTTATTAGGTTGCCTCGGAAGTATTTTTTGCTATGTGCACTTTAATATTGTCAAATATCACGAACATAGATTAAACCTTTTTTTGGAGGACCAATTTTTTTTAATTTTTTTTATAGAGTCCTATATATTTCGACGAGAAAACACCGAAAATGAAAGTCTTATTGCCAGGAGATCACTGGTTCAGAAGTTATACGCGTATAAACTTGAGCACATTTAAGCTTTTTTGTGCTTTTCATGCTCTCAACAGTCCTACCTCTACCACCTAACGTATATCCAATATGGCGACGCCCTAACCTGTCAAAAACGCTTAAAATTGCTCATGTTTATATACGTATAACTTATAAACCAATGAATTCCTAACAATAATACTTACATTTTCGTAATGTTCTCATCGATATCTACATGATTACATAAATAAAAGTGAAAAAAGTGTTCAAGAAAGTTAAAAACATCTGGTCCTCCAAAAGAAAGAACAGCCCTAACATATGCAAATAACACGATTACACATTCGTTAAGATTTCTATTAGTATCTGATCTCCCTCTTACTTAACCACGCAATTTGCTTTCTCAAAAAATTGTGAAGAATATGAAATGTCCTCATTAATCAAAAGCGAAACGAACGTAATAGTTTCCATAAAGATCGACTGTCTGCAGTGTTGGGATATGGTGCAAGATTTCACGCGCTTGCGCGGCCAAAACAGTAATGTATCTATATCATGATGACAGAGGTAGTGGAGCCCTGAGACACTTATATTGGCGGGAATGTATCGAAACAATCTGTTCCGGACGGAAAGACTTCAGGACGTGTACTACAAGTTACAAAATATACACAAATACACATGTTACACATTCATTTTTCAAATCATACCAATTTTTTAAAATTCTGCTGGGTGCTCAAGGTACCCCATCTTATCGAGAATGTTACTTTACTGAGGCCGAAATCGCCGCGCATGCGCGTGAAATCTTGCACCATATCCCAACACTGACTGTCTGTACATCGTCTACACTATTTTCAAAAAAACATCTATCTTCGGACAGTTGATTTTTATTCGGTGGTCCGTGCAAGGATCAACATGATTCATCGTTGAAAATCGAGTTGTTCTGAAGGTTTAGCGGCCCATTCATTCTGTATCTCGGTAAACGAGCAAATAATGGAATGTCTAGCTTCCGGAACACGGGGTCGAAAGTTATGGCAGTTGACGAATGAGTTAGTTTCCGTTCTGCCCGGGTTTCGGAGCTGTTCCTTAACGTCCGGCAACCACAATATTTGCCGTTTGTGATTTAACAACTGCGACGTTTCACGGTAAACACGCAACTCCATGGATTTCTACACGAGAAAAATGGAAGTATACACCGGCTGCAGCTGGGGAACTTGCTCGTCCATAACCCGATACATTTTCAAAACGATCCTGGGACTGTACGTTCATATAATATTTACCCGCGCCCTTTCATTTATTTGCCATGGCGCACAGTGCGTTAACAATGGACAAAAAGTTATGTAATGACTGGACAGCGGACCTCTATGCAAAATAAAAATTTTATAACTGTATCGCAACAAACTGGAGTGAAATGGAATTTTATTTTCTTGTTTAATATATTTAATAGGCTGAAAATAATATAACAATATGTTCAAATTCTTCTGTTGTTTTTAGTGTTCTAAATTACACCTCATTTTTTGTCATAAATGCATCAAATCCGCTGTCTAGTAATGACATTAAAACCAATAATCAAGTATTAACTATGCCTGGGTACTTCACCTGCAAGTGAAAACTTGATATTACAATTCATTTAGCAATTGTGCTAGCGTATTCGTTTTATAAAACAGTAAACTTTTCATTATTTCTACATAGAGTATGTTACTGAAGGTGTGTACTTGTTATTTTGATGTTAGTTTGTTTGTTTTTTCCATTTTCTTAAGATCAAATTAATAACGTAAATTAAACGCTAAATCTATTGTATTTTTTCGAAGTGTATAAAGTACCAAGAAATCTATACTTTATTTTTCATTTTTAATGAACAATCCAATATTTTCTAATACATTTCTCCAAATATAAATTACATATTCTTAATAGAAATTCTCTGTTAGCAGTTCGTAAAAGTCGATACTTCTTTAACACTTTGATCGCCATGTCACCCATATCTGGATAACGGAATTATTTATACAGAATTGAAAATTAATTTTCACGTTGGTAGATTGAGAGCATAAAATTCGCTTACGATCTGTGTAATGGAAGAGGCTTGAAACAGTTATTGTGGGATTAGAATCGGGTGAAATAAAACACTTCTGATATAATAAAAAGAAACCCAAAAGAAGATGTATATTTAAAAAAATAGAATTTCGTGTGGTTCTTTATACGTTCATAATTCGACTAACGCTCCTCATTCTCGCACGCATCCACACCGCGGTCGCCCGCTTCATTTGTTTCTTGACGCTCTCCGTCTTTCTCTCGCTCATGCTTTCTCACGCACGCTCTCCGTCTTTCTTTCACTCATGCTCTCTTACTCACGCTGTCTCGCTCGTAGAGTTCTCTAGCATTCACGCATGTACACGCATACACGCACTCATTCGTCCATCAAATCCTACATTATTAATATAAAAACTAAATAACTCAGTTTCTGATTTATTAAATAAGTTTCATTGATTTTTTGTAATTTTTGTGATAATTCAGTGGGCGATCAAGGTGTTAAAAGAATCTTATCTCGTGTCTAGAAAGAATGGAATCGAAAATCGGCGTTTCTTCGGCGACATCAGTAAATTCTGGGGGCTTTTCGTGTCCAGGGCGCTTCGCGAGATTTTCTCTTTTTCCTGTTGCCGCAATTTTTTTATCCATGGAGCTTAACACTAAACTTACCACAGCCGGTCAAATGGCCGGTTTCAGATTTTTTATTTTAAAATTATTGAAATTATAAAGATTTCTTGAGATTTCCTCTTTTTCCTGTCGCCGCAATTTTTTTATCCATGGAGCTTAACACTAAACTTACCACAGCCGGTCAAATGACCGGTTTCAGATTTTTTATTTTAAAATTATTGAAATTATAAAGATTTCTTGAGATTTCCTCTTTTTCCTGTTGCCGCAATTTTTTTATCCATGGAGCTTAACACTAAACTTACCACAGCCGGTCAAATGACCGGTTTCAGATTTTTTATTTTAAAATTATTGAAATTATAAAGACGACTTCATAGGAATTGATTCAGTAAATTTCTTTACTCGATCATATGTTATAATAAAATACACACAAAATCTAAATAAATTCAATCTTGTTATTTTTATAAAATAATGCATACTAGCCAATTTTAATGCTCGGTAAGTTTAGTGTTAAGATCTGGGACGGTGCGCGTCCACTAACAAGTGACTTGCGACACTTCTTGCGATGGCGACTTTCAGAAGTATGTACATAGATTTGTCTGCGAATATTGATGCAACCCACTCTCCGCAATAATTAGTGAGAGTGGTCTCTGATCTTTTTGCTCAATGAATGTCGAGAGTGTCTACATCATACAGAGTGCAAATTGCTGCTGGATAGAACCATAAGATCAGTTTTACTCTGTCTGTCAATCAAAGTGTCAGCACAACTAATTAAATGTGCTGTTGCTCTCTGTAATCAATAATTTTA